>OY735204.1:19905743-20468243 GCA_963457665.1 Thysanoteuthis rhombus
AAAATATTTTTTCTTATCAATTTTGTATTATGTTGTCTGGATAATGAATTACTTTCAGGGTAGTTTGACTATGTGTATTGTTCTTAAATTTCAGACTTCTTCTCCAAAATGGAGTTGGGCAAGATTTCTTGGATAATCAACTAGAAGGCAGGAAGGAAAAGTAAGTAATTATTATATACTAGTAAAGTACCCATTGCTTTACTAATGGTATAAATAGGGATGAAAGTGTAGTATCTGATGATGAAGCCATATTTAATAGAATAAAAATATTCTCATTTTCACAATTTGTAATACCAACCTAGAGCATGGGTATATGATGAAGCAGCAGTAGTAGTAGTAGTAGTAGTAGTTGTAGTAGTTGCTGAAATCAGCAAAATCACTCACTCAGCCATTCTTCTATTCAGTGGACACAGACCACACAAGCAGGAAACATTGTATATTTGCATTACCACCCTTTCTCTCTGTCTGTTTATGTAAAGGACTGACTGATATGTTGCCAATTATAATATACATTATTTTTTCTGAACACAAGATTTTACCTGCTTCATCAAATGTGTATAGATGAATAATTTGATGAGGATTGAATTTGAGATATTCTTTCAGTAATGTTAGCCTGATGTATTTGACGGGATCCTCAAGCCGATCTCCGCAGTCCTTCGCTGGTTGGGGTGTGCGATGCTGGTCAGGCCCTAGTTTACTGGTCGCTGTTATTGGTCTTTACTGTTACTGTCTTTACTGGTCATTGCTTCAAGTTGCCCCAACCTCGCCCACATTGTGTCCAGATCTGAGGGGATGCAGCTGTTGATTAAAAGACTCTGCAGTGCTGGAACAAAGACCCCGGAGGTGTCACAAATTAAAAAGGAACAATCCAACAAGATTCATATCAATATTATTACTGGATGATTGGGTAAAATATACGTTGACACTATCGAATGACTATCAGTCTGTCTTTTGGGTTATCTACTTGATGTCCTGACGCAGATAACTGACTTGAATAATCAAAAACAATAGAACTGGTCAACCCAAAATCAATGAGACAAAAAAGACAACAAAATAATTCTACTTGCCGGCGAGGCACAATATTGAGTAAAATGAAGAACAAGGACAACAAAAAATGCACATACCTTCTCCTTAGTTTGTCCTGCTTCTTTCTCTTTGTCTTTGTCTCTCTTCTTCTATTATTTTTTTTTTTTTTGTCTTTCCCAAAGCACTATTTCTGGGCCTATAGCCACTTTGGTCCTTACTTCTGTGTTGTAGTCACCTCTGGTTGAAAATCCTTTGTCATGGCACCAGATATGATGGCAAATATGCTGCAAAGTTTATAGCTGAATTTTTACAGGATGACTGGTTAAAATATATACTGATGAGGACACTATGGAATAACTATTGGTCTGTCTTGTAAGTTCTACTTGATATCTATTGGTATAGCTTCACCGAAGATATGATCTTCTCGGGGTCAGGATATTCGTGATGACAAGGAACATGGAATTCTATGCAGTTTTATAGTGTCATTTTTTTGATTAACCCTTCAATTCCATAGTGTCACATATGCACAGAATTCTAGTATACCTGTTTATTAATCTTATTATCATAACTGTACATCAATTATTCAACATTCCCTTACAGTAACAAAAAAATCTATCTATAAAAAGTTTCAAGGAAGCCATCATTTATATTTTACCCACAAACAAGAGTGGTCATTTGCAAATAATGATACAAAATATGTGAACTAATTAATGTGTTGGTTGGGTGAAAGAATAATTCATTTTTTCTAATCTCAGATGCTTAAAAGAATTACTGGTGCACCATGAATTTTCCATTGACTGATGGACTTGCACCTTGTTGAAAAATATCAACAAAAACTTGAATTTCTCGTGGATCTCACATTAATTCACTGAGTTAACATAGGTTATCTGTGTAGCTATCTCTTAATTGTTTATACTGTGATGTTTTTTTCTGAACCATTGATTTTGTAAAATTCCTCTCTTCTGAAACTAAGGGTGCTAGAAAATTTTATAGTATATCTGTTGTGAAAATGAAAAATTTCTGCTATGAAAATAGAACCCGATATTTTACTCTTTGCACTTTTTTGGAGAGTAAAAACATATGATAGTTTACTCAAATTTTGTGAGAGTCTGAGGTGTACCCCTAGTGAAATTGAACTCCCCTCCCACTTCACATACTTTTTCGTACAGTTACAAATTTGCATACAATCCAGACACAAGCAAGTAATTAACCTATCTGTTTGGAATGATGATGGTTTAATCATTTATTCAGTGGATTGGGAATAAATAACAATAAATTAAGATGAGATGACGAGTAAGGACTATGCTGATGTGTGTTACTCACTTACCAGAATATGGACACATTATGAAAACAAAGTCAAATAATATAAAGTTTATTTTTATCTCCAGAATCTTAGAGTCATTAGCAAGAAGATAGGCCAAGAATTATCTGTGTATACCTTATAGAACAGGACATATTTTTGAATATTGATTGTGTAATTGGGTCACTTTCAACCAATATAAACTAAACATTTACAATAGAAAAATTTCCGACATTTGTTACGCGAAAAAATACATAGACTTTAAAAAATTACAAAATCAACTACTTATTTGATTTTAATGAAATTTGCATTGCTTATCTAATAACGGTTGAAATTTATTTAAAATAGATTTCCATTTCAAAGAGATTTTTTTCTAATTATTTTGAAAAATTTTGAATAATTCAATCATTTTTGAAAATTTGCTTTATTCTCTATTTGCCTTTCTGAGATTTTACTGATTATAATGCAATAATATGATTAATCAAAGACAATCGGTGAAAAATAATATGATGGAAGTATTTGATGTTTTTGTCATTTTTTCTCTATCGGACCTTTTTTGTAAGTATGAAAAGCCATAGAGGTCAACTCAAATGCTCTGGCATTTTTGTTTTTGACGCTTTTCATTGCCTATTTTTTAAAGCTTTGTAAATAAGCTGTCAACATCCATTATCAATGTTTTGCTGGTAAAATTTGAAACAGACCGATTCTATATTGTTTATTTTTGAAAATTTGTTTTTCTTTTTTAAACAAATATTTGTACTTTTTTCTTTCTTGCAAAAACAAGAAAAATCTGAAATGAATTATTTAAAAAAAACTTTTTTCTAAAGTCTGAGAGAGTAGGTTTCTTTTATTCATGAACATATAACCATGAATTATCAAATCTGCAAATTTTAGGTCCGCATAATTATGGCGGGGACTACTGTCATTCGAAGTTAGACCACTTATTTAGTTCTGGTACACGTATGGGCTACGGTGATTCATTTATGTGAGGTTTAGAAATTTTACATTGTTTCCATGTGAATGTTCAATTTTTGAATGCAATTAAATTTTTGGTGAATTAATTTTCTGGTCACTAAAATGATTTCTTTGACATTTTTAGTGACACCCACACACCTGACTACAATCTTCCACATCGAAACAAAGATCTGTGGTTGATGAGTTGCCAAAGAGAGGAAGCTGAAAAACTGCTTGAAGGAAAACCTGATGGAACTTTCCTTATTCGCCCGAAAAATAATGGAGAATGTTATGCATTATCAATAGTGTAAGTATACCTTAAAAACTGTGCTTTCTGCCTCAAGACAACTTGTCTTAGCAAGTTCTCAGTCTAGTGTCAAAGACAAGATAACCCATCTTACGTTTTGAGATATTTCATACTCATTTAAATTAAGCTATTTTATTTTGACACATTAATGTATGTATTACATTTATTAGATATTCTGTAGTTCATCTCATTTGAACCCTTCTATACCCTTGTAAAAAAGTTTTCAATTGGTATGAATGGTTAATTCTTGTCTTTTTATCAGTCAATGCTATATAGCATTTTGCAAGTGATATTTGAAACACTTAATAAAATGATTCTGTTTCTCTTCCCAGATATGAAAAACTTATTGGACACTGCAAAATCTTAAGGAAAAATGGAAACTTTGGCTTTGCTGATCCATTTATCATCCACTCTTCATTATCCGAATTGGTTCTGCATTATCAAAAAACTTCACTATCTGAGCACAATGAGCACTTGGATGTTACTTTAAAGTATCCCTTGAAAGCAACCGAAGTAGCGGATGACTCTCACTATGCTTTGATGAGCTCAACTAACCAATGTCCTTCTTGGGACCAAGACGGTTGAATGGTTGATCACAATCAACAACTAGATGATGTTGATGCATAGGTACAAAATGAGCTGACATAAGGGCTGCTATAGGTAAAAACCTGCTATGTAAATGAAGCGGGGAACATTTTCAAATTGGAATGGTTTCTTTCTTTTAGAAATGGAACTGCAGAACTTGTCGATGAAGGAATTGAAAAAAAAAAAGAAAATTATAATCAGTGACTTGTTTTTACACTGGTATCTCTTCACAAGCTGAAGGCTATTGAAAAATCCTACCAAAACGAGTGCATGAATTCTATCAAAAATTATCTGCTACTGATATTGGTTGGTTGGCTACTGCAAAATAGAAACATGAGTGGCAAAGGTATCTTAATGAACACATGGACAGGATATCATCAGGATTTTATTCATATAATTTTCCAAAATTACAAAAAGAAAAAAAAGAAAGAATATTGTACTTGACAGCATGTTTTTCCTCTCCATTAATATTTTTTCATATTTTTTTGTTTTAATGCAATGACCTCAAGCAAAAAGAAAACAAACTGCAATAAGAAAATAAGCTTTGTTTCCATCGCATGTGTCATCTATTCAAATAATGTATTGTCTCTAAATCAATTTCTCTCTTCAATACTGCTACTTCCATGTAAATGCCTTTTTATCTATTTACATCTACATTTTATTGATAAATAACTCTAGACTCGTGTAGGTAAAACATATTATTAATTTGAGGATTGTATGTTAATACGTACATTAATTCCCTTATTTCGAAAGGAGAATATCTTAGCACTTTAAATTCTAATTCCCAAATTAGAATAAAAATATCCTATTTCTTTTATTAGAACCTCAAAACCAGCTGTTTGTGTATGTATATTTGTATTGTATAAGAATGAACAAAAAATGTTCCTTTTATTTTTATGTTACTTCTATGCTAGAATTCCAGGTTTCCTAGGATGCATCGCAGTTTAATATTTTTTGCTAAAATCTAATTTTAATTTTGCATTAAAAGTCTGAACTTAAATTGCTCTATTGGGTTTTCTTTCAGCATGCCTCTCTGACCCTCTTTGTAAATGATTCAAAAATACAACATGGATAACATTTGGAATTTGTTCATTTTAAAAGATCTTTCATGATACATAAGCAAGCCATTCAAAAATATGAATTTTTTTTTAATTGATGCAGTCCAATTTATTGAATTAGCTTGAGCCACTTTTTGTTTTCTAGTTGACATTGATGCTGAATATTAATTGATCTTTGCTAACTTTCTTAGCTTTGATTTATTGTCTATATTATGATTATCTGATTTCTGTTTTGTGGGTGGTGTGTTACCAGAACACAACAAAAACAGCACATTATAGTGTGATCTTTGTTAGTGCAATATCCTTAAGATACTTTAACTCAAAAGAATAAAGCAACTGCCTGTCCAATCAGGCCATGGATTTTTCAGTTATTAATTAAAGTATGAATTGACAACAAAATATCTAGGTGATATAACTCCAAGTTTGTTTTTTTTATATCTGATTATTGTTCTATTTGAAAAATAAGAGGAATAAGCCAATAATTAATTTGCAAATAGTATAAATAGGAAGTGATTTAACATTGGGCTTAAAGGCTGCTGAAAGCAGCTTTCAAGCAAGTCATAAAATCAAACTTGATAAGTCAGATTTTTAAAAAAAGTTATAGTTACTGTTACGATTATTATATTTAAAGATGTAAAATGGATAGTATAAGATTTTCTTATATTTAAGCTCCTTACCTGATGATGCTTAATTTTGACATGTTTTGAATTTGTTTTCCCTCTTATGGGACTCTAAATCAAGAAAATTAGACCTCTCGTAGACCTGGTCTTAGAATTCTACTGAGACTATTTAAGGTAGAGAAATAGTTACCAAAATGTCATCGACACTGGTTTTTAAAAAATGAATTCTTAAAATACTGCTTGAATTGTCAAGTATTTAATATTTATCTTGCCATCATAATATTAACATTGTTAACTTAATTTTAAAAAAGTATTTTATTTTTCATAGAATTGAGCTAAATATAAGAAAAAAACTTCCATGCATACAGATCATGGATTTTCTGTTTAACTTTCTTTTCCTTTTTTCTGTTTTTTTTTTCTTTGACCATCTCTTGACCTGCTGCAATTCTCAGTGCCTGTCTATCCACCAGTTGTTAGCCAGCCATATCATAGGTAATTCTGTTGTCATTGGCTACGAAATGCAGTCTTGCCACTCACTACCAGTACTGATACCACCACCACCACCACCACCACCACAAGTAACTGAATAAATCCTTTAACCTATTCTTTTGTTGTTATTGAATTTGGTCTCCTGGATGGAGGTGCGGAGTGGCCAAATAGTTAACAGCATGGAGAATGGGATCGGCAAGCCGAGTTCAAACTCCAGCTAGGACAGTTTTTGTTCACTTCGCACTAATGCCCTTGAGAAAGGCATGAATCCATCTCTTCTCTCCCACCCACCCCCCACCCAGCTATGGTTAAATATTAGTGCTGACCAGGCTCTCTAGCCTCGGTTTGCAACCAATCTAGGAGATGGACAACTCTGATTCCAAAACTGACCTGAAGAGGGATGGGCTCAATCAGGCTATCTCTCCCTTGACACACCCATGATGAAAGTCATCTGTGTTGCCTCAACCACCCTGCACTTGATTATGGGATATAAAAAAAAAATGAATAAATCTCAAAGTATTTAATCAGAAGTTTGTATTATTGGATTTATTTTGAATTTTCAGTCATGGAGTTGAATATCATCAGCAGCCTACATTACAAGCTTTGCTGATTAGATATTTGGAAAAAAAATACTGTTTTCTACTGTTACTTGACCATGGCAAAAAAACGGGGAGTCCCCCTTCTTTATATACTAGTAGTACATCAGAAGGAGGTTGTGGAATCAATCAGTTGAAATGTGTATGCAACTAAAATGAAAAGAATGAGTTCAGTCGTGTGAAAAAACACTTTGAATGAATTCATTCATTCATGTACTTTTTTAAAAGGCAATTTTGTTTATCTTGAACATTAATTCTCAAAGAGAAGGCTTTTGGCGTGCAAGGGATGAATTTCAGTTAGGTGAGGGACGTATAATTGAATGTTTAATGGTGATTAGCTAACAATTCAAAAGTAAGTGAGTAATTGAGGAAACCTGGGACTCTGGGGACCACTGTTCTAGATCTTCTATGATCTATGTTGTTTATATAAATGTTACTTGTTCTATTATGCTTCAACAGATTTAGAAGATTATCTGCTAGAGGGAAACTACAGTATGTCTCAAAAGTGACTATATATTTTTTTTTTCATTTTTCTCTACAGATTTCTGTCCAATCTCTGAAATTGATATCATTTGATAATTCAATGTCTGAGACAATTTGTGATACTTGAGCTCTTCCTCTGTTCCCGTCATTATGGCGATGACAAGCGTTAGAACTGAGACTTAAATTCGCAGCCTGGCAAGGGTCAGGATTAGCCGAGTTAATGCAACAAGATCAAGAGAGCTTTATGAACTTAAGACAAGAATCAGGTATTGTTGGGAAAACATCCCACTTGAACTGCTTGCTGATGTCGGAAATGTCTGTGTCAGTCTCTACTCGTAAGACATTGGCTCAACCATCTCCCAGAGGAGTAATTCTCATTTCAACTTGGCAAAATTTAAATAAAATTTCCATACGTTTTTGTTTATGTCTACGGATTTGAACTTTTTTTTTTTTTTCTCCAAATGAAAAATTGGAAAAATTAGAAATAGTGACTTTTGAGACACCCTATATGAACCTACTTGATTTTTTGTCTGGATTTCTGAGATAAAGAATTATTATTATTACACTCAGATTTAATATTGTTTTATGGTCCTCATCTTGGTTGTTACAGTCACACTGTTTTGGCTATTGTACTCTCTGGCCTTCTTCATGTTCTGTTGTAGTTGGAAACCTTCTGGAAATTTTAAAACTGTAAATGTTATTCAATTCATGGGGGTAGATTGTTTTCATTCTGCTGTCTGTGCTAGGATATCTTGTATCAGTCAATTCTCTGTTGTCAATTCATCCTTGCGATGTTGCCTGTCTGCAACCGAATCGGAATATATGACTTTTCTGCACTACCCAAGCCAGGGATTGAACTTGCAACCATTAGGCAGGTTACTAGGTACACTGAACCAATGTATTTATCCTCTTGGCCTCCTACAATCAAGATAGGGACACTAGTTAGAGTACATAAGTGTGTAATCAGGGCTGGCATGAGGTACTGGCAGCATGAATTGTTACCCAGGATGCCAAGTGTTAGGGGTCGGCTACTGTATTTGAGACTAGAACTATCTAAGTACAAATGGAATGCAAAAATAGGAAAATTAATTAATTGTGAAGAATGAAGTGTCAAAATCAGAAAATTCACTGATGTTAAGTACAATTTTTCATGAATATTTGTCAGTTGAATACTTTCTATTGTAGTGAAACTAAGAGAAACTATTGGCAAAGGAAATTTATCTAATCTAAATGAACTTTTCATTCCTGTGTATGTATTTATTTTTCTCACTGGAAAACATAGATGAATGAGATATTCTTTAAAGGGCAACAGGAATTCGGGGGCACCAGGAACTCTAGGTCCGGCCCTGTCTGAAATAATCAGCTGATTTTTTCTAAAAAATCTACTAGATGAACTTGAAATCTCTGACAATGTTTTGATTGCTGTTTTATGTTAAAATAACTCATCATTTTTATCTTTGTGTAGCATTTTCCATTTGGAATTCCAAATTAACAGTATTCTATCATTGGATAAGTGCAGCACTTGTAAAAACATTGTACAGAGATTTCAGCCCAGATTACAGCGGCCTCTTCAATAGGAAATGAAGTAAGAGCTCTATCCAATTAGGTTTATCTGTATTCAAGACATTTTTCTCTCACCAAATCTCTATCTTCCATGTTTGCTTTGACTTTGTATTATTCTTTTGCAGCAGTAAATGTTTGAATTGTAATGTTTTGTTCTAAAATTGTATTCTATTGAAGAACCCAAACATATGCCGCTAAAAGCTTCTTTCTCTGAATGGTCTGAAATGAAAGTAAGTATTCACTGCTTTTATCTTTAGATCTATCTTGACAAGTGCTCATATTGCAAAATAACAGAAATTTCAATGCTTTGTCATATAATTATAGTCTAATTTTAACTAACCAGTGTGTCTGTCCATTTGTTACATTTAAAAAAAAAAATACTTGAATTGTTATTTGTAATTGGTCAAGTGAAATTCTCCTGGCAAAGCATGGTATTTGATATAGTTTAATACAATCAACTGCATACCCCAAGCATTGCTCAGCTAGTTTAGAAAATATTTTCTGACAAGATTCTTCCCTTGGAGCATTTGATATATCTACATTGCTGAGTGCATTGAAAGCCAGGACTATTTGAATGATCTTTTTGTGAGGTTGCGAATGACTTGCTCCCATCCAAACTCAATTATGTTTTGTGTGACTTTATAACTATAATGAAGAATGAATATGCCAAAACATTGTGACTTCATTGGATATGAGAATAATGTAAATTGTTCAAACAAAAGTTGGTATCAATCATATTTGTTTGAATCTGAAAGAACCTATTCAAGTTTTATTCTTCATCTCAAGAAAAAGATTATTCAAGTAGAGAAAACTGACAGATTCCTGTTTGGTTGGGCCATCATCAGCGAAACATAATTTGCTCTAAAATAGAAAAGAGAAGAAGGAATGTTTAAGATTCGGGTAAGGAGTGCATAAAATGCTTTTTTTACAATTTTTGGCTTTATCCCCTTATCTGCCCACCCCTTACAAACCTCACATAAAGCACTCGCCTACATTGTCATATAACTTCAATATGTATAAATATCATGTCAATATAACTTTTGACTTTTGTTCCCATTTGTGCATCCATAGTTGATTTTGCCAGAGTTGATTGCAACTGATTATTTATTAAAACCAAGTATTTAATATTTAATGATTCACCAAATGTTCATCTGTATGTATTCCCCTATCACAAAAACCACACAATATAAACCCATGACACTTTACTGGAACCATAAAACAGGGTTTTAGCTGCTTCTTGACTGTCGCTGGAAAATAGATCATTTACATTGTGAGTAGGTGCTTTTTATCATTTTTAGATAGAATAGAAAAGTAAGAGGGAGAACAGCAGTTGGTTTAGAGAGGGACAGATGAGGAAGATGTTTTTTCTGAGATTGTAAAAAAAAAAAAAAAAAATTGAAAAAATTATGAAAATATAAATTTCACAAAAACCACCCAACATAACACTATGAAATCAAATGTGACCATGGAAAAGATTTTCAGTAAATTAGTTTTTGAAAATCAGTCCATGTTTTGGGGGGGAAGGGGTTGATCCACAATTTTGTGCAAGCTTTTTAGGAAGATTTTTACAGTTTTTAAGCATACTGAAAATTCGAAAAAATTACTCAATATTATGGCTATAAAAAAACCTGATTTTTTTCCCTCAAAAAACATTCCTTACATAAATTCTTAGTGGGATTAAATTTGCAATTCATGTTTATTCTAAATTGGTCCCTTAGTTTAGATCCAGCAGCACTTACATTTGTTTTTTGAAAATTCAGACTTTTTTAGTGATCACTGCCTGACAAAAGGCAAGAGAAATAATTTGTCTATTTATTGATTGATCACTCCCTTTTCTAACTGTTAAATTGATCACCACTAACATAGCATGCTGCCAAAAGACATTGGTCCCATGACAGCTTCTACTGATCTTAATTTTTCCCTTTATTAAATGAACCATTGTCAATCATTGTTATTTATTTGGACTTGAATTTTTTTCGTATTAATTAGAAGCTGTCACTCAAGATTGTCAACATGGGTTCCTTCAGTTTTTAGGTGGGTCTCTATGTATGTATCATGCATACAGGCTACTCTTATGGAGCTAGAGGGCTCTAAATATGAACATTGTTTTTAATCTCTCCCAAATAGGTTTTCATTGGGGATGGGTGGGGAGTTCAATTTGCAGTGTAAATTCATGCCAAATTGATCATTTACTTTGTGCTTGGCATCATTCATGCTTGGTTTTTAGAAATTTGAACTTTTTTTTTTTAGTCATCATTGCCCAACAAAAAGAATGAGAAGTAATTGATTCATTGAACACCCAATGCAGCATTGTTGCCAAATGATGGTTTCTTTTATCTTGAGTAAGAGAAAAATGATTAAATTTTATGAGTGGATCCAATAATTCATTTTTGATGTGGAGATATTTTTCAATTTTAATATTTCATACATTTCAGAATTTTCTCCTGAAACATGATGTCTCCAAAAGTAATGAATGAATTTCAATGAGATTTTGTGGAAATCTGTAGGGAAGAAATCATTTAAGTTTGGGACAGGTCTGGCAATTATTTTTTGATTGAATTTTGTGTTTCTTTTTTCATAAATTTCTGTATTCACTCTGATCTCTCAACATATCTGAAAAGGTCTGAATTAATTCTAATGAAATTTCATGGTAGGGTAAGGTTTGTGGTAAGAAAGATGCAATCGAATCTTAGGTGGATTGAGGAATTTGATTTTGTTTATATATTTTCTGTTTTTTTTAATGCAGAAAATTTAAAATGGCTTTTTTAATCACATTTACTCATGCACGATGATAAAAATTCATGGTTTTTGGAGCCAATTAAAAAGGGGAATATAATTTTGCATAGTTATTAGATTTATCATATCTTTAATGAATAAACCCTTGTCAGGATAATAAACAAACTGTAAATTGATATGTATATTAGCTAAACAACATAATCTTCCCTCCATGTCATCATCCTGAAGCATATTATTTGAGCAATCTACCTCATGGCAAACAGCTCAGGCACAGACACAATTCAAATAATTCTTTACGTAGCAACATTTGTTATGAGAACAGTTTTTATTGCATCGACTGCAGATGAATTTATGTAGATTTTCAACTGCTACAGGATCTGAACTTCTTACAGGTTCATCTCCGAAATCAGTGTTTGCCTAGTCTAATTCACTTGGGTCTAACGTTCTATGAGTAAGCGTTATCCAATCAGATATTTGCAAGTATGCTCTCATTGCGTGCTGTTTAGTGGCACCTCTAGTTAATGATAATTTCTCAGGATGCATAACTCCATTAGAGGTCATCTTAATGAAGGTGTGATACCTTAGATCTATCATGTTGAGTTTTCTTTGTGATGTAGAAGCTTTGTGTATAAAAAAAACAAAAAAAAAAACAAATAATTTCACACCTGCATCCTCAATGTCCTGCTCAGATGGATTCATTTATGTAAGGACATAGAGTATCTTCTGGACCCCACAAATCATCTTGAAAAATCTTTTCTCCAGCCAAATATTCCAGAAACAGTGTTCCAACCAGAAAAGCTGTGAGCTGGAAGACAATGCTGTTGTTCGGTTAATCTTTCAAAAATACTGTTTATGTCGTGTCTTTCCTAATGCTGTAAGCTTTACAGGATTTTCCGATGTGATAGATATCTAGATGCACTGTATTCCAGGGTAGTTTTTTTTACAAAAATTTAATTTCACATCCTCTGTTGACTGTTTCACTTGAATCCCAACCTCCATGAAGGATTATTATTGTTGGGAAATTCAGTTTTGGACACCATTAATTGTTTGTCCAGGGTGATGTTGATATTGTGCAAATTTTATTGTCTTCTCTTCTCTTCTTGGTCTTTTGTAGAGCTTGCATACCCCTCAAAGACCACGATTATGTCGGAGGTTAATAAACTTAGTACATGTCCAAGGTAACTTTTAGTCAGCTGTTCGAACATATTACCCTCTTCCCAGTGAACCTGGCGCACCAGTTAGTCACTGTCTACAATAGTAGTATTAACATCGATATCATTCGATATGAATTCCAAGGAATGCTTCATTAGTTTTCCATAATTGATTCTCCAGAAAAAGAGACATTGGCGAGGTTGTGAATTTGTATGCCAGACTCTCTCTAATTATGATGAGATGGTTGAACAACTTGAGTAAATCAAAAACAACTCGTCTCCCTTCCACTTAAATAGTCTTCTTGAGATACAACAATGGTGTGACTTCCCCCATCATATATGGACAATGTACTAATATTTATATTCTTTACAATGAATTACAAAAAGAAAAACACGTCCCAAAAACACTTGAAAGAAACTTCTCACAAAGGAGTATAAACAACTGGAACTCACTAGAAGAGCCCACTCAAATTGGCTAAACAGTAAACTACTTCAAGAACAAACACAGCACATATAAAAACTATCAGAGGGAGGCAAAATAGGAAGATATTTTCATAATAATCACACATTCTGAATGAATTGAATTTTTTGTTTTTGAATTCCTACTATTTAGTTTTGACTTTGTTTTCATATGTAACCACAATGACAGATGACAATAAGCAGATCAATCCATCAATGTCATGTAAATAACTGACAGTGCCGTAGACAATTAGCAAAGTTGAATTCACTTCCCATTCCCACAGCCTAACTCATGTCAACTTGTTTTGCGACAGTTTGCAAATCCCATTTAGAGGAACTACAATCAAATGAGTTGTAATAGGACACGTAGTTTGGGAATGATATTGTATGGAGAAATGAATCCTGTTATGTTCACTTTTTAGATTTTAATGAATCAAGGGAGCTTGGTCCCAGTTCTCAACTGTGTGTTTGTTTTTTTGTGTTTTTTTTTCTTCAACAAAATAGGCTACAAAAAACAGGATTTCCCCTACAAGATTCTTTAGATCCCATTATAATTGCATAAATATTTTCAGCTGTGCAGTTTAGCCGTCTATTGACTTGTCATTTTGGAAAATATTGGCCTTGATTGATGCCCAAACTTCGCTCGTTTTATTCCACATGGATGGATAATTTTATCAGGGGAGATAATTAAGAAATGTTAAGGGAGAATAGCCTCCCTTATTTCATTATTTGCAAATGTTTTGAATATCCGGGTTCAATAAAACCCGAATGAGAGGGATGCATAGACATTACAATGAGGAAAAGCAGAAGAGCAATTAACAAACTCGCTATCAAAGAAATAATTGATTAATATGTATGTAAGTAAGTAAATAGCATAATACATATATTCGAGACGATAATCATTCAAGTGTTGTTGGTTTAGGATTCAACTCTTCTTCAAATTTTTTTCACCTAATATTATATAAATATTCATTTGCAATGATACGATAACTGTCAATGAAGCGACTGGTTGTAGACTAGCCTTTAATGTATCCTTTTGTGCCATATGAAATGTTGAATTTTAACAGAGGAAAGTAAAACACAAGATTTTAAACAAGAACACATTGATATTATCTTTATTTGATGGAGCATTGTAGTGATAAATTCTTGCTTGTAGTTGCGGTGACCGATGAATTCTTTAACAATGTAAAGTGAAAAATGAAAAACTTTTTTCGACTATTATGAGATCCCCCTCCTGCAAGCTGATGCAAGATGAAATTGAACCAGATTAGTAGACCTAAAGTTGCCACATTTTTCTTTATCATTGTTCTGGCTATTTCACTCATTTTCATTCATTCAGTTTTTTTCTTCAAAATTCTCTGTCTGTGAACTTTAATAAGAAGTTAAAAAAAACTCAATCATTAAGGGAGAGGTATACTCGAGCGCGAACTACCCGTCTGTTTGAACAAAAATTGATAGAATTCCATTAGACGTGTTAGTATTCCACAACACAGAGCTTTACCCTGTAATAAATGCACATAGTGTAAAATACGATATGAGCTATAATAATAATAGATGATACAACATATATAACAAAAAATAACACAAAATGAAAATAAGATAAAATGAATAATAATTCTATATGCCTAAATTCTATACCTTTTCAGATCTTTCACTCCAAATCCTCTTCCTCTGACTTTCACCCTGTACAGTGCTACGTACACCTGGACATGCGTGCTTACCCACCGGGAGCAAATAGTGGGTGTTAAGAGCCGGTGGAGCTCTAAGGCCACTCCAAACGACACCAGCAGTGACCAATCCACAAGACCCCCTGTCAATACGTCATGGGCCAGTGTGGCAGGGCATGGCCCAGCACTCCCCATGGTTCGCACAATGAAAAATAATACCGGCCGTTCCTGCTGGGTACTCGGTCCCAAAAGGCCCAGCCTCAGCACTCGCTTTGGGTGGGGGTGATGTGCTCCAAACGCGACTACCTAAACACTGCACCAGGAGAACGCCCGTTCCTGCTGGGCCAACGGTCCCGAAAGGCCCAGCCGCATCCCAACATATTTTGTGGTCACTAAGAGGACACCAGAGCAGGTCATTAGCAAGATGAATTTTGAAAAACCTAATTCCAAAAGAAGTTACAATGTAATTTTGTGCTAAATTGATCCATTATTTTGTGTCTAGCTATGTTCATGTTAACCTAAAATATTTACTAAATGCTCGTCCGTGGACATGAAATTTTTTCTGGTTTTCTGATGGGTTTCACATATAAGTCTCCGAAAATTCAAGGGTTTTCATCAGGTATATACAATAAAGATATTGCTGCTGCAAATACTGCTAGCGTAATAACAATAATAATATTGCCCTGAGAGATATCTGGAAAGAATGAAAGGTAAATTTGTAGGTTAGATTTGATCTTCCAACTCTAGGGCTCTCATATTTCAGCAGGTTTAGAGCAGCTGGTACGTTTAACAAGCGCATCACGAGGTAAAAGCCACAAAATATTAAGACAAAGGAAATGCTAGTCCATCATCATCATCAGTCTTTCAAAGTCCGTCGTTGGGCATAGAATTTCCCCAGGATTTGCCACAATTCTCTATCATGGGCGTTGCGGAGCTAGTATTTCCTGTATATGTCTAGTTCATCTCTTCATCTTGTGTTCTGCCAGCCTCAGTTTCTCATGTGGTCTCTGGCGATCATGTTGTTACACGTGATGTCCATCGGTCGTCTTTCATTCTTGCAACATGGCCTGCCCATTGCTATTTCAGCATTTTAGTAGTTTCTATGATGTCTCAGACTCCCGTTTTCTTCCTTATGTACTGTGCTGTCTTATGATCTCTTCATGATTCTCTCATGCTCACGCTGCATGCTTCTCAGTTTGTAGGTCTGTCTCTAGATTAGGTTCCATGTTTCACCTCCATAAAGGACTATTTGGAGGATGCATTGGCTGTATACTCATCTTTTCAGAATTATTGAGATTATCTGGTTTTTGAAAGTTGAGCTTACTCTGCCGAAGGTTTGCCATCCTAGATTGATTCTTCGCTCGATTTCCTCCTCTTGTGAGGGTCTCATGGAGATCCATTGTCCTAGGTAGATGTAGAGGTCTACCTTGCCGAGTTTTGCATCTTTGATTTTGACAGTTATGACCTTATTCTCAACATGATTGTTGCGTATGATTTTTGTTTTACTACAGTTCATGTGTAGGCCGACTTTTTTACTTTCTTTGTTTAGATCGTCTAACATCAGTTGGAGGTCGTGTAGGTTCTCTGCGAAAAGGATGATGTCGTCTGCAAATCTAAGGTTGCTCAAGTATTCGCCGTCTATTTTGATTTCACAATACACTAAATATAGTAAAAGAGCAGACTGTCCCCTTCACAAATAGTGACGTCATGCACACCAATATTTAAACTGTTTGGTGCCCAGAAATCTTCTTTATGTACCATTTTTCCACTGCTGGAGTTAAAGATTGACCCTCACACACCTACCTCCTTTGCAAAAAAAAACAAAACAAAAAACCCCAAAAACACTTTAATTCAGAAATACAACTTGTCTAACAAGTAAACCTTCAGGAATTATTCCCACACGCTAGCTACATTTCTAATTTTCCTATCATTCCTGTGGCGTTTACATAGATGGATGTTTGTTCCTGAGACTCAACTATTATCTCCGTCTTTCATCATGGCTTCAAATATCTCCTCCAAAAGGATCACTACTTGTCTTGATGCATACTTTCTTCTATATCATATTTTGTTTTCACACTAAATAGTCTGTTTCATTATGTTTCATTAGTTACATTTCTCGTTGTTAAAACTCAAAAAAACGGACAGAATATAGTACAAGTCCAAATTTTCACCGACCACATACCTTTGCTTGATGCCCTGCTCATTAAGACATTCACCATGAGAAATCAGACATCCGGAATTCTTGTTGCAGTCCATATCTGATATTCACCGCATAAAAAGCGAATCCAACATTCCACCAGACACTATTGTGACACTAGGGGGCCAGGAGTCCCCCGTGTCCTGAAAATTACTATGGTTATTACCAGTAATTAGTATGGTTATTACAAAAGGAGTTATCTGTGTTAAAAGGGATAATGTGTTTTTTGAGGATACTGTGGAAAGTGAGAATTATGTGTTTCCAAGTGGGAGTCACCTGTACTTTCTCAATCTAATGTCTTATGTCGAATCCTTGGGTTGCAAAAGACAGATACTTTTAGAGAAAGTTTTCTTCCCGATTCGATGACCAGATAAGGGCTTAATGTATTTTTCGAGATACTATAGGAAGTTGAATCACCTGCACTTTCTCAATCTAATATCTTCTGTCAAATCCTGGGTTGCAAAAACAAGTACTTTTTGAGAAGTTCTCCTCTTGGTTAGATGGCCAGATATGGGGCCAGTATCTGAGGTCTTGAAAGAAAGAGTAAAGCTTATGAAAGAAAAGTTATTTGCAGAGTCCTTGAGAGAGGGGGAGACTAATTTATGATCTTGGACGGACTTGCGTCGCGAGATGGATGAGGGTCAATATTTGGGGTTTTCTGGAAAGATCGAGATAACAGGAAAAAGAAAGAAAGGAAGTCAATTACAAAGAAATACAGTGTTGATACCAAGGGCTTAAATAGGAGGGATTTTCGTAACAGCAGCAGAGTAAAATTGGGTTTGGAGAAGAGAATCGCTGCCAGTCTCTCTCGTGTTAGACGCCGCCCTTAGTAACCGTCAACCGCTGCTACCATTCAGTAGACTACCGTTCGTGACATGAGAGACCAGTCGTCAGTTTGACTTAGATGAAAATCGGCCTCCTCTCTTTTTAACTGCGAATAGGCATTTCCCGTCTCCAGAGATATTGATAATCAATATTCTATATAAAATATTTAAACGAAATTCCGTCTTGTTGCCTTCTTTTACTAACCCAGAACCACGGCTGGTTTAGTATAGTTTGTGAAGCCATCACCATAGGTGAAGTCCCACACTATCACGAAGCATAAATGCCTTTGTAGTGGAGCCTGCAATCAACTTAGAAAGTCCTAGTCGAAGATAAACAATCAGCTACAGCAATTTCTCACATCAAACGTCACATCATTAAAACTGCTAGAAATTCCGACCCCACAGTCTGACCTGGCGCTAATATGTGACGCCTCTACAAATAAATAATGATCCTTAGTCCCGGAGAAGTTGCAAGGAGAATTGTTCAACACATTGTACAAGAATAAAAGCTTGAAAAAATAATCATCGGAACGATATGTTTGGTCAAGAGTCAAAACTGACATTCGTCGTTGTGCACAAACCTGTTTGGCATGTAAAAAATCCAAAATCAACAGGCACCCACTATGCCAGTTGGCGTGTTTACAGCACCAGACAGGCGCTTCTCTCATATCAATGTTGACATCACAGCCCTGTTACCATCTTGCAACGGTTCCACATATATTCTAATCTGTGCTGAACGACAATTACTTAGGGCAACGAGTCTCCATGAAGTCCTCTAAAGAAGAAACCAAGCGAATAAACACTCTAGGATGGCAAGATTTCAGTAGAGCACACTCAACTTTCCAGAACAAGAAAATCCTATAAGTCCTAAAAAGAAGAGTATACAACTAATGGATCTTCCCGATAGTCACTTATGGAGCTGGAACCTGGAACCTAACCTTAGGATTGGCCTTCAAACTGAGAACCATGCAATTCGCACATGGGGGAATCATGGTCAACATCACATGGAAGGATAACAAAATAACACAGTATATTAGTGAAAAAACTGGAGTCAGGGATATCATAAAATCCATTAGAAAACTCAAATAGCATAGACTGGTCATGTTGCAAGAATATCAGACAACTGATGGACATCACGACTCATGACGTGAATCCTCAGGTATCATATGCGAAACCAGCCGGCTAAATTCAGAAAGTATTGGCTCCACGATGCTAATGATAGAGAGGTCTAGTAAATCCTAGGAAAAGTCCAACGACGGACGCTAAAAGGATGATGGTGAGTGATGCACCGGCTGGTCAGAAGCCTTGGCTATCGCATATATAACTACAAAGACGATTACTGAAACACTTTAGTCAGGATGGATAGCCAGATACAGTGTCCTGTCTATAATCACAACTGACAGAGGGTGGCAGTCCGAATCCATTCAGACAAGTAAGCAACCTCTAAGATAGCAGAAGATTTCGAAGCGAATGGTATGGTGAAACACTTCCAGCGCAGCATTAAAAGCACGATTAGATCATGTGTATTAGATGGATCGCCTTCCATTAGTTTCCCTTGGGCTACATTCGGCAGTAAACACACACCTGTACTGTTCATCAGCGTAACTAGTCTACGGAACAACACTACATCTTCCACTGCAGTTAGTAGTTATTATCCTTGTCGAAGTACCTAGCATCACTTCTCGACAGGTTAAAATAAAAAAATGTCTCACATAACACGTTCACCTACAAAGATGGCCTACAAAACTACTTATATTCCTGACTCGTTGTACACCTTTGCACTTGCAAGTACAGGACCGTGCACACATACATCCAATAAAGCTGGTCAACATAGGCCCATTGAAAGCATTGCACAAAATCAAAAGGACTTTGCCGTCACTATATCTAATTATTCATCCTTTTAAAATATCAGATTAATCAAAATGATCGATAAAAATGATAGAAAAATATTTTTAAAATATTGTGTGAAAAAATGTCTTTTTGAGATCAGGAATCAAGATTATTATTGATCGAATAAAACTAATACATTGCCAACAAACAAAATGACTTTCTTAATTTTCTTGTTTATTAATCCCCAAAGTAAGAGTTCTGATCAAGCATTTCCAATTTTTTTTCTTAAAAAGGTAAGCATAATATCTCGAAGGAGTTATCTGTTTAAAGTGTAAAAGTCAATGAAAACAGCTTCGTATAGATAAAATAAATCACCAAGTTATTAAAGGCGTGGCAGGAATCTTGTGAATTTTTTTCTCGAAATTTCGAATTAAAGAATTATTATCATTAAAGAAAATTCATCGCTTTATAAATAAGTATCGAAAAGCTTATCAAAAGTTTATCAAATTGAATAGATAATTTTTGCCATATTTTTAAAATCTACGTATTTTGCATCATTTAATTTTGGTAAATGTTTTAAATACAACTATTACTGCTGTTTTTTTTCACATAAAACGACTTTTCACTCTTTTAATTTAATAAAAAATCTCAGATTCTGTAGAATTTAGTCACGAAAATCAAATCTTTCTTATTCCAAGAAAAACTCAAATGGAAATTGCGAATTAAGGCCGCTTATCTATAATATCAACCTTTTTTGGTCTGCAATTTATACCCGCCCATTAGGCTCAAAGTTTAGATTTTTTTGTAATGTCTTCAACAAAACTTGAGTCCACTAAACAAAAGCCATATAGTTGATCCACGTTTCGATTTCTGGACTGGAGAAAATTTGGATCTCTTCAATTAAGTTTGTAAATTCTGTCATAACTTCCACCATACTTTCGTGCACAAGATGAGACCAGATTGTTTATTTCCAGTATTTTCTCGTCAGGCATTAAAAAGATGGTATTGCAAAGGCGCTGCTCTCATAGAGTTTAGTATTCCAGTGACTACACCAAGTACGTTTGCGAACGGAAGTACTATAAAACACAAAACCTCTTGCTAGGTATTACAATACGAAGTTAGGACCCGTCTTTGTTACAGCGAGGAACAAATCGTAACCACCTACCGACTATCGTTGGCGCCCTATCAGTGGAGATAACAGATAGCTTGTGCAGGGGCTTATCTATTGACTCTGCATATGTTTTGAATAAATTGTATATATCTACACCTGTTGTTCACCCTTTCATGGAAAATGTTTTCATTAGCTCTTCTTATAAAGGTGTCATCCGATAAATGTATGTGTTTTATTGCAGACGTTTCAGATTTAGGTGTGTATCAAAAGACATGATAAGACTGGAATGACGTTCAACGTTATATTTTTTGATAGCTCGTATTATTATTCTACATTTGGAGCGTTAAGATGTGGCTTATATCGTGATTTGTAGGTTATATGTTGTATCAAAAGGGTTGACTGGATTTTGGTTCTCACGTGGTTGACTATGTGGGATGATAATAGAAATGGAAACAACATTTTTATAAGTTGAGGAAAGCGAACATTCGATTCCTTTGTAAGTGACAGGAAATACGTTTTTGCTAGGTGCCTTTGTACATGGGGCCTCGTGATTCGAAGTCATGGAAAAGAGCGTAAGAAAAAGCCTTATAAACCTGAGTCACTGCTTTTTATTGCTGGGGTAGTAAGTGGTATGTGCTACTTTTAGGAATTAGAGGAAGTGATATAATTGGGCACTATTTCAAGGGCTTATATTTGGCAGAGTGATTTCTACTAAAGGGAGATAAACATTACTTTCAATTATCAAATCTGTTTTTCTTTCATATGAATAGTCACTTCATGGTCATTCCGCATAATTTAAATCTACTAAACGTTCTTTGTCTTTCATTTTGGCTGTCTATTTTGAAATCAGAAATAAAGCTGTCAAAAACATAATACATAAATATACGAATTGTTAATATATTGTGAAATTATTTAATATTTTTAACAACTAGTGACAGCATGGCGACTTAACACTAAAAGATTGCCGCCTTTTATAGTCTTCAAGTAAATCGTTACTTTTTATCATCAGTATTATTTCGTCGAAGATAAATATTAGTATAAATTATCAGATAAACATACCAAATGCATTTTGCCTCCCAAAATTATAATTAAATTTGAATTTAAATCCATCATCTTTCTTCTGAAAAACACACTTTCTAATAATTGCATAAAGGTAAAAAATTATTGAATATAATTTCACAAATGACTGAACTATCCAGATCGAAATTGTTCTGTAATTCGACTGTATCAAATAGTTATGACAATTCGAAATTAAAGGTCCCAACAATTTGAAGAATTATTGTTCTTATATAGTTATCGGTAGGATAATGTATAGTTCTGGTTGTAGAATGGGTGCCCTCTGTGGGCCCACGTGAATACCAGTGGAAGTGCAAAAGGAGGAGGGGAGTTGTACGGAGAGAACGCATACCGAATATGAACTTACACGCTGAGATGAAACAATGTAAAGGATACATACAAGTATTTGGATCGACAGATACAATTTACATTTAATACATGAACATTAATGACGAATAAAGAATGAAATACATGTAATAAAGACATCAGTACGATCAATCGTGTAAAGAGAAGAGAAAATAGGAGATAGCTTTTTAGCGAAAGCAGGGGGCTTCATTGCCATGATAGTTGCCAGGTAGTCGTCATATTCGAAGCGGAGGTGCCTGAACTGCTTTTGAATCCATGAGACTTGGAGCGTACCAAGGAAAAGTCATGGAGACCGGGTTCAGTGTGAATGCCAAACTGACAAGTTGCTCGTGCAACTAAGAGGCCATTCTCTGACGCTGGAGAACGTGACAGACAGACCACGTAAGGCAGAGAACGCATAGAGTTTAATCCATGTGTGTTTCCTGAAGTAAGGAGATTTAGGAGACTTTAGGATCATTGTGACAATCTGATAGTGAAAACGATTGCCATTTCATTCATGAGAGAGCTGTATACAAGTTCAAGGTACGGATAAGTAGCTGTCCGTATGCGAGATGCCTCAACACCGGTGAAGTGGAATGGGCAAAGTTAATACAGGGATTGGTAGTTCGGATCTGCTGGGAGGCCAGCGAAATGATGCCGAGGAGGAAAAGGAGAAAGAGTAACCGGCTACAAGTGCCGGGGCATGGAAGCAATCGACCACGTGTGATCAGAGCTTTTATAGAGAGTCATCGTAGGAAGTGAGGATTTCGATATTAAGCTAAAAGAAGGGTTTCGTATTTAATTCTACCTAAAGTATAGGGGGCGCAACACAATGAATAACCATATTTATTCAGGAACATCTACTCTTTGCATATTTTGTGGTAACATTTTTTAGTGGAGAGCTACATGGGAAACTGTGTGGGGAAAAATGTTGCACTGAAAGAGTTAAGATATCTAATTATAACATTGAAGAATAAAAAACATTAATGGTAGAACAAAAAACTAAAGGTTGGCACCATGGTGCTTGCAGGCATAGGGTTGGGACCAATGCAGGTTTCCCCCGCCATTTGAAAGAAGAACCGAGTGGCGTAAAGCGAAAGATCAAGTATCATTAAATTACAGGAGAAATATTTTTGAGAATATTCCCCCGACGAAAATGGCGATGATTGTATGTTAGGCTTCGGTTTGGGATGATGGAAGGGACAGGGGACTCAGGCAGGAGAGTGAATGGGTGCGCGTTGCCCCCAAGGCTCGTGGTGAAATAAACTCTTAACGTTATTCTAACTTTTTACTTTTTTTCGTAAAAACAAAAGGGTGGTGTAAAGTTAACTATGGGAAAACGGGGGATACCTTTACACCATGGGGTGAAATCTGATGTTTTGTCAGAAATCTAAACAGATCTGGGGCGAGTAGTTGTAAGTACAACAATGGAAAACTGAACACCTGTTGAGTATTCGTTCAGATGTGAAGCCACAGGTGAATCTTTATTTTCTTTCAATAATATTGATGTAGAGAAAAAAAGGAAAGCATTATTATTATCATCATCATCATCATCTTCCATTCTCAATATTGTAATCCAGTGAATAATAGCGGTATGATCAGCCTCAAAGCTTATTCTTTTTGAAGACTTCAGCTCTATAAGACAAACGCTTTTGCAGATAAATGCTTGCACAAGATGAAACTGTTCCTCACTTTGATTATGTTTATTTGGTCAGGTTGGTCACAATTTACTTTATTGTTAACCATTTATTTTCTATTGTTTGCATTGACGAAATGGAAATGGAATCAATGAGCCAAGTTCAAACTCCACCTAAGATATATATTTATGTGTATCGAACCCTCCCTCTCTCTCTATTTATATAATATGAGGCTGAATCAATAAGTTTATAGTCTCGCAGGTAATTTTTTGAGCTGGAATTCTCAAAGTATATTGCTTGATCTATGTGATTAATACAAACTACCAATATTGGGTGCATTGCCAGGTTTCTATTGAAAAATAAGTATTTGATATGTAAAATCAATGGATGTTGGCAAAAAAATATTTCCGTTCATCATGACTGAATAAATGTTATTGAAAAGAATTTTGTAGAAAATAAAATGACAAATATTAAGAGAATATTTTTTACATTTTAGTCTGCGTAAAGCAATTCAAATAAAGCGACGTGTATCCACATCTCACTTGATTACTGGTAGCTGTAATTCCTATCGATGTCTAATAGAATCCCGTGATTAATTTTTAATAAGTACCCGTAAAAAATGAAAATGGATATGATACGCCATCATAATCAATTATTGTACAGACGTAGCGTCAAAATTTGAAGTCGTGTAAAAAAAAAAAATTCTATCGAAAAATAAATATGGTCAGAATAAATTGTATTCATGACATCTCTGGCGTTTTCCACTGGAAAACATCCCAAATAGAGTAAAAAACCTTCTAGCAACATTCATGTTATTGATATACCCGTCAGAGAAGCATTTTCCCTCAAAACAAAATAAGCGTTTTTTAGTAGGCTCCAGTAGAGTTCTAATGCCGATTTTCAAGTCTGTAGACGAAACAGTACGGCAAAGAGCGCAGGAAGAAACAAACACATAAAAACATGATTACATAAACACACACACACACACACGCACATAATTTAGGTAGAACTCTTTGCCATCTTTGATGACTCCGGTTATTCAAAAACATTTTTAACATAAGTTGAATGGGATTATTAAGTTGGGAGACCAAAATCCAACTTGGCGGTAAGACTTTATTTTCTCAACTGTTCCTATCCAGTGTATGTGGAAAAAATATTGTATTTTCTTAAAATTTTCCTTCAATGAATTAAATATCGCAATAAAAATGAAATTAACAATTGGTCGAAAAAACATAGTAGTGAAGGATTTTGAACTTTGAAGTGATCATCGATTAGTTGAGCCGAAATTAAAATTTCAAGAAAATGTTAAATTTAGTTTTCTGTTGTTTTGAATGAGGTTGATGCAGTTACATTATTTTACAATGGTCAATTTTCAGTTGAAGCACTTCTTTTATCAGATGTAAGGTTAAATACAAAGCAATACAAACGGAGACTAACGGAAACGTTATTTGCCTGTTAATCTCTTGAACGTTCAAATCTGTTTTATACATATCTTTGTGTTGGCGAAAAAACACAAAATGGCATGGGATTTTATATAAGATTATTATGATTGGACATCCATATGCTCTTGGCAAGGGATAAGGTTTTTTCGACTTTTTTTCCAGTGTTGTTTACGTAAGTGCAAATAAAATATCTCAGGAGGTAGTGGTAGTAGTATAGTGATCTCTCAACGAGTAAGTATATGTACACATGGTCGTTCCCACTGATTCTGAAGAGATGCTTTTAAAAAATATCATAATTATTATGATAATAAGTAATAGAGACTTTGTTATGGACGTTTTTGCAAATATTGATTGCCTTATAAGACAATTATTAATGGACATTTCAATAAACACAGATCGATAACTAGAAAGCTTTCATAGAATGCATACCTCTGTCAACCCTATTGCCACTTAAAACTGAATGAAAATCAGTCCGTGTACAGCTACGATGCAGGGGATGTAACTGTGACAATTCCTGGATCCACCCCAAATTCAATCAAATCTTCCTTAGCTGATGGCCTACCCATCCACAAGATGTCACTGAAATTCGTTGTGAACCCTTGGAGATATTGTGTAGACAACCCTGATTGAATACATGAATACATGAATAAAAAAAAGGAAAATATCTCTCAATCGAAAATAAATCCTAGACCCACCCCAAAATTTGACCAATTTTTCCCCAACTCATGGCACATCCTTCCAGAAGGTTTTATTGAAATTCAACAAGAACTTTGGGGGATATTGTGTGGATATAAAACTACAACGAAGGTAAGGCAACTGTAAGAAAATTCCAGGATCTGGCAAAAAATTTGATCACTCAATCGAGATTTTATCTATGCCTTTTATCATTTTGAATGTTTTTGAAAATATTGTGTGGACAGTGGTCGGCAGACACGAGTGAATGTGAAATATATTTTGGCAGAGTTAAACAAAATAACATGTTACAGGACAATATAATTGCTCGGCCGTGTACTTATCATCAATTTACGGCTGAAGATAATAGTCTGAATAAAACGTTGGATGCGATTGTTAATAATACCTTGTCAACTTAGGTATTTAACTGCATGCATGCAAAGAGCTAGTTAATCGTTGCCGTTTGAGAGAAGAAAAACCAAAAGATTGCCTCCGTGATTCAGGTGGAAATGCAATGTGTGATAGAATACAATTGTGGTTAGCATACCTCTGAATTTTTCAGGTGAGGTATTATTATTATTTCTATTATTATTCGGACTATCCTCATCTGAGAGATATTTTCTATTCAACCAAGATGAGGATAGTCCGAATAATAATAGAAATAACAATTGTGGTTATTCTTTCATTTTTTCCTACTCCCAGAATTTGTATAAGTAATATATAGAATATATGAAACTTATATGAATTACATCATGAAAAATGATGCACAGATTTGTGCTTGCATCTCGCCTCTGCTGAAGTTATTTACTGCCAAAGGTTTTTGCTTGTTTTATTTGTCGTGTATTTGTCGTATTCATTCTTGAACTAGTATTCTGTCTTAGTTATTTGAATAGTTGGGTCGTGCTGTACGAGTGAGTTCTAGTTGTTTATTATTCTTTGAGAGAAGCTCTTTCTGATGTTTTTTTGCAGTGTACTTGACAGATTCTATTGTTTCTTTTATTCTTTTTAAAGAACTTTTCTGCTTGGATTTTATCTATACCATGTATTATTTTGAATATTCGTATTGCATCTCCCTTTCTTTCTTCTTGTCTAGTTCGTTTTAGTTTTCGAAGTCTGTCTTCTTATGGGAGGTTTTTAAGTTCACTGACCATTTTCGTTGCCTTTCTTTGTATGCTTCCTAGTTTTGTGGTATCTTTTTGGTGTAGATTCGCGCTCGGACTGCGTCTTATAAGTGTGGTCTGAGATATGTTGTATATAAAATTGTGGCAACCCCTATATTTTTTGTCAAGAATTAGATACAAAACCCTTCTTTTAGCTAGGTATCTAAAACGTATGCTGGACGATGACCCCCTATAAAAACCCTGAACGCACGTGGTCGAATACCTCTTTGTCCCCGTCATTGACTTCTTTTACTCCTCTCTAAATTCACGGCCAGCGGAGTTCCCTCTTTGACCATGACTATATATATATATATATATATATATATATATATATATATGTGTGTGTGTGTGTGTGTGTGTGTATTATCTTATCACTTATCTTCATCGATGTGAGTATTTGCAATCAATTCATAGCGATTAAATGCAAACACTGCAATTACTATTTTTGGCGACTGCGCAAAAGCTGCGTTAATTATTTAGCTTCGTTAGCATTTTCTTGCACCTATACTGACTAACCCCCTTTTTATAATCTAGCATGATCAACTATACCACTCATTATAACAGGTACGACTTCATTGGATAGACAGACAAAACGGCATTAGACCCTTTATACTACGTGTCCCTTAAATTCTTATTCTTTCCTATATTTCGCTTTTACGCCAAGGAATAATCTAAATCTCTCAGGCCTCTTCTCTTCTTTACACAATCGAATGTATTAATTTTTCCATTCTATGTATTTCATTTACATTCTTCATCTGTGCATTACGTATCTCTCATTTTTTAAATCTAAAAATTTATACTTGTCTTTTTACTCCATTTGAAATCTGCATCCACATTTGTACTTGGTGCGCATGTTCTCTATACATCTCCCTTCCTCCATCAACTTTTCCACTGACGCCCACTCCGGCCCGCTTATACAGCAAACACTCATTCTTCGACGAGAAGTACTACGGTTATCCAGAACCATAATTTTTTCAACCAGTTCACATTCCAACCTGGATATCTGTATAGATAATCATGGTCAAGAAATAGAGACTGCACCGGCCGTGAGTTCAGAGAAGGGTAAAGGGAGATAACCGGCTCGAGATCCCAGGGCTAAAGAGGTAGAAGTTAACCGGTTCGAAGACTGGGGAAAGAGGCGTTCGACCATGAGGGTCGTCGGAGGAAATGACGTTTTCATTACGAAACCCTTCTCTTGGCTAGGTATCTAATTCTTGACTAAAAACATAGGGGTCCCCAAAGTATTTTAAAGTTTTTTTTTGAGTCCAAGGAGTCGAATTAGGATCTTATTATACCTATTTGAGCAGCTTTTTTTTGGTTATTTTTGGTGTATGATTATGTATTTGAAAATTAGAAGATATAATGATACCGAAAGCTCTTCCGTTTTCTGTCTTTTTATTTTTTTACTATCCATACAATAGTGCATTACTTTACACTTATCTACGTTGAAAAAATAGTCGCTATGTTTTAGACCATTCTTCTAATTTTTTACATTTTCGTCTAGTCTTATTTGTCTTTGTCTGCGTTATGTTTTTATGTCGTCATTAGATATGTTACATTTTGTTTGTTTCGGGGGATCATTTATGTATAGGCCCAAATACTGATCCCTGTGGTTCATCTCTATATTTTCCCAGTTTGACTATTTTTATATATAATAACTAATACTAACACTAAAATGCAAGCGTCGTTCAAAATTCTAATTAACAAACAATATATAGCAATCCATACATTAGTAAATTAAATGTAAAATAGACAGTTTATCCATGAACCCATCATCCCCCACCAAACTTCTCATCAACATTGTCTTCTCCCTCACATGACTAAGTTAATAAAGAATAATGCAATCCACTATGGTCATAAAGAATACCAACATAGGCAATAAATTTAATGCCAAATATCAAGGTCAAGACCAAAACATCCCTCAGAACACAATTCAGCATCCACTTATAGATAACTCCCTTACCTAGCTCACACCCATTGACACGTAACTTACAACCACCGGCAAAAACATACACACGACTAAAAACAATAAAACAAAATGAATAACTCCTCCAACTCATAGTGACACTCACAAGACTCTCACCGAATTCCTCACTCAAAAATCTAAAAACAAATTCAATCATTCGCCTGATGAGGCCCAGAGACATAAACTTATTTGAGCAGCGAATCCACTTCCTATCATATTTCCAGCTCTACTCTAAAACAACTTGACTCTCAGAGTATAAAGTTGAATGTATCGAGCGCTCTATGAAATAAATCCATCACATATCAAACATTGCTTTATATCATATATATAATGCTATATTGAAAACCTGATCTGTACTTATAGGTACTACGTGATATATATATATATATATATATATATATATATATATATATATATATATATATATAAAATTCCTCCATTGTTATAGCACTTCAGTTTGTGTTGTAAATTTCAATGTGCTCTGATCGAAAGCTTTACTGTCTAGGTTTATTACAACTATTGGTTCTCCCTCGTCAGTCAGCTTAGTCCAGCGTTGTTATTAGGATTCTAGGTATGAATCCATATTGAGCGTAAGTTATTACGTTGAGTTTTCATAAATGTTCCATGAGTATTTTTCCTATTTATCTTCTTTCTTCTGTATCGTGTTTTTCCCAAGTGTTTTGGTTGTTTTCCTTCCGTAAGGGATTTGTTGAACATAATTGTACAGGGATTACTTAGTTCTTCTGCTGCAATTTAAAGTCTTTTTGTTGGGGGGTCATACGGTCCTATTGCTTTGTATATGTTTATTTTTGTTTGTTCTCTAAATACCTCTTCTTATGTTGTTATTTCTTCAATATTTTGATGTATGTGTCATTTTGAATGACTGGGTTTGTAGTTATTCATGTAGGTGTAGTAGTGATTCATGCAAAATGAAGTGGTCTTCATCTTTTCGTGAATGATGTTACGAAATAGTTGTTTCATGATTCTGTTAAATGCTCTTTACTTGTCTTACATTAGTTTCATTTGGAGTTTATCATTTTATTTACTGGCTTTCTAATGTTTTCTTCAGTCTGCTTATTTATCAAAGACTTTTTTGTTGTGCTTCATTCCTTGAACGTACGTATTCTTCTTACTCTTATTCAATTTGTCTAATTAATCTCACAGTTTTATCTCTTTCTGTGCAATATTTTTTTCCACCTTTCTTGTGTTTTTAGTTGTACATTCAAAAAAAAATATTTGGCCATTTTTGGCTCTTTTATTGAACCTGCATGGTTTTTTTTGTTTTTTTTTTTGTTTGAAAATTTGCATTTTAGTGTGTCTTGGGAAAATTAATTTCTATATTTTGATTGTATATTTCTTTGACTTTTTCTGGCGTTTCATCAATTTGGTCGTTTTTAAATATACTTTCTCAGTTGATGTCTTTTTAAGAAAGCTTTCCTATCTACATTAATAGAAGTTGTACATGTTCTGGTTGATTTTTTCTCAATGTTTGTTTTGATGTTATAGTCGAACGATATTGATGGATAATCGCTTTTTTCAAGGAGGTCCATTTACAAATCTTTTAGGATAGTGACTGCAGCGTTATAAATCCTACTTCCTACCTTTTATGATCATCCTCATCCTCATCATCATCACCAGCCGCAGCAGCAGCCATTTAGAGTCCGTTATTTGACATAGGACTTCCCTATGCTTTGGCATTTTCTCTTGCTTTTGAGCGTATGAGGCTAAAAACTATCTTACCCATGTTTTTGAGACCAATGGAATCTTCTTGTTCATGAAGATGAACCTGTTGTGCCGAATGATTGCCAATCTGGTAGTAAAATCATTGATATACATTTCTACTGTAAAATAATTTCCAACAACTTTCTATGGATGTTTTTCTGTATTTGCTATATCAATTTATATGCAATCATTAGAGTGTGTGAAAGTTTTAATACATACGTTCAATAAATCGTACCTTAGGTATCAAGAGTTACATAAACAGCTAGTTAATAATAACCTTCTAATGCAGGTTATTAATTTCAATTTTCAGGGGCCGTCTACACAGAAAACAGAGATGCTGCCAGCACAGGTTTGAAGATTACTTAAAATCATACATCTATATCAGTGAAAAAAAAATATGTGTGTCTGCTAGGTGATGCAAAAGTGCTGCTTCGATTATTCACAATTAATGTTTTTAAGTAGATGTGTGAAGCCAGGGGGACTTTTGCCACTAACCTTTGTGAACAGTGTGTTAGCGAATCAGTGAATAAACAGCAGGCAAGGAGATGGTGGAAACTCGGTGTTATGGCAAGAAATTTTTGTCATTGTCTAAGTCTCTGGATATTTAGGGCACATATCGTACAACATGGGAGGGCCAATAATTATTGAAAAGGATGTGTATAGTTCCAAAACTACGCATTACAGTTGGTGCAATTTAAAAAAAATCTACGGAAGCTTAGTAAATATATTAAACATCTTTATACTCAGCTCACAATTCTGATTCAGGTGAGTGTCACTGCATTGAAAGAAACTTAAATAATCAGAATAAAATACCAATCAACATCACCTGTTTATACGTCGAGGGTTATACACACACACACACACACACACACACACACACACACACACACATATATATATATACATATATATATATACATATATATATATATATATATATACATATATATATATATATATATAGAGAGAGAGAGAGAGAGAGACAGACAGACAGACAGACAGACAGAGAGAGACAGACAGAGAGAGAGACAGACAGACAGACAGACAGACAGACAGAGAGAGACAGAGAGAGGGGGGTTAGAAAGCTGCAAGAATTAGAAAATAGCTTAAAATCAATTTAGTTATCGGCGCAAGTTGAAAAATGGATTACTTTCTGTATCCGAAGTTCAATAAAGTTAAGTTTAAATAGTGTTTGGAAGAGACCATGGCAGATCCTTCTGGCAAGGTATAGAATTTACATGGCTCAGCACCATTAAGTGCATACCCCAAGTGTCGCCAAGCTATTTTATAAAATATCTTGATATGGATAACTTTTTATTCAATGCTGAGATTCATTTTCAGGTAATGCAATTTATTTGTGTGTTTGCATTTTCCCAGTCGCACTCTAATATGTGTACGCACATTCACGGATACTCACACTCACACACACACGTGTGCATGCTAATACACGTGCAAAAAATAGATTAAAGTGCATATCCATACGTACATACACGCACACATGTATGCAGAAACATACACGTGTACTAAAAATATACACATGTACATGCACGTGCAGACATATACACTAACACTCGTACACACGTACACATACATACATGCACACTTACTCACACTAATATACGCACACTTTAAACACTTATATGCACACTAATACATGCATATACACACGCATACACATGTAGGCACATTGATACAAGCATACACATATACATACACACATACACACTAAACAGGGACATGCATACATTCACACACGTTTATACATTTATAATACCACAGTGTGTATGTCTGTACGTGTATGTGTATGTGCATATCTGTATGTCATCAACAGGTAACCTGCAAGACCTGGGAAATGCAACCTTGAAATATCGTCAACGGGAATGAAGGGCGAGATAATTTGTCCGCGAAATGTCGTGGAACCATGTGAAGTTTCGTCTAAATCGGTTCTGTGGTTTAGGCGTGTATATAAATGTAAGAAGCTTATTGCGATTTAATGCGTCTGTTGGACTTTCATGTCTTCGGATCAACGGGGACAAGCTGATGAGGGTGGGGTTAGGAATAGAATCTGGGTTCATTTCAGCGAGAGATCTTACATGATAGACATTCTATCCACCATTTGTAGTGTAAGCAAGTATGATCCACTGTGTGATCCCGATATCAGATGTTGCACCTGGCGATAAACGGCGATGCATAACCTGAGTGATAGCAGTGAATAATAATACAATCTTTGAAACATCAAGTTGGGGTCACATTAAAGAATTGTATTGCACCATTATAGTTTATTGATTCACCCACAAAATTTCGAAGCCTTTGCTCTCGCTGGGAAGGCCTAATCCAGGCGTGTGTGGCTGCATCGTTTGACACGATGGCATCGGTTAGTGCACCTCACCGAATCCAGAGAATATAACTATTGGTCGAGGAAGACTGGCATTGTGTCGCCTGGTCAGATAAGTCAAGTTTCCAGCCCTTTTGAGTAGACAGCAGAGTTCTTGGGTGGTAGAGACTGCATGAGGCTATCCAGTAGGGTGTTGTGTAATTTGGTGGTAGCCCAATAATGATGTGGGGTGTGTTCTGCCAGAGTTCGTGACTATCATTAGTCTTGACTGTCTTGACCGGTTTGACACACACAGGTCTTCTTGTTGGCAGCTTTTTATGCTCGCAATGTTTCCTGGTGGTGAAAATAATGCAACCCTCCATTGTGTGCCAGAGATAGGAAACTGGTTCCAAGAACACTCGACTGACTTCTTTATTCTCAATTGGCCTCAACACTTATATTCAAACCCCAATTAGCATGTATAGGACATATTGCTGACCTTTTAAATTGTTACGTCAAACCAACACAACATTATGGACAGCCCTGGAACAGGTCTGGATAATATATGTACCTACGTAATAACTCCAGCACCTTTCAGACTACATGTCAGGTGGTGTAACTGCCGCTATTCAGGTGAAAGGGGGAACTACACGTCATTAGGTGGCTGTGTAAAACTTTTCAGCACCACAATATAGGGAAACTTTTCCCCCACTTAATTGGTCAAAAGTGAAAGGAAAACTTTTTACTATTCTGGAAGCTTTAGTCCGTTTTTTTTTATCATGTAATATTTAACCATAGATGGGCGCTTAGGCTAGCATATATCTATCTATCTCTCTCTCTCTCTCTCTCTCTCTCTCTCTCTATATATATATATATATATATATATATATATATATACATATATATATATATATATATATATATATATATATATATATATATATATATATATATATATATATATATATAAGAACATTCTAGATACCGAGTGTAAATATGAATATCATTTATTCATATTTGTGGTAATATTCCTCCGGGGACGGCTTTGTCAGACCAAGTATAATAAAATGATGACTCTAAACACGGAGAAACAAGGTAGGTAATGGAGATTCTTATATGGTAGTATGGGAAATTGTCTCCAGGTAAAAATACTATAAAAACAACGACTGTGCCGATGTTTGCTTGATTTCCACGGCTGCACTCCAGAGTGTGCCCTTGAACTTGATCCCAGGGTTAACATAGGGTAGGCTGCATTGGCTTTCGAGGTCTCTGCCGGTCAATTTATAGTCAAAAATCAATATTTTTTCGCAAGACAAATGAAAGGGAGAAAACTCCAAATTCCAGCAAAAGGAAAGAATCGAGTTAGCTCTCTTCTGTCTGACAGTGTGTGCAGGCCCAGCCGAAAGCATGTGTATGAAATCTCTATAAAAGATCATTTGCTTTCCTATGTTGTTATATTTGAAGTTTTTTTTTTTCACAAGTGACTTCAGGATTCGAATAGATCGAATCATTCGTCTGGAGAGGCCCCAAAGGACAGAAACATGAACATGTTTTTGTAGCAAATCCATTATTTCACCATATTTAAAACTCTACTCCGACTAAATATTTGTGTATAAAGCACTTTACGAAATAAACCCATCATACATCAGATATTGAATCACTGATTTGAACTATATATAAGTGTATTACGTATGTGTGTTCAAGAATGTGCTCATTTGTAATTGTTCGTTCCCTATTAATTGGAGATTGATGTTTAGATTCTCCAGGAAATCTTTCATATTTTGTGCGTATCAAAAGCAGTACGATGAATGACCCGAAGATAGAGATGAAAAGTCGCGTAAGCCTGGAAAACTGTGCAGTAATTTGCCTCGACAACATCAGATGCACATCATTCGAATATGACAAAAAGAAGCAGACATGTTTCATCTCTAGGAAAAGCGCTAAAACATATCCAATTCAGTTTCATGCCACCCATGACTACTACCAAGCCATAATTCGTAAGTAATCACGTTTTTAATTTATCACTTCCACCGCTGTAATACTACTACTACTACTTCTACTACGTATATAATGGTAAAGTGTGTGATACCAGTTTCTAAAATTGGACTGATAATCTCAGTAGTGAGAGTGCAATTCTATTCCCGTGCATTTTCTGTCTAAAGCATATTTTTCTATTGATTCTGTTAGTTAGTATATAGCATGTGAAAAAGATGTTTGTCATTTTTTCAGTCCTGTTTACCCTATTTGAGTATCGATTGAAATAGGGATCGATGCTTCCATTGGCCCCAAATAATATCCCGAAATACGGTCATGTGATCTATCATTGGAAAAACATGGAAGAGCTGATCATTTGTTGCAAGAGGACCAACGGACTAAAGTCAACAGAAATCGAGTTATACGCATACACACACACACACACACACACACACACACACATATATATATATATATATATATATGTGTGTGTGTGTGTGTGTGTGTGTATATGATTATAGATTGTGTTATATTATATAGAAACTTTTATTTGAGATGATCTCCTGTCATTACACGAATGATGTGTCACTTTGCCCAGACAATGTAAATAGAAACATACACACACACACACACACACACACGCACACACACACACACAAAACAATCCAAGAAAATAGAGCTGCTGCAAGAATCGAACCAGCGACCGATAGGGTAGCAACTTCAACGTTGCATTGTTCCTACCATTAAGCCACCGGTAATGCAAATGCCCGAATTCACTCTTAATTCTCACCTCGTTTATTCATTTCTTTCAATGCGATAGTTATGTATGAAGAAATGGATATATATGACCTGACAGAATGATTACAAATTGCATTATATTATAGAAACTCCTATTCGAAGTAAATCATTCTCTTGTATATTTCATCCGTTTTTCGGACAAGCATAGAATCAAGGGCGCCTGAGGGGCCTACTGTGCAACGTCTGGTATCCATCACCACCATATAATTTCTCTGATGGGTACATGTCTATTTGGATAGTTAGAAATTTTGGATGAACTATGATTTGTTTTTTTTCAGAGGCTACTGTTGTCTCAAGAATTGAAGAATTGAAAATACTGATTATTTGGAAACGGTCGTTTTGATACAAGATTGTTCCACAATCCTAAAACTAATTCTTGTGTAAACTGAGCACACATAGGAATTTTTTTTATAATGTTTTTATTTTACAAAATTTGATTAGACAGGGGTCATGTGGGGGCAAATCTCAAAGAAAGAGAAAAGCTTGAAATATCAAAGTTTTTAGATGGAGCTCCACGTTTTTGGATGTAGCTTTCTATGCCGAACAAATAAAAATTGACGAGTTATCTGATGAAATTTTCTTTCAAACGATATATATATATATATAAATGTGTGTGAGTGTGTGTGTATGTGTGTGTGTATGTGTGTATCTAACACCATCAAGAATTGAATCAACAAGACCTTGGACTATGAGTTACATGCATACTTGAAACTTTCTTGAAGCATGCAAAATAAACTAGGTTTAGGTTTTTGGCTCTAACCTTTTATACTCAACAGATATAAATCTACAACATACAATACTGCAAAGCTGATAGGACTTCCAACAATATATGTATGCATAGACATCCATCATGAAATGATTCTAAGTGTTAGTGCTGAAAAATAGAGACCTTTCTCCGTATGGCAGGATCAATTACCCTGAGTGCGGACTGGAACCCGGACATCGAGAAAATAGAAAATAATAGCATAACTTTTGGAGTTAACAAAATACAGAAACAAATAAGCACAATTTGCTCTTCAATCTTGACCCGAAGAATTTAAAAAATGGTTGATATCAAGATTCAAACACATTTTGACTCTATTTCAGGCCAAAAACAGCAACAAAAAAAATGAACTCCGTTCTAGACCCCCAAAAGCTACCCCTTACAGAACATCTCAGTCAAAATATTGGTTAATTAAACCTTTCAACAGATTTTAAAAACATTTTAAAAACATATGATTCCCTCGTCTTGAAAGTACATTTATTTTTTAGAACATTAAAAAGCTCACGATATTTCAAAAACATTTTAAATACATTTCCCTCTTCTTCAGTTACAGCCTATTAGCATTGACTGGAGAGAAACTGACCAGCTTCCTTCGGTTCGGATATAAGGGAATAGTTCGTATACAGGGACAAGTTTTTCTCGAAAAAGCTGTTCGTTAACCGATTTGTTCAAGTAGAGATGCGTTCGTGTACAGAGGTTCCTCTGTGAATATTTCCATGTATAAACTAGATACAGTGGCCTATCGACGGAGGGAGCGGTCCGCATAGGGTGACACTATTTTCGGGGTGACACCATGATAACAGCATGTTTTTTTTTAAATTAATACATTTGTTAATTTACGGAATTAAAATTGACTTGGCCAATAAACTCTGAGATGATGTACTATAATTTGCCTCTATTAATCTTATATGATTCGCCAAAAGTCCGTCTATCTGTACTCGCCAATCACAAAAAAAACCTATTTGATATAAATCCATGAAATTTTCTGTGGGTACGGATTTGGTCCATGGGAAGTGGTTTTAGCAAATTAATTTTCAAAAACCATCCCCAAAATATGTTTTTAGTGGGTTTCAAAACAGGAGAGCGGTATCTATTTATCTATTTCTATGATAATTCATCAATGGTAAAAATGATTTTTGATAACGTAATAAAAGAATATTTTCGTACTTTTTTCTCAACTGAATCATCAGAGATAAAAATGCTTTCTTCTTTAAAACAGAAACAAAAACGTTTTTAACATATCTCATATCCCGATGTTTATCAGTTGTACATAGATACCTTGAGTAATGGTGTTTCCATTAGTGCATGTTTTGATGCAGTCTGATCAAGGAACATTTTTTTTCAATGAAGAGTTCAGTTGATCAACGACGAGAGAGAATTAGTTCATTGATAAAACGTATTACTAAATAATTTTCACTATCACTGTTTTCCTGGGTTATTTATTTTTTTCCATTTTTAAGTTTCAAAATCAAAGGGAATTCCATCTTTTGACTTTTAGGAGTGAAAATTTTTAAGGATCCGAATTGAGAAGTGATTTTCATCCACTATAATGGGTCAAAAAACAAGAGAATTTTTTTTTACTTTTAGGCTTAAAAATCGAGCGGGGAGATTTTTTTTTAATTTCAGGGATCGGAACCGAAGTCTTTTTTACTTTTGAAATTGAGGAGGGGGAGATTCATTTTTTTACTTTTATGGGTCGAAACCGATGGGGGATTTTTTCTTTCACTTTTGGGGTTCCAATTTGAAAGATAATTTTCCCCCATTTTTAAGAATCACAATGGGATGGAAAAGATATTTTTTCATTTTTCGGAGTCAAAATCGAAAGGAAGACCCCCCTCTACTTTTAGAGGTCGAAATCCAAGGGAATTCCTTATTTTCATTTTTCGATGTTAAAAATAGGGGGTTAAGTGCTTTTTTTTCACTTTTAGGGGTCAATACTGAGGGGGAGACTTTTTCACGTTTAAGAGTCAAAATCGAATTGAAGATTTTCTTTTTACTTTTAAGGGTTAAGATCCAAGGGAATTCTTTTACACTTTCAGGGGTCAAAATGGGGAGGGAAAGTTTTTTTCTTTGCATTAAGGGCTCAAATCGAAGGGAAGATGTTTTCTCCATTCTTATGGGTCAAAATCAAAAGGAATTTCCTTTCTACTTTGAAGGGGCAAAATGGAAGGAAGATTTTTCTTATCACTTTTCAGGTCAAAATCGAGGGGGAATCTTTTTCCTAATTCTAGGGGTCGAAGTCAAAGAAGATTTTTTTTCATTTTTAGGGCTGAAGATCGAGGGGTAACTTTCATTTTACTTTCTGAAGTCGAAATGCAAAGGATTTTTTTTTCAACTTTTAAGGGTTAAAATCAAAGGGAATTTTTTTTCACTTTTGCGGATCCTATGGGACTTTTTTTTATGCTAGGGTTCAGAATCCAGAGGGAGCTTCTACATTTTATTTTTGTGATATTCTTTTATATTTTTTTTCATTATATGGGCTCAAAATAAAGTGTGAACTCTCCCCCTTTCCAACATAAAACCAGCCCCCTTTTTCATTATGTACTCCTAACGCCCTTTTTTACATTCTGCCCAAGTTTCGAGCATTAACTTCCCCCCTTTTTTAACAATAGTCCACTTTTTCCTAACCTTACTCCTCATTTCCTTAACTTTACGACTCTATTTTTAACATTATATATATATATATATATATATATATATATATATATATATATATATATATATATATATATATATATATATATATATATATATATATATATACGTCACTCCCTCTATTTGGGGATTAGCCTCATTTTTTTCTAGCATCAAGGCCCGTTTTCAACTATGCCCCATGACCCCTTTTTTAAAAATTTTGACAACTTTTTTTTACCTTAGCCTGGCCCTTTTTTCACATTAACCTTTTCATCCTTTTTCACATAAGCACTCACTTCTGGAACATTAGCCCCCTTTTTCTAACAGTGTAAAAAGTCGTAATAAATCAATTTTTAAAATAAATTAAATTTAACGATATCTGATTTCCATTTATCTGTCTTTCCTTTTCTTTTTTTGGACAACAATTTACACTACCTGTTAGTGTAGGAATTTTGTCAAGTGAAATAAAATCTCAGAATGATTTAGGTTCTCTACACTTTATAGATAGAAAAATGAAAAAACAAATAAAAAAAAAACAAAACCAATTATCAGAAACAACTTAATCTCTTAAATCTGTGGACAAGCACAGTGCTACGTTTCATTCGTTTCCGCTCACGATCTATAACAAAGAGGCTGTCAAAAGGTTTTTGGATTTCCCTTCTACGAACTCGATCGAAATGCCACCTGTTCTGTTGAAAATTGACCAGTGTTGCCAAATTAACCATTTTTGGCTAGGTCTGACTGAATGTTTTTATAAAAATGAAAAACTACGATAGCCAAAAATCTGGCCAATTTTGAAAATAATTAGTAAGTTTGTTATCATAAATAATTTGTCCCGGAAGCTTAGTTAATTCATTTGATAAGTGAGTGTATAAAACATTTTTAGCAATAAAGTTAGCAGGAAATTACAAACTTTAGCCGATTTCAACCATTTTCAGAGACAGGTTCTGAAATGTGTGCTCGTTGGAAACTTTCTTGAGACCTGCTGCTCATTAACTTTGCTCAATTTGTTATTTTATTGACAAATCTGTGCTACTATTTGCTGCTGCGTTTTTGAGAAACTGCTTTTTTGAGTTGATGAAAATTTTCCCAAATTAAAGGCGACTAGAAAAGGCAAAACAATTATTCTTTCTCATTTTATCCATCTCTATATTTTAGCCCCTACCATGCAATATTTTAGCACCCCCTCAAAACGATTGCCATATTTGAATATCTTTTTTGAAAGTTTCATTTCGGGGCATTATCCCGGTTTCGTGGTGAAGCCTTTCGCAGCCTTTAATTCGAGGTCAAAGCCTAGTATCTGTTTGCAATACACTCATTGGTAGCTATGCACCGGTGCAATACAGTGGCCGATGATGGCTCGGTATTGCTAAGCGCAAAAGGCCTAGGATTCGTCCTGTGGCCTCAACAAATAACTCTGTCCAGTTTCGTGGGATCAGTAAGCCCCAGTTTACCGAATATCTCTGTGTCTATAGTAGATGTGATGAATGTGATGCAGAAACTTCCTACATCAATTCTAACAATTAATGAAAGTATCAACAATCTTATTCTTATCATTTTAAGAATGAACAACAAAGACAATGTGATTATTTATTTGACACATGTAATGATTAGCCCTCAGTCAAAGACAGCGAATCACAGTTGAGAATAAATAAACCTTCAATACACAATTCAAATATCCATTCCATTTCCCCCAAAAGTAGACTCATTTTGGTCTTTGAATAAAAATAAACTGAACTTACAAAAGCTGATCTACCAAGAAATAAATATTCATGATTCGGAGCATCCACTAGTACTTGAAGAGTAGGAAATTCATCTGGAGGTTGGCAATGTATAAGAATTAACAACAATTCAATAACTCCAGAGTCAGAGTCAAATCATAAAGAAGCCGATTTTAGTATCCTTGCTCATGTTTTAGAATATTCTGTTGGCAGCTGAAGAGCTGCACTTGTCTGTAATTAAATTGATGTCATAGTGACTGTAACGTCCAAGAATTCTGGATGAGAGTTAGAGTAAGGAATACAACCAGATACATACCACTTTTCACATTATACCAGCAGTTAGGACCTCAATACTATCCCACTCTTTCAGTTTCGCACTGTCTCACTGGATGTGATGTCACTAGAATAATATGCCCTGAAAGCAAACCTGGAAAACTATCTCATTCAATGTGGAACTGCTCCATCAAGGTCAAATGCCATTGTAGAAAGTGCTGAATTGTTCCTTTTGAAAGTCTTAAGACCTTAATCTCTATCATTTCAGAACCTTCAACCAGTAAGTCAAGGTCTCTTGCCTGATGTCAAACGTACATTTTATCATACATATCTCATCTGTTATTCAGTGGACAATTATATCAACAGGACGGTACTTCAACACCCTATCCCGGAAGATTTTGGATATAAACTTAGATTAGATAACTACATCCCTTCGAAATCCTGGAAATCTTTACATGAGCGCTGGTCTATTGTATGTCATTACTCTGATTCTACTAGGGTCACATGTGTAGATACAAAGGAGTGAAGTGTGCCGAATGTTGAGACCATCAGTGTGAAATTTCATTCACTTAACATACTAGATACATGTACGATATCAGTATGTTTCAGAAGGTGTCCTTGTAGATCTTAATACTGATTTTATCTTCGAAAAATGTCACATTACCACTGAACGCTGCCACTGAAACATGAAAAATATTAGTCCAGTTAGTATTAATTACACTAGACTACATACCAACCCTAACAGGCGGGATAAATTGTTGCAAAAAGAAAAAATAACGAATTGATAAAATAAATAGATGGATGGCAATCGGGAAGTTTTTAATTCGATTTGTTTTTAAAAAGTAACATTTGTGACACTGAAAGTTTTTATTAAGATCCCGAAAAATGTACGTGTAAATACGCTTGTCAGAAAGCAACAACAAATTTTTGACTTTTAGTATTTCCTTTTTTTTTTCTTTACGAGTGATCAGGGGACATCGACTCAATTGATTTAAGTGGAATTCAGTGAGAGCCCCTGGAGATATTGTGCATACCATGAGTGCGTACACAAATGTATGAAAAAACTTTTTGGGGAAATATTGTGTAGGCAGACATCAAATGTTGGTGATATTATACGCGTAGACCTTTAAAATGACTCAGGCAATTGATTTTGCCTGAATCCATCATAAGATTCAACCAATTCTCCCGTAGCCTATAACAGTAAAAACAATCGATTTCTAGCTTATTTATGAAAACATATGACCCGTTTTATCAACATTCTTCCGCTTCTTTGCTGCTTTTGTCTTGAAATAGTGTTTGATCTCAGTAATGATCAGGTTTCTGAATTCCTGGAAAATGTCTTCATTTGTCTCTGGATATTAATTACTTCGAAAGTAGGGCAGTTTTCTATTTTTGGTGTCCGGGTCTGGGCTCGCACTAATTGTGTAATATACGGTTGATTTGAACCTTTTCGGACATTTTTTCAGTCTGTTAATAGGCAGGGTCATAAGATAAACACTTCAAGGATTGAATAACAAAATAAAAACAAATAAGAGGACTAACAGTCAATATCAACATTATATATAAAAAAGATTATATAATCAAAACATTTTTCGAATGGATGACATGATAATTAATGCTCTTCTATTCATGGTTGAGCACACTTTAAGTCAGGTAACTCATCCACTGTAAGCTTATGCAATGCTCTTCCACTGGAATAGAGCACTGAATGAGGGATTTCTGTGTAAACGAATATATCGCTTAAATTCAGCCATACTGACTGTCCATTCCGTAGTCCAGAGGTAGGATATCGACCTGCGGGTCTGAGGTTAAATTTTCAATTCTGCCTCGCGGTACTGGATGGGATAGAGTCTATAGACACACTGAAGAGATGTAGTACATCGAAACAGCTGTCTGTGGCTGACACAATAATCTATATATTTATATATATATTTGTGTGTGTGCGTGCATAAGTGTCTAAAACATGACAGACCGAGTAACAGTAACGAGATGTGAGCTAGAGCCAGGACTAGTAGATTTTTTTACACTTAATCAGTCACGAGACCTCCGTGTAGTGATCAGAAATTTGCTAAACTTTGCTTAGTACGGTGCAAGACTTCATTATAGTCAAAAATTCTTTTCTTAGTATGGTACAAGTATATTTAATAACTAAACTTTATCTAGTATTTTAGTTATTTACTGAACTTTTGGAATAACATTAATTAGCCCAATGTAAAATCAATACGTGAAGAAGAGAACAGGTGTGCGGGGTTCCCGTAGGAGCCATTTGTATTTGAACCTGCTGAATGTCGAACTTTTCAGACACTTATTAAAACCAACCCAACTTAGGATCAACGCAGAGCTTTTACTCTGAGAGAACATTATTCCAGACGGCACGCCAACAATTCATTGCCAACATTCCTTAGAGGCAAAATAAAATTAGGAAAACTAATTACCATACACATACGCACCACAAAGACCAACATAGACATATGCACACACATATCAGACATATACTCAGTATGTGGAGACACATATCACACACCCACTACATACGCAAGCAGACACTCATTCCTCACATACACACAACATACGTGAAATATGTATAGGGTATGTGTGTCACATATATAACATAGGCACAAGCATACCACCAACACTCATACATATTGCATTTATACATCAAATATCCACATGCACACGTACCTTTTATACACACTCATTCATGTAGATACGTATGATACATACGTATACACATATCATATTCACATACACTTATCATATACATACCACATGTGAACATAGACATATGTCGTATACACACATGCATGAACATATACGAAGCAAAAAACACATATTTACATGCAACATGTGCACACACATACACACATACTGGATATACATATATACAAATGCTACGTACTCACGTGCACATATTCACATATATGTTACATACGCACACATACTAAATAAACACTGATAAACTAACACATATACCATATACAAACATGCAACAAACGCATTCATATATACCATATACTTACATATGCCACATACGCACCCACATAGTACATACATACACACACACATACACCTATACACATACCCATTACATACACACATATATGCGTATGCCACATACGTAGTTACATACACGTATACTGCATATACACGTAGCACATAGATACACTTACAATCCATCTGAATTATTGACAATGATTGATTTTGAAGAAGCCAAAAGAAAGCTATTATTGTCACCATTTACTTAATTTTTTTCATGTCTTAATTTACCCTTTTTTGTCCTACTTTGCACTTTATTCGAGCGGTTGCCAATTGGAGTTTCGTCCAATGGGGTTTTGTCCTGGGATTCATCCGAGGGGATGTCCCACACTACAAACAATCCGTAATTGTTATCTAATCATATTTATAAAACCTTATTATCAACAGCCGATGAAAAGTTGATTGGTATGAAAGGGGTTGGTGTTCCAGATATAATCAAGTTGGAACAATTTAGAGACCTCTCCATTGACCACTGCGATGCTAAATGTGGAGCAAATCCCACATGCAAGTCATATACATACAAATCACGGACTAAACTTTGTAATTTGAGCAACGTAACCTACATGAATCAGGAACTGGAAATTAGCAAATATGGTTGGGACATATACTTCATTAACCAAGGTAAGCAACTTTTTATTTCTTTTATTTTATCATCTATTATCACTAGATGAAGTATTGTCACCCATCTTATTATAATTCACCCTAACTCCGTCCGTCCATATGTACTCCCCTATCACGAAAGCTACTCGACATAAACCCACTAAACTTTCTGTGGGAACGGTAATGTTTTAGTGAATTACGTTTTGAAAATCACGCCCCTAAACGACGAATTATGACGAAAAAAAGAATAGTTGGTTGTTATTTTTTCTTCTGCATGCATTCGTTATTTGAGAAGAAACTAAGATTTTTTCAACATGCACATCGCGCTGTTTATTGGTTGTACTTGAACGCCTTGAATAGAGCTGTTTTAAAAGGTATGTGTTTTAATGTAGTGCAGTTGGGTTATCGCTGTACTCATTGCAATGTAACTATTGTTTACCTCATTGATATAACATTTTTTCACAAACACAAAATTTGGTGATTGGGAATTGAATAGGTTATGTGGAGGGAATTTTATTTTTCATTCGTAAGGGTCAAAATCAAAGGGAAATTGTTTTTCACTTTTAGGGATCAAAATCTAGGGCATTTTTTTCCACTCGTTTAAAGATAAAATTGTTTTTCACTTTTAGGGGTTAAAAACTAGGAGAATTTTTTGACCACTAAAAGTGGAAAATAATCTTATTTTCAGACGAGTGAAAAAAAATTGCCCTAGAAAAAAACAAACAAAAAACCTCCAACTTTCTGGGTTCAAAATTTAGGGAGCAGATTCTTTTCAATCCTAGGGGGCAAAATCAAGGGGAAGATTTTATTTTCAATTTAAGTGTTCGAAATTGAGGATTGGGGTAATGTATTCCATTTTTATGGTCAAAATTTAGAAGATTTTTTCCACTTGAAGTTCGAAAATCTAGTGGAATTTACTTTCATTTTCAAAGTTAAAATCGATGATTTTTTCTTTAATTTTAGGAGTCAAAATCGAAGGGAAAGGTTATTTTTCTCTTTGAGGGGTCAAATCGAAAGGGAACGTTTATTTTTAAAGTTCAAAGTCAAGTGAGAACTTCAGGACCCAAAATCAAGGAGGATTTTTTTATTCACTCTTCGGGGCCTAAAATTGTGGGAGGGGTTACTGTTAGGGTTTAAAACATGGGAGCGAATCTTTTTTGGGTGGACAAAATCCAAGGGGATTTTTCCTTTTTCAAACTTTGAAGAGCCAAAATCGAGGAAAAAATCTATTTCCCTCTTTTAGAGGTCAAAACCAGATTTTATTCTCTTTTAGATCTTTCAAATTTTTTTCCTTTCAGAGGTCAAATGTGGGAAGATCTTTTTTTGAGAGGGAACTTTTTTCTACTTTTAGGGTAAAAATCAGGAGTAAAATCTTTTCATTTCAAAAGGTCAAAACACCTTTTTCTTTTTGAGGAGTGAAAATTGAGGGGATATTTTCCCCCATACTTAGGTGTCAGAATCGAATGGAGAATTTTTCCTTTTTTTATCGGTCAAAGTCGAGGGTCAATTTTTAAAAACTTTTTGGAGTCAAAAGCAAGAGGAAACTATTTCCTCTTTTTGATATTACCTCCTCCCTCTTTGGACATTAGTCGTAGTTGGGTTTATTCATGGATTCTATGACGTCCCTGAATCCTATCTTCTCTCAGATATATTGTGCTGTCGTGCGAGGTTGCATGGCTCTCAGTTTGCAGGTCTCTCGGTTTGGTTCCATGTTTCAGTTCCATAAGTAACTATCGGGAGAATGCATTGGTTCTTTACCCTTCTTTTTAGGATTAATGGGATCTTCTTGCTTTCGAAGGTTGAATAGTGGTTAGAAATTAATAATAACTTATTTCTTTATTTCTATAAATTTGGAAAATTGGAGGTTGCGTTTCGCCTTTGGAATGCACAACCAACTAAACGTACGCAATACCTCGCCAGACATCTTTTATTTTATAACAAAACTAGCACTGTCCGTCCGTGTGTCCCACCCAAGTTTTGGAGGGAGTTCTATTTACAATCTGACTATAATGTTGAACTTTCCGTTCAATATAAATATATCATCATTAGCCATCACATATCCAGTGTGGGACAGAAGCCTTTCCCACTGTTTTGATATATAAAGATAAGTTCCATGACTTCGCTAACTGTAGTCTTCCTTGTTTGCAGAAAAGAAAGAGATCAATTGTGGCAGCCCTCCTCGTCTGGATTTCAAGTCAGTGTCGTACAGCAGCACCATATACAAATCACAGACTAAGTACCATTGCAGTCTAGGAGAAACTTTCATTGCCAATTGCAGGATAGATGGGAGATGGTCCAAGCCAAACGGGACCTGTAAAAGTCAGTAGAATTGCAGAGTTGATTTTGCTTTTCCACATTCTGTTTTTTTAAAATCTTATTCTAAATGATGTAGGTATTTATCAACCTATTTTCAATGGTGTAGGTATTTATCAACCTATTTTCAATGGTGTAGGTATTTATCAACCTATTTTCAATGGTGTAGGTATTTATCAACCTATTTTCAATGGTGTAGGTATTTATTCACCTATTCTGAACGGTGTAGGTATTTATTCACCTATTCTGAATGGTGTAGGTATTTATTCACCTATTCTGAATTGTGTAGGTATTTATTAATCTTTTTTCAATGGTGTAAGTATTTATTCACCTATTCATGAGGGCAAAATGTTACAAAAGTTCGAGTTTGAAGTGTTTGTCTGTGTTGGGGGTGGACAGATGCATACTTGTGGACAGGACCACTATTGCCCGATCCCCGTGACTAGTGTGATGAAGGTATCAGTGCCATCAATTTGCAACTGCAGCACAGGTGTTGTCGCTGGATCCTGGATAAATCATTCCTACAGACAACCTCAAGCATGACTGTTTTCAACAAAACAAACCCATAAGAAAATAGAATCCTCACGTTTGGAAGTTTCACCTCGTCCTCCTATTCCAACAAGCCAAGCATTATTTCTTGTTTCGACCTTTTCTACATTCGTTATAATACCAAGATATTCAGGTATAAGGAAGATACCCATGCCTCGTATAAATGAATCACCGTAGCTTGTGCGTGTACCAGAACTAATTATTTAAAACTATCTTAAAAAGAATAAAACTTTTATTTTTAAAAATATGATCTGAAAGATACCAGCACAAGACACACAGGAATAAAGTGAGTAGAATATGTAGCCCACTTAGCTGGTTGGTCGGGTGGACCATTTATGGAGCTACGGTGATTTGATGCAATTCAAGTCTCTCAGTTCTTTTATCACTCAAAAGAGCAGAGTTTTATCGCTACGGAAAGGAAAGATTTGCCTTTACCTAGGGCAACTCAAATTGTTAATGACGGCCATCAAGTCATTGAATAATAAAATTCAACTCCATTACATACTATCAGTTAACGAAACCACAGGGCAGATAAACCGCCAAGATAATAGCTAACTTTCCAGTTTGTTTTTTGGCTCTAAAACATCTAGAGAGAGAGCTGACATTCTAATGTGTTGTAAATTCAGATGATGATTAAATATTCATAAATAATTGAATGAACAAATAATATCAAACGTTAACTTACATTCAACGTACAGTCTTTTTAAGGCTCTATAATATCTTGGAATTTCTGCTCTTTAGGCCTGTTTTAAAGAGATTCTATAGCAGTAAGATACGAACCGAAGCTAAATTCATATAATAAAAATTAATGGTTATCCGTTATCCTTACTTTTGCTTCATTTTTAGCGGTTCATCAGCTCAAGTTTTCATTAGCTGTGCATTTTGCAAATTGCTTTTGCTACTGTTTTCATTTTCTTTGTGAAAATGCGATATTACTTTCCGGACAACCTAATATAAATCCAAATCTGCATTACAATGAGCAATGTGTTCATCCGTTTGTCAGTCACCCTTTGAAAATCAAAATTTCATGTTGAAAGGGGTTGGGGCTGAGAATGGAATTGCAAAGACCGTGAAGAGGGTAATTAGAAGGAGAGAGAAGTAGGTTAAGTGCATGCCTTTAGCATACCTTTAAGAGTGGAACATGAATACATTCACAAATGGAAAACAGCCGAACTCGGCTGTCGAGAAAAGACGAGAGGCGGGATAGATTGCTTCAGGCAACTACAGTGAATTTTTGATTTTCACTCCTGAGCAAAGCAACTGGTAATTTAAAAGTATATCATAGAAACTTTTAAGTTCAGCCCTTATTGGATATATTGTAGAGTGAAATGAAGGAAAACACTTGTTCTGATCTACCTTTAATTCTGATTACACTGTTTCATTACAATATAACAGGATCACATATTTATTGTTTGATAGGGCCGACCACGTGCGAAGAATTTAAAAGATGTGGAGAATTCGTAAACGACGGGGAATATTGGATTTACCCGGCTGGATTACACGGGAAGAAACTGAAAGTCTACTGCAGCGGAATGCAAACAGCACACCCGGAAGAATACATTTCGTTAATGGGGGAGAACTTTTCCTATTACCCTGCCAGAAAGATATTGCTTTTTTGTTATACACGAAGCACACTCAGCTGGCAAACACCGGGGAGGACAATTTTTAATAAGATCCGAATTAATCCCAAGGTTGGTAGAATTAATAAGCACTTCGATTTGTCAAACTCCTACAATTTCAGACTTCCAGCTAAGACTAAAAAGTGAAAATTTCAAAATGATGGATAGAGAGAGATGAGAGAAAAATCAGAGAGATTCTCTTTCTATGTGACCAATCAACGAAAGTAAGAAAGAAAGAAAGGAGGAAAGAGGGAAAAAAGAAAGAGAGAAAGAAAAAGATGAACATATAAAGAAAGAGAAAATAGAAAGCTATGGATGCTTATTCTCAGTGAATATCTTAGTTGTCTTGAATTACATCTAGAATTATCTAGATTTTTATGCCATTTATCGGAAATGAATCTGCATTATAATGAGCAACATGTCCGTCCGTCTGTCACACTTTGAAATTCATGTTGGAAGGGGTGGGACTTGAGAAGAGGTTCTGAGAATGGAATTGTAACATGAACACCCTATATAGATACTATTTTAAGTCCCTTTCCATCCCCCAATTCAAAGATCTTTTTCAGTTGACGGAAAAATGTTTCAACAAAAGTCGAAATACTTCAACAACCCATAACCTTCTGTCAAAGTGGAGTTTGACCCTGAAGCAACCACTTTTATCCATCATCATCATCATCTTCAGTATCATTATCATCTTCTATCATTCGTTGTTATCAGTTTACCCGTGTCGTCAAAAATGACTATATTTTGCAATCGCAATATACTTATATTATGAAATCTCAATGCCATAATGTTGCTCTCTGTCTCACTCTATATAGTAATATATATCGCTTAAATTCGGTCCTACTAACCGTTCAGTACTGCGCGGGGCAGGGTAAAATACCAGCCTTTGGGTTTGAAGCGAAGGTTTCGATCCTACCTCATGGTACTGGATGGGATGTTAGATAGTCAATAGCCACACTGAAGAGTTGTAATACAACAAAACAGCTGTCTATGGTTTACTCAATTATTTGATTATCATTATATATTTGTCGGTGTCTCAGATGAAAAATGCTTCAAAATCAACTAATAACATTCTATTCACCACTGAATGACTTTAATTTATCAAGTTTAACGTAACATTGTATTGTATTTCTATTAATTAAGTCTCCAGACACCACTTGACGATATCAGATGACGTAGAAAGGTGTTACAGACAAAATCTGAATATTCAAATACTGAAACGTTTTACAATAATCTATTATTATTTATTTTCATCCATCGTTGAAGATTGAGTGACTGCAAGTCTTCTCGAATCTCCAGCACCTTTCTCAGTATCCTCACAGACAGCACCATGGTCTGTACTGTCTCAACGCTTCCAAGAATTTTGAACTCATCTGATCGCGATTCTAGTGTTTCTTTCATATTCTACACTTTTCTTTGCTCCCGGGCAATGTCCTTGTATTTTCCCAACTGTTCTCATCCTCCTTCACTTTAGCTCTGTGTCCGTTGGGACAGCTACTTTCACGCTTTGGTAGATCTTTTCCTCCCTTATCCACGATTATCAGATCTGGTTTTCCTGCTTGAGTAGTTTATGATTTCTACTTTTCACCACAGTCTCTGGTTTACTAATTGTCTAGATTGCTGATGTCGTTTGCACAGTTCCCAGTGTATGACTGCTGCTGCTCTGTCGTGCCTACTCATGTACTCTTTCTCAGCCATTTAAACTGAATATGTGATTTACCATCTTATGTCTCCGTCCACAGAGACATGTACAGTTGTTTTGTCACTCTTCGTTCTGATGCACTTGTTTTTGGCCAAAATGGTAAAAGATTCTGTTTCTCTCTCCATGGGCCCTCTACATAGCCATATTCAAGATTATTCGTCTGCGATATTTTCGATTTGCTTTTTAAATTCTCCATGGAGTCTTTTCTTTTTTCATATTAATTTGAGTCCCTCTTTTATTCAAGCGTCGATTTTTTTTTACTACAGGTATTATAGGTGTTCATCACTTTCATCAAGTTTCTGCTAAATAGCACAACTTACGAATATTTTTGATATTTTTTCTTATCAAGATATTTTTCTTACCCTTTCTTTAATTTCAACCCGTTTCATCAAGTCACATTGGAGTACTCCTATGTATTCATAGTTGTCCTGTACTTAATGGTCAATGCCTTGATCGTTTTGTTATTTGATACGCTGATTCCACTTGTTTTCATAAATTTTCTCCTGTACATTACTGACAGTGTGCATTTCTCTATCACTTATTCCATTCCAATGTAGTTTTATATAATCATTGAACATTCCCTCGTGTTGGAGAGTTGGTATTCTTTGTAGTTTTTCGAGATTATGTTCAGTGATATCATGGTCAAGTCTCCTTTCCAGTTTTGGATAGAATTAGCAACCATTCTTACAACGACGTTTTTTTGTTTTGTTTCAGGATCATCTGGTCATAGAGCAGGTCGTTCGGTTCATCGGTGCCTCTCTTGCATCCTTTCTGTTCTCCTGATAAAAGCATTCTGTTTTCCATGGAGACATATCTTTTCTCGGCTATTTGTCCTGTCAGAATTTTCCACATCAATGGAGGGCACATGATCGGTCTATTGTTACTCGACTGGGTTCCTTTTTCGATGACCTTTTAGGTTAGGCTTGTTTTGCCTCATTCATTCTTGGACTTCACTTTTCTTCCGGTAATTTTGAAGTTGCTCAACCAGCATATTGTGTAGCAAGATGATCTTCTCAAACCAATATCCGTTGATTCCATCAGGATCTGCTGCTTTTTTGCTTGTCTAATTTACGGAGCTTCTTTTTTCTTATGGGATACTTGTATTTAAACCGATAATAATAATAATAATAATAATAATAATAATAATAATAATAATAATAATAATAATTATTATTATTATTATTGTTACTATTATCATTAACAACAACACCAATAATAATAATAATAATAATAATAATAATTCTTTCTTTTCAGAATCTTAAAATTGATAGCACGGATTTTAAATTTGCTGAGCTTGTCCACAAGTCTGGCAACACCATGTGGGGCTATGGCATTGCCGCCGACTGTCTTTTTAAAAAGGATAGCTATTGCCAAAGCCAGGGGGAGATGAAAATCGACCTCACCGACACAGGTCTTGCAGTTGATAGAAAAGTAAGATTTACATCATTTTCATTTTCTAATGCACGAGGAGCCCGGGACTACCCTTGTCCTGAAAGGTCCGCACCACAGAGAATGGGTTCTACAGCCATTTTCAAATCTGCAGAAAATAGACAAACCATCTTCCAATAAGTAAGCAATGATGGGCACAACTAACAAAGACTCTTGATGGGTGAATCGCTGAAAGATAACCACTAAAGGATAACCACTGAATGATAACCAATAGAAGATAACCAATAGAAGATAACCACTAAAAGATAACCAATAGAATATAACCAATAGAACATAACCACTAAGAGAAAACCAATAGAAGATAACCGATAGAAGATAACCAATAAAAGGTAACCGCTAAGAGAAAACCAATAGGAGATAACCAATACGAGATAACCGCTAAAAGATAACCAATAGAAGATAACCACCAAGAGCAAACCAATAGAAAATAACCAATAGAAGATAACCACTAGAAAATAACCGCTAAAAGATAACCAGTAGAAGATAACTGCAAAAAGATAACCAAGAGAAGATAACCAATAGAAGATAACTGCTTGAGAAAACCAATACAAGTTAACAAATAGAAGATAACCGCTGAGAAAAAACCAATAGAAGATACCCAATAGAAGATAACCGATAGAAAATAACCGCTAAGAGAAAACCAATAGAAGATAACCAAAAGGAGATAACCGCTAAGAGAAAACCAATCAAAGATGACATATAGAAGATAACCAATAGAAGATAACCGCTGAGAGATAACCAATAGAAGATAACCAATAGAATATAGCCAAAAGAAGATAACCGCTAAAAGATAACCAATAGAAGATAACCAATCTAAGATAACCGCTGAGAGAAAACGAATAGAAGATAACCAATAGAAGAGAACCACGAAAAGAAAACCAATAGAAAATAACCAATAGAAGATAAACAATAAAAAATAACCGATAGAACATAACCGCTAAGAGAAAACCAATAGAATATAACCAATACAAGATAACCAATACAAGATAACCGGTAAGAAAAAATCAATAGAAGATAACCAATACGAGATAACCGCTAAAAGATAACCAATAGAAGATAACCACTAAGAGAAAACCAATAGAAGATAACCAATAGAAGATAACCACTAGAAAATAACCGCTAAAAGATAACCAGTAGAAGATAACTGCAAAAAGATAACCAAGAGAAGATAACCAATAGAAGATAACTGCTTGAGAAAACCAATACAAGTTAACAAATAGAAGATAACCGCTGAGAAAAAACCAATAGAAGATACCCAATAGAAGATAACCGATAGAAAATAACCGCTAAGAGAAAACCAATAGAAGATAACCAAAAGGAGATAACCGCTAAGAGAAAACCAATCAAAGATGACATATAGAAGATAACCAATAGAAGATAACCGCTGAGAGATAACCAATAGAAGATAACCAATAGAATATAGCCAAAAGAAGATAACCGCTAAAAGATAACCAATAGAAGATAACCAATCGAAGATAACCGCTGAGAGAAAACGAATAGAAGATAACCAATAGAAGAGAACCACGAAAAGAAAACCAATAGAAAATAACCAATAGAAGATAAACAATAAAAAATAACCGATAGAACATAACCGCTAAGAGAAAACCAATAGAATATAACCAATACAAGATAACCAATACAAGATAACCGGTAAGAAAAAATCAATAGAAGATAACCAATACGAGATAACCGCTAAAAGATAACCAATAGAAGATAACCACTAAGAGAAAACCAATAGAAGATAACCGCTAAAAGATAACCAATAGGAGATAACCAATAGAAGATAACTACTTAAAGAAAACCAATAGAAAAAAACCAATAGAAGATAACCGCTAAAAGAGAACCAATAGAAGATAACCTCTAAAAGATAACCACTAAGAGAGAACCAATACAAGATAACCAATAGAAGATAACCAATAAGAAATAAGAGAAAACTGATAGAAGATAACCACTAGAAGATAAACAATAGAAGATAACAGTTAAAAAATAACCAATAAGAGATGACCAATAGAAGATAACCAATAGAAGATAACTGCTAAAAGATAACCAATAGAAGATAACCAATAGGAGATGACCGCTTAAAGATAATCGATAGAAGATAACCAATAGAAGAAAACTGCTTAGAGAAAACCGATCAAAGAAAACCGATAGAAAATAACAAATAGAAGATAACCGCAAAGAAAAAAACCAATACAAGATAACCAATAGAAGATTACCAATAGAAGATAACCACTGAGAGAAAACCGAAAGGAGATAACAAATAGAAGATAACTGCTGAGAGAAAACGAATAGAAGATAACCGATAGAAGATAACCAATAGAAGATAACCGCTGAGAGAAAATCAATAGATGATAACCACTAGAAGATAACCAATAGAAAAATACTGCTAAAAGATAACCAATAGAAGATAACTTACAGAAGATAACCACTAAGAGAAAACCGATACAAGATAACTATTAAAGGATAACCAATAGAAGGTAAGCGCTAAAAGATAACCAATATAAGATAACTACTAAGAGAAAACCAATAGAAAATAACCAATAGAAGATAGAAAATAACCAATAGGAGATAACCACTAAGGAAAAACCGATATAAGATAACCAATAGAAGATACCCAAAAGAAAATAACTGCTAAGAGAAAACCAATGGAAGATAACTAATAGAAGATAACCACTAAGAGAAAACCAATATAAGATAACCGCTAAAAGATAACCAATATAAGATAACCTCTAAAAGATAACCACTAAGAGAGAACCAATACAAGATAACCAATAGAAGATAACCAATAAGAGATAAGAGAAAACTGATAGAAGATAACCACTAGAAGATAAACAATAGAAGATAACAGCTAAAAAATAACCAATAAGAGATGACCAATAGAAGATAACCAATAGAAGATAACTACTAAAAGATAACTAATAGAAGATAACCAATAGGAGATAACCGCTCAAAGATAATCGATAGAAGATAACCAATAGAAGATAACTGCTAAAAGATAACCAATAGAAGATAACTGCTTAGAGAAAACCAATAGAAGAAAACCTATAGAAGATAACCAATAGAAGAAAACTACTAAGAAAAAACCAATAGAAGATAACATATAAAAGATTACCAATAAAAGATAACCGCTAAGAGAAAACCAATAGAAAATAACCAATAGAAGATAACCACTAGAAAATAACAAATAGAAGATGACTGCTAAAAAATAACCAATAGAAGATAACTAATAGAAGATAACGACTAAGAGAGAACCAATAGAAGATAACCGCTAAAAGATAACCAATAGAAGATAACCGCTAAAATTTAACTAATAGAAGATAACCGATAGAGGGTAGCCAATAGAATATAACCAATAGAAAATAACTACTTAGAGAAAACCAATAGAAAATAACCAATAGAAGATAACCGCTAAGAGAGAACCAATAGAAGGTAACCAATAGAAGATAACAAAGAGGATATAACCGCTAAGAGAAAACTGATAGAAGATAACAAAAAGAAGATAACCAATAGAAGATAACCGCTAAAGATTAACCAATAGGAGATAACCAATATAAGATAACCAATAGAATATAATCGCTGAGAGAAAAGTAATAGAAGATAACCGCAAAAAGATAACCAATCGAAGATAACCAATAGAAGATAACTGCTTAGAGATAACCAATAGGAGATAACCAATGGAAGATAACCAATAGAAGATAACCGCTACAAGATAACCAATACAAAAAAACCAATAGATAACCAATAGAAGATAACCGCTAAGAGAAAACCAATTGAAGATAACCAATAGGGGATAACCAATAGAAGATAACCGTTAAGAGAAAACTAATAAAAGATAACAAATAAAAGATAACCGCTAAAAGATAACCAATAGAAGACAACGAATAGAAGATAACCACTAAGAGAAAACAAGTGGAAGATAACGAATAGAAGATAACCGCTAAGAGAAAACCAATAGAAGATCACCAATAGAAGATAACTGCTTAGAGAAAACTAATATAAGATAACCAAAAGAAGATAACCATTAGAAGGAACCGTTAAGAGAATACCAATAGATGATAACCAATAGAAGATAACTGCTAATAGAAAACCAATAGAAGATAACCAATAGAAGATAACCAATAAAAAATAACTGTTAAGAGAAAACCAATAAAAGATAACCATGGGAGATAACCAATAGAAAATAACCGCTAAGAGAAAATCAATAGAAGATAATTGATAGAAGATAACCGCTAAGAGAAAACGAGTGGAAGACAACAAATAGAAGATAACCGCTAAGAGAAAACTAATAGAAGACAACAAATAGAAGATAACTGCTAAGAGAAAACCAATAGAAGATAACCAATAGGAGATAACCAATAAAAGATAACCGCTAAGAGAAAACCAAAAGAAGATAACCAATAGAAGATAACCAATAGAAGATTACCCATGGAAGATAACTGCTAAGAGAAAACCAATAGAACATAACCAAAAGAAGATAACCAATAGAAGAAAACCGTTAAGAGAATACCAATAGATGATAACCAACAGAAGATAACCAATAGAAGATTACAAATAGAAAATAACCGCTAAGAGAAAACCAATAGGAGATAACCCATACAAGATAACCGCTGAGAGAAAACCAATAGAAGATAACCAATAGAAGATTACCGCTAAAAGATAAGCAATAGAAGATAACCACTAGAAGATAGCCGTTAATAGAAAACCAATAGAAGATAACCAATAAAAGATAACCAATAGAAAATAACCGCTAAGAGAAAACTGCTAAAAGATAACCAATAGAAGATAACCAATAGAAGATAACCGCTAAAAGATAACCAATAGAAGATAACCGCTAAAAGATAACCAATAGAAGATAATTAATAGAAGATAACCGCTAACCTTAAACTATATGTTGAATGTCAACTAATGTTCAATTTCATTTGTTCATTTGATTGTTCATGTTCTCCATTAACATCTGTTGGTATGCTATACCTTTGTTGGAAGCTCTATGTCTATTGAATTAAAATATCAGCTCTCTAGATCTGTTTCAAGGGTTTTAGAGCCAAAACACGTACCAATGCTTGATTTATATGATAAAATAATTTAGATATCACCCGTGCCTGTGCACATTGCAACTTATCCCAAACCCATAAATGTTCATTCTGAACTCTGATAGACAGCCTTCTAGTCATAGTATATATATATATATATATATATATATATATATATATATATATATATATATATGCATTTCAGTTTCTTTCCATTTAAGATTGTAGGTATCAACTAGTAATAAAAAAAACTTAATATGTTCTACTGACAGGTATCATGGACCAATTTTGGAACCGATTCCCACATAGACAAGTTCAAAAGATCAAGAAATGGTCAAGTAGTCACTGCTACGTGTGGTGGTCACTGTGGAGGATGTAAACCTCTTAGCATAATATTGGTTGCTGCCAAAACAGGTACGGAAAAATTTTGCTCGTTTTAGAAAAAAGTCTTGACAATCCTGTGATCCTAAGGGAAAGTTAAAACAATTTGATTGGACCAGAATGCGTTTGCAAATGAATGAATAAATGAGGGAGCCCACTCTATAATGAGCATTTAATAGTTATATCTGGTAACAATCTGTCATTACAGTATTGACAAAGGTGAGTGAAAACGCCAACACTATTATTATTATGGTACAAGTCGGCAGGATTTTCATGCATTTGTTATGTTCCCTGGAGATACATATTTTTACATGGTTCCTCTATTAGAAATACTTACATTTTTACATGGTTCCTTCATCAGATATACTTAAATTTTACATGGTTCCATTATCATATATACTTGAATTTCTACAAGGTTCCTCTATTAGGGATACTTGGATTTCTGCACAGTTCCTTTTTTTTGATATACTTAGATTTCTACCTGGTTCTTTCATCAGGTACATTTTGATTGCTAAACAGTTCCTTTATTATGTAAACTTACATTTCTACATTATATGTGATCAAATTTCTACATGATTCCTTAATTAAATATACTTGGATTTTTACATGGTTCCATCATTAGATATACATAATTTTTTACATGGATCTTTCCATAAGTATAGTTGAATTTCAACATTGTTTAATGGGAATACTTAGATTTCTGGAAGGCTCCTTTATTAGAGATGGTTAGATTTTTACCTGATTCCTTCTTTCAATATGCTCAGATTTTTACATGGTTCCCCTCCAAGATATATTTTTCTTATTTGATTCCTTTCTTAGATATACTTAGATTTATACATTACATAAACAGAGATATTTCACACTGTTCCTTAATCAGATATTTTACAATGCTCCTTCACTAGATGTTCTAAGATATTCTACATTGTTCTCCAATTAGATATACTTAGATATTTTACACTGTTTCTTAACTAAATATACTTAGATATTTCACACTGTCCCTTAATTAGAAATACTTGGATATTTTACACTGTCCCTTAATTAGATATATTTAGATATTTTACATTGTTCCTTAATTACATATACTCAGATATTTCACACAGTTCCTCAATTAAATATACTTAGATATTTTACATCATTCCTTGGTTAGATAAACTTAGATATTTTACACAATTCCTTAATAAGATATACTTATATATTTTACAATAATCCTCAATTAAATATACTTATATATTTTACACTATTCCTTGATTAAATATATTTCGATATTTTACACAGTTCCTTAAGTATATATACTTGGATATTTTGAATTTTTCTTTAATTAGATATACTTGAATATTTTACACTGTTCCTTGATTAAATAAACTTAGATATTTTACGCAGTTCCTTAATTAGATACACCTAGATATTTTACACTGTTCTTTAATTAGATATATCTAGATATTTTACACTGTTCCTTAATCAGATATATCTTGATATTTTACACTGTATTTTTAATTAGATATATCTACATGTTTTACACTGTTCTTTAATTAGATATATGTAGATATTTTACACTGTTTTTTTTAATTAGATACATCTAGATATTTACACTGTCCCTAATTGGATATATTTATGTATTTTACACAGCTCCTTGATTAGATAATCAGATATTTTACTCTGTTCCTTAATAAGGTATACTTGTATATTTTACACTGTTCCTTAATGAGATATATTCCGATATTTTACACTATTCCTTAATTAAATATACTTATATATTTTATATTGATTCCTAATTAGATAATGTCAGATATATGCACAGTTTTTTTTATTAAATATACTTGAATTTTTGCATGGTCTTATACTTGATATACTTACATTTTTTGCAATGTTCCTCAATTAAATGTAATGTGATATTTCATTAATTAGATCCTCACAAATTTTTTCTATTTGATATGATGAAATGTTTATATGTTTCTTTTATCAGATATACTTACATTTTTTCATGGTTCCTTCATAACGTATACTTGAATTTCAACATTGTTTGTTTATTAGGTGTACTTAAATTTTCTATTGGGCTATTTCATTAGAGATAGATTTTTACATGGTTCCTTGAATAGATATACTTGGATTTCTACATGGTTCCTTTATTTGATATACTTAGATTCCTACATAAGATTTTATTAAATTTCTACATGGTTCATTAATTAAATATGCTTGGATTTCTATGTGGTCCCTTTGTTAGATATACTTAAATTTCTGCATGATTCTTTTATTCGGTATACTTAGATTTCTACATGGTTTCTTTATTAGTTATACTTGGATTTTTCCACGGTTCCTTTATCAAATACACTTGAATTCCTACATTGTTCCTTTATTAGATAAAATTACATTTCTACAAGGTTTCTTTATTAGATATACCTTGTTTTCTACATGGTCCTTTATTATATATAATTATATTTTTACATTAGATATAATCAAATTTTTCCATGGTTCCTTTAATAAGTATATTTAGATTAGTACATGATTCCTTCATTTGATAAAATTACATTTCTACAAGGTTCCTTTATTGGATATACTTAATTTTTTTTCAATGTTTCTCTAATAGGTATACTTATATATCTACTCGGTTCCATTATCAGATATGATTAGATTTTTATATTGTTCCTTTATTAGATATAATTGGATTTTTACATAATTCTTTTATTAGACATACATCGGTTTTAGCTTCTTCAGTTTCTGTATATTTTGATGTAGAATGACTCTGTAGTAATAGGTGTTCACAATTCTTTTCTTGCTGTTCAAATATTAGGATGTCTTTTATCAATCAATTTGCAGAAACAAAATTATTTCAACCAAATTTGATTCAATACTTTTACCAAAATTGCATTTAATTCATCAATGAGATTTACGATGGTAACATATTGAATCATTTCACAATTTAATATTTTACAACTGTGAGTACCATATTTTACGGTGATAGGCTGCATATATCTTAAGATAACTGCACGATGACTGGTATTTCCAGCTAATATTTCTTAATAAAATAAGTGATATTTCAATTTGTATAATTTATAGAAATAAAATGATTTTTCAAAATATTCTACAAAGTCCTCTTTTGTTGCCTCGTCGCATTTTATTTTATTTTGTTGATGGACTGAAATTTCCTTTCTTTCAACAGCGAAAAGCCAAACGTCACAGTGAGTCAAATATCCATGGAAGTGTATGGGGGAGGGTCGATAAACCAGGGTGATATGATGTTTGGCAAAACAAAACTGTGTGAGGTTTGAAAAATGGGTAAAGCTTGGTTATCGCTGAGGCAATGGTCATATAGAATACGAATTCACCCAGTGACATTTAACAGTCAATTAAGTAACCGCACAGGGGAGTGGCTGGCCACACATGTGCTGCAAGGTCCCACTGATTGGTTGCCAAGTTGCATTAAGACTATAAAACTTCTTGTTCAGATATTCAAAATGGATGGATACTTTCCGGACAGACCTCATATAGTAATTTGGTTTCTTCACTTGGGAAACTAGGAAACAATAAATAGATATTCGACATTATTTATATAATATAATATTAACCTGCAAGGTCAAAGAACTGAATGATCCAACTGTTGTTGTTAGAAGCATGAAAGATAAGATTATAGTCTAAATAAACTGTTGCATTATATAGTCATTTTTCAATATTTCCTTCTAATCCTGAGGAAGTAGCTGTTAGTACCTTAGTCTCATCAAATTGAAAAAAATCTGTTTTAAATCAGGGAATATTCACCTGGTGAGTCTAAAGAAAGCTGGAGAATCAACACTCCGAAAGATTGTGGTAAAAGTGACAAAGATGAGGATACTAATAAAAAAAATCCTCCATCTCAAGAGTTTTGTAGATTGTTTGCCCGAAAACGGATAACTAGAATTCATTCAGAGTTCAATTTTGAATTTACTTAAGTGGCATATAAATGCTGATCAATCTTGCATTGGAATTAGTTTTGATTCAAAGGAGCATATCAACATACAAGGGAGACTTATTTGTTGTTCATCGCCGATTGTAGGGTCAAAGGAAGAAAGTCTAGATGTGGAAAGAGAGAGGGAACATTAGTGAAGCCTCCCTCTCTGCAGGTTGATTGAAATGTTGCTGATGGTATTATCTGTCGTAAAAGCCAATTGCCGGTGAAGCTAGTATCTCAAACAGGGATGCTCAAATAAAGCAATGGAAGATTCTAGACTAACAACTATCATATCATCAGCCTTTTAACGGCCATCCCCAAGATTTGCAGGATCTCTTTATTATGTGGGTCATGGAGCTGATATTTTCTGAACTTACTTAGTTTGTCACACGTTTAAGAGTCAGTTTGTTCAGGTTCCATGTTTCAGCTCCATAGGTGACTATTGGGGAATGCATTGGTTGTATACCCTTCTTTAGCTTGTTCTACCAAAAGTTTGCTAACCCACTGGGATTCTTTGCTTATTTTTGTCTTCAGCATACTTAAAAATAATTGTCCATCCTGATTCCTTTATTTTCCTAGTCAATTTCATCTCAAGACCGGCAGTGGAGAGTGTAGGTGAGCTGGTATCAAAACGTGAAACTATAACAATAATTCATTCACCAAAACAGTGTTCGCTGTTTTTGAGTCCATTGGAATAAGATGTCTATTTTATATCAAGAAATAAATTTAAAGTTATTTGCATCATCAAATAAATTTGATAATGGTTGCGGATTTGTAAAATGTGAGGTGTTATAAGTTTGTGGATAATCGACATAACTGACTTAGTATATAAATGGTAAATGGGGATAGGTGATGTGAAAACTTTTGTCTCTTTGAATAGTTGAAAGAGACATTTCCAGTGCCAGAGGGATGAAGTATAATTAGTTAAGAATTTTATCTGCTAGGAGATGACAATCGGCTGGCAGTGGGCAATCCCAAGGCCTATCGCTGGAGAGAGAGTGAGGGGAAATTAATGTTCCCTTTCGTTCCTTATTGACCACATTTAGGTGATTAACCCTATTGAAACCTTTGTGAGGATTCTTTGAGTTTAAAGGTTTTTGGATCTTCTGCATCCACCAGTTTCAAGGTTGTTAAGGAAAAGTAGATTAATGTTGTCAGTCCTGAAAAGGAATGTTAATTTCATTTGTGAGCCATAAGTCACTGGGTTTTTTCCTTATATTTTCTATGAATTTTATCTATTTATTTACTTACTTATTCATCATACTGACCCCCCCTCCCCGGTCTGTATGATGAATAAGGGAGCACAGTCAGAGCGGGAGGTTGTATTTGACATTTGGAGAAATCAAAGTGCCATTGGTTTCATAACAACAAAAACAAGAGAAATCGCTTCTTGCGATCATTTTGGAATTTGGTCTTTTAGATAGAATAACCAGCTGATCACATCAAGCAACAAAGGATGATGAAACAATACAAATTCCGTGTTATATCATGAAATTCTTTGTTACTTGTTCATCGATATGTTATCAAAGATATTGTTAAAAATAACTTTACATTATAGAGCATTAACATGAAATTGAATAGGATTTCCATTAATTCTCAATGTGTTCGGGAGCGACTGATTTAGATGACAATGACAGAGAGAGAATCAGAGAGAGAGAGAGAGAGAGAGAGTCAGAGTCAGAGAGAGAGAGAGAGTCAAAGTCAAATGAAAACTGTGTTTTTAACAAAAATGTTTTATTGTTTTCCTGTAGGCCCAGCAGATGCCGCTGCCAAAACGTGTGAAAACTTATAATGTGGGAAAACCTGAATCTGTGAAAAACTATCAGATCGATAAAAGCCGAAAAAATTGAATTAAATCATCCAAACTCCTTCAATGTTATAATTTTTGAGTAGTTTTCTCCTCGTCTTACATTCTGCCTTTTTTTGTCCTGTATCATTATTTCTTTTGCAAGTTTGTCATCCATTTTATTATTGTTCTCCTTTATAGCAACACTCAGATTATTTTCACATGTATTCTATAATTGTTACTCAAGCAGCATAGAACAGAACTTTCAATATCTTTTGAATTTAGGCATGGAGCTACATTCTCTTTTTCCAATTTTCTCAACTCGATATTGTTTGTTTACACATAGTAAACATAATACTTTTCTCCGACTCCTAGTTTTCCACAGTAAGGAATAAGGAAATTCTTCATTACCAATCTATGCTGCTCCCGTGACAACCATAGAATGCAAAAACCACCATGAAATCTTCAATCGAAATAGGTGAGTCTGACTGAGTGGTCTTCTGATTTCCCCACATCCTAATGAAGAGCAATGAGCTAGAAGATGAAAGAAAAAGAAGCAACAAAAAAAAAGTGAGAAAAAAAATTGAATATTTTCTAAATCATTTCATGCTTTTTTCATCTTTTTCATCACTTGGCCATTGAATAAAAAAATATTTTTGTCTTATTGCAAGTATGACAGGCGACACAAAAGGAATATTGAACCCCCTATTTAGTTGTAGGAATAAGTAGAATCAGCTTAGTTAACCCAGGTTTCCTCCATTATCCAAAAGTAGAGCGTTTGTATAAAAAACTTTTGTAATCCGAAATGATGCAAAGCGAAGAATCAATTACCACTAATATATATGGGAAAATTATTTTATGTTCTCAGGCCCCCAAATGATTATTGAGTATGTTAGGTGGAGTCATCAGTGATTGAGGTGGTGGGAAGTATAGGAGACTAAGGTAGAGGAGAGAAAGAGGGTGTGTGCTGCCTTTATCACTCAAAGCACACGCTGAAAGTTAGTTTTGATTTTTTCGTAAAAGCGAAAAAATAGCATAAATTTCTATTTATAAATAGCAGGGGAAGACATCTATCTATCTCTCTATCTATCTCTCTATACTATCTATAATTGAAGGTTCATGCTGAAAACATTTTCCTAGTAGCAGTAATAGACTGAATCTATTTCAATTCGATACAAAGGAATCAATGTCATACAACAACTGCTGAATTCTGATACAAGATCTGAGTGCAAGGGAGTTGACTTGAAGCAAAAAATTTTCGGAGTTATTTCCCTTGTGCAAGTAAACTCCTTTTCAAACGTTCGTTTTGAAAGACTCATCTACGGCTGGTTGAATATTTAATGAGTCGGAAAAAAAAGGCTCCACCTCACATCAACCCATCAACCCATCTATCTACCCATCTATCCATCTATCTATTTATGCTTTTGTACAATTTGATATTATGGACTTCAACCTTTCTATATCCAAATGGAATCTTTGAGGAAACCATAGAATTTGCAAAGATATACACTGACATCAATAATAAATATTTATCAATAATCAAACGATGTAGACGGACGTTACAGTTCAACAATCAAGAACAATGGACTAAAAAACTGACATATGCGGTCTTGATGTTTCTATGGGTAGTCTCAATTCTGCCGAGATGTTGGACCTGATCGGTTTGTATATTTTGTATAAGCTCACTAGAAAACTAAACTCAACGCGTGTATGACTCTACCAGGATGACGGTCTATTTATCGTAGAAAATAGTGACATGAAAAAAGCCAAAAAATAAAAATGTATATCATATCAGAAATGAAAAAAAATTAACTCTTGAGTTGAAATTAAGGGTAATGTTGAAATTATACATTTTAAAATGTTTCTTTCAATGTAATAACACCCATAAAGCACACAGCAAAGAGAAGATTTAACCACCCCAAAATATCAATAAAAACTAAGCTAATATATAGCTCAAATCAATAGAAAATAGGCTAATACATAGCTGCTCAAAAGAAACAATATTCAACAATATTAGAAAAAAGTACACTAAAGCAGTCTGAACCGAAACTTGCTTTAAATATGATGAAAAAGGAAAATTCAATACTGTAAAACAAAGCAGCAATCAAAGAAAATTAGAAGCAAGAAATCATCTGGTATACACTGCCATTCAACCTACAATTAAAAATCAACTTAGGTAGGATATTCCTCCAATTAAAAGAACACCCAGTAACACACTGAATAAAATATCTAACAAGAACAAACTGAAAATAAGCTATAACTGTACGGATAATTTTAATAAGTTTATATCAAAACATAGCAATAGTGTAATTAGAAATAATTATAATGGAGAAAGCATAAATAAACAAAATTCCAATTATGCAAACAGAAACAGGTGCCCTTAGCAAAACAAATGTCTCAAATCGAACATTATATATAAAGCTGGAATATCAACCCAAGAGAAACCCTGAGAAATATTGTATAGGAATATCAAAAGCACCCTTTAAACTAAGATTGGTCAACAATATATCATCATTTTCAGACGAAAAATACAAAAACAGTGCATCACTGTCAACATACTATTAGAGACTAACCAATAGCAACCCCAGACACAAATAACTAATTGTGCACCAGGACAACTTAATCCCTTTCTTCATATCTCCAAGTACATGCATCACCATTTCCCATCATACCTTGACAAATTCAAAATAGTAAAATACAAAACATTATTTTTCAATTTCCTCATCAGTGTAATTTCAGAAGAACACATTGGTTGCATAGAACTACAAGATGTGGTTGTTCATATTTCAAAATTCCCCAGGAAGCCTTCCAGCCATCAGTAAACACACTGTATCCATCTGATTTCACATTTTACAATAAAATAAAACAAAACAAAAACAAACAAAAACAGATAAAAAAACAAAACAAATGGTGGCTTTGATTAGAGAATTATTGATTTTTAACCAAAATAATAAGGATATTTTAATGAAGGCAAAAAACAAGGATCTTCTATTAGAGGCAAATAACAAAGATCTTTTAATATGGAGACAAATAACGAAAATCTTCTAGAAGACACAAAAAACAAAAATCTTCCAATAGAGGCAAATAACAAAGATTTTCTGATAGAGGGAAATAACAAAAATCTTCTAATAGAGGCAAATAACATAGATCCTCTGAAAGAGGCAGGCAACAAAGATATTTTAATAGAAGCAAATAAAGATCTTCCATTAGAGGCAAGTAACAAAGATCTTCCAATAGAAGGTAAATAACAAGGATCTTTTAAAAGAGGCAATTATCAAAGATCTTCCAATAGAAGTAAATGATAAACATCTTTTAATTGAGGGAAATAACAAGGATTCTTCAGATAGAGGCAAATAAAAAAGATTTTCCAATAGAGGCACAAAACAAAGACCTTGTAACAGAGGCCAATAACAAAGATCCCCCAAATAGGCAAGCAACAAGGATATTCTAATAGAGGCAAATGATAGAGATTTTCCAATAGAGGTAATTAATAAAGATTGTTTAATAGAGGCAAATAACGAAGATATCCCAACAGAGGCAAATAACCAAGATTTTCCAATGGAGACAAGTAACAAAGATATTCAAATAAAGGCTAATAACAAAAGATTTAAGGCAGAGACAAAAAAATTGGAGAAATGCATCAGTCATCAACATAAATCAATGATTCAACTGATTCTCAACAGCTATTGGGCGATCCGAGCATACATCACACCAGGTAATGGCCAATGAGCGAGGAGTATTTTATTATTGTGAAACCGAGTGGAGAGCAGACACGAATCATCCATGGCTGATGTGGATCAGGGGAGAGAATTCTTCCTTGCTCGGGTTTAGCATAATTGAATGTTTATTTTTATATCTAAATACATGAATTTCATTGATACCTCCACCCCTTAATCACGAGTAATCATAAATTCGCATTGAAAACAAAGATGTATGATTTTGTTCTATCCTTTGTCTTCATTCTTTAATAATTTTTATCTATCTATTCGAGCTGCAGTTTGTTTTCTCTCTCACGTAATTGTTTGTTCAATAATTTTTCCACTTAGGCACCTTCCTACCCCAATGGTGGATTTGCCCTTGTATAGAAAGGGATTTTTGATGTACCCTGCATCTGTCGTATTTGTTCGAGGGAAAAGGGCACGGGCAGCCATTTAGAGGCGGAACAGACGTTTGTTGTTAATGAAGTATGTTGTGAATGAGACACAAGTGTTATGTTACATGATCAAATTTGTCTGGCGACCTCTTCAGTTCGAGGAAGGTCAGACTTCTGTCCCAGCAGTTGGTGGTAGGGGGGGGGCAAGGGGAAAGAAGGCAAGGTGAACAAAGGTTGTATTTTTCTCTTGTTGTTGTTGTTGTTGTTGTTGTTGTTACTGCGATATATTCGTTAAAGGGGAAGCAGTGAATGTTAGGACTTGATAGTCTGATGATGGTCAGTGCTGTGTGGAAGAGGGAGAAGACAACTAGATGAATACAAGGTGTTGGCAGAGGGAGGGAGAGAGAGAGAGAGAGAGAGAGAGAGAGAGAGAGAGAGAGAGAGAAAGAACGAGAGAGACAGAGAGGGTGAGAGATAGAATACATCAAGAAGACAGAAGAAAATAGACGGAGAACAGGAAACAGGGGGAACAACCAGACAATGTACAAAGAACCAGGCTGGATATAGAAAAATGTAGCTTTAACGCCCGCACAGTGTAGATAAGGAAGAGTGTACCGAATGAAATACCGTGTTCTAAAAATGTGATTTCTTTCAAAAACAGACTTGATGAATATTGGGATAAACAGGAGATTCTGTACAACTACAAATCTACAGTAAGCATTTGGAAGTCATGTGAAAATCTATAATGATTTATGGGAGCCTGAAGTAGAGCATTCACTTGTTTGAGTAAATATTGCTATCAAGATAAGCCAATATGTTTCTACCAACAGATACGTAAATCATTACCTATCAACACACACACACACACACACACACACACACACACACACGCGCGTGTATATAATTTTCAACACAGTAAATAGAGCTATTATTGTGGAAAAAAAATTACAATAATATATATCCGGTGAATGATAACTTTTCGTGCCTAACACACTCCTCATTGAACGGCAGTATGTTTTTCCCCTTGAAATAACAAGAAATAACATGTTGCCGGTTAGGTAGGAGATGTTAACATTCACCGGGCATATATCCCAGTAATTCTATTAATGTCATGGGTGTGATTCACCCACTGTGGATAGAAATCTATCGTAGCAATTGTCTGCAAGTGACTAGTTTGCTGAACATTATGTCACCTCATTCATGGAGAAGCAAGAGACAAAGCCGTTTTGATTCAACAGGGCCCGATCAACCTATACGCAAACTAAGCCACAGTCCTGAGGGTTCTAGAAATAATTGTGAATAAAATGATGTCACCACATAACTTTGCAACAGCTAACGAATTCAAAATCATGAACACCTTCTTCAATAAGGAACCCAATTGGAAATGGACTTGGAAGAGCCCCAATCTCAAAACAAAGAACGAAATAGACTACATCCCAACGGACAAAAACGATATCGTCAAGGACATCCAAGTCCTAAATCAAGTCAATGAAGGCAGCGACCACAGAATGGTACGATGGAAAATGCAAGTAAACACTAACAAAGAACGCAGGAAAATGTTCCATACAAAACTGCTGCCTCTAAAAATACCAAAGGAGCACGCTCGATCTTTCAAACTCGAACTGAAAAACAGATTCAGAATTCTTAGTGAACAAGAGAATACCATCATCAACGAACTAAGCAACAAAATGACAGCATCTATAATAGAAGTCGCCTCAATATGCAAACCAATGAGCACACAACCCATTAGTAAAATCTCTGATGAAACTAGAAATCTCATGGAAAAACGCAGAAACTTCAAGCCACTGACAACAACGAGAGAGAAAATTGAAGAGACCGAACTTAATAGATAAATCAAGAAAAAATGGAAGACAGAAGAAGATACATGACGGCAGTCATCGAATCAACTCTTGAAAGAGGTCGGGGCCTCAAAGCTATAAACAAAGGCCTCAACCTCAGGACGAACGCAATTAACCAGCATACTCGAGGAAAATGGAAACCTAACGACGGACAGACAGGATTGTCGAACGTGCCAATGAATTTTACAAAAAAACTTTATTCGTCCAATCAAGGACTACAAAACAATGAACAGGATACGCAAGACGTGAACAATCAACTCGAGTATTTCCCAGAAGTAAACCAGAGGGAGATGAAATAAACCATTTAACACACGAAGAAAGTAACGGCCCCTGGACCAGACAACATCTCCATTGACCTACTCCAAAAAGCGGGTAAATCATCACTAGGAAACTGGCCATCCTTTTCAACTTGTGTCCTAAACAGAGTAAAGTCCCAGATGATTGGACTATTGCTATCATAATGCTTTTATATAAAAAAGGTAACTCGAAAGACCTCAACAACTACAGGCCTATAATCCTACTCAACTACATGTACAAACATTTCACAAAAATCATCACCAACAAGATTACTAAAATACTAGATGAAAACCAGCCACGAGAGCAAGCTGTCTTTAGAAGAAGCTACTCGACCATGGACCACCTGCATTCGATAAATCAGCTGAAAGAAAAAGCAGCAGAATATAGACTACCACTCGCCGTGGCATTTATCAACTTCAAAAAGGCATTCGACTCAGTAGAAATCCCTAAGGTCATGGAGGCCATCACTCTACAAGGTATTGATCCAGTGTTAAAGTGCTGAACCATATATACAATCAGCAGCTCCTTTATCAGGCTACATAAAGACTCGGACCCCTTTAAGCTCCAGAAAGGATTATCTTCAGAAGACTAGACTGAGAGAGTAAAGAAATTAAAATAGATGGCAAGTATTTGAGCAATCTCAGATTTGCAAACGACATTGGCCTTTCCGTAGAGGACCTACACGACCTCCAACTAATGATAGATGAACTGAATGAAGAGAGCAAGAAAGTCGGCCTACACATGAACTTCAGCAAGACGAAGATCATGTGCAACAACCACATTGGAGATAAAAATAAAGATCAAAATCGAGGACACAGAACTCGAGAAAGTAGACCACTACATCTACCTATGACAACGAATCTCCTTGAGACCCTCGAAGGAAGGAGAAATCAAGCAAAGAATCACACTAAGATGGTAAGCATTTGGCAGAGCTAGCTCAACCTTCAAAAATAAGAAGATCCCATTAATCTTAAAAGAAGGATGTTTAACCAATGCATCCTCCCAATAGTCACTTATGGAGCTGAAACATAGAACCTAACCAAGAGACGGATCCGCAAATTGAGAACCATGCAACGTGCACAGGAAAGAATTATGCTGGGCCTTACATGGAGAGATGACAAGACAGCACAGTACACCCGGGAAAAGACAGGAGTCTGGAACATCGTAGAATCCATTAAAAATCTCAAATGGAAGTGGGCTGGCCATGTTGCAAGAATGGCGGACAACCGATGGACATAACGAATCACAACACGGATCCCCCGAGATCACATGCCCTACCGAAGCCGGCAGAATATCAGATGGAGTGACAAGCTGGATAAATTCAGAGGGTACTGGCTCCGTGACGCCCATGATAGAGAGTTGTGAAGAATCATGGGGAAGGTCTCATGGAGATTCGTTGTCCTAGGTAGATGGGTCTACTTACTCGAGTTCTGTGTCCTCGATTTCGATCTTAGTGTTTTTAGCTCCAATGTGGTTGTTGCACATGATCTTCGTCTTGCTGAAGTTCATGTGTAGGCCGACTTTCTTGCTCTCTTCATTTAGTTCATCTATCATTAGTTGGAGGTCGTGTAGGTTCTCTGCGAAAAGGGCTATGTCGTCTGCAAATCTGAGGTTGCTCAGATACTCGCCGTCTATTTTACTTCCTTTATTCTCCCAGTCTAGTCTTCTGAAAATCATCTCAAAGCAGGCTGTGAATAGTTTAGGTGAGCTGGTATCACCTTGTCTTACTCCTTTCTGGAGCTGGAAGGGATCCGAGTCTTTATGTAGCCTGATAAATGAGCTGCCGTGATTGTATATGTTTCAACACTTCAACATATACTGGATCTACACCTTGCCGACTGATGGCCTCCATGACCTTAGGGATTTCTACTGAGTCCAACGCTTTTTTGAAGTCAATAAATGCTACGGCAAGTGGTAGCTTATACTCTGCTGCTTTTTCATTCAGTTGATTTATCGAGTGCAGGTGGTCCATGGTCGAGTAGCTTCTTTTAAAGCCAGCCTGTTCACGTGGCTGGTTTTCATCAAGTGTTTTTGTGATTCGGTTGGTGATGATCTTTGTGAAAAGTTTGTATACACAGTTGAGTAGGCTTATAGGCCTATAGTTGTTGAGGTCTTTCGGGTTTCCTTTTTTATATAAAAGCATTATGATAGCAATAGTCCAATCATCTGGAACTTTACAGTCTTTTAGACACAAGTTGAAGAGGACGGCCAGTTTCCTAGTGATGATTTTACCTGCTTTTCGGAGTAAGTCAATGGTGATGTTGTCTGGTCCAGGGGCAGTTCCTTTATTCGTCTGTTTAATGACTTCTTTCACCTCCCTCTGGTTTACTTCTGGGAAATACTCGAGTTGATTGTTCACGTCTTGCGTATCCTGTTCATTGTTTTGTAGTCCTTGATTGGACGAATAAAGTTTTTTTGTAAAATTCATTGGCACGTTCGACAATCCTGTCTGTCCGTCGTTAGGTTTCCATTTTCCTCGAGTATGCTGGTTAATTGCGTTCGTCCTGAGGTTGAGGCCTTTGTTTATAGCTTTGAGGCCCCGACCTCTTTCAAGAGTTGATTCGATGACTGCCGTCATGTATCTTCTTCTGTCTTCCATTTTTTCTTGATTTATCTATTAAGTTCGGTCTCTTCAATTTTCTCTCTCGTTGTTGTCAGTGGCTTGAAGTTTCTGCGTTTTTCCATGAGATTTCTAGTTTCATCAGAGATTTTACTAATGGGTTGTGTGCTCATTGGTTTGCATATTGAGGCGACTTCTATTATAGATGCTGTCATTTTGTGGCTTAGTTCGTTGATGATGGTATTCTCTTGTTCACTAAGAATTCTGAATCTGTTTTTCAGTTCGAGTTTGAAAGATCGAGCGTGCTCCTTTGGTATTTTTAGAGGCAGCAGTTTTGTATGGAACATTTTCCTGCGTTATTTATTGGTGTTTATTTGTACTTTACATCGTACCATTCAGTGGTCGCTGCCTACATTGACTTGATTTAGGACTTGGATGTCCTTGACGATATCGTTTTTGTCCGTTAGGATGTAGTCTATTTCGTTCCTTGTTTCGTGATTGGGGCTCTTCCAAGTCCATTTCCTATTGGATCCCTTCTTGAAGTTGTTTATGATTTTGAATCCATTAGCCGTTGCAAAGTTCACAAGATCTTCTCCTCTCTCGTTGCGTATTTTGTATCCAAATTTGCCGACGCAATTTTCATTTCCTTGTTCTACCTGTGCGTTGAAGTCTCCAATGATAACATCGAAGTGTTTTCTGGTGTCTTGGAGTAGGGAGTTCAAGTCATCATAGAAGTTGTCTATTTCCTGTTGGGTTGATTGCGAAGTGGGAGCGTAGACTTGGATTATATTGAGTTTGTATCGTTTTGAAAGTTGTATTGTGATGCTAGCTACTTGGTCAGAGATGGCTTTGAAGCCAGTTACATTGTCTTTCAGGTCCTTATTGATGAGAAAGCCAACTCCACTTTGTTTTACTTTCTCTTTACTGTAGCTGTAAAGAAGATGTCTGCTTCTCAGTTCGATTAGTTGTTCTCCGGGTCTTCTTACCTCACTAATGCCAATGATGTCCCATTTGACATTTCTGATTTCACTTTCTAAATCAGTTAGGTGCATGTCAGTTGACAGTGTTCTGACGTTGTAGGTGCCTATGTATAAATTTGTCCTCTTGTTGACAGTCAGAGTTCTGTTTAAATGGTCACTGTTGCAACGGTAACTCAGTAGGAACAGGTGTTCCCTTGGTGAAGGATTTGGGTAGTCGCTTTCGGAGCACATGACCCCTACCCAAAGTAAGTGATGTGGCCGAGTCTTTTGGGGTCGATGACCCAGCGGGAACTGACGTGCTCTTGGTGTAGTGTTTGGGTGGTCGCCCTTGGAGCACATCATCCCCACCCAAAGCAAGTGATGTGGCTGGGCCTTTTGGTACCGAGGTCCCAGCAGGAACGGCCGATATAATATTTGGTGTGCAAATCATGGGGAGTGATGGGCCATGCCCTGCCACGCTGGCTCAGGACGTGTTGTAGGGGGTCTGGTGGATTGTCCACTGCGGGTCAGTGGCTTAAGAGCTCCACCGGCTCTTGATACACATCCAAACTGTTCTTGTGAGACGAGAATGGATGTTCGGAGCACCGGGGATAAAGAAAAAAAAAATTTTTTTTTCTTCTTATTTTTGACACAATTCGATCCATTTTCCAAATAAGTTGGATGCAAATTCCATGAGTAAGGATCTCTTTCTTTCTATCTCCAACCTGTTAGGGTCGGTGAGGCAGCCTTGGAGAATACCTCTCCCTTATATATAAAGTTTTTAACTCAAATAAAGTCCACAGAGGTTTAAGTTTAAAAACACAATTGCAACAGCATAGTTGGTCTGGGGACTTCATTTTAGCAGTTGAAAAAGTTTGACTTTTTCATCGTTCGTTGCTAAATATTTCATGTCCGTCTCCCAGCAAGAATTTTTTGGGGTAACCATTTTTCTGGAGATTCTTGCTTATGTTACGCATCTCACAGCGGTATGTGTCAGATGCGTAACGTAAGCAAGAATCTCCAGAAAAATGGTTACCCCAAAAGCTTATCAATAGAAATAATAATAATACCTCATCTCAAAAATTCAGAGATATATTTATATTCTCTATCAATGAATTATTTTTATTCTGATTGTGTTTTAAAATAAACTTAGTGTTCAGATCTCATATAAGTCTTATATAGTGGGCCCGAAAATTATGCATGGCGAAGGGCCAAAAAGGGGGAAAGGTTTTACTCCAGCTTCGATTACCAAACTGACAGATAAAGGGTAGACTTTTATTTATATTTGTCTATCAGTAGGAAGATGTATATGTATTCACTGGTGTCTGTCCGTCTGTCCATGCAATATTTCTGAAAGTTTTCAATAGTTTCAATAGAATCTTTTTGGAAGGGTATATCATGGGGTAAGGAAGAATAGGTTAAATTTGGGGGCGGATCTAGGAATCTTTTTGATTGAGAAATATTTTTTACATCTCTTCATTTATGTATTCCCTCATATTTGTTTATGCAATATCTCCAAAAATTCTCAATGAACTTCAATGATTATATTTTTAGACTGATCAGAGAATTTTTTTTACATTGCATCGTAGGTATATAAAAAAATGATTATTATTCATTTTTTTAATTTATTAACAATGACATTGACAGTGGTACGATCTATGAGTGCTTTGTAGTTAGATTGGGCAATGTCAAGCATTATCATTATTTTTTTACCAGTTTTTTTCTTTATCTCTATTTTTTTTCATTGCAACTTCACTCGGACCGTCAATCTACGACAGTGAGCAAACAAGGCAGATCGTAAAAAAGGCTAAACACTCATTGAGACTCAAAATCCCCTCCCTTGTATGTTCATGTTCATTTCTGGAATGGGATCATTAGTTGGACTCATCCGAGGCCACTATTTTCTGGTGAGCTGGTTTTGAATTGTCCTCCTCCTTGGTTGTCTTCAAATGATACAGAGATCAACCTGTCTTGCTATTTTACTCATAGCTGGGGGCGAACAGAATGATTCATGCCTTTCCCATGGCCATTAGTGTGAAGTAAACATAAACAGCTACCGTCAAAACACTGACTGGCAGATCCCATTGACTGCATTACGCAACTTGTGTACCTGGGTTTTTTTTTAATTACAGCCATGGAATGTTGATAGGACTAATTGTTTGGGCGTTTAAGTTAAACAAGTTTAAAACCAGTCATTATTAAATGGGTGACCTTTAACGAAGAAAAGAAGAAAATTTAACGTGTTTCTTGTTTAGGTAGTGTGAAAATCGCAAAAATATGTTTCTTTTGGAGGGGTGGGGGCAAATTAGAGGGCGTCTACTCATATTCATCAATTGTAAAAATACTTTTTGATGACGTAATGAAATATATTCTTTATTCTTTTTTCTCAACTCAATCCTCTGAGATAAAAATGTGACGTAGACTTCGTTCTTTATTAAGAAGCAATAGCATTTTTAAAAATATCTCTATCCCGATGTTTATTGGTTGCACATGGATAACTTGAATACCAGCCTTTTGATCAGTGCATGTTTTCATATAGTACGGTTAAGGTGCATTTTACCAAAACACCAAATTGGGGTTTCAGAAGTTATGTCGATCACATGGAGGAAACTCTTATTTTTCACTTTTAAGGATCGAAATTAATAAGGGACTTCAATTTTTCCCCTTATGGGAGGGAAATCTAGGGGCAATTTCTTTTTTCTTTTCTAGATGTCGAAGTCGGAGAGGGAGATTTTTTCTTTTTTTTTTTTTTCGTGGCGGGGATTTCCCCCCTTCTTTTGGTCAAAATCGAAGGGTAATTTCTTTCCGAAATCAATAAGAGACTTATACTTTTTTGGGTTTAAATTATAGAATGGGATTTTTTTCTCTTTCTTTTTTTCCCTTGTCTTTTTTTTTTGAGGGGTTGTGCTGAGAGTAAAGTACATCAATAGACAGCTGTGTTTTTGATTGGCTCAAGTGCTGAATATTTGAAAATAAATTGAAAAATCTCTTGCAAGTAATTTTTGGTACTTTCAAATACTTCATTTATCCCCCACGTAAAACCGTTTTTAAAAATGAAACTAACAAAAAAACTTTCTTTTTCCGACAAGCAATATTTCAATTAACCTAGATTATAATTAAACAATGACAAAACTAAGAGGCAAACCATTCATTTTAATACAAAACCATTTTCTAGCAATTTTCTCATTCAATACTTACTTTTATCATGACTTTCATCATTGGAAACATATCAATACGTTAGTTTTACATCCAAAAATGAGACAAAAATGATATAAAAACTGCTGAAAATAAAGCAAAAATGTGGAAAAAGGTATTATTAATCATCCAACGTTTCTCGTAAGGAAACAAAAAGGTCACCATTCTTATTTTATCCAATATTTTATTGAGAAGGAAGCCAAGTTAAACTGATTGTCTCGTTATGATTGGCTGACACTTGATTTGATCGTCAAAAAATAGAACCACACGCAACGATTCAATCGCCGACTATCCGAGACATTTTTCAAGGTCGTAAGAACACATCGCCGATAGGACTCGTAGAATCGGCCATCTAACTAAATCCAGTCGGCAACATAAGCTTAACTTAAAACTGAAATTAAGATGAACGATTAGTCAAAAATCAATAATGGAAGATTGACAACAGTTTGATATCTTAAAAAAAAATCTGCTAAGAGTAAATAAAGTGAGACCAGAAACAAACGAAAAGAGAGAAAGGGAGAAAGAGAGATATTGAAAAAGAAAAGAAAAATGAATGGATGAATATACCGAGATCAATGTACAAAACGGAATTAAAAAACCTTCAAAGTTTAAAAGTCCCCCCCCCCCCAAAAAAAAACGTCAGAGAGAGAGAGAGAGAGAGAGAGAGAGAGAGAGAGAGAGAGAGAGAGAGAGAGAAGGAATCAGTTCATTAGAACCGTTAAGTCAGAGATTTCTCTTTATTCAAACCATAAAATTCTTGAAAACGTTATATATTTTCAGTAACCTGTATAATAATTTTCATTACAATCGATTCAGCAGTTCCAGTTTTTTGCATGTTGACATAATGATATGATTATGTGTAAAATGTAAACAAGGAATCGGATCAACTCTAACTTACCATTTTCCATTTCCTTGGGTTTTATCAACATTATAGCAAAAATTTCAGCAAAATCGGTCAAGTTTTGAAAAATTTTCCCGATTGTTAACAAAAACAACGTTTTTGCTTATAAAATGTATATAAACTATCGGATCAGCCCTGACTCACCATCCTTCTAGTAAAATTTCCCCACTAGTGTTCAGAGAGAATTTAATTATAATACATTAAGGAATAACGAAGTTATCCAATTGAGGAAAAAGGGTAGAACGACGACCACGGTAACGCTGACAGACACTTATAGCGAATGATAGTCCCAGGAATTTAAATTTTCTGCAAGGACAAAAAAAGAGGGCGAAAGGAATGAAAAGAGAAAAGGAAAATTGAAATTCAATATTAGATAAATTATCAGGGATGAGATAAAGAGAGCAAATGAAAAAGTAATGAAAACAGAAGATAAAATATTTTGAAAGTTGAAAAGAATGTTAAAAAAACCTCATGACTTCGAAGGGCAATTCAATTGGAAAAGATGAAGAGAAAAATAACTGAAAAAATGAAAAAGAAGACTGGCAAGGAGAGAGAGAGAGAGAGAGAGAGAGAGAGAGAGAGAGAGAGAGAGAGAGAGAGAGAGAGAGAGAGGGAGAGAGAGTGAGAGTGAGAGAGAGAGAGAGAGAGAGAGAGAGAGATAGGGGGGATTGAGAATATGTGTGGAAGGGGGAAGAATTCTTCAGTGACGGAAGTCGACGAACGAATAGCCAAAAAGTAGACCTTGACGTGACATGAACAGTTGACCTTTGCTCGACTTCTTCCTGTTTTATTTCATGAGTTACGCGCATGTGCGTGGCTATCCACAAATATATGAGTTTACTACTTGTGTTAAGTCTGGCAAAAGGCATGAAAATCGTGGCAAAATTACACTTACCAAATAAAGCTAGAACTCTCTCTCTCTCTCTCACACACACATATGTTTGTATTGTGGATGTGAAGTGATCAGATAGAATGTTCATGAAAGTGACAATTGGAAGGTGAAAGAGAAAAACTTGAGAGAATGCAGGTGTTGAATATCAATTCTTTCTATTATCTCGTGGGCATGTTTCAATGCATTCCGACGGGTACCAGCCATCTTTTTCAGAGAAATTTCAACAGTTAACACAAATTTTGGCTGTTTACATATTTGAGACTGGGTAGAGAAATGGGGATATTTCTGTGTAGTCCGGTTGTTTAGCTGGCGCTTAAGATACATGTATATATAGGTGAAATATGTACGACAAGTCGCGTATATTATCCCCCAAAATCTTTGTTCCAATACTTAAGGTAGAGGCAATACATCGGTTAAATACATAGTATGTGTATTTAATCGAAATATACTTACACACACACACACACACACTCATATATATATATATATATATATATATATATATATATATATATATATATATATATATATATATATATATATATATATATATATTTATATATATATATTATGATTATAAATTGCTTTATATTATGTTGAAACTCTTTTTCGAAATGATCTCTCGTTATTACACGGTGAATGTATCACTTAGTTCAGACAACGTAAAAAAATGGACCAAAAAATTTAGGCTGCTGCAGCAATTGAATCTGCAACCGATTGGGTAGCTGCTGTAATATAACGTTGTTCTTACCATTGAGCTAGACAACTGCAGGTAAGGCATTCATTTCTTGATAACATAATTGTCGAATTGAAAGAAACAAATGTAGACCGTGAAAAAGCAAACATGAGAATTTGGAATTGGAACAGTTATTTTTGCCTTTGCATTACCGTTGACTGTTTAGCTCAATGGTAAGAGCAAGGCTACATTGAAGCAGCTACCCCATTGGTCGCAGGTTCGATTCCTGCAAGAGCCCCATTTTCTTTGTTTATTCTATTTTCGTTGTCTAGGCCAAATTATACATTCACTGGGTAATAACTGGATATCATTTCAGTATAATATAACGCTATCTATAATCATTCTATCAAATCTCATCTATTTCAATATAACAAATACGTTGATGCAAATCTTCCAAGCAACTTCTTTGTATAATGTAAAGGAAATCTTGGAAGTATTCTTATTTGATGTTTACTCATGATTTTGCATGGCATTGCTTTTATGATCATACTTTTTGAAAATCTGTTCGTGGTAAAGTGATATAATTTTACTTCGTATCGTAGGAAGTTGAATAAAAAATGCACATTCAATGCTTGGGAATGAATCATTGAAGCCCATGGTAATGAAGCAGTAGGTACATGCTGCCATTCCCGGATCAAGCCTTCTTACCGAGAGCTGCAGGGTTTGAAAGTTGGAATCTTAATTATTATTCCAATATTTAAGTCTTTGGTTTTGTTTGTCCGTGCATCTTCTCCAATCAAACTACGAGGTCTATCGACCTAATATTCTGTACATGGAAAGAAAAAAGAATAAATTCCCTTATTGGTCATTAGAGGTCATTAGGGTTCTGAACCTCAGAAACAAATAATTTTTATATCATTTTAGTTGGTCATCAGGAATAACAAATATTTCTTACAATCGCAGATATAAAAGTAGTGCATGCTTAAGTTTCTCTCTCTTCTCCTTCCCTTTTATCAATGACAAAAAAGTGAGTGAGAAGAAGGGTGAAGCATAGAGACCAACGGATCTGTTACTGCTAAATCCGTTCATTTTTTGACGATAAAATTCTGTTACTTTTCTCTTTTATCTACTATTGAAAAGAATTTCGAATGATTTTCTTTTTACTACTTTTTACTTTCATCTTAATTTTTGATTTAAAAAAAAATCCTAACTCAAGTAAAGCAATCACTCTACGACTGGAAGTAAAGATTTTGGTATATATGTAAATAGTATTTTTTCTATTTGTTGTGTTGAGTAAGTTGAAATGAAAAGAAAAATTCCATGTATTGTCTATTTTGCAGTTCTATTTCCCCCGGGCAGCGCCGTGTATCTCTGCTAGTAGTCAATAAAAGATAATGGCGCTGTGCAATTTTTAAAATGTAAACTCGACAATGTTCCTATATAAAAAGACTATAATTATTCACTGGTGCACGCTCCATCATGTCACCCTAGGGTTAGGTCATATGCTCCCGACGACGGCCAAGATGTATGATCCAGATGTCAGATTACCATCAAACATCTTGATCATACATTCGGTCGTAATTACTTACCCTGCAAATGGTAGCAAGTGCAGCATCTTGGTGGAATGCTTATCATATAACAGAGTTGTCATTAAAAGATATCTCAGATATACCCCAACCCGGAAATATATGCTTCTGTCCCTTAAAAATATATACCTTTTGCTTCCGCTCCGGAAAAGTGGCATCGAAGGCCCATGAGTAGGTACACATACGTGATGGAAATATTTTGTCAAGTTAAAAAGCAAACATTGCTCAAGAATAAACAATACTCTGCAAATCCTGAGAAATTGAAAACTAATAATAGTCTGGTGCATTTATGGATTGACTCCCTGTCCAGAATTGCTACAAAAGGTTCCTCGATAGTTCTTCTGTAGTATCAGGTGTATTCAATAACATCAAAATCTGCCACAGTCTAACCTTATGGAAAGGTATAATTTCCAAGATAGCGTACAAGATGACTACTAAATCCTTATCCAACCCATTACTCCTTCGTTATTCATACTACAGCATCAACAGCATTGTGAAGTAGCTAATATGCACAATATATAAAAAATTTCACCGCAGTCTGACCACGGGAAGGAGAAATGTCCGTTGAAGAATTGCGTGTTTCCAAAGATTACCTACCTATAATTATTAAAAGTTCTGAGGGGAAATGCCACATAAACAACACGTGAACATGTATGAATATTAGAGGTAAAATCTGTTCCACGTGCGGCGGCGTGTTTTCCTGACTTTTGACCTTCAGCCTATCATCAGTTATTTCACTCCATGCAATACTCATAGTCCAGTCAGCAGAGTTTCAAAATATCGAATGATTTCTCGACGAATTCAACGAATTGGAAGCGCTTCCATGAGGGAAAACACAATTTAGCTGACAGATGTCGTGTTAGGTAATAGAAAGTCAATACTTCGATGACTGAATAATGATGCTATTAATTTTTATGACTAAAAGATAAGAACAATGCTGGAAACTTTTGCATCGACCAAATAGTTATTGAGATAGTTGAAGCGAGAATGAATAGATAAGTGAGCCACTCTTCTGTTAGGAAAATACTCTCTTGTGCATATAGCATAGAGCTTGACCACTTTGTTATTACACACTGATTTGTATTGTCAGTAGAATAGAGAAAACCGTGTGCGTAAATTACGCCGAGACAAGAATTGATAGGTAAAAGAATAAATACAAATGAATAATGCTCGATATCACATTGAGAGATCATAAGACAGTATACTAAAATAGAGGGAAAACAGGAGTCAGAGATATCATAGAATACATTAAGAAACTCGAACGGCAATGGGCTGGTCAATGGCAGACAACCGATTGACATCACATGTCTGTGGCCGGCAGAAAATAAAATCGATTGACGAAATTAGCAGGTTCAGAAGGTACTGGCTCAGTGACGCCCACGATAGAGAGGTTTAGCGAATCTTGGGGAAGGTCTATACTGATGTTGTTGATGATGAGATCTGGTAAAAGATTATCATTTGCAAGGAACCGAAGCTTCCACCATAAGCACTTTCTCAGGGTTGAAGCTAGAAAGCAACGTCTCTACCAAACGAGCCATTGCTTAAACCCTGGTCGGCAGATATTTAAGAGCTTGGGCAAGCAGTCAGTTGAAATGTCATTTTCACAAAAAGATGACTGCTCTTATTAATAGCCTTTGATAATTGCGTTCAGATTTTAGCAAAAGAAGCGACATTAGAAAGAACAGAAAGAAGATATAAGTAATGATAGATAAGAAAGAGCTCTCGTGTACACTCCCATTTTACATAAGTTCATCTTCTCAACAAGTTAGGTTGTGCTAAAAGGTCGAGAGGTCAGTTTGTACTTTCTGGGATCAACTTCCCTCGTCAAAGTAGGTCAGGGTTATTTTCTGTTCACTTATTTCATGACCAATCCTCAGTTCATGTTGGACAGAATTATTTTCTGTTCAGTTATTTTACGACCAAGTTTTTGAACCAAGTTTATGTAGGATAGAGTTTTTTTTACATCCGTCAATGAAGTTGAAAAGAGGAATATGTATTCGATCGAGTCTGTTTGTTCGTCTGTCTACCTGACATCCCAGAAAGAACTGAATTCCAATGATAGTTTCTGGAAGGTTTGACGGGCAAGATAGAGGTTGTAATTTTTTAGGCAGAAGCAGAATTTTTTCTTCTTCTAATATAGAGATTTTTTCAATCACTTATACACCTCAAAACGTCCTCAATGAATTTCAATGACATTTTATAGAAGAGTGGACAATAGGAAATACGAGAAAACTGATTAAAGTGAACGGTACAATCATCTCCTTTATGTCGTAGTTATATAACCAAACGACATGACATTATCATATTTTCATGACTGTTCACATTATATTTCCAAACATAATCAATGGATTTCTCTGATATTTTGTTAATGGATGAACAAACGACTATGGAAGCGCTGATCAAATTGTGGTGCAGATCCATACGCAACTACCTCCCTGAAAATGGCGTTGACAGAGTATGCACTCTTTAAGTAGTTTCCAGTTCAGTTATTTTACAACCAATCTTCAGTTTATGTTGGACGAGGTCATTTTCTCATTCAGTTATTTAACAATTATGGAGGTATGTTATAACGGTTATTAGTACGGAATCAGAAAATCGACTTCACCCAGCATTAATGCACTAATGTCATTGGGAAATTCACGAATCCACATCCCTACGATATATCTTGACTAAAATGTCTTGTAACCTGGCATGTCACGATGGTTGGTAGAGGAGACAGTGACTAACTACCTTAACGCTCAGGCAGTAGCAGTAAAGGACTGTACGAAAAAATCAACCATGACAAATGCCAATGATGAGAATTTGATACCATAAATTCATCTGTTCAAGTAGGTCGGACTTATTTCGTATTAAGTGTTTTATCATAACTTTCTGGGTCGATTATCTGAAAAGGCAACATTAAGATGTGATGAAATGCGATGATAAGATGAAAATGAAATAGCTAAAATAAACCTGGCTGCTGTATTACAAAAAAAAATCATGAATATGTATATACATATCTGTATTTTTTCAATTTTCTATAAATGTATTCATTTATCAGAATGAAATGAGCGCTTGCATACCTTTTTTTTAGATGTGTAAGGTCTGTCATTTTAGCTCAGCCAGTCAGAAACCAGGCCACTGATTAGTTGGTCGTGATTTCAAATTACGGTAGGGGTATGTTGAATTTTACTCCCCAAATCTGATGAAGATCCTTTTCAGAATCAAAGCTCGTAAAACATAATCAAGAATTGAATGTACAATATCCCATGCATTTGTAGCAGACCAAGACATGCATCCATGTTCAAACCATTCGATCCCCGGGTCGAGTTTAGATATCAATAGCAGATGGGAGCCAATGATGATAAAGAACAAAGGGTGAATTCGAGATTCCATAAAATAATCTTCTAAAATGGGAGTGCTGGTGAAATTAACTCGAAGATCACAGGTTCAACACGTTGGTCAAATAAAGACAGAGAACACCAGATGTGACGTGTATGGACAGAAACGCGAATACTCCGTAACCAAGTTCGACATCCAAAAATACAACCAACATCCGATGAATGTACATCAACCGAAATGTTATGATGGATTTATCCACCTTCCCACAAGGGTGGAATGTGGCATAAATTTGGATTAGTGTGGCCCCAGAAATTACCCAGTTCCCTCGGCGCATCACTTTTTGGGATGCCTCCTGAAACTGGACCATAAGCTTTTCTTGTTTCTCGACCAAATGGCCTCAAAACAAAGCTATACCACACTATGATCTTGTTTGCTGCGAAAAAGGAAAAAAAAGGTCATAGACCTTCAGTAGGATTTGCCACATTTTTCTATCATGGGCGTCATGGAGCTAGTATTTTCTGAATTTGTCTAGTTCATCCCTCCATCTTGTATTCTGTCGGCCTCGGTTCCGCATGAGATCTCTGGGGATCCATGTTGTGAGTCGTTATGTCCATCTTTCATTCTCACAACATGACTAGCCCACTGCCATTTGAGATTTTTAATGGATTCTATGATGTCCCTGACTCTTGTCTTTTCCCGGATGTACTTTGTTGTCTTGTGGTCTCTCCATGTGAGGCCCAGCATAATTCTTTCATGTGCAAGTTGCATGGTTCTCAATTTGCGGATCTGTCTCTTAGTTAGGTTCCATGTTGGGAGGATACATCGGTTATACACCCTTCTTTTTCGGGTGTGAAAGATGTAGATGTAGTGATCTACTTTCCCCAGTTTTGGATCTTCGATTTTGACAGTTATGTCCTTATTCTCAATGTGATTGTTGCACATGACTTTCGTTTTACTGAAGTTCAAGTGTAAGTCAACTTTTGGCTTTCTTAGTTTAGTTCATGTAGCATTAGTTGGAGGTTATGCAGGTTCTCTGCGAAAAGGACGATGTCGTCTGCAAATCTGAGGTGGCTCAAGTATTCGCCGTCTATTTTGATTCCTCTGTTTCCCCAGTCCAGGTTTCGGAAGATCGTCTCAAGGCAGGCTGTGAAGAGTTTGGGTGAGCTGGTATCACCTTGCCTTACTTCTTTTTTGAGTTGAAAGGGTTCAGAGTCCTTATGTAGGCTGATAAAAGAGTTGGTGTGATTGTATATATGTTGCAGTACTTTGTCGTACACAGAGTCTACACCTTGTAGGGTGATGGCCTTCATGACTATGGGAATTTTTACTGAGTCGAATGCCTTCATGAAATCTATAAATGCTCCAGAGTGAGTTGCATTTTGCATTCTGCTGCTTTCTCTTTCAGCTGATTTATCGAATGCAGGTGGTCTGTGGTCGAGTAGCTTCTTCTAAAGCCAGCTTGCTCTTGTGGTTGGTTTTCATTTAGTGTTTCAGTAATCCGGTTGGTGATGATTTTTGAGAAAGGTTTGTACATGCAGTTGAGTTGGCTTATAGGCCTGTCGTTGTTGAGGTCTTTGGGGTCACCTTTTTATATAAAAGCATTATGATAGCAATAGTCCAATCATCTGGGACTTTACTCTGTTTTAGACACCAGTTGAATAGAATAGCTAGCTTTCTATTGGCCCTCTTAGCAGCTTTTTTGAGTAGATCGATGGTGATGTTATCTTATCCAGGGGCTTTTCCTTTTTTTGTTTGTTTGATAGCTTGTTTTACTTCCCCCGAAGTAACCTCTGGGAAGTCCTCTAACTGATTGTCAGCGTCTTGTGTATTCTGGTCATTGTTATACTGACCGTGTTTTGGAGAGTACAGTTCCTGGTAAAATTCTTGAGTGCGTTCAACTATTCTGTCTCTATCTGTTTTTATGTCTCCGTTTGCATCAAGAATGCTAGTTATCTGTTTCTGTCCTATACTGAAAGCTTTTTTTATTGCTTTAAATCCTCGTCGTTTTTCGAGATTGGTCTCGATGATGTCTGCCGTATACCCTCTTTTGTCCTTTTCTTTATTGTTTTCTTCAGTTCGGTTTCTTCTATTTTTTCCTTGTGGTTGTTGGTTGTTTGAGGTTTCTGCGCTTTTCAATCAGTTTCCTGGTTTCATCTGAGATTTTGCTAATTGTCGTTATGTTTCTTGGTTTAAACATATTGGTAGCTTCTAATAGAGAGGTTGTTATTTTGCTGTGGAGTTCGTTGACGTTGGTGCCGTTTTCGTCGGTAAGGATATCAGATCTGTTTTTTTAGCTTGAAGGCTGGGGTGAGTTCATTTGGTAAATTCAGTGGCTGCGGTCTAGTGTGGAAAATTTTCCCGTGTTCTTCATTGGTGTTTGCTTGCATCATTAATCATCTTACCATTCTGTAGTCGCTTCCTACGTTTACTTGGTTTAGAATTTGAATGTCTTTTATGGCGTGGCTTTTGTCCGTTAAAATGTAGTCTATTTCGTTTTCCATCGAGTTTCTTTTTGAAGAATGCATGCATGATTTTGAAGTTGTTTGCCGTTGCAAAATTTACCTGATCTTCATCTCTCTTGTTCCGTCTTTTGTGTCCGAATTCTCCGATGCAGCGTTCGTTTCCTTGCCCGATTTGTGCGTTGAAATCTGCCATGACGACATTGAAGTATCTTTTGGTATCTTGTAATAGGGAGCTCGTCATCATAGAAGTTGTTTATATCTTCTCTAGTTGATTGCGAAGTGGGAGCGTAGACTTGGATGACATTTAGCTTGTACCTCTTTGAGAGTTGTATGGTGTCACTAGCTATGCGGTCTGAGATAGCTTTAAAGCCTGTCACGTTGACTTTGAGATGAGAAAGCCTACTCCACTTTATTTCACTTTCTCTCTTCCGTAATTGTAGAGAAGATTTTTGCTTTTCAATAATATTAGTTCTTCTCCTGGTCTTCTCATTTCACTGATACCTCTGATGTCCCATTTGATGTCTTTGATTTCGTTTTCTAGATGAGTCAGGTGAGAGTCTATTGAGACTGTCCTGACGTTGTAAGTGCTGATGTATAACATTGTTCTTTTGTTGAGGGTTTTTTGGTTTTGTTTGGGTTTTGTTCGGGTTTAAGGATTGTGTTTGGGTGGTCGCTGTTGGAACGCATCACTCCCACCCAAGGCAAGAGATGCGTCTGGGCCTTTTGGTACCGATGGCCTGGCAGGAACGGGCGTTCTCCTGGTGTAGTGTTTGGGTAGTCGCAGTTGGAGCACATCAACCCCACCCAAAGGCGAGTGATGTGGCTGGGCTTTTTGGGACCGAGAACCCAGCAGGAACGGCCAGAATAATTTTCACTGAGCGAACCATGGGGAGTTTTGGGCCATACCCTCCCACGCTGGCAGGGGTCTGGTGGATTGGTCACTGCTGGTGGCCTTAAAGCTTCACCGGCTCCTAGCACCAACTCTATCCGCTCTTGGTGGGTAAACAGTCAGGTCTGGTTGTACGCAGCACTGAACAAGGGTGAAGGTTAGAGGATAAGGATTTGAAGTGAAAGATCTGAAAAGGTATGAGAATAAGGTATATGAGATTTTTTTTGTTATTCACGCAGTTATTCTGAGTAAATCAACCCAGTTCACATCCTATTTTTGACTATATGCATTTATAACGGGGTAAAGCTTTGCGCTGTGGAATACTAACATGTCTAATGGAATTCTATCAATATTTGTTTAACCAGACGGGTAGTTCGCGCTCGAGTATACCTCTCCCTTAATGATTGAGTTTTTGAGTTTTTAGACATTGAATTTTGGAAAAAAAGCTGAATGAAATAAATGAGAAAAATAGAGAGAAAAATATGGCAACTTTAATTCTACTTATCTGGTTCAATTTCATCTTGCATCAGCTTGCATCAGTTCATTTAATTGTTAAAAAAAGTTTTCACTTTTCTCTTTGCCTTGTTAAAGATTCATCGGTCACCCCAGCAACAAGCAGCAAGAATTTATCATTCAGATTAAAAGACAGAGCACAATCAACCATCCGATAGATTTATGGCCAGTCTACTCCTAGCTGGGAGGGGTGAGAATGTGTCTTTTTTTGTTGTCTTTTCAGGTGTATGCACCACGAAAACTCAACAATTGGCCTTTCTACGAAGTTGACACTCGTAAGATATATCAATCAGCAGAAAAGGCAATGCAGTATCGAGTTCGAAGTTGGTCGGATCAATGCTTCTTGAAAAATCTAATGAAATATATAAAAAAACTACAGACCATTGATCTTTCATCGCTCAATATTTAGATATATAATGTCTAAATTGGTAATAGATCTAAATTTAGAAACAAAATATCTAAATCTAAGTAACTGGAATAATTACATGCTGTACCTTCTCAAGAAAGTTTAGATTTTAGATGACAATTGAGGCAGGGTGCTCCACATAGCAAACATCTTCCGACCATGCAACCTTAGAACGAGTACTGTCCTAATGATATCAATAGCCGGAATATAGCACAAAAAAATCCTATTATAATTCGCCAAAAGTCCACCCGTCTCTCTATACCTGTACTTGCCTAACGCAAAAACTATATGATATATAAATTTTCTGTTGGTACAGATTTGATCTCCAGGATGTGCAATCAATTATAATTAGTTTTTGAAAACCAACCTAAAAATATCTTTTAAGAGTTTTCAATTCATGATTATAAATAGTCAAAATACTTTTTGATTACATTATATAAGAATATGTTGTGTTCTTTCTTCTCAAATCGATTCTCGGAGATAAAAATGTGACATTAATTGCATTCTTTATTCAAAAATAATAAAAATAATTTTTAACCTATTGCGATGTATATTATATATCATAGATGGATACTTTGAGCAACGATGTTATCATTTGTGCATGTCTTGTTGTACATTTAGGGTTCAGTAAAGGTACATTTTTTTCAAAACAAGAAATTTGAAAATCACTGGCTATGTCGATCACATAGGTTAGGGGACTTTTATTTTTCATCTTTAAGGGTGGAAATCAATAAAGAACTTCCATTTTTCACTTTAGGGGGACAAAATCTAGGGGCAATTTCTTTTTTCTTTTCTTTTCAAGAGATCGAAGTCAGAGAGGGAGATTGTTTTCGGTTTCTCATTTTTCTTTTTCTTTTCTTCGAGGCAGGGATTTTTTCCTCTTTTGGAGTCAAAATCGAGGGGTAATTTTTTTACTTTTTGGTGTCGAAATCCAAGGAAATATTTTTTTTACTTTGTTTTGACAATGCAGAAGATGTGTTTTTACTTCAGGCTTCAAAATCGTGGGTGAATTTTTTCACTTTTAGGTGTCATAATTGAGGGTAAAGATTTTTTTTTTTCACTTTAGAGGTTATTTTTTTTTTCTTACTTTTATGTGTTAAAAATGGGAAAGATTTTTTCCCCTTTTTGGAGCCCAAATTTTGAGGTAGTTTTCCCCAGGGGGCAAAATGCAAGAGAATCTTTTTCATTTTCAAATGTCAAAATCAAGTGGACTTTTTTTACATCAAAGAGAAAAAATGGTAGAGGTGGGTAAGACCCCCCCCCCACTTTTATTGGTTGAAATCCAAGGGATCCTTTTTACTTTTAGTGGGTCATGGGGGGCTGGGAGAGAGATTTTTCCCTCTTCCCCGGGGTCAAAATTGATGGGGGGATTTTTTTCATCTTTATGTTCCAAGATATTCTCCCCGAATTTTTCAATTCTTAGAGTCAGAATCCAAATCATTTTTCTTTACTTTTAAGGGTCAACATTGAGAGTAAAAACTTTGTTCACTATCTGAGGTAAAAAAATCAAATGAATTTTTTCTTCACTTTCAGGGGTCAAAATCAAAGGGAATTAAAAAAGACAAACTTTTTGGGGTCATAGTTGAAGTGGGAGATTTTGTCTTCAATTTTAGGAATCGAAATCGAGGGGAAGACTTTACGGGTGGAAATCCAAGGGATTATTTTTCACTAGGGGTCAAATTGTGCAATCATTATTGCGGTCTCAGGATCTAAGGAATGCAATAACTTCAAACATTTTCCATCCTGCACATAGTGCTTGGCCATACGTGATCTAGCCAAACGCAACTTGAGTACCTCTCTCTGTAATCTATTCAACAATTAATCATATAGCTTTATATCGATCACAAATGTGATCAACCACTTCACTCGTCTTTTTGAAAATTGTATTCTGGCTGTGCTTTTACACCTCTGCTGAAACCATCAGTCGTGCAACTATTAATACGGCTCTTGTATCTATCCCTGCAATGAATGCAAAAATCATTATTCAATTTGGTGTAAGGAAAAATCTTTTCCATACCCTCTCTTTCGTTTCTTTACTAATCCCATCATTATGCTTTGGGTCACTAATTGACTCTTTTCTCCTAATGAACGAGGTGCTGGTGTCAACAACATCTCTACGGCCGCGGCACCAAACACACATGGGGCGCTTCCGTACACACCCAGCACCAGTCTGGCAAAAACAGTCGCTCTCTCGCATATCAACTAGACGGTATCTGGACTTCAGACCCGAAGTCCCATTCCTTACCCCCTTTGGCTAAAGGTTTCTCCTCTGATTTAGAACATCCTGCCTCAAATCGATATGGTGTTTCTATTACAACCTCTCTTTCTGACTCACTCTCCATTTTCAATTCTTCTGGTTCCACCAGTTAAGCTCCTTGTCTTTCCAGGTTCTTACTTGGCTCTGGCTTTTCCCATCGTATACCTCGGTCAATTTTAAATCATTTGCTTGAGTCCTCTTCACCTTCCCCGTTATCTGGTCCTGTATTAACGGGTTCTGTTGGCTCAACTATTCGATTGAAGGGTTTCCACCTCTGATCCAATTTCCCTTCCCGTAAGTGAACTCTGTAAAACACTGGGTCTCCTAACCCTAAATCTTTTTTCTCTCTCTCTATTTATTCTCTTATTCCTCATTTTCCGTACTCTTCTTCCTCGTCTCTGAGCTTGGGCGAATGTTTTATGTTGCTCTTTCAATATCAATTAATGGTGGTTCTCCCCTATATACTTTCTGTGGGGTCTCAATAGGTTATCCACTGACAGAAAGACATCTCGCCCGAACAGCATAAAATAAGGAGAGAACTTAGAGGTCTCATTCATCGAGAACCTTACGGCTGTTAGGGCCTGCGTCAGATATAGGTCTCAATTTTCTGGATTGTCCACTGTTAACTTCGCTAGGATATCACCTAGGGTTCTGTGGAATATCTCGACCATCGCATTACTCTATGGATGATAGAAGGACATTATGATATGAGTCATATTCAACCCCTCTAAGGTCCTCTCATTACCTTATTTACGTTCTCTGGTCCGTTATCAATGACCAACTTTAACGGGGACCCATATTTAGGGAATATTCCCGTTAGTATTATTCTTATCTGGCCAATTCGTCAGCCATCTGCAAAACTCACAATATATAAATCCCCTCTTGGGGTCTCGCCATATGGACCCGAGATGTCTTATTTTCTGGAACGGGTAGGAGGGAATGTTTGTTTCTTGCAGAGGAGCCAAGTCTTGCCTCCTACTCTGGGCTTGACAATTTATCCACGCCTGCACATAAGCTGTCATCTACTTGTACAGATTTTGTTCCAAATATTTGCTGCCTATTAGCTCATAGGTTTTGTTTATGTCCATATGCTCGGGTCTTTCATAACTTAGCCCCAGTACCTCCGTCCTCAGGGTTTGTGGGACGAACAGTCTTGGTCTCACGTCTTCATTTCTCCCTGAGAGATAATATAGCAGGTTGTCTTAAACCACATCCTTAGTGGTAGTTCCTGCCTCGTTCTTCGCTCTGACCTCAGTGATTTCCTCATCATTCTCTCACTGATCAGGTCTCTCCAATAAAGGTCAGATACCACCCAGGTATCTTTAGATTCTTGTTCAAATTCTGTCCGGCCTTTCAATCTATGGGAGTTTATTCCATTGATTTGGTAAGCTCTGTTATCCACCCCAGGCTCTACCACCATCGATTCACACTCCAACTGCTTGGGAATCCTTGACAACAGGTCACCACATGTCCTTCCCTTTTAGGTATTTGATCTTGCAATTATATCTGATTTCAACTTGGGAAAACTAAATCTTTTTACAGCCTGATCCAAAACTTACTTTTGTATATATAGGTTCATTTCTGAATTTAATGTGGGATATTCTCCATTCAATAAATCTTTCTACAGCCTAATTCAAAAGTTATCTTTCAACATGCAGGTTAATTTCTGATCCATACTTAGGAAAACTCATTTCTTTATCCACTAATTCTTTTAAAGCCTGATTAAAAAGTTACCTTTCTATATACAGTTGTTGTTTTTCTGATTCTAGTTGAGGAAAACTCTTTTCTCTATTCAATGAATCTATCTATCGCCTGATTCTAATGTTAACCTCCTATATACAAGTTTTTTTCTGATTCAAACTTGAGAAAACTTTTTTTTATCCACTAATTCTTCTAACAGCCTGATTGACAAGTTATCCTTCACTATAAAATTTTTTTTCTGAGTCTAACTTAGAAAAACTGAATTTTCTATTTGATAACACTTTCTACATCCTAATTCAAACTTTTCAGAACTTTTCTATATTCATTTTCATTCATTATTTTAACTTGGAAAAACTCTATTCTCTCTTCAATGAATCTTTTTATTGTCTGATTCAAAAGTTAATTTCTATATACAAGTTAATTTCTGATTCTGACTTGGGAAAAACTCCATTCTTTATTAAATGAATCTTTCTATAGCCACATGCTAATTTTACCTTTCTGTATACAGCCTATTTTCTGATTTTAACTTGCGAAAAATTTAATTCTTTATTCAATAAATCTTTCTATGGCCTGATTTAAAAGTTACCTGTCTACATACTAGTTCATTTGTAAAGTTGACTTATGAAACTATTCTCTATTTGATGATTATTTCTAAGCCTGTTTTAATAGTTACCTTTCTATATACAGGTTAATTTCTGATTCTAACTTTGGTAAACTCAATTCTCGATTCAATAATTTTTCCACAGCCTGATTCGAAATTTAACTCTCTATGTACAGGTTTATTTCTGATTCTAACTTGAAAAAAACTCGATTTGCTATTCAATAACTCGCTGTGCAACCTGATTCAAAAGTTACCTTCCTATATACCGATTCATTTTTTATTTCAACCTGGGAAAACTCTATTTTGTATCCGCTAAATCTTTTCCATTTGGAAGTTTATTTTGTATCTTAACTTTAGAAGACTCTATTCATTATTCAGAAAATCTTTTTCCGGCCTGATTCAGAAGTTACCTTTTTGGAAACTACATTCTTCTAATGTTAATTTGTGAAACTACTCTCTATTGAATAATTCTTCCTAAGACTATTTCACAAGTTACCTTTATACATGTTCATCTCTGATTTCAACTTGTGAAAACTGTATTCTGTATTTAATAAATATTTTTACAGCCTGATTCAAATTTACCTCCCTATATACAGCCTTATTTCTGATTTTGATTTGGGAAAACTATATATTTGCATTAAAAAATCTTTTTATAGCCTTATTCAAAAGTTACTTTCCTATAAGTAGGTTCATTTCTGATTCTAACTTGGGGAAAAACTCCATTCTCTATTCAATAAATCACTGTACAACCTGATTCAAGAGTTACTATTCTATGAACAGCTTTATTTCTGATTCTAACATGGGAAACTCAATTCTTTCTTCTATAATTCTCTCTACAGCCTGATTCAAAAGTTAACTTTTTATATACAGGTTCATTTCTAATTCTAAATTGAGTAAAGTCCATTCTCTATCCGATGAGTCTATCAATTGCCTGATTCTAATGTTACTTTTCTATATACTTGTCCATTCCTGGTTTTAACTTGGGAAAACTCTATTCTTTATTCAATAAATCTTTTTACAGCCTGATCTTATTTTTACTTATTGATATACAGATTCATTTCTGAATTTAAACTTAGGAATACTCTATTCTATATTCAATAAATTTTTTTACAGCCCAATTCAACTGTTACCTTTATATATATAGGTTTATTGTTAACTTATGAAAGTCTATTCTCTATTTGCTAATTTTTTCTAAGCCTATTTCAAAGTTACTTTTTTATAAACAGGTTTATTTCTGATTTCAACTTTGAAAACTCTAATCTTTATCTACTGATTTTTTTACAACCTGATTTAATTTGGGAAAACTAACTCACATCAATAAATCCAAGTACAACCTGATTGAAACTTTCCTTTCAAATACAGCCTTATTTCTTATCTTTATTAAGGAAAAACTCCATTCACTATTCAATAACTCTCTGTACAGTCTGTTTCAAAAGTTACCTTTATATATATGGGTTCATTTCTGATTCCAACATGGGAAATCTCAAATCTCTATTCAATACTTATTCGTAAAACATGATTTGAAAGTTACCTTTTTATACACAGGTTCATTTCTGATTCTAACTTGGAAAAACTCTATTTTCTATTCAATGATTTTTTCTAAAGCATGATTCAAAAGTTATATTAAGTTGGGAAAACTCTATTCTGTAGCCAGTATTTTTTTTTCAGGTAGAAGTTCATTTTTGATTTTAACTTTAGAAGACTCTATCCTCTATTCAGGAAATCTTTTTCCGCCTGATTCAGAAGTTACTTCTTTATAAACAGGTTCATTTCGGATTCTAATTTTCAAAAACTCTATTCTTTGTATAATAAATCTCTCTACAATCTTGTTCAAAAGTTACCCTTCTATATACAGGTCCATTTCTGATTCTTATTTAGGGAAAACTTCTTTCTCTATTAAATAAATCTTTGTACAGCCCCATTCAAATTCACCTATCAATATACAGCCTTATTACTAATTTTGATTGGGGAAAAGTCTATTCTGTCTTCAATGAATCTTTTTCCACCCTCATTCAAAAGTTACCTTATACCATTCATTTCTGATTCTAACTTGGGAAAACTTGATTCTCTATTCAATAAAACTTTCTACAGCCTGATTCAAAAGTTACATTTCTATATACCGGTTCTTTTCTGATTCTAACTTGGGAAAACTCATTTTTTTAGCCACTTATTTTTTTTTTACAGCCTGATTTCTGATTATAACTTAGGAAAACTATTCTCTATTCAATTGATATAGGTCCATTTCTGATTTTCTCTTTGGGGAACTATATTCTCAATTCAATGAATCTTTCTGAATCCTGATTTACATGCTATCTTAACAGTGATTTATTTCTGATTCCAACTGGTTTGAAAAACCACTTGCTTTATTTAATGATGAAAGCTGAATTTCAACAGGTATATTCCTAAACGCAGATTCATTCCTAATTTTAAATGGTGTTGAAAAACTCTTTGCTCTATTCAATTATGAATGCTGAAGACTGACACTTCCTACAATATGATTCACAGTGCATTACCATGCACTGGTGCATTTCTGATTCTGATTGGGATGGAAAAAGTGCATTCTCTATTCAATGTTATTATTTGAGGTGTGTGCATATTTATGGTACTAAGAGAGGCTGCTCTGAGAGCGATCGCTCAAATTTTGTTGCGTCGTAAATAATGTCATATCTATTTAAGTACACCGTAAGCAAAAGAACGGGTATGTACAACAATGATGATAATATTAGGCTATCTCATGATGATCATGGGGAACTTTTGCATATTTTATAAGCAATATACAAAATATAAGTCCTTCTTTCTTGCGATGCAAAATTATTTTCGATACTACAAAATTTAAGTTATTCCTTTCGTTTTAGTATGTCTGACCAGTGGAATACTTTGTACAGTTTATACCATTAACTTGCTCAAATACTGTGAAAGGTGTGAAATATGAAGGTAAGGATGATGTCCATGATAGAATGCGCACTTAAAACTATAAGAAAAACACTAGATTTAGGATTAGATGAAAGAAATTCGAGTAAGGTTTGTGACTGTTCAGTCTGCTAGGATTCTGAGAAGGTTGCTGAAAAGCTGACATTCTTCGGTTTTCTGTGTTAAAGTATACATAGGACTATTTCTTTGATGGATAAAGGAAGAACTCTAAACATTGGATTGATGAACAAGGAAACTTATAACTATGCACAAGGCTCTACCTCCCAGACATAATACAGACATTTGAAAAGGAAAGAAGGTGGCAGAGGCCTCATCAGCATTGAAGACTGTGTCCAAAAGGCCAAAACGGGATTAGAAATGTATGTATGTAGAATGCAGTGAAGATCTTATGAAAAGTGCAACAAACAACAAAAAGGTAGCAAAAGAGGGAATAATGAAAAATGAAAAGAAAGAGATTCAATGAATACAAGGAAACAAAAAACAAAAAATCCATGCCTATTTGTCCAACCACCCTCGTGAATACTGTGACACAAGGTCAGTTTAACTTATTTCTTTAAATCCCAGACTACAGATTTTGACATTTATGTTTATCAATTTTGACAATTATATTTATTAATTAGATAATTACATTCATCAAATTTGATAATTACTTTTATAAACTTTGATTGTTACATTTATCAATTTTTATAATTACATTTATCGACTTTGATAACTACATTTATCAATTTTGATAATTATATTTGCCGATTTTGATAATGGTATTTATTAATTTTGATAATTGCAATTTCGATAAATATAATTACTTTGATATTTATCGATTTCGATAATTATATTTATATATTTGATAATCATATTTATCAATTTCGATAATTGTATTCATCAATTTTGATAATTATATTTATCAAATTTGGTAAATGTATTTATCGATTTTGATAATTATATTTTTTGATTTTGACGATTAGATTTATCAATTTCAATAATTCTAGTTGAATGGTATGTATATCTTATCAAAGCAGCAAGTAAGTATTGCTTTACCATTAAAATAAAAAATTCTCTTCATTCAAACATGCCATACTTGTTCCATGTATTATACTTGATGTAGTATTTTTATCAATATCTTTATATTTATTTGGTTCTATCAAAAGTACTTTTCTTTTTAATGAAATCTTCAATTTTGAAGCTTATGTAATGCTCTACATATGATATTTTTTGATAATCATAGCTCTTGAAGTTTTTGAGTGCTGATGATCCGTTTTCCTTCTATCTTGCATTTTAACATAGTCCTCCATGACAGTAAACTGAATATTCTTGGAATGTGGACAAGACATTTTAGGGTGTTATCTCAGGCTTTGAAAAACAGTGATCAATAATTTTTACCATTTCCTGGCATTTTTCAGAACATGTAGAACGTGTTTTATAAACAATTTATCCATTCAGAAAATAATCAACGGATTAATTGATAATGAAAACAATTGTCAGTTGTGGCCCTTGAAAACTGAGAAAAATTAAGAACAAATGAATTGGGGAACCCAAATTCTGTATTGCATTCTTTGTTCTCTGTTTTTGAGACAGGGTATCCAAATAGTTGAAGACATTTCTGGCCAAATGCCTAAATTGTTTATAAAACATTGCAATATTGCATTACACTCTAAAAATAAGAATTTGTCAGAAATATTTCTACCAGAAAGTTAGCTTATCAATCCTGTATTTTGTAGTCGCAAAGCAAAGGTCCTCAGAATGTTTCAAACCCTTGACCCCTTCATGCAATTAATGATTCTTCATCAACGTCCAAGTAAGGACAAAATTTTTTACCAATAATAGTAATGTAGATGTGCATTTTTAGACATGGTTTTGTTTCATTCCAATCTGTTTACTTTAACAAAATGAAAAACGGGCCCAAAATGACTATAGAGACCCAAAAAGGCATTTAATAAAAACGTTTTTATATGGTGCCTAGTGGTATACTTACGCAAATTCATGACCAGGAGTGTCTGGAGACGTGCTCATATATTAGGATGAAGAAAAGAATCTTGAAACTTGACCCTGTAATCTCCTATGGTTACATCTGCTGAAATAGATTGATATGATTGGTATATTAATGCCCACATTTATCTTTGTCTGGGAAAAAGAAAAAAAAATGGTTTGCCCTATTTCTTTGTGTTGAGAAAAAAGTTTGCTCTATTTCTTTGTGTGGAAAAGAATAGGTTTGTCCAATGTCTTCATGTATAGAGAAAAAGTTGGCCATGATTTGTACAGCTGATATGACTGGCTAAGATGGAGCATGCTATGGGTGTGAATGACTTTGAAGTTCCCAATATTGGATGTATCTGTGGAGGGGTTAGATGTGGATGTGAGGTTATTGTCAGTTGGAGGTTTATGAATTAGAGATCTGTGTGATTAGGGTTGTTGAGTTTGGTGTTGAGTCCATTAGGGGGGAGAGGGTTTTGAGTTTGTTGATGCACAAATCCTCATGTCTTTCTAGAATTTTAGTTATGTTCATGGGGGTATTTTTGTCTATTTTTTGAATGATAGTAAAGCTAGCGTCAGTGGCAAAATCTTGGCTGGGTGTACGAAAGTGTATTTCTACGGGAAGTAGGTTGTTTTGTGATTTAATTCTGTGTCTGTAATTGTTGAGTCTAATATTTAATTGCCACTCGGACTTGCCTATGTATTGTAACTTGCATCTGTTGCACTCAAGAAGGTATATGATGTTTTTAGCTACGACAGTTCGTGCAATGATATACGTAGTAACTCTCTTCGGTGGTAGTGCTTGTGAGGGTGTTGATGTATTTAAGGTGGTAGCAACATAGACTATTTCTTTTATCGTGTGGTTTACAGAATTTAGTGGTTCTAGGGATATCGTTGTGCGAGACATTATCATTTATAATATTGTTACTGTTAATCATATCTTGAGCTTTGGGGTCTGCAGTAAGCGATGACACATGGGTCTGTGAATGTTTCTCTTAGATCTGTTTCTACCTCCTATCAATAATGTGTGCTAAGGATGGGAGTGTGTTATTGAAGGTAGTTATTAGCAGTATGTGGTCAGCTTTATTATTGTTGGAGAGTGTAAGGGTTTCATCCCTGGGTATTATAGTAGTTTGTTTTTTTATTTGGCTTTTGGTATTATCTAGTGAATATGCTCGTTGAGTGAAATATTGTAGTAGGTTATGGTTGTGTCTATTGAATTCACTATCTGTAGAGCAAATTCTTCTAACTCTAAGGGGTTGTTAAAATGGTATGCTTCTTTTTAGGTGTTGGGGTGGGTTGACTTAAAGAAGAGGTGATTGTGGGCGTCTATGGGTTTAGTGTAGAGGGTAGTTTGAATGTTTCTGTTACTATCTATGTATATGCAGGTATCCAGGTAGGCTATGGAGTCAGTGGATATCACAAAGTCAAACTGAATTGAATCATGTGCAGAGTTAATATGTGTAAAGAAATTCTTTAATTTGGCTTCATCTCCTGAGTACATGGAAAAAAATGTTGTCTATATATCTACCATAAAAGACGCGATTGTTGTATATCTCGGAGGTAAATGTGAGTTTCTTCAAATTTACCCATGAAAATATTAGCATAGGACGGGGCAGCTACTGTGCCCATGGCGCAGCCTTTCACCTGGAGGAAGTGTCTATTGTTAAAGTTGAAGCTATTTAGAGTTAGAGTGTGGTGCATAAGGTTGGTAATTGTCTCAGCACTGGGTTCTTTAGAAGTTCTATTGTTTAGGGCTTCTGTCAGTGCTAGAATGCCTTCGTCATGTTTAATGTTGGAGTATAGAGATTTGACATCCATAGTGACTAGAAGTGCTTTGTCTGGGATTATTGTGATGTGTTTAAGCGCTCTGACTATTATGCACATAGATCACATTGCATGACTTGTGCTACTAATCAGTCTTGCAGTTTCAGATCATGCAATATTTTTCTCTTTTTAAAGTGCATAATTAATACAAAGGCAGGGGAAAACAATCCAGGGAAGTACATAAGGCATCCCCCCCCAAAAAAATGAGAATGAATGGGGGTGGGAGTGGAGAAAAATCGGCTTTCCGCACAATTAGGGGATTGTGTTCGCACGGAAAGACAAATTATGGCTTCTCCTTTCGCACATCACTGATCCATTTATCCCCCTATCAAAAGAGCAACAAGAAATGAACACTTTTTACTACTATATATATATATATATATATATATATATATATATATATATATATATATATATATATATATATATATATATATATATGTGTATGTGTGTGTGTGTTTGCACAGCGAGGGGATGGGCTGTAGGTTCGAACCCAACTCAGTAAAATTGAAATAATTTTTGCTTGTGATTCAAAAGTTGTCAAAGCGATATAAACAGTTTCTATTAAATTTGTTGTCCGGCAACAACAATCTAAAATGATATCAACAATATTTTTTGTGCGTGATACCTTTCAATAAGTGTAAATATACTGCACACTAATCCAAAGTAAACGTGCCTGGAGCAATACCTTAATATACTCTCTTTGGCAGAATTGCCGATCTACACGTAAAAAAATCCGTTGTTTTTTTAGGTACTGCGCTAGTACAGTGTTACAAGAAAAACTTTTTATCCTACACTTTCAAAGAAGCTCATCGAAAGTATGATAATACAATTCCTCTCAATTTGTGTTTGTCGGTATTTAATTGATTTGGTTCAATCTGGAATAATGCAATATCTGTGGACAAAATCACTGCAGCAGTAATGGTCTACAAAAAGAAAAGCTTTCCACCAGGTATTTGTGCAGAGCTTGGCTGAATTTTTATGAATTTTGAAGAGTTTCTAAAACTGATAAGGATCTCTTCAAGACTCAGAGATAGGAAGAAGGTTATGGTCAATTATAACGTTCCAAATTCGAATTCAGACTCATAGAAAATGTGTAATATGACACCAGGATCATCCGTATCAGACTACTTTATGCAATTTATTGTAATTACCGTGTTCATAACAGCCATGGCTGCCATCTTGAATTTTCAATAACTATTATATTTTATCCAAATGGCAATTTTCTAGAATCATACATGATAAAATTTTCAACTATTTATGTTCTCAATTTAATATCATATCGAGCACTGATACGAAATCTTATTTGAAATCAGTAGCAGTGAGTACCCATTTTTAAAATGGCTGCCATGAGAAATATATTGAAAATATATGATATCTCAATATCAAAAGTTTTTGTAATGCCTTTAGCTATAATTGTACCAAATTATCAGTCTTGGGATTTGTACTTTGAAGTTGGCTAAATTGAACAATCTAATTTTACAAAGTTTAGTTAAATGTGAGTGCACGCCACTATAAGTAGCTATTTTGTGTCACTGTATTGATATTTTTTGTCTATTCTATGTTAAAATAAATTTTTCTCAAGTTTTATAATTACATTAACACATTATACGTGTTGATTTCTCCTAATTTCAAATTCTTTTTTTTTTTTTTTGCTACTGGTTGCATTTCAGCAATTGTTTTCCCTCCTTCCTCCAGCTCCACTTTCAAAAATTCGCGTTAATAATTCTCAGTGATGACACACTGCACCCTTTCCCCATAATTCTTCGTCTGAAAATAAACTTCTTGCCTCAGTCAGCTTGTACTGAGTCACACCTACTTTACATTTCAAAGAATTGGATCAAATACAAAAAGGTTTGATACTTTCCCCCACACCAACAGTGGCAAATTATCAGATCGATACTCTAATTCAATACGCTCACTTCGCACACAGCCATGACTTATTTTCACTTTTGAATGTGAATAAGGTGTGAGAATGAATAAAAAGTGATGCAATTCAAACAGAATTGATTTTCTGTCGATTTAGGCATCCCTAATTATTTTTGATTTTCGGATGTAATAATTAATAAAAGCGACACCATTTTGCCACAACTCCCATTTTGATGAGATATCAATGAATTAAGTAAACAATAAGGTAATAAATTCGTTAATCAGTTTGGGGACCTTATTCTGACAGGATTTTTGTTTGTGTGTCCCAGTGCCTCTGGCCATTCCGTTTAGTCTGCAGACTTGAAAATTGGGATCAGTACTCCACTACATCCATTCTAAAAAGAATTTTCTGGGAAGAAAAAAGCTTTTTGACCTTTTGGGAGCCTTATTCTGGCGTTGTTTTTTAAAAATAACATCTACATTCTCCATGAATTTACTTCAGTTTCCCCATGGAAAACGCCAGTGGAGTCATACATAGGGTTTATTCTAACTTTTTCTGAATTCTTTTTTTAAATGACTTCAAAATTTTACACTAAGGTCGTTCAATTGGCTGTGATAGCAAATCCATCAATCTTTGGATATGCATCCCTATTCATCAAGATAGATAGGTCTCCATACGTCTATATCTCAGTGTGATGAGCGTGTCTGTTGACTGTGATAGTTGCATACTTTCTGCAGAGCTTATAGTTGGTTCTCGAGTCACGGTGGAAGTCGAACTTACATTGGCTGACTTTTAAGAAAAAGAACTCTCCCCCAATTTGGGAGATTGAAACTGTACAATTCTGCTACTGTCTCTTGCATAAAATACAGTCGCGTATTTATAAAATCTGAAATACTTCAATCACTGCAGGTCCATATATGCTTAAATATACAGAAAAAACACTCGGATAGAAAGTGGTAAAGAGAGAGTGAGAAAGAAAAGAGAGAGGAAAGTAAAAAGAGATAAAGAGGGGATCAAGGTGCATGAGTGCGATAGAGAGTCGGAGAACTGGAAGATGATGCACATCAGACTAAAGAACCAGGTGAAAGAATGGCTAGTCCTAAAGAAAGTGTGACATCAGTTGGCATCCAATCAAATATTGTTTTACGTTGATATTTTACCCGTGGATTGAATTTGAATTCTCAATGCCTGAACGGAAGTATCTCTCCGAAATAAATGGACATGCGCAGAAGATGGTGAAAGATTGATCAATAGCTTTCTATCACAAAGTAAAAGCGGAAACTCGCTAAATGTAAATTCATTTTTATACGTTCCTTTATGATAGATAGATAGATGTGAACAGACTGAAATAGATATATAGATAGATATGAACATAGATGGATATCAACAGAGCGATATGAATGAAGATATATATAAACAGATAGGAAGGAACAGACGGGACAAATGAAGTACATGGAGAGATTGACACACTTGGCTTCACCATATATTGATATCTATGAAGAAAAAAAACGTACGACTCACATGCACCAATAAACAGAAAGGCATCCATACACACATATTTAGTCACTAGCTGGGATACTAGACGTTGTCCGGAAAAATATCTTCAAACATAATAACACATGAAAGCAAATTATATTTTATAGAGATTTCATAAAATTACATTAGGGTTTGTGTACGCACGCGCCCTACACTGGCCTGCGCACAAACTGCCCGCTCTTTTTCGTTGTGTTTGAGTTTATATCACGGTTAGGGGTAAGGTTAGGGGTATTGCTCAAGGGGAAAGAAACTTTCTCAGTCAGGGTTTGGACTCAGTCCGCCGATTCCATATTCCATGCTTTTAACCGCTTGACAAATGGTACTTCCGCTAATTTTCTTCTAGAAATAAATAAATTTTCAAACCGAATCTGACTAATTAGTATGGAGAAAGTAATTTTTTTAAAATCCCATATCGCCCCTCAGGGATCTCAAGGGACTGCACCTACTATCCTATCAAGAAATATATTGTTCTTATATATGAACGATAACATACAGAGTTACTTTTGTACACACATGCACATGTCTCGGCGCGCGCACACACACGCATACGCACATGTGTGTGTATTCTAAACTAAACTGTCACTTCTTTCCTTTGCTGCAGATTTTATGCAAATGATATTGCACTGTTGTAATCATCCCCACGTGCTATAAAAAGTTGGATGAAAATAATGTTTAATTTTGTTATGGTTACTTATTCGTCTTCCTTCAACAAGGGAAATTGAAATGAAGTCAAGTTCACTATGGAGGCGCCACACATATTTGTGTGTGAGAAGATAAAAATTGTCTATTCCCAGCGACAACTGCCACAGGCATCAAAGTGTACTCCCAGATCCTACCCGTTTTAGTGCAATGGAGAGAAACTGCTTCATCCAGCTATAATCTTATCTTTATTGACGATGGAATTGAAATAATTCACCTTCAATGGCCTCGATTGCTTAAACAGCAGCCATCGAAGATAGCGAAAGATTCTATCGTTTTTATATGTGCATGTGTCAGCACCCCTGGCTATGCCTTTTTTTCTCACAGACTTGAAAATTGACATCACTACTCTGCTTCTAAAAATTTGTTTTTCATATTTGGGCAAAAAGTTTTTTTGAGCCTCATTTTGACGGGTTTATTCAAATCCTCCTATCACGCTTATCATTAGAGGATTCACCAGAATCTAAGGATTTCTAGATTTTGTCCTCAATTTTAGGTGATCTCTATTGGAAAACGCCAGAGATGTCATGAATAGAATTCATTCTGACCATATTTATTCTTCAATCTGAAGTTTTCACATGACTTCATTTTTGACGCTACGGTTGTTCAATTACTGACTTTGTTGCGAGTTGTACATATTTTCTTAGGAATTAAATTCATTTCCTGTTTTCCCTACAACGTCTGCTAGTAAAGAAAATCCCACAAATAATTCTTTTATGAATATATTTATTCTAGATCTAATGTTGAAAACAATAAATTCATTAATCTGTATACAAAAAAGACGGGAAAGATAAATACAAAACATAGGATAGAAAGAATAGGAGAGATAGAGTACAACACGCAGTGTACAAGGAAATGAAAAGATTAAGTACAAGATACAGAGTACAAAAAAAGAAAAATAAAGTGCAAAACACAAAGTACTAAGATAACGAAAGATAAAGTACAGAACATTGTGTACGAAGAAAAAGGAAAGAAGATGTACAGCACGAAGAGGAAAGTCGAGGAAAGATGGTTCGATTCCTTGTGGCAGAATGTCATTAAGCAGATTTGATACATCAGGTCTTCAAGCTAATATTTCCCTTGACTTGTCATACAAAATACTATTATGAATCAAGAAGAGAAATTAAGACTACCATGGCCGAGATAGTTGTGTATTTCTAGTTGACGTCACTGATCGATTTTCAAGCACAGGATTCCGAATGCTGATTCTGAAATCATTCAAGTTCTCTCCACTTAGAGGACTGACACAAGACAGTCTTCTTTACCCACATTCTCTCCCAAACCACTCCGATCAGACCCAACCAATCTTGGTGAATATCTGTGAAACAACCTGAATGCAATGCTTCATAAATGACCAACAGCATTGACAGGTCACCGAGGAACCCTACAAGGTTAATGGTGCTCATGTACTCGACATGACTAATTCAATAATTTCCAAATCTGTACTAAATGCCTTTTTGCATTATTAAGATATTCATTTCCTAGGGTTATACTTTATAACAATTTCCCCCAAAATGCAAAAATGCGTCTTCCACCAAACTGGAAAAAAAAAAAAAAAATAAACAGTGAGCGTGAGATCATTGAATTGAGTCATATTTTGAAATAAGCGAAGATTTAATTCGACACATAAAGGAATATATTTGGATGGGGAAATATATATCTTGTCTTTTCTTGGTTCTTTTTCTTCTTTCTCCCTCCAATCGCCATTCATTGTGTGTATGTGTGGCCATTATATGTTTGCATGGCTTTGATAAAGAGATAACCCTTTGTTTAGTCTAATATGGAGACCAATAAAATGGGGCCCGGAATAAGGATCATATTCACTATACGATCAATGCAGTACAAAGCAGCAGCGCTGTGAGTCATTACCTAACAACTCAAATCCAGTCTTGCATACTTTGTACTGGAACAGCACGCACAAACTGAACATAGAAAAACTTACGAAAAAACTAGACCGGAAAAAATGTCGATACTGTTTAACGAATCCTGCATAGAAGAATACATATATATATATATATATATATATATATATATATATATATATATATATATATATATATATATATGTAATGGGTGGTGCAAAAGGCAAACCGATTGATGCCTGGGGGATAAAAAACGCAATAAAAGAAATCAGACACGAAATCGAGAAGTTAGCCGGTAAGTCAAGGCAGAGTTTAGTGCAATCACGATCGTCATGGAATTAGGTAAGAGAAGCCTTTGTCAAGGTGTGGACGTATAACGGATGATGATGATGATGATATGGACACACACGCATACAGGCAAAGGGGCAGAGAGAAATCCTGAAAAACGAGAAGAGAAAAGGAAGAGGAATACAAAATGTAAATGTTTCTGTTGCTTTTGCAGGGACGATGATTTTCTTATATGTCGCCTTAGTTGTCGTCGATCTTGTGTGCATCCAAGCGCCCAGATTCCCGGACGTTTCCTTTGGAGGTATATAAAAGTACAAACTGACCTGATTGTGCCTACAGTGATCGCACATTTCGCATCGTTATATATTCAAGCTTAAGGAGAGGCCAGGATTTCCGATATTGATTCTCAAAACTCTTCTCACTTCGAAAATAGGTCTGAGGAAAAGTGTGTACATGTGGGGCAGATCTAGGGATTTTTCACCCTACCTGCATCGTACCTATGTGTACACAGCACACTATCTGCAAAAGTCCTTGATAGATTTCAGTAAAAATTTGTTGTAGAGTGAGCAATGGACTAAATGTGTACGTTCTGGGGCGGATCCGAAAAATTTTCAAAATTACTTCCTCTGCATCGTAGCTATATGTACACAACACAATATCACCAAAAGTTCTCAATGAATGTCAGGGGACGGATGGAAACTGGGCTAAGGAAGAAGTTTTTACTTTTTTAGGGCGGATCTAGGAACATTCAAAGATCATGTTCCTTGCATTGTAGTCATACGTACACAACACAATATTTCCTACGGATCCAAGAAGTTTCCAATTTCGCAATCACCTCCCCAACATCATAGCTGTATGCACACGGTATGATATCTCCAAAACTCCTCAGTGAATTTCAGTGATATTTTGGTGGAAAGGTGAGCAATGAGTTTTAAAAGAAGTGTTTTCATTTTGGTGCAGATCTAGGAATGGTTAACAATCACCAAAGCTCTATATATGCAGCACAATATCTCCAAAAGATCTCGATGAATTCCTGTCAAATTTTATGGAAGAATGGTTAGTCGGGTAAGGAGCGAATTTAGGAATTAAACTTCCCTGCATTGTAACACAACACAATATATCCAAAAGTTCCCGATGAATTTCAGTGAAATCTTGAGGAAGGGAAGATGTGTTAACATTTCAGTCACTTTTCAAGTATTTTGGTTAAATTATTTTCCAAAACACGACATTTTTATCAGTATTATTTATCATTTTTGCTCCTATTCATATATTGCGTATTGCATGTATACAACTCAAATGGACCCTATCCCCCCATCAATCGTTCCAAACAACGGCTTTGAAGTACTGACTTCATTGAGAAATCATTATTCCAAAATACGTATTTCGTATTTATGATGTATTTATTCGGCACCCTTTCTTTCTTTCCGTTCAGTCTGCTAGACTATGTCTCCAAAGTCGATTATTTTCACTTCTATTTTATTTTGGGTGCAGCCTTCTATTCATACATATATAGATAGCATAGATCGATGATATATTTGATATATTGATAGAGACATTCCCCAACATAATGCTGAAGTGTGGTTCGCGTACCCCTATTTAGCACAGTTATACAAAAGAAATGACTTGACACCGGGTCTAATAGCCGGCAAAGACCACCTGAAGCCAGTTTTTCAGAGAAGGAAATGCTATGACATACACGAGTAGCTAGTAAGTCACAAGTGAGAAAAAAAAAATTGAACATTTTGAAATATTTAAAAATATATAGAAGAAGGAAGTATTGACATCATAGACGAAAAAAGAATACTTCCATAAAAACTTCAAAACAGCTTTGCGTATTCTGTTGCATAGATGTTCGAAAAAAACTCGAAAATGTAAATTTTCGCGTTAATTGCGTCCATATTTGAAAAGTATCCAGCCAACAGCTTTTGCTTGCTTCAAGAGACAGGACCCGAGCCAGTAGTTTCACCAGGTCGGCTTGGACCAGGGAAAATTCAAAAGGCATTCTATGTAACGGCTCATGGTAAATAGAGCAAGACACGATTTGAATAGGTACCCCAGGTTTCATCCTGAACTTTCATTCCTTTTACTCTGGTTTCAGCTTCAGGCATTCAGGAGAACATCCTAGAGTCACTATTATCATTTATTCAATCTTTTTATTCTACTTTCGCATCCGTGTTTGTGCTAATATTCCATTGCCTGGACCTCTTCTCTACCTCTATTCCTTCCAACGTAAAATTTTCATTTTTGAGTGTAACAGGGGGCCGGATGGACGGACGCACAGATGGGCACATTGCTTATTATAATCTAGATCATCATCATCATCATCATCATCATCATCATCATCATCATCATCATCAGTCTCTCAACTTCCGTCGTTGGACATAGACCTTCCCCAAGATTCGCCACAATCCTCTATCATGGGCGTCACGGAGTCAGTACTTTCTGAATTTGTCTAGCTCGTCTCTCCATCTAATATTCTGCCGGCCTCAGTTGCATATGTGATCTCGGGGGATACATTATGTGAGTCGCAATGTCTATCGGTTATCCACCATTCTTGCAACATGGCCAGCCCACCGCCATTAGAGATTTTTAATGGATTCTATGATGTCCCTAACTCTTGTCTTTTCCCGGATGTACTGTGCTGTCTTGCCGTCTCTCCATGGCCCAGCACCATTCTTTCATGTGCACTTTGCATGGTTCTCAATTTGCAGATCTGTCTCTTGATTATGTTCCATGTGTCAGCTCCATAAATGACTATTGGGAGGATGCATCGGTTATACACCCTTCTCTTTAGGATTGGATCTTCTTATTTTCAAGGTTGAGCTTGCTCTGCTAAAGGCTTGCCATCTTAGTGTGATTCTTCGCTTGATTTCTTCTTCTTTTGAGGGTCTCATGGAGAATCGTTGTCCTATGTAGATGTAATGGTCTACTTTCTCCAGTTCTGTGTCCTCAATTTTGATCTTAGCGTTTTTATCTCCGATGTGGTTGCTGCATTTCTTGTTGAAGTTCATGTGTAGGCCGACTTTCTTACTCTCTTCATTTAGTTCATGTTATAATCTAGATAAGAACCATCAAATCTCTGCTAGATCTGTTCTGTTTCTGACGATGTTTTCTGCATCTTTGTCCATTCTTCTTGAATGACGTTCCCAGATTTGCTGATCAGGAGTATTTGATTTAAATCCTCAATAATCATATTAGAACCCCCCCCCCCCAAAAAAAAACAGGGGTTAAAGGATTTTTCTCTAGACTTAAAATATCAGCTAAATGGTGGTTCCATTCTTGATATTTACTAAGCTTAACTTAGTCTAGCAAAGAGTTAAGTGTGGGAGGAAGTATAAGTATGTCTTGAGATAAAAAAAATTGAAGTTTTTGCTCGAACTGTTCACATAGGTTTGGGATAAGAAATTGTCTCAACTTCTAAGGAAGTCCTCCATGTATTCTCTTCGATCAAATCCACAAAAGAAAAAGAAATCAAGCGGAAAATCAACCCAGGATGGCGAACTTTCGGCAAAGCAAGCTCAACCTTCAAAAACAAGACGATCCCAATAATCCTAAAAAGAAGAGAATACAGCCAATGCACCCTCCCAATAGTCATTCATGGAGCTTAAACATGGAACCTAACCTAGAGACAGACCTGCAAGCTGAGAATTATGCAGCGTACGCATGAGAGAATCATGCTCAACCTCACATGGAGGTATCACATGACAGCCCAATATATCAGAAAGAAAACGGGGGTCTGAGACATCATAGAATCCATTAGAAAAATTAAATGAAAATGGGCTGGTCATTTTGCGAGAATGAAAGACAACCGATGGACATCACGACTCAAAACATGGATCCCCAGAGACTACTTGCAAAACCAAGGCCGACAAAATACAAGATGGAAGGATGAACTAGACAAATTCAGAAAGTACTGGCTCCGCAACGCCCATGATAGAGAAATGTGGCAGATCCTGGGGAAGGTATATGTCCAACGATGGACGTTGAAAGAAAAAAAAAACAAACTAGGTAAATCGAATATATGAAGGGATAAACCTTTTAAAATATTTTATATTTTTATCATCCTACTCTTACAAAAGAACTAGATATTTCAAAAGGCGAAAGGAAAGAATGATTCAAATTGTGTTATCGTTTTATCACTTTAATCTACACAGAAAAATAAATAAATCAAATAGATGAAAGGATAGAGATTTCTAAATTGTGATATCGTTTTATCATCCTACTGCATGCAGGAACCTTTATAAATAAAATATGTGAAAGGAAAGTTTCTCTTCAATTGTATTATGGTTTCATCATTTTATTCTACGCAGAAAACGATATAAATCAAATAGATCAAAGGAAAAGATCTTTCAAATTGTATTATCGTTTAATCATCCTACCCTATTCAAGAAACTACATAAATCAAATATATGGAAAAAAAGAATCTTGGAATTGTTATTCCATTCCATCATCTTACTGTATGCAGAAAATTATATACATAGAGTACATTAAAGGAAAGAATATTTTCAGTTGTATTATTGCTCCATCAAATGCTAAAAGTATTTGAATCAAATAGACGAAAGGAAAGGATCTTTTGAATTGTATAATCATTTTATCAGTTTACTCTACATAAAATGATTTTATAAATCAAATATTTGAAAGAAAGAATCTTTCAAATTGTATTGTCTTTTCATCATTCTACTCAGTGCAAAAAAATAGATAAATCAAATTGGTTTATGTATATTAAAGAATGTTTCTATGTAGCAGGTATACTGCCCAGGACGGCCCTGATTAACCATTTTCGGGTAGTCCTTCTGCATAGCTTTCATGTTTACGCTTTATCGAAAGTTGATTCTTTCATCTCAAACTGGATATTTGCCGATATTGGAAACTTAATTCCCCACAAAAGTTATCAGCAAAAGCCCGATTGTCAACCTTGGTTTACTCCCACAGTGTGCTATGGCCAGAGCCCATCATAATCATTTTTACAATCTCTAATAACCGATTAAGTGAAACTCATGCTGCTTGGGGCCTGCACGAGACCATTGCAATAGGGTTACAAGGGATGCAAAATCAAGTTATGCCAAATCGGCCCAGGCTAAAATTGACCGGAAAATCTCGTCAGTTTTAGAAAATCACCAACGAAGTCCTGGACCGAGGCAAATCGCCTATTCCCACCATCATAAACGAAACTTTTTGCTATAGACTTTGCTTCGAACTCCCTGACTTTCCATATCGTACTGATCATTCTCTTACCAACTTCAGGACATCAGCTGATGAGCTCACCAGCCTCATTTGCAGTCTGGGGTCAGGTAAGATTACTGAGCAATACATTACAGTGGTGGTTCTACAAACACTTTTCGTAAAGTTGTCCCCAATATTAGCGAAGATGTCTAACCGTTGTCTTAAGGAGAGGCATCTCTGAGTTCGTGGAAGCTCTCTCGTCGACTGAGCCAAGCAGGCAAAACATGATAATTGTACATGTTCGATTGCTATTAGACATACAATGATAAAAGCTCAAAAGAGTTAGTAATTAAATGTGTAGAAATGATTTTAACGGAAATATCTATATACATTGGAAGTGTAGTAATCCGCCAATTTGTGTAATTCCAATTAGCACGTTTTCGGTTGACATGCTAGCAATCTAAACTTCAAAGACTCGAATAGCGCGTATTATCATGTATTCGAAACATTGTCTCAAAAGTTGTCGATTCCGATTATTTCCCAAGTACGATCGGCGCAGCCTTTTTTGAGGATGCATTCATCTGGGAGTTACTTGTACAGAGAGGAGCGCCTTGTAGTTTGAAAATTTTATATATTTCAAGAAGAAACAAGGAAAAGAACAGATTCTCTTGAAAAAACTGCGACGTTGTTTATACAATTTTTGACAGCATGCGTCTACACTTGTGTCTGTAATAAAACTGTTTGTTTCCAGTTGAGTTTCCAAGCTAATTCCCATTAAAACATCCAAAACAAAATTGATTATTGCATCCAAAATAAAACAAAAACTACATTTTTTGTAAAATTTTGTATCAAGTTTCATACATTTTTTAATGTGCATTTTAATGTTTACTCTTTTTTTTTCAGGATAATTGGGGTCGTCTGGTTTTTGAAAGTTGAACCTGCTCTACCGAAGGCTTGCAATCCGAGAGTGATTTTTCGCTTGATTTCCTCCTATTTTGAAGATCTCATGGAGATTCGTTGAAGAAGTAATTATAATGTAAATAGTTTAATGAGATGCCCATAGAAGCATTTTCATTTAATTGATAAATGAATGAGTTCTTTCTATCTTTCTCGTCCTTTCTATTTTTATCTCCAGAATTGATAAGGAATAAGCAAACAAACATTCCTCTTTCTTTTCACACTCTCTATATCGTATCTTTCAATCTTTACCAATGCTATGAACCGATTAAAAAAGAATGCTGTTTACTTCTCTCCAATCTCTCTCTCTCTCTCTCTCTCTCTCTCTTCGAGTCACTTAATTGCTTACGAATGCTGTTAATCGATTTGAAAATTGACCTTGATGTCAATTTCCTCCCGATCTCGTCGCAGCCAAAAAGCGAATAGATGTCAGTATTGAGAGCGGCCATCACGTGGTTACCTTCTACGTGTTACTTCCTTTTTTTAAATCTTCGTTGCGTTTGGGACTGGTTATAATAAATGTTTTCTGTGTTGAGCGGAAATTAAGACAAGGGGATGCATTTGCGCCTTGGAAAGTATCACAACTCATTCACTCTACTCATTTACAATAATAAAATATTATAAGCAATCTACTTAAAAAGACACATCAGAAGAATAATAAGAATTCAAATTATAATTCTAAAATTACTTTCCAATTTCGAAAATTTGTTTTGTTTTAATTACTTTTCATTCCGTTGGGCTATAAGGAAAAAATAAAAAGTTTTTTGATCCTCAGTCAGCACTTTTCCAGAAATGCATTGATTTGGATCCAACAACACATGGAAAGATTTAACCGGATCCCCTTTATAATAGCGTAATCGGAAATGAAGAATAAGCCTTCGCCGATTTATATCCTTTTGTGTCCGCCCCCATCCCCGGAAATATATCCTTTGCACCCCCTAGAGACGTGGCCATGGACGCCTATGCCATCATTATAAAACCGAGTTTTTCCTTTGAAAAAAATCACGGCTTCAGTAGCATCTAATTCATTCGATAAGATAGGCTTTTAGTAGTTGACATCAAGAAAGAAGATAGAAAAAATCAATTCAGGTTTATAATTGATTCAACGAATACACTTCATATAGGCTGTAATAAGCAACGTGTCTGTCGAGCAGTTACACTTTAAAAATAAAATAGAATTACGTTGAAACGGGTGGGAGAAGAGGAGAGTTCCTCAGAATGGAATCGCAACACGAAGACTGCAAAGAAAGCGGAGAATAAGGAGAAGTAGGGTAGGGTTAACTGCAACGGTAGGAGCTGAAGCATAGAGAAAATTGCTTAAGGAGAACGGTCGAACTCGGCCGTTGAGAAAAGAACGGTGAGAAAGTGGGGTGAGATTGAACTTGCTTTCGAGAATCGCTGAGCGTGAAGATTTGGTTCCTAGAATGGTCGCTTCAGCCAACTCTCATGGGTTTCTTCAGTTACAACAGTGCTTGAAACTTACACATTTAGGTATACTGTTAGTAAAGCAACTGGTCATTGCACTAAGTTGATATTCGCTAGAATGCACTGGATATTGTGCGTCAAGTTTGAAGTGTTTTGAATTTACAGTTCTCAAAATGAAGAGGTGCTCTTTACAACAATATCTCTTAAAAGTATCCGAAACAGAATCTTTAAAGTGCTTTCAGATCTGGCATCTCCAATAGAAAATAAGCCAGTGGTTGAAAGGATCATAATATAAATTTTTTATCTATGATAACCAATTCATCAAGAAAATAAAAGCTTTATTGTGTGGAAAGGTAGACATAAGTGATTACATATAGATCTTCCAACTTGGTGGTAAAAAGCTATAAATATTAACTGTGTCGGAAAGTTGAACCGAAATGTAGAACGAAATTTCTTCTTCTTCTTCTTCTTCTTCTTCTTCTTCTTCTTCTTCTTCTTCTTCTTCTTCTTCGTTGGTCAGCATTTCATATGGATTGAAGACACATCGTTCGGCAATTTCAGACACGTAGCAAAAAAGGAATGTCTTCTTGGCTGCACTGCAAATAACAAAATGTCCGCCTAAATAAACAAAACAGGCGGGAAGAAATTCCTTGACTCCACCAAGAATCAACCGTAAAAATATTTCGAACTTGCAGCTGGGAGGAGCGAACAACACCTATCATTGGAGCATGGATAAAGAAGTGCTGGGGTTGATCAAGTGAAAATTTTATCTTATATTTTTTCTTTCTTTCTTAATTTCATTGCTGTCCGAATCATGTGTCACTTTTTGATTTGTGACAACACATTTTACATAATCATTAACAGTTCAATATAAGACGCATTTCGGTCGTTCCGTCGGTCGGTCCTAGTAACGTTAAACAACAGAATTAGGAAGGAAAGAAGAGATGCCGTGTCATTAAAAGGTGTGAAGTCATTAAAAGAACATCTATTCAGTACAATCTTTTACCGGCTACTATAATTTCATTATAAAATGTCCAATATTCATGATTTTGTCTTGAAAAAAAAAAGAGAGAACAAAATGGCCATTTACGATTATTATCAAAAATAATACTCGCAGAAAATTTCAATATTGAAATATTTTACAAATATGAGAGTCACTTGTTGGCCGGGAGTGAAATGACTAAGAATATATATATATATATATATATATATATATATATATATATATATATATATATATATATATATATATATATATATATATTTATATATATATATACTGTAGACTGGGCTTGAACATATGGGATGGGTGGTGGTGTAATAAACAACATGATCCTTTTGAAAATCGTTTACATCTGTTAATAGCACAACATACTCCAGTAATATATTCTATAATCCAACCTGTTTTAAAAAAACAAGACATTTTTTTCTCATATTCAACCTACTTTTATCCAGTATTAACGTATAAGTCCTTTGTGCTCCCATTCGGTAAAAAATTAATTGGGATCTACTAATCCTATACTGCGCATACACATAGACAGTTCTACCAAGTCTCGTTTTTTTCTTCTTACTGTCAATTTAGTCTATCCTTATAACTCATACTTTTAATTCTGGTACTGACATAATTGCTCGTCTTTGAACTTCTTATGGAAGATTTTAGCTTTCTTTAAGGTCTGTACATAGTACTCAAGGTGCAGACGTACATAACTAATATAGTATAAGGAATGGATCCTTGTTTCTATTTGAAGAAGTAAGTTTAATCAGTCCTAATCCCCTGTTCACTTTGGTAGCAGAAGTGGCAATAGACTTGGAAAATGACATGCTTCTTTCTTTCATTCTCTTTCATTCAATCATCATTCCAATTATTATTTTTTTTAATTCCAGTCTTCTTTTTTCAAATCTTTTTCACTTTGCTTAGTCAGTAGAAACGTATTCATTTCTTTTCTCTTTAATTTGATCGGGCTTGGGAGGTGGAAAATTGGTTCGCTATCTTATTTCATGATTATTTCATAAATATCACTACGGGGAAATAAATTTAATTACTTGACTTAAAAAAATATGTCAGCCCATTCCTATGGAAATTCCTCAAACCGCATCACGGAGGAAGTTCAATGAATATTCGTTTCTCTTGATATGATTAGAAAAAAAGGCATCTTGAATTAACGCAAATGCCAATGTGTGATCTCATACTTAGTCTAATTTCTGAACCCAAGTGTTGTTAATTGGAGCAAAACGAACATCTACCAACACAACCCATTTACAAATCCACTTGAAGAAGTTAGCTCCCAGATTGTCGGTTGGGCTGAATTTGATACAGGTGACTTTTGGACCGATGAACAAATTTTGTATCCATGTAAGTGCAGTAAGATATTTGAATGTATACAGAGAATCCAAAAATATTCTCTTTAAAATTCATTGTAGGGGCTATACAACAACATACATGCAAATCAGTTGATTCCATCCTTTTGATATGAATGGAACAGCTGCCATCTAATGAAGATTTTGGTTTAAATAGATAATTGTGTAGTTAATAAGATCTGTTAGCAGTACATGCCCTGCACTGGTGCAATGCCGCGGTTGATGATGAAGCTCAACTTAGCTTGATGCAAAAGGCCTAAAGATACGTCCCATGGCCTCAAAAATCACTCGGCTCGGGGAAGCAACACGACCCGGGGCAGTACCGTCCCACTGCACTAAAAGGGATGGGTTAGGCTTGTCATGACACCTTTGCGACACTAGTAGTAAAACTTGGGATAATATTTGCAACAATCTCCTACTGGGACGAAACATTTATAAACGACCAATTATTACATATTTCTTTTGTGAGGATGAGAGTAAATAAGTACTTGTGTCGTGAATGAATCTGTTAGCGGTGCACGCTTTAAGCCGGTGCAATTCCGTGTTTGATGATGAGTTGCTAGATGCAAGAGTCCATGGGGATTTCTACACAGTCAAATGCCTTCTTGAAGTCTATAAATGCTACAGCAAGTGGAATTTTATATTCTGCTACTTCCTGTTTCAGCTGATTTATTGAATCGAGATAGTCCATGGTCGAGTAGTTTCTTCTAAAGCCAGCTTGCTCTCGTGGTTGGTTCTCATCTAGTGTTATAGTGTTCCGGTTTGTGATGATTTTTGTGAAAAGTTTATAGATGGAGTTTAGTAGGCTTATAGGTCTGTAGTTGTTGAGGTCCTTGGAGTTCCCTTTTTTGTGTAGGGAGTTGAAATCATCATAGAAGTTGTTAATTTCTTCTTTGGTTGATTACGAAGAGGGAGCGTACAGTTGGATGACATTTAGCTTGTATATCTTTGAGAGTTGTATGGAGACGCTGGCTATGCGGTCTGAGATAACTTTGAAGCCTACCACGTTGTCTTTGATGTCCTTATTGATGAGGAATCCTACCCCACTTTGTTTTACTTTCTCTCTTCCATTGCTGTGGGGATAGTGCTCGCTCTTAAGTTCAAGTAGTTCTTCTCATTTCACTAGAACCAATGATGTCCCACTCGATGTCTTTGATTTCACTTTCTTGATGGGTCAGGTGATAATTTGTAGAGAGTGTTCTGACGTTGTAGGTGCTGATATATAATGTTGTTCTCTTGTTGAGGGTTTTGGGATTTTGGTTTTATTTGAGTGGTTGCTGTTGGAGAACATCACTACCATCCAAGGCAAGTGATGTGACTGGGACTTTTGGGACCGCTGACTCAGCAGTTTTACAAAATCATTTTCGGTCATTATTGACGTCCAAATTGAAGTTATCATAGACACAATTGTCGAAATAATATTCAACGTTTGATCAATCACTAGACAGTTTTCTAATAAATATCTATATTTAACCGTTGTTTCCTCGGTCTGGTATGCAATTAGTTCCGAGATGAAAGCAGTAATCCCTGGTTGGTTCCAAAACGCTGATTCTAAACGTCATTTTCTTGGTGATAGTACGATGTTTGCCGTATGTATACATCATAAGGAGATTTAGTGAGTGAAATTATATGAAAAAGGAAATTAACCATTTCAAGACTAACCTATTAAAGTGATAAATGCTTGGATTAAAAATCACTGTAGACAACAATAGACTATCCAATATCCCATCCAGTACCACGAGGTAGAACGGAGACTTTCGCTTCAGACCTGGAGATTTGCATTTTACCCCAGCCCTACAAAAAACTGGACGGCCAGTAGGACTGAATGTAAGCGATACATTTACTTATGCACAATTCCCCATCCACCAGAGTGCTCCATTCCAGAATTGGTAGAGCACACACACACACACACACACACACACACACATATATATATATATATATATATATGTATATATATGCACACAGGACTGAATCACCATCATTGATTTATGCATATAAACAGAAAAAACAAATAACTGAAGATTGATCAGAGCCTCTTCCAGTGAATGTTAATGTTTTAGATATGTATATACCCTGTCACCAAAAATTGAATCGGTGAATCTGAGTCCGTTGACATTCATTTTGCACAAATGCTTTAGGGGAAAGCTAGCATCGATTTCTCCTTTTCCTATTGCCAGAAATGTCTTGTCACTTTCATGACACGATAGTTGATATCGAAGGGAGTAGGTGAATCTGCACTCTCTTATAACCACATTACCTACCAAGTAGTAACTACAAAATGATATGTCACTCCTATTGTTAATCTTGACATAAACCAATCATACGCATATGCAATTGTTTTGATTTCCGCGCAATTGACTTTAATGCTGAACTACCGTAGCCATCACAGATGGCAATGTATTATATCCCTTTTTTTGTGTGTGTGTTTGTTTGTTTGTTTATTCGTATGCTTGTACCGGCTCCCCTGTCCATACCGTTTTGTCTATAGACTTGAACTGACCTCAGTACTCCAATAGACCACTTCTTAGCATGTTTCTTTTTAGAAAAAAAAATTGTTTTTTTTACTCTGGGGGTCTCATTTTGACGTGTTTGTTATCAACATCTAGATTCTCCAAGATCTAGATATTTGTTGAAGTTTTTCCATTCTATTTTAGATGTTTTCACGGGGAAAACGCCATCATTGTCATAATAGAACTTATCCTGGCCATATTCTTGTTGGGGTGGAGGGTTAAAAAACAGGAAAAATCATTTTTCTTATTCATTGAGGTGGTATGCAATATTTCAGGTTTCTACACTGAACAGTTAGTGCTGGTTGAAGTCAGATAGATATAAACGTCAGAACACATGAATAACCTAAACCCAACAACAGTCTGTAAATTCGTCTGTTCTTAGTAGCAGTGATAAACTATGGAAGATGTTCTATTTTTAGGTGTTATGTGAGATCGTAGTGGAATAAACTAAAAAAAATTTAGTTTATCAATATTCTTATCATCCTTAGAACATCATATCTACGCTGTATGTACTTCATCTTGAAAGCTTAAGAGCGAATATCGATGATGTACATAGAAAGGGCTATCAACACCATGATAATTTTATAATCGAGCATATCATTTTAAATAAACGATGTGTAATACAGCATGCAGGCAGGTGGGGGATCAAGTATATAATACGCCAACAATGATCTAAATATGCTTCGAAGTAGATACAAAAATACTTAATTTCTTGCTTGTTGGCTGATAATCAAATGTTAATCACCTAAAAATGTAATAGTGGCTTTTGCACACACACAAATATATATATGAAAATGGATGATGATGATGATGATAATATATGAAGATAGATCAATATCTATTGGACGACAGCTGTATGGTTATAAATGCTATTTGAGCTCTTGGGACTGTTTTAAGGTTTTTGTCTTCGGTCTTTTTATCCGTACACATTTGCCAATTCGTCCAACTCTCGTTTGGTTCTTCTTTATGACATAAGATATCGTCAAATGTTAGCGACTAGAAAATATCAAACACTCGTTTGAAGTTCCGGTTCAAGAATTGGCAACACTTTTGGTACTAATCATGCGATAGCTGGTTATAGGAAATAATTATCTGAATACATTTTGAATTCTGTTTACCAAACTTTTTTTCCCATTTTGATTTTCGAAAAAACATGAACTCAAAGATATCTTCACGACCGTTATTAGAGCTATATCTCCTTTCTGCATGTTGTGATGGATATGTGAGGAAAAATGAGTTGTCCGTGGAAGCTGACTTAATTTTATCAAGCGCACAAAGAAGCCTGAATCTCCAAAGTGGATTAACGTCTTTCAAAAATCAAGTGATCAATATTTTTTTCCGCTGATGTAAGTGTTGATGCTTGTAATGAAAGTAGAATGAATGCTCAATGTAAGTGGTGGTGGGAGAATAGGTAATTACTATACATAACCTCTGCTTGGGATGCGTGCAGCGTAACGGTTAACCTTACAGACAATGGTTTCAGTGGGCTGAGTTCAAAATCTGGCCAAGGCTCTTTGCGCTTATTCCGCACGAATGACCTTTAGAATAGCTTGAATGCATCTATTCAGTTCTGAATTGATTGGGAAGCAAATAGTCTAGGATACTAACAACACAAAATTCAAAGCAATTTCATAAGAAAACCTCCTCTAAAACGGGATAGGTCTTTGTCCAGTCATGAAATGGCCGCTGCAGCTGCTGCTGATGCCTTTGTAACGGTGAGTGATATGATGGGAGTGGTCAGATTTGATGGCCGAAATCTTGGTGGTGACAGAAGATGGGCATTGCAATTAAAACGACAGGGTGGACGGTATTAACATTTATCAGCGGGTTGTGTGAGTCAGCAGTGCTGCATGTGGGTATCGAGTCTCACCTCAGTGACCTATAAATATAACATTGATACGTCGGCATGTCGCCTAATTGCTGGGTGGTGTTCACCGGGACATTTGCCGAACGGGCACTTGGTCCCCAATTATCTTTGCCTCGCGATCTCTTTCATTTGCGATGTGAATTCCGAAACAAGATTGGTTTGAATTCCAGATAATCGCTCGGTTGAGCTTTCTGTTTGGATAGAAATACGCTAGGGTTACTCATTGCGCACTCTACTTACATACATAAATACTTATTTACATACATACTGATTAGCCTTCATACGTACAACAGTAATATCATTTGTCCTATACCAAACACATGTAGACACACAAATGCTATCTCGGGCTCATGGGTTTGTACACATGCATGCATTTATATGTTTATCATCAGGTTCTATACATATATACATACGTACATATATACATACGTACATATATATGACATAATTGTCACGCCGAGAGAAACAAATAGAGCAGATATAGATCGTGAATAAACCAAAGTGAAAATTTGGAGCTCAAACACTTATTTGGACCTTTACATTACCGACAGCAGTTTGGCTCAATGGTAAGAACAGCGCTACGTTGAAGTGGCTACCATACCTGGTTCGATTCCTGGAGCAGTCCTATTTTCTTCGATTGCTTATTCTATCTATAGGCCAAATGGTACATTCACCGTGTAATTACGGGATTTCATTTCAAATAAGAGTTTCAATATATAATGCAACTTATAATCATATAGATGTAGGTGAATAACTCAAAAGTCTGTCTAATGGAGTTTTGAAGGGAAGTGGAACGTGTACACACGATGACCCTACTCTTGAAAACAAGGGTTTGCATGCTATGGACCACGGAGATGGTGTGGATAGCAGCAAGGCTCCATGGTCGTAAAGTTCCATTCTCTTAGCAGAGTAATGACCTGGGTGGTTAAGCCACGTGTCGTGAAGATTCCATAGTTGGAAGTTGTCTGAATTGGCGGAGTATCACGGCACATGGTTGATATATATATGCTTGCTGTGTAGATGTGAGATGATCCGACAAAATATTGATGAAATTGACAGTTGGAAGGGGAGGAAAAAGTTAAGAGAAGAGCAGGTGTTACTAAGAAATGTTTACAACAAGGGTATGTTCTGATGCATTCCAATTGTTGACAGTCATCTTTTTCAGAGAAACTCACTGCGGTACACAAAAATTATTCTGCTGTTTGCATATTTGCGACTGGAGAAAGAAATGGAGATAGTTCTTTATTCGGGATTATTTAGCAGGTGTTTGTATCTGTGTAGGTAAGAGTCAAGTTTGGTATGAAACAGAAGGGTCTGTAAGAGGAGAGGTCCGAGGGTGTTTGTATCAGGCATGTCTTAGATAAGAAGGAGCTTCGACGATGTCCTAATCCTCCACCCCCAACACACAGATCTAGACAATAGCTGAACTAAACACGTTGGAACCCTCTATTAAATTCACACAAGAAAAAGAATTCAATAACACACCACCTTTCCTTAACCCTAACCCTGATCCAACAAAGGTAGCGTCTTCCCCAGAACCACTAACAAGAACGACCACACACATTTTTTTTATTCCCACCACACCTCAAACATCAAATCAAGATTAATCATAAGCTTGTACCTTCAGAATATGCAGCCCCAAATACCTTGATGGCAAAGAAAAATACATCATATTACCCACGTCAGTCCATATAGAATGCAAGGACGAAAGCATATAAGATCTACACAACACCCAGTAAGACCAAAAAATAAAAATAAAAACACCATTAGACTCATCACACAACACAACTGCCACTAACTTCATAAAAAATATGCATGACTCCTCGACGTGCAAATGTATTGAAGCAGCCCTCAAATCCGACTGCGATACGATGACATTAAGGTATGGATATTTCCACAGTGCACACCCTCTAAATGCATTGAATTTGACTCACACAGAAATAACACATTAAAACATTTACATACAATTTGATGACATAACTGACCATTTGATAAATTGTATAAGTACACATACCACGCCTTTAGGAAGAGAAAAAGACGTCTTACCGACCATCAACCAAAAAGATTAAAAACAACACACCCTTATTCCACTTTGCTTCATACCTATCATTATATTCCAGCCACCACCTCTCTATTCTATGAAACATACAGACTAACTTTTTTTGAGAACAGACCATTTTCATCCTAATCCTCATCTCACTGCCTATTCTCATGTAGCATGATACTCACAGACACAGATACAAGCGCCCTCTGAGCTCTCCTTTCGAAGACTCTTCTCATTTCAGATCAAAACTGACTCATCTTCACCGATAAAAACACCTCCCCTCCCACTCTCACTAAACAACCCACAACGCAGAACTATCCCCATTTCTTTTCTCAATCTCAAACATGTGAAGAGCATGCAATGTTCTCTGCACACTTAAAAGATGGCAGGAAACCATCGAAAAGCATCAAAAAATGCCCACGTGATGATGAAAAATTTCGAGATGTAATACTTGCTTATCTCTTAATCTTTTTCTTCACCTTACAATTGTCATTTTCAAAAAACATCTTTCTTTAATAAAAGAACATCATTTTTTGAAGAATGAGAAATAATTACCACGGCTTTTAGCAGTAAGTTTCACGTCGAAACGATAAGTGAACTTTTCTGGAGATAATCTTTAATTGAAGCGGTTTCGGAGAAATCAAAAATAAAACCGCTATGTCGTCATGGCTCCCCCGGCAGTATCGATCAAATACAATCTTCTACCGAGACCTTTACACTAACATCAACGGAAAAAAACCCCAACAAACTATTGATCATTCAATTACAGAAAGAGGGGCTATATAGCCGATCGAGAATCTTAGGATGAGAAAGCTGTATAGCAAGAGTGGGGTGGGGTGGAAATAGATGTCTGGGTAAATAGTGAATCGTTATGGCGATTCACAATCTTTTTGGTTGTTGATAGGTATTTACTAAAATTAGAATGGAGGGACCGATGAACAAGAGATTAACAACACAGAAAATGGGATTGGCGAGTCGAATAAAAACTTTGCGTTCATTTTACTTTGCCTAGGGCCAATCTTTTCTCCCTTTACCATCCAAGGTATGAGTAAAATAGCAAAACCTTAAAAGTCCAACGCTGTGAGAGGCTGGAAACAGACAAATTCAGGAACGCCGAGGTTCTGGTGATTTTTCGACAGGTCTGGCAAACTGGAAGAGTAAAACAACTGCACTATACCTGTGATGGTACAAACAGCTGGATGATGACTGACTGACTAACACAGGCACAAGTCTGCTATGATAGAGCACCTGTGAGGCCTAATACACCACACTAGTCAGACCATATAGTTAACCATCCATTTATGCAAGGCGCCATTTCTTTGGTTGATTTATCAACTTATTTAAAAGAAGAAAAATAAATCATTTTTGTTAAATTATACCTCGGAAATTGAAGGTCTTGGTATTCAGCGAGAATAGTGTTATGAAATAGGATGTCATGAAGTTTCGATCGTTAATCTTCGATGCCCTTTAAACGGAAACTTTGCAGTGTCGGTTGACGCAATCAACCCCAAATCACTTTATTCATTCTGGCAAGCGCTATTCCGTTTCAATAGCAATGACTTTTCTGGTTGAGGAAGAAGAAGAAAAAACGAAAGAAAAGAGAAAATGAAAGAATTCATTGAAAGAATATAATGTATTGAAAGAAAGGAAGGGAAAAGAAAATAAAAATTATTGAAAGAGAAAAGAAAGGATTCATTGAAAGGAAAAAAAATGAAAGACAGAAACAACAGGGGGGGAAAGGGAGAGAGAGAGTAAAAGAATAATTAAAAGAAAAGAGGGAAAGTAAAAGAAAGAATTCATTGTAAGAAATGGGAAGGAAAATTTCATTGTAAGAAAGAAAAGAAAGAAAAATTCATTGGATGATATAAAGAAAGAATTTATTGAAACAAAGACAGAAAGAAAAAAGACGACGAAGAAAAAAAACCATTGAATTTCTCTGTAGCCGACAACCATGTTGGGTTAGGCATTTACTAACTCAGTTCCTGAAGTATTGATTGATTGATCGATTCCTTTTAACTCTTTTCACATCAAGGAGAATTGGTGGAATCGAACTTGCTTAAAGTAGCATCTTGCATAGGAAAGTGACTTTTTCTTCATTTTCTTAACGTTTTTCGTGATTATCATTTATTCAATTTTTGTCACTCTGCATTCTAAGGTTGAATGGTAAAAATAGTGTTCAACCACCATGCTATTTTTGGGATCTCCAGGAGAAAAAAAATCTATCAATAATCAGTTCTTCATCGATTTCATTGGGTTTAATGTAATAGCAAGAATCATATATTCAATGTAAACACAACCGGCGAACTGTTTAACTCAATGGTAAAAGTGACGCTACATTAAAGCAGTTACCTATCGGTGGCAGGTTCGATTCAAGGTGAAGCCCATTTTCTCTAATCATTTATTCTGTTCACACTGTCGACCCAAATGATACATTCACTGTGTAAGAAGATGAGTTCGTTTTAAAGTAACATAACGTATTTTTAATTATTTTTGTCGGAATGTATGTATTCCTTAATAATATATATATATATATCTTTGGTCATAGAGTGTAGGCAACATTGTTTCACTATATATATATATATATATATGTATATATATATATATATATATATATATATATATATATATCGATCTTGCCACCGATAGGGTAGCCGATCCAACGTAGCGATGCTCTTACCATTGAATCAAACAGCTGCTGATAATGCAAAGGCCCAAATAATCGCTTTCACGCTAAATTCTCATTCTTTCAATGCAACAGTTATGTATCAAGAAATGAACATATTTGGTCTGACAGAATGAATTATAAATTGCGTTTTATTATACATAGAACTTGTTTAAGTTGATCCACTGTCGTTACACTGTGAATATATCACTCACCCTAGAAAATGTAAATAGAATAAACAACCTGCTGCTGGAATGGAAGATGCCACGGATAGGGTAGCCACTTCAACGTCGCGATGCTCTTACCTTGGAGCTATGTTATTAAGAAATGGATGTATAATTATAAATGATTATAAATTGCGTTAAATATTATATTGAAACTATATTTGAAATGATCTCACATTTATTACGGGGTAATTGTATCATTTGGCCTACACAACGTAGATAGAATTATAGAGAATGGGGCTGCTGCACGAATCGATCCTGTGATCAATAAAGTAGCCGCTTCAACGTAGCGTCATTCTTACCATTGAGCTAAACAGCCACTGTAAGTAAGCAAAAGTAAGAATTTAGAGTTAAAACAGTCATTTCAGCCATTGCATCATGTAATTAAAGGTTTTTATTATAACTTACTGGTCTAAGCGAAGCCTTTTCGTGGTGAAATATCAATCCTTAACTACGGCAGCTGCTGCTGATCTCAAGCTAAAAGGTGTGTAGTTTTCAATCGTAGTCTTGACGTCGTAGATCGAAGACATTTTTTCGAGCTCATCTGTCGCAAAGTTGATCGTATACCAGAGCTATCATTTGGCTTTTCACATGTGATAACACAATAATGACAAAGTAAATCAGTCTAAGGGAAACGACCGAGTATTGAATTGAATCAAGGTTTAAAAGTATGTCTTCGATGAATAATTATTACAAGAGACCATCGGGTAGTTTAATAAACGAATGGAAGGGGAGGTGTATAACATTCAGATATAAACATGGACAGAAAACCAAGTTTTGAAGTAAGAGAAAGAATGGAAAGGTACAGACAAAGGGAGAGAGGGAAAAAAGCACGATCTAATGGATGATGTTAGTTGTCAACATCCATGGAATATCTTTCGATTTAACTACTATAATTTCTATTTTACAATTTATCCCTCACTCTCTCTCTATGTTTGCTTCAACTTGTCAGGAACCAACTTACTAAAAAACAAACAAAAAGATGACATTGGCTATGGTATAATAAGATATATGTACCCCACATAAATGAATCACCATAGACCACAAATGTAACAAAATTAATCATCTAAAGAATTATCTAAAATTATTTTGAAAGATAGATCTTTTATCGAAAATTATCTTATACCAACAAAAGATTCGGGAATTGTTGGTCCATTATGACCATAGAGACCACAAAAAACACTTTCTTGGTTAAAAAAAAATGTTTTCGGATGGTGCTTAGGGGTATACTCATGCAAATTTTCAAGTCGTACAATGTAACCTGGATGGACACACACACACACACACACCTCAGATGGACACATAGACACACACACACACACACACACAGAATATCGAATAGAGAATAATCTGTAGCCCACTCGGCTGGTAGGATTAAAATAAGTGTGTTTGCATACACCAAAGTACGCAACTACCTATGTGCCTATTTGTCTGTGTTAGTGTCTACAGAACTCCTGCTGCTACTGCTGCTGCTGCTGCTGCTTTGGTTGGGAGAAGTGTTGAGAGAGCATAAATAATTTCAACAGAAAAATATATTTCATTCGATGTATGCTTTTTTAATTTGCAATAAATGCATGTACATCAAAAAATATATTTATGTAATTTATCCATACAAATATAATCCCATTATTTGTACAGATACTATTCTAGTAATATATAAAATGAATTGTATTCATTCCAACTTTAGAGTATGATGAATTCATTAAACTGTAAAAGTCAAAACCAATTCCACTGATAGTGAAATTTAGACGGATTTTCCTGGCTTTGACCTTTTTTTTAGAATTTCCTGTTCCACTCAAGTTTGGTTTTTATTCTGTCCCAGATATCAGGGAAGCATTGGCGTCAGTTAGGTATGATTGTAATTCTTTTGTATGTGAATGTAAATATCAGTAAATTGGAACATTTCTCTGACTGGTTTAATCATTTATCCTGGTATCTTGCGATTGTACTATTACAGTACAAAATGTAGATCTAAAAATGCGACGGAGGCTTGCATAACAAAATTAATGAATTGGCACCTCTATCAATAACCATAACATCTGGTCGTTCAGGGTTCCAATATTTGCTTATATCCCTTTGAATAAATATCAGATAAGCTGCATTTTATTGGCAAAACTAGAGTAAGGATTCTGCAATTCTTGACATCAAGATTGCTTTGCTGAGGAATCCTTTTGTCATAATCGCAGATAATGTTATTATCAAAATCAATCTTTTTAGTGCAGGTATTAGTTTTCATTCTAAAATCAAATTCTTTGTATGTTTTTATTAATTTTTTTTCTAATTTGATCAGCTTTTTGTTTATTGTAGTTTTTCAGAATAATTGATCCACCATACTAAGTATACATATATGCGCGTTTGTGTGTGCTTGGTGAGAATTAACTCCCTATCAGAAAGTATACGTAACTTTTGTATACCCTTGAAATTTTTTTACTGGGATTACCCAAGGAATCAAAAGCAGGGAGCTTTCACCCATCCTGTATATATTGGGGACCGGGAATAGTTAGGCACTGGTGCAAGTCCAATCACTTACTTCATTTTTTGTCTTCATCACTTGATGGCTCCAATATAAACCTCATTTTGAGCAGAAAAGTTCAGCAATCTTTCTACAAATGTTGAGTCATATGTATTGTAAGGACGAAAAGCTTTTCATAAAAAAACGTTTTTTCATCAAGGTAAGTAACTTTTTTTTTTACTTTGACAAACGAGTGCATTGTTCATGCTGTATGGTGCATCTGATGTTTGTGTAGTAATTTAAAGATTAAGTATGTAATTTTGATTTTTTTTAAAACAAGAACTAAATGAATAAGCTGTTTTAATTTGATCGAAAGTTTATTTGATCAAAACTACAATGTTTTTGTGAAAATCAAGTGAAATTAAACTATTTTCTACAAAACATGCGTATTTTTTCACAAAATAAGCAACTTCACCGATTCGTCTCAACATGAAATAAAGGCGAAGAAAATAATTGAAGAACGAAGAACGAAATTATTTAGATATATATCATTTGATATTTGAATCAAATTTGAAAATTGCCTACCTTTAAAACTAAAAAGAAAAAAGGATGGATTCTCTTTTCTCCTTAGAAGAACAAAAATATAACAATTGAAATCCATCAGGCCAAAATCTACATTCACAAAACGAAGGATTGACAAATAGCATTTAAGATTAAAATAATTTTTTTGATAAATTTCATGTTATCGGAATCTTTTACCAAAACTTCTGTTTTCAAACAATTTTCAAGGAAAGCTGCACAAACTACATTTTCCTGTCCAAAGGTTGGGGAGGGGGCCATGCAAGTTGCCCTGAAGTCGGTGCGAACCTATCCGAGGGTGTGCGACATCCATGCCAAAACTCGATCTCACAACCTGCTCAATGAGTACACTCAAACAATATCTCGTGCTATCCTCGCCCACATTACAATGTAAGAAGACATGAATAACACATTTTGTTGCTGCTTTGCTAAATGGACAGGTTTTTTTTTTGCTTAAACAACTCCAGGAACCCTGCTGTATGCCGACATCGAATATTTATACAAACGTACTTGCAGAGAATGAATGAACAATGAGTGAAATAAATGAGAAAACTAGAGAGAAAAATGTGGCAACTTTAGGTCAACTTACCTGGTTCTTTTTCATCTTGCATCAGCTTGCAGGGTTTTTTTTATAACAGTCGAAAAAAGTTTTTCATTTTTCACCTTCCGTTGTTAAAGAATTCATCGGTCACCCCAACTACAAGCAGCAAGAATTCATCACTTTTGTTCATTCATTCAGCTATGTTGTTTGACCATTACCATGTATACCGTACCAACCCCCTAATCTTTAATCCTGTCTAACATCTACCCAAACTGTGAACAAGAGTACGGCTTTAATATTTCTAAATGTACATAAAATTTGATTGGAACATATCACTAAACCCCACTATAGATAAATCTAAAAAAAAAAAAAAGACTGAAAGGAAAGACACATTCTTTCCCCCCCCCCCAATCATAAACAATGAACAAAGCTCTCAGTATAGGACAGAAATAGATAACTAGCATTCTCGAGGCAAACGGAGACATAAAAGCAGAGAAAAAATTGTTGAAAGTACCCGAGAATTTTACCAGGAACTCTACTCTTCAAAACATGGACAATATAACACAGACCAGAATACACAAGATGCCAACAACCAAGGGAAGTAAAGCAAGCCATCATAATGCTTCTGCATAAAAAAAGGAAACCCCAAAGACCTCAACAACGACAGGCCTATAAGCCAACTCAACTGCATGTACAAACCTTTCTCAAAAATCATCACCAACCAGATTACTAAAACACTAGATGAAAACCAACCACGAGATCAAGCTTGCTTTAGAAGAAGCTACTCGACCATGGACCATCTTTATTCCATAAATCAGCTGAAAAAGAAAGCAACAAAATAAAAAATGCCACTCGCTGTAGCATATATAGATTTCAAGAAGGCATTTGACTCACTAAAAATTCCCATGGTCATGAAGGCTATCACTCTACTCATACTCAAAGTACTGCAACATATGTACAATCACAGCAACTCCTTCATCAGGCAACATAAGGACTTTGAACCGTTCCAGCTCCAAAAAGTAGTAAGGCAAGGTGATACCAGCTCACCCAAACCCTTACACCCTGCCTCGAGACGATCTTCCGAAACCTGGACTGGGGAAACAGAGGAATAAAAATAGACAGCGAATATTTGAGCAACGCAAGATTTACAGACGACATCGTCCTTTTCGCAGAGAACCTACACAACCTCCAACTAATGCTAGATGAACTAAACAAAGGAAGCACAAAAGTTGGCCTACACATGAACTTCAGTAAAACGAAAATCATGTTCAGCAATCATATTGAGAATAAGAACATAACTGTCAAGATCGAAGATGCAAAACTCGACAAGTTAGACCAGTACGTCTACCTAGGATAACAAATCTCCATGAGATCCCCAAAAGAGGGGGAAATCAAACAAAGAATCACTCTAGGATGGCAAGCCTTCGACAGAGCAAGCTCAACTTAAAAAAACCAGACGATCCTAATCCTAAGAAGAAGAGTATACAACCAATGCATTCTCCCGATAGTCACTTATGGAGCTGAAACCTGGAACCTAACCAAGAGACAGACCCACAAACTGAGAAGCATGCAAGTGCGCATGAGAGAACCTTACATGGAGAGATCACAAGACAGCACAGTATATCAGGAAGAAAACAGAAGTCTGAGACATAGAATCTATTGAAAAACTCAAATGGTAATGTGCAGGCCCTGTTGCAAGAATGAAAGACAACCGATGGACAACACACCTCACAACATGGATCCCCAGAGATCACATGCAAAACCGAGGCTAACAGAATACAAGATGGAGAGATAAACTAGACAAATTCAGGAAATACTGATACATGATAGAGAAATGTGGCGAATCCCGTGGAAAGTCTATGTCCAACAACGGACGTTAAAAAACTGGGTTGGGTTTAGTTATAGGAGATATATCCTCTAGTTGTTAGCTGTCTACTAGTTTTAGAATCGACCCTTACAAGTTTGTGGTTTATTCCCCTCACATTCTGAGTTAGTTAACTTCTATAATCAAATAATTATGAAGAGAAAAAGTGATTAATCTCAAATTGTACTTATAGTAGTTACTGGTATCATAATAAGCTAAACAGGGCGATTAATTTTAGTATACTTGTATGCGGGATACTCTGAATAAAATAATACCAATTTTTATAGAAATGTTGAGTCACAATAACATTATTTCGTCTTGAAACAGGTGGTGTGACTCTTTCATAATTGTAATATTGAATTAACTCTCATGGCAAGGGGCAAATGCTTAAATCCCCAAGACTAGGCATGGTCATTTTTAAGGCCACAGGACGAATCCAAGGTCTTTTGCATTTAGCAATACCGAGGCCATCATCGACCACGGTAGAGCAGCGGCGCAAAACTACCGAAGAATGTACTGTGATCTGATGCTACACACTGATCCTAGACAGAAGGTCAGGATGCAACACTTTGATCAGAGGCAGAGTGTACAAATGATCTGATCCTCGACAGAAGTACCAATCCATACTTGGATAATTTGATCATTTTTACGGATAGTATGCTGGTAGGTCATATATTTCCTACCTTGCTTGTGAGGAAAACCGGATATACAAAGCTTTGCCCGTCGTCTTTTTTTTTCTTTGAAAATGCGAACACATTTAATGCTTAACAAAATAAAATTGAAACTATGAAAAACGAAAATCCAGAACAGGCAAGATACAACTCGAAGTAAGTTCCATTTCTGAATATTTCTTCCTTGGTGGAATGGGAGGAGTTGAAAAAAAATCAATTAATTGATTGATTCTATGGTAGGTGATTCTGTGCGGGTTATAACTAGAACTACCGACCTGCTGTGTCTGTTGTCACTGGAGACAGATTAAATACCTCCCTTTCTTGTCGTTCTCCTCTTTCTTTTCTCCTTTTCCCATTCTTTGTTTGTTCTGCTCTCATTCTTTATTTCTTTACATCTGTTCTTTTCCTTACTTCCATGTTTACTTTAGGACTTTTTGAATATTTTTAAAAGACAGTTTAGGATTTTTTTAAAAATCACAGTAACGATTGTGTTTTTCGACACTTCGATTCTAGATAGGTCGCACAGATACTACACACTGATCGGCAACTCTGTCAACTAGAAAGCACTTACAGAGTACATACATCTGCCAACGCCATTCAGTTACTAAACACTGAAGGAAAATCAGTCCATACATAGATACGACAAAATATTCCTGGGTCCACTCCTAAATCTAATCAATTCTGGCTTTCCCAATCGTCGAACCGTCAAGGAAATTTCATTGATTAAAAAACTTTTTAAAATATCGTCTGAACAATCAGACAGACTAGCACGAGTGAAATCATATTCATCATCCAACTTTATGGGCAGAGTTGAATAAAAACGTCACTGAAACGATCAGCCACTTTCTCAATAACAAGCACGTTGTGCGATCAAAGACTTCTCTCTTGGAGCTTCTCTCTGACATTTGATCAGAGAGAAGAAACTTACCCACCAACTTTGAAAAATGAAAACAAAACTTTTTGAAAGGCACACTACATGAAGAAAAAGCACCCAGAGAGCACATCCGTCAACCAACGCCATTATCACAAGAAACTAAGAAGTCAGCTGATAGATCACGAAGTAAACAAAAACAAAACTTAACCATCACAGATATCCCTTTGTATTTTGATTTATTTCAGTACTAGATTATTTCCCTTGGACTAAGCAATTTTGTAAGAACAGTGATATCGCACTCGAAAAGACAAAAAAATTGCGGTAACAAGCCAAATACGGAAAAATTATTTCTCAGTCTATAGACCAAGCTTCCACAAAATGCCATAAGAAATAATTGAGAGAACTTTTGGCAATATCGTGTAAACAAAGAGTTAAACAAATAAGCAAGCAAACTGACAGACAGACTAGCAGACAGTTTGTTTACACTGAAGAAATATCGAGTGGATAAACAGACAGACTGGTTTAATAATCTATATCCAATAAAGTTTGGCTAGGTTTTTCTATGTATTTTCATCATTCAAGCTATCCAATCGTCGAAATTATTGGACTTGGCGTCTGGGAACGTTCTTCTTATTTAGCGCCAATTCAAAAATGAATGTGATGTTCGATGCATTACAACCGACGAGCGTTTTCTTTTTGCTGGGTCAGAAAAGCCATAGGCAATTGGCTGTTCTGAGGAGAAGCAATAAACCCTCAAAAATGAAACAAATTAACAAGCGAACAGGTAAACTGATAAGCAAACAGAAAAATTGACCGAAAGACTTTCAGAAATATCGTGTGGCTAAACAGATCGATTCAATTATCTATATTCAATAAATTTTGGATTGGCGTTTCTCTTTGAAATAAAAATAACTGCTATCCAAAAATGTAGAAGTATTTTTATCGAATCACCGAAGCCCAGCCGATTAACTAGCCAAGTGGACAGCAGGTTCTTCTCTCGTTGCTGGTGTGTGTGTGTGTGTGTGTGTGTGTGTGTGTGTGTGTGTTTGGGTGCTCTTAGTCACATTTTCGGGGCTACAACCTTGACCATTTGCATGTGCACACCACTAGGCACCATGTCGAATCTTCCAAATGGATATAAAAAGACTCCAAAACTAGGAAGAAACAATAAAAATCGTAACATTTTTTCAAATTCGCCAAAATGCAAGAAAAAGGTTGCCCTCTTCGAATATACAATGCTCCTATGTATGCCTTTCTTAAGCTGAAATAGCGTGAAGTGAAAAACCAATTGCGATTGATTTATGGGAAATTGTTACCAGAATCCAAAAAGTGTGATGGTAATATTTTCGGTTGAGTCATTGGAGGCTCGGATGGTAGAAAGTACAGGAGAGTGGGATGTAGTTGAGATAGAGGAAGAGGGTGCACATTAACTCTATAATGACTGACTGAAAGACAAATGCTGAATGCTATTTCAACCATTTTGGTAAATGTGAAAAGCTGGTGGGTTGCGAACTTCCGAATAGCAGAGTAGACATGTAATGTTTTGAAAAGAAAATTTTTTTTATCTCGGGACTTTTCGTGATCTTCGATAACCGTTGGATTCCATTGGCCGATCTACGATGGCATCAGAAAAAAAGAGGATCGTTTTTGGCTCACTAGGGAGTTCCAACATTTCTCTCCTAAATCACAGCTTCTGAAGAAGAACTTAAGTACTGTTTCATCCAGTGTACCCAACCCCATTGTACAATCAGGGTGTGTTTTGTAGATTTTTAAAAAATTTACTATTATTTGCATTTTCACACCGATTGCCTGGTGGTCACCGTTGGAAAGTGAGTGGCAGCAAGTTTCTTCGCGTCTCCAGTCGTCCTTTTCACACTCTCCTCTGATCCTCAGGTCTCCAGCCCTCCTTTTCACACTCTCTCAGTTCACATCAGTTTTTTTATTATTTTTTTCTGTTATCGCTGAAGACCAGCAGTAAGTTTCCTCGGGTCTCCAACCCTCCTCTCATGTCAGTTTCACCTATCACAGCAATGTTGTGCTTTGTACAGTCTCCACTATGCCTTTTCTTGACCATTAGGCCATTGCTGACAGCTAGGGTCTTAGGTCTCATGTTTCCGGTGTACTCTTCACTATTTATGTAGTCCCCAGTAGTGCTTGGTTCATATCGTCCCAATCCTTCCTCTTCAGTTTCTCCAATCTCGTTTTCAGTGTCTTTGGTAGATTTCCAAGTCGTCTTCTATTACCAGTACTACCCTGAATTTCATGCTCCACGCCTTCAGTTCCATTATCAGCGACATCCTCAATTTCGAATGGGTCTGCGTTCACGCTCTCTGAAAACGAGTCTACCCGAAAATGTTTTTGTATGTGTTTTTTCAACTTGGATTTCCTCAAAAACTGTTCGAGTTAGACGCACAAAATCAAACTATACACACACACACACACACTCATATATATATATGTATATTGAATTAGCATCATCCATAATATTTTTTCATCAATGATTTTTTAAAGCATTCTTTTTCGTTTACTCAGTTCCCACTGTATCACTGTTGCTACTCAATCGTGTCTGTGTTTATACTCCTTCTAGGTTAGTTGAATGCATCTACTAGTTTTGTGGTTTACAGTCTCATCTCTTTCACCACATAAGCGGCACTTGCTGCTTGTCTGTGTTCTGTCGATTTTTGTTTCAATATAGTTTGTTCTGATGCATTTGTTTTGCGCTGCCATGATGAGCGATTCTGTTTCTCTTTTCAGGTTTCCTTTTCGTAGCTATGTCCATGATCTCTCGTTTGCCACATCCTGTATCTGTCTTCTAAATTCTCCGAATAATATTTTCTGTTCCCATTTTTCTTTTCTTGTTTACTGTGCTGTTCCATTGTTTTCTACTTTTTGTTGTTCGTTGCGCTGCTTCGTGCATGATGTCTTCACTGTTTGTTTGCACATACTTTTCTTGATCTGCTTTGGCTCTCTTAACACAGTCCTCTACGCTGATGAGCCCTCCGCTGCCTTCTTTTCTCTCAACGTATGGTCTATCCGTGTCATCTCTCGGGTGTAAGGCTTTGTGCATTGTCATAAGCCTCCTTGTTCGCCGGTCCAGTGATTAGAGTTCTTCCTTTGTCCATCCGAGGAACAGTCCTGTGTATCTTATTACCGATACAACCCACGTGTTCATTCCTTTTATAAGTTTCCTACTGTTTAGTTTAGTCTCTAATATTTTCCTCATCCTCCAAAGGTATTCTCTTTTTATATTCTCGTTCATTTCTTCCCTTTTTATTATGTCACATTCAAGAACTCCCAGGTATTTGTATTGGTCTTGTGTGATCAGTGTTCTAATCTTCCTGTTGTCAGGGAGTTCGATCCCTTCTGCTGTAGCGAGCCTTCCTTTGTACATTACCATAATTTCACATTTTCCTATTCCGAACTCCATCCCAATATCATCACTGTATTCCTTCAATTTGTTGAATAGCATTTCGATCTCTCCCCTGTTTTTTGCAAATAATTTTATATCGTCCATGTACATCAGGTGCTTTATTATTATTATTATTATTATTATTATTATTATTATTATTATTATTATTATTAAGAAAAAGTTTTGCAGAATGAAGAGAGGGCCCAGTTCAGCAGTATAGTAACATCATGTAAAGTACTCCCCCGAAATACTCGAGGATGAATTCATTTTGTTGGGCATTTGAGATTTTTTTTTTTGAATATTTCTTCTATGTTGTTTGTTTTCACCAAAATATTCAAAAGGTGACTGAAAAAAACATTAGAATTCAGAGAAAACTTTTGAAGATATTGTCCTGTGTAAATAGAGCGACGATGAAGCCCCCTTCATCGTCACTGCATACAGCAACGATGAAGGGTGGTGACTGTGAAAATTTCCTAGATCCACCCAAATATTTGAACATCTCTTCCGAAGCCCATCGTCCACCCTTCCACAAAATGTCACTGAAATTCATTGAGAAGTTTTGTCCGGTGTACAACGATGAAGGGAAAATCGTAAAATTAGATTTTTTTTTATCCATTTCCAGAATTTGAATAATGCTTCCATTGGCCATCTTTCCACATGCCTGGGAGGTGACCGTAAAAATTCCTGAATACGCCCTATAATGTGAATACTTTTCCAATTCCCGGATCTGCTTCAATATGTGAACATGTATTCCTTTGCCTATCGTGCACACGTCTACAACATTTCACTGACATTCATCCATAAACTTTATCATATGGACCGTGAATAATGGTCCAGTTCCCTGTCGTAATTGTATAGCAGATCGAACGAGTGTAAAAAACACGGAACTATCCCATGTCCCAGTGCAGGTCGAAGATGCATGGCTAAGAAGATTCTATATACAACTCGAAGCTGGTGTGAATGCACGATGGATGCCTATACTTAAGTATTATATTTTTTCGCACAGTATATAAGCTGACTTTCAAGGCAGAGAGTAGTTTTCTTAAAACTAGACTAAACTAAAGCCCCGATGGGCGGAATGAATTGCTGCCCAAAGAGGAGATGGAAAGATGGATGGAAATCAGAAAGTGCTTAATTTAATTTGTTTTCAAAATTGATTTAGTACTACTCTTTACTCTGTTAGAAAAGTTGGGGCCAATGTTGAAGAAGTGGGGTGCTAATGTACAAAAGTTGTCCGGTTGATTAGGAAAGAAAAGTCAGGCTAATGTAAAAAGGGGGGTACTGATGTAAGAAATGTTTGATATTGAAATGGGATCATGGGGCGTTGATTTTATAGAAAAAGTAATCAATAAAAAGAAGGATGGAGTGCTGATGTAAAAAGGGTAGGAAGTTCTAAGGGAGAAGTATACTTTTTAGAATGGGGGCATAATGTTAAAAAAATGGGAGTAAAGTTAAGAAAGAAAAGATATTTATCAAAAAGGGGGCAATGTCAATTGGAGGGCCTAATGTTTAGTGACTGGGCAAATAGTAAAAAGACGACATGGGGTTCGATGTTAGAAAGGAGAGGAGGTAATGTCGAAAACGGGGTAGAGTTCCCCTTCTATTCGATTCACCCCTCGATTTTGACTCATAAAAATGGAAATAAACGTTCCTTCTCGATTGTCACAAGAGGTAAAAAAAAAAAAAAATCTTATCCTCGATTTTAATCCCTAAAAGTGAAAAAATCTCCCCCCTCAATTTTGACCCCTAGAAGTGAAAAAAGATTTCTTTTGGAGTTGAAAAAGCTTCCGCCAAAAGTGATAAACATATCCCTCAATTTGACCCCCAAAAGTAGAAGGAAATTTCCCTTGAATTTGACCCTTAAAGTTGGAAAAAAAGTTTCACCGTTAAATTTTGATCCTCCAACCTACCCCCCTTATATTGACATCTGGAAGTGGAAAAAAATGGCCCCGACATTTCAACCCCATAATGTTAAAAAAATCCCTTGGATTTCGACCCCCAAAAGATAAAAAAAAATTCTATTCACTCTATTTGGACCCCTATAGGTGAAGATAAAAAAAATTTCCCCCCAAATTTTGAAACCCAAGAGTGAAAAAGTAAAATTCCTTTGAATTTTTACCTTTAATAGTAAAAAAATCGAAATGACCTTTAAAAGTAAAAAAAAATTACATTTGGATTTTGAGCCCTGAAAGTGAAAAAAAATCTACCTTGGAATTTGATCACCTTTTCTCCGCCCCGCAATTTTGACACCTACAAGTGACCATCTTGACCCCTAAAAGTAAAAAAAAAAAAAAAAAAAAAAAAGATCCATTTCAATTCGACCCCTAAAAGTGGAAAAAATCTTCTCTTCGATCTTTACTCATAAAAGTGGAAAAAAAACTGAATTTTGATCTCAAAAATAGAATGAATTTCCAGTCCATTTTGAAGTTTAAAAGTGAAAAAATAGTTCTTCGGATTTCAACCCCTAAAATTAAAAAAAAGGATCCCCCTCTTCGATTTTGACCCCTAAAAACGTGGCAAAGGAGATGTCAGGATAAGGGAAGAGTTCAAGAGTTCGATGCAGACACGCGTTTGCTACTGATACCTGTAGCAAGAGCAGTCAAAGATCAATTTAAATCATGCATTCGATTTTCATCAAGAAATTATTCTTTATTGCAATGTGGGCTGTTAATTTATTCAATTTATCCATTGAGATGAAGGTGAATAGCTGCAAAAAATTAAAGATTTACAATACTTCATCTGATAGATGAATAAATTGGATTATCGATACAGAACTACCAGTTAGTAGGAAACATGGTGCAGAAGATACCAGGATTGGGGACGAGTTTAAATGATCACTTGCGATGGCCAATGATTCCTGTAGCCCAGCGACAAGATCATTCGAGCGTTATCAAAGCCAGCCACCGGTCTAGAGTCTTCAATTCGATTTTCATCCGGAAAGTATTCTTTATTTACACCCACTGTTGAGATCTATTCACTCGATGTCGAAGTGAAATCCGCCTGTGAATGAATAAATTAATAGGATTACCCATATCAAACTACCAATATATTGATGTCGAACATGGTGTAGAATAGATCACAGAGGAAGACTTTAGGTGTTTGTCTTGGATTTGCGCTTGTCACTGATACCCGTAAGTCAGTAGCAAGAGCAGTCGGGCTTCACATGAGCTGACCTCCAGCATAGTGGCATGAGTTCAATTCTGGAATTTATTTTTCATTCTGATCTGCGACTTTAAACAGAAATTGAGATGATGATTAAAAGCTAACAAAGTCAACAATTTACAATACTTTATATTATAAAATAAATATATGAATGAATAGGATCATCGATACAGAACAACCATTTCATAAGGAACGTGGCGCAAAAGAGATCGGGATAGGGAATGAGTTCAAGTGTTTTATTTGCACTTGCTACTGATACCCGTGGCTCACTGACAAGAGTGATTGGTGGTTAAACGAGCAAGCCTCTTGCATAGGGGGTCGTGATCCCGATTCTCACCTGATGTTCTTTATTGAAATTTGTTATTACATCCATCACTTCCAAAGGGAAATTAGCCTGATTTTAATTGCGATGGAAAGCGGCCAAAATTGAAATACGATTAAGTAGTTGCAAATATACAATAGTAATAATCAAAAAATGAATTAAATAAACAAATGAATTTGACTGAAGTGTGGATATACAAAGATAGTTTATTCACTAACTGCCACAGGGAATAGGATCACCGATACTGAAATACCAGTTAATAAGAAACATGGCTAAAAAAAATCTAGGTAGAGGGTGAGTTTAATAAGCATTTGATTCGGACTTGCACTTGTTACTGATGCCTGTAGTTCAGTGACAAGGGCGGTCGGTCATCATCGGGGCCACCCCTCGGCATAGTGTGTTATGATTTCGATTCTCACAAGGAACTTTTTATCTATCCCGATCTGTGCCATTGATTCATTTCCTCACTGCTGGAAGGAAAAACTGGAAAGTATGTACCAGCAAGCGTGCTTGATGACAAAAAAGGGATACCATTAAGTCTTTTTTTTTTTTTGCGAAAGCAGGTTGAATGTATCCCCGCTAGAACCCAGATAAAAGAAGGACAAACTGAAAGCCGTCCATGAAGAAGAGAAAGAGGAGATCACTTTGTTTTAGAATTAAAAGAACCGTTGGCGATAATGATATACTAAATTGTAGGAGATGCTGCAAACCTTCTGAGTCAAGAGAAAAATGAAAAGACTTCTTTTTAATACCTAATGCATGTTGAATAGGAGGATCATAATGGAAGAGGGTGAAAAACTTTTCAATTCCTGCTGCATGCCCAGGAGGAGAGACATGGAAAAATCAAATAATGAAGGAAAACGGAAATACCCTTTAAAAACCTACCGCTTATTGGGTAGAAGAAATGTTGCATGTTTCTCACCGAAGATAGGTGTCATTTACATGTAAATGACAGAAAGGTAAGGAAGTGATGTGACACTATGGAAATGAAGGGTTGATAAGAAAAATCTAAAAGTGAAAACTAAAATAAAATGGCAAAGTTGAGTGTACTTTACAAGAGCAGATCGGTTACCCAGGAGTTTCCGGGAGAAACCAGGCTTGGATAAAGAACAGATACAAATCTCAAAGGTGAAAGCAATTAATATTGAATCCCAGAGGAAAGTACTAAAAAGGGTCGGACGAGCGAGTCCTGGACAGATGTATGATTGATTCATCGCCTTTGTGAGAGAGGTTTGAAATTAATTGACTTAGGGGAATACTTCTAGTCTCCAGGCAGGTAAATTGATTGCCAGAGGATCTGGCCCCGCTTATCGCCTATGCATATTTCCAATGGAAAATTATGGATTCCCAAATTTGGAGAGGATGGAATGAAAATTGCTTAGGTCAGCACGATTTCAGTATTTACCACCTGAGAGGAGAAACATCAATCAAAAACCCTTCGGCCATCGGCCCTACACACAAAGGAAGCCGACTATCATATAAAACCAGCTACTTCTGAGTAGCAGGAGAGGGAGAAGAGAAGCCGCCGAGAAACTGCAGATAATTCTACATTCTTTGTCACTATGATTAGTCCTGACCCACTCGACGAGAAATTTGGTGAACTTATACGGATAAATATACCAAGAGACATAGTTTCGACTCGAGAGCTCTGTTGAAGCTATACAAATAGACATACTAAGAGACACTAAGTAGATAATCCGAAAGACTGACTGATAGTCATTCCATCGTGTCATCATCCGCATCAGCGTATATTTTGACCGGTCACCCTGTACTAATACTGACATAAATCTAGTTGCATACTATACACCCAGTGTCGATGGTTCTTTTTCAATTTGTGACACCTCCGATTGTCTTTGTTCCAGCGCAGCAGAGTCTTTTAGCCAACAGATGCCCCCCCCCTAGATCAGGATACAACATGGGCGAGGTGGTGGCGACTAATCACAAACCGGTGAGGTGTTGCAGAACTGGTATGGAAAATGTGACGAAGAAATGATCTCGTTCAAACAATCAATACTCTCAGGGCTTAAGTTTATAACAGTGTAATCAATGTCTACAGTCTACGACAGAGATTGAGAAGCTTTTTTTCTGATCAAAGGCCACATTGAATGCATTATCTTTTAACAAGACCACAATAAATTGGTTTTTAGTTGGTTCGAAGCTGCATGTTCGTGTTTTTCGCAGGATGTCATCCCCTTCTTGAACTTGCCCTCTCCCCAGGATATCTGGAATATTGGTGATCTTTTCGTACTCCAGGTATACGTACCCCAAAAGATACATACCATTTCCGTTTTTTATGAAATTTTTGGGGATTTTCATGTATGCTCCTGCCGAGTAAAATCCATTCCCAGAAGGTCGAAATGTTATATTATACTTTTAGTAACATTTGTTGTTGTTTTTTCCAAAACGTTACTAAAAGAAAACTATGGATAGATTCATCCCTAAATTCCAACACTTTTACCCCTAAGAGCCCTATTTTTTCTTTTCATTGCACTAGGCAAATTTTCCACTAATACTAATTATGTAAAAATCAAAAAGATTTTTAGATAATACTGGGTATTGAAAGTTATTATCTTATATAGACATGTTTTCTGCGTATCTCAAAAGATAAAAAGACTTCACCTTTTATCAATTTCAGCGATATGTGCATATTTTCTGTTTTAAGGAGCAAAAATTGTATTCTTATCGCTCACCAAAAAGAAATGCTATTGTTTGCAAGTTTCTATCGAGAGATAAACAGTGTGAATAGGAAACAACTATCTGCTTTGGATTCAAGATATTTTTAATGGAGTTGTTGATAAATTTGACCGAGAGGCACGAGTCTGTTCATCTGTTGTCAATGACAATTGATGATTTCGATGAGAATGTACTGAGTAAAAGTGAAAAATTACGGAAGAAAGGTAAATTGCAGGAGAAAGAAGGAATGGACGCCATTGATTGGATGCTGGGAACAAACTTTTAGAGGGTTACACATTTATAAGGGGAGGTGCAGAGTGGCTGCAAGGAGAATGGAATTGGTGAGACAAGTTTGAACTCTAGCAGAGCAGACAAGGCATGAATCTATCGCAACCCAACCCCAGCTATAGGTAAATAGAGAGCAGAGACAGAGCTTTTTGGCTATGGATGGCCACCAGTCACAAGACTGATACCAAACCAACCTGAAGAGCGATGGGCTCAGTCTGACTATCTCTCCACACCCATCATGAAATCATCTGTAATACTGCATTAACCCTTCTATCGGTTACGGGATACATGCATAAATATCTATGTCTTTGAATCTGTCTCTTTCAAACACAATCTTCTTGGAATAGTGTAATAGTTAAGCTGAAATAACATACATCTTTTATCTTTAAAAATTGAACTTCCAAAGAAATTATCTGTTGTCTAAATTGAACAACACAAGGCTTCATAACTTTATCCAAGATTCCTATATTATATAATCACACTATTCTAATTTTTATGACTGCTGGGAATTCTTTCAAAACCAGCCAGAAGAAGAATAGGCCCTGTCTAGCTATTTCACTTCGACTCATCCATAACGACAGTCGTCTGTAATATTTCAGCGACTGGATTATAAGAGAAGAAAAAAGAGACTGAGTTCTGCTATGGTCGAAATAGTTGATGTTTTATAATCTTTTGTATGGTTTAATACCCGATGGAACTTCAATGTATTTTTCTGTTTATATGCTTTCCTGAATTAAGTATGGTAATACTATTCCTGTATTTAGATGTTTCTTGATTTTTTCATCTAATATGCGATTTTCAACCGGTGAGAGTTGAAAAGTCAACTTTTGTATAGAGGCGGTCAAACAGATTATTGCAATATTGGGAGAAAAGTGTGCCAACTTATATATTATTATTATAATAATAATAATAATAATAATAATAATAATAATAATAATAATAATAATAATAATAATTTGCCTACCACTTATGTGGAAAATCCTGACCGGGCAAATAGCAGAGAGAATATACATGTCAATGGATAGAAGGGGGCTACTACCAGAAGAACAGAAAGGGTGTAGGATAGGAACCAAAGGGGCAAACGATTTACTCTACATAGACCAGATGATCTTAAAAGAAGTAAGGAAAAGGAGAAAGAATATCGCAATGGGATGGATAGATTACAAAAAGGCATACGATATGATTCCACATAGCTGGATACTCGAATGCCTTAGAATGTTCAAAATTAGCGAACCGGTGGTTAAATTCATTGGTAATTCAATGGAAGACTGGAAAGTAGATTTGACAGCCGCAGGGGACAAACTAGCCGAGGTAGGGATAAAAAGGGGGATCTTCCAAGGGGACTCGTTGTCCCCACTATTATTTGTTCTAACAATGATACCGCTTAACAGAATCCTGAAAAACAGCAAAGGATACCACTTCTCTAAAACAAAAGGAAAGGTCAATCACTTAATGTACATGGACGATATTAAATTGTTTGCGAAAAACAGGGGAGAGCTTGAGACTCTGTTCAACGAAGTAAGGGAATATAGTGAGGACATAGGAATGGAGTTTGGGATAGAAAAATGCGCAATCATGGTAATGCACAAAGGAAGGCTTTCAATGACTGAGGGAATTGAACTTCCGGACAACAACAAGATTAGGGCATTGACTGCACAAGACCGATACAAGTACCTAGGTGTCCTTGAATGTGACACGATAAAACGGGAAGAGATGAAGGAGAAAATTAAGAGGGAATACCTTAGAAGGATAAGGAAAATATTAGAAACCAAATTAAATAGCAGAAATCTAATAAAAGGAATGAACACCTGGGCTGTGTCAGTAGTTAGGTATACAGGACCATTCCTAGGATGGACAAAGGAAGAGCTCCAATCAATGGATAGGCGAACAAGGAAACTTATGACGATGCATAAAGCATTACACCCTAGGGATGATACAGATAGACTATACGTTAAGAGAAAAGAAGGTGGTAGGGGGCTCATCAGCATAGAAGATTGTGTCCAGAGAGCTAAAGTAGTCCTAGATAAATATGTGCAAACAAATAGTGAAGAAATCATAAAGAGCGCGAGGGATAGTGCAACAAACAAAGTAGAAAGCAATGGAACGGTACAGCAAACTAGAAAAGAAAAGTGGGAAGGAAAAAAATTGTACGGCGAGTTTAAAAGACAGATAAAAGATATAGCAGACGAGAAATCATGGACGTGGTTACGAAAGGGAAACCTTAAGAGAGAAACAGAATCGCTCATCATGGCAGCCCAAAACAAAAGCATAAGGACAAACTACATAAAAGCTAAAATCGACAGAACACAGGCAAACAGCAAATGCCGCATGTGCGGTGAAAGAGATGAGACAGTAAACCACATAACTAGTGAATGTAGTCAACTCGCCCAGAAGGAGTATAAGCATAGACACGATAGAGTAGCAACGATGATACACTGGGAACTAAGTAAACAAATGGGATTCAACCATGGGGAAAAGTGGTATCAGCACAAGCCAGAGGCAGTTTTGGAGAATGACAACCACAAACTACTGTGGGACTTTGACATCCAAACTGACCACCTCATCCAGGCAAGAAGGCCGGACTTAGTAATAGTAGACAAAAAAAGGAAGGCCTGCCAAATAGTAGACGTGGCTGTGCCTGCAGACCATAGAGTAAAAAAGAAGGAGGCTGAAAAAAGGGAAAAATACCAGGACCTAGCAAGGGAGTTAAGGAAAATGTGGAACATGAAAACCAGGGTAGTACCGGTCATAGTGGGAGCACTAGGAACTGTCCCCAAAACGCTGAGGGAGAGACTGGAGGAGATCGGGATTAGGGGGAGGATAGAGACCGTACAGACCACAGCACTACTGGGAACTGCACGGGTACTGAGGAAGGTGCTAGAGATATAAGTACTGCAATGAATTGTAGCTCTGTCATGATATGCGAAAGAGGGAGGAGACGTTAGCTGAAGACCTGAGGAGACTTATTGTCACTCAGCCCTCAGCGATAACCACTGGGCAACCGGTGTGAAACTGTAAATCGCAGAATTACTGCGACCTGCTAGTACTAGGAGAGGAGGGCTGGAGACTTGAGGAGACTTGCTGTCACTCAAACTCCAGCGGTTACCACCAGGCAACTGGTGTGAGATTCCAAATAATAATAACAACAACAACACCAACAACAATAATGATAATAATATTAATAATAATAATGATGATAAAAATAATAATAATAATAATGATGATAATAATAATAACAACAACAACACCAACAACAATAATAATAATAATATTAATAATGATAATAATAATAATAATAATAAAGTGGTATCAGCACAAGCCAGAGGCAGTTTTGGAGAATGACAACCACAAACTACTGTGGGACTTTGACATCCAAACTGACCACCTCATCCAGGCAAGAAGGCCGGACTTAGTAATAATAGACAAAAAAAGGAAGGCCTGCCAAATAATAGACGTTGCTGTGCCTGCAGACCATAGAGTAAAAAAGAAGGAGGCTGAAAAAAGGGAAAAATACCAGGACCTAGCAAGGGAGTTGAAGAAAATGTGGAACATGAAAACCAGGGTAGTACCGGTCATAGTGGGAGCACTAGGAACTGTCCCCAAAACGCTGAGGGAGAGACTGGAGGAGATCGGGATTAGGGGGAGGATAGAGACCGTACAGACCACAGCATTACTTTGAACTGCACGGGTACTGAGGAAGGTGCTAGAGATATAAGTACTGCAACGAATCGTAGCTCTGTCATGATATGCGAAAGAGAGAGGAGACGTTAGCTGAAGACCTGAGGAGACTTATTGTCACTCAGCTTTCAGCGATAACCACTGGGCAACCGGTGTGAAACTGTAAATCGCAGAATTACTGCGACCTATGAGTACTAGGAGAGGAGGGCTGGAGACTTGAGGAGACTTGCTGTCACTCAAACTCCAGCGGTTACCACCAGGCAACTGGTGTGAGATTCCAAATAATAATAATAATAATAATAATAATAATAATAATAATAATAATAATAATAATAATAATAAAAAAACCGCACATTCCAAAACAATGAGAAAAAGTTTTACCAAGATTTAAATGGGGAAAGAAGGCAGGACATGAAACCAGATGCCACAGAGGCCAAGAACTATTGGAATAGCATATGGGGGCACCCAAAAAGACACAACGTAACACCGCAATGGTTAGGAAACATGAGAAAAGAACTAGAAGATATAGACAAGGGAGAACCAATAGTACTGAATGAAACCACATTGAAACATACTCTTAGGAAAGTAGCCAGCTGGTAAGGACCGGGTCCCGACGGGATCCATGGGTATTGGTTCAAAAAATTCACCACGTTACACGGCAGACTCACTCACCTACTCCAAAATTGTCTAAACGAAGGCAAATACGATATGATTCCACATAGCTGGATACTCGAATGCCTTAGAATGTTCAAAATTAGCGAACCGGTGGTTAAATTCATTGGTAATTCGATGGAAGACTGGAAAGTAGATTTGACAGCCGCAGGGGACAAACTAGCCGAGGTAGGGATAAAAAGGGGAATCTTCCAAGGAGACTCGTTGTCCCCACTATTATTTGTTCTAACAATGATACCGCTTAACAGAATCCTGAAAAACAGCAAGGGATACCACTTCTCTAAAACAAAAGGAAAGGTCAACCACCTAATGTACATGGACGATATTAAATTGTTCGCAAAAAACAGGGGAGAGCTTGAGACTCTGTTCAACGAAGTAAGGGAATATAGTGAGGACATAGGAATGGAGTTTGGGATAGAAAAATGCGCAATCATGGTGATGCACAAAGGAAGGCTTTCAATGACTGAAGGAATTGAACTCCTGGACAACAGCAAGATTAGGGCATTGACTGCACAAGACCGATACAAGTACCTAGGTGTCCTTGAATGTGACACGATAAAACTGGAAGAGATGAAGGAGAAAATAAAGAGAGAAGGATAAGGAAAATATTAGAAACCAAATTAAACAGAAGAAATCTAATAAAAGGAATGAACACCTGGGCTGTGTCAGTAGTTAGATATACAGGACCATTCCTAGGATGGACAAAGGAAGAGCTCCAATCAATGGATAGGCAAACAAGGAAACTTATGACGATGCATAAAGCATTACACCCTAGGGATGATACAGATAGACTATACGTTAAGAGGAAAGAAGGTGGTAGGGGGCTCATCAGCATAGGATATTGTGTCCAGAGAGCTAAAACAGTCCTAGAAAGATATGTGCAAACAAATAGTGAAGAAATCATAAAGAGCGCGAGAGATAGTGCAACAAACAATAAACAATAAAGTAGAAATAAAGTAGAAAATAATGGAACAGTACAGCAAACTAGAAAAGAAAGATGGGAAGGGAAAAGATTGTACGGCGAGTTTAAAAGACAGATACAAGATATAGCAGACGAGAAATCATAGACGTGGTTACGAAAGGGGAACCTTAAGAGAGAAACAGAATCGCTCATCATGGCAGCCCAAAACAAAAGTATAAGGACAAACAACATAAAAACAAAAATCCACAGAACACAGACAAACAGCAAATGCCGCATGTGCAGTGAAAGAGATGAGACAGTAAACCACATAACTAGTGAATGTAGCCAACTCGCCCAGAAGGAGTATAAGCATAGACACGATAGAGTAGCAACGATGATACACTGGGAACTAAGTAAACAAATGGGATTCAACCAGAGGCAGTTTTGGAGAATGACAACCACAAACTACTGTGGGACTTTGACATCCAAACTGACCACCTCATCCAGGCAAGGAGACCGGACTTAGTGATAGTAGACAAAAAAGGAAGGCCTGCCAAATAGTAGACGTTGCTGTACCTGCGGACCATAGAGTAAAAAAGAAGGAGGGCGAAAAAAGGGAAAAATACCAGGACCTAGCAAGGGAGTTAAGGAAAATGTGGAACATGAAAACCAGGGTAGTACCGGTCATAGTGGGCGCACTAGGAACTGTCCCCAAAACGCTGAGGGAGAGACTGGAGGAGATCGGGATTAGGGGGAGGATAGAGACCGTACAGACCACAGCACTACTTGGAACTGCACAGATACTGAGGAAGGTACTAGAGATATAAGTACTGCAACGAATAGTAGCTCTGTCATGATATGCGAAAGAGGGAGGAGACGTTAGCTGAAGACCTGAGGAGACTTATTGTCACTCAGCTTTCAGCGATAACCACTGGGCAACCGGTGTGAAACTGTAAATCGTAGAATTACTGCGACCTATGAGTACTAGGAGAGGAGGGCTGGAGACTTGAGGAGACTTGCTGTCACTCAAACTCCAGCGGTTACCACTAGGCAACTGGTGCGAGATTCCAAATAATAATGATAATAATAATTGTGTCATCCATAGACAACTGTTTCGTTGTATCACAACTCTTTAGTGTGGCTATAGACAATCCAATATCCCTTCCTATACCGCGATGTAGGGCCGAAACCTTCACTTCAGAGGCAGACGCTCTATCCACCACAGAACTGGACGGCCAGAATGAAAGAATTAAGCGATATATTCTACATAATGAAGAGCATTGCATAGAAGCCAACCCTAAAGAAAGGGGCGTTAATTATATATATATATATATATATATATATATATATATATATATATATATATATATATATATATATGCTAAGCGAGATATCGCTTTTTTTACTCCCAGTCCCTCAGTAACAATCATAACAGCTCTACTCGCTCTAAGATTATCAGCAGGTGGGCAGCTGACAAGCCGATTTTAACTAAAAAGTAAGTACCAAGAAAAGCATGAATTTGCATTTGAAATCGAACAGCTTCCAAAAATTATATTTAGTTGTTCGATTTTCAAGAGTCAATTAGCCGAAAAAGCTGCGAGGAGTTCTCAAGAGTACACATAGAAAATTTCCAGGGTTTATGTTGAGTAGTTTTTACGATAGGTTTTCACAAGGACGGATTTCTCCCTTTCGTCTGTAACTTCACCTTCAGTTATTATAGTATTTCTTCCTTTACCCCGACTATTCGTGTCTTATTCATTTATTGAGCAATGGTTGCCATCAAAGGTGGCGAAGGGAGCTATCCTTTTTTTATGCGTGAAAGTGGTTGTTTATTTTAATTCCAAGCTCTCTAGGCGTCTTTTAAAAGTTTTTAAAGCAGAACAAACAAATCGGTGCTAAATTCATATTAGCGCATAAAGCTTACTCTTGTTTCCGCTAGACTTCGAGCCGACACGGCAAACAAAAATGCACCACCACTAAAATTACTTTGTCCTTCTTTTCTAATATAAGATGCAGAGTCTTTTGTTGTGGATCTAAACAGCGATGGATCACCTGTTTTCGCGCATAGTCTCTTTTGTTGAATCTGAATAGTAATGGATTGTAGAGAGACGAGGATTTGGGATCCTCGTGGGTTGACTGTGTAGTGCTCCGGCCCTGTTGCTGTGGAAAGGAAGGAAGCTGTACAAAGGGAATGGAATTCGCGTCAAGTATGAAGTTGGACGCGCATTGAAATAAAGAGAACTGAATAAATGAACACAAGAATTATGGCCGGACAAGAGACGTACGTTTAATACAAGAATAAAGATGAGGTACGTGTAAAGATAACATTAATACGATCGATCGTGAGAAGTAATGTTAGGAGAAGAGGTAGGAGAAAAGATGGCGAAAGGTGAGAGCTTTCTTGTCTTGATAGTACTGACGTCGAAGTTGTAGCAGAGTTGTCTGAACGCGTGGATTCCGAATGGTTGGATAGCTCCAAGATACGTGGAAACCGGGTCCAGTGTGCGAGCCTTACTGCCAAGTAAGCGAGTTAACTTGGGGGCTATTCTCAGACGCTGTTAGACTCTCGACGAACAGACTATGAAAGACATAGAACATGGAGTTTTATCCATGCATGTTTTTCTCGAAGTGAGGATGGTGGTTATGATCAGATCGGCCAGTGGGTTGGCGAAATGATAGCGATCTTTAAGAGATGGGAAAAGAGTGGAAGAGTACCCTCTCGCGAGGGCCAGGGCCAGAGGTATGTCCAGCTAGGGGTCCTGGTGCCAATGAGCATTGGACCAGGGACAAGGAAAGAGAAAGAATGGCCGGCCGCGGAGGCTGGGGCTAGAAGCGGAGCTGGGGCTAGGGTTGCTGGAGCTAATGTGCGTCCAGGGGTTTTATATGGGTCGTCAGAGGAAGTGACATTTTGGATATCTAGCTAAAAGAAAAGTTTCGTACTAAATTCCTAACTAAAAGTATAGGGGGCACTACAGTAATATGTATCTTTTAGACATGATCATTTGCAAAAATATTTAAAAACGAGGAAATTTCTCAGAATAAACCGAAATAAGAAGATTATTTTCATCTTTATAACATATACACTGGATGTGCAAATGCCCTTGGGAAAAACGTGGATCTATCTATCCTCCCACTCCCAGTTATGGGTAAAATAGCATAGCAAATTGAACTCTGTAGCCTTGGGAAGGCAACCATTTTAAGAGAAGTACCATTCTGATTCCAGAGTGTGGAGCCCCCTTTATAGCGATTTGACACCAAATTTGCTAACGTCAGTGAAGCCGAAGGGAGGATTCCAATAACTTGGCATTGCCGGATCTCCCTACACTACTGCCTAGGCATCCATTATTTGTAGAGACAAAACGGAGGTTTTTCACGAAGATATAGATTATATTAGTATGGTTTGCTTTATGTACATTTTGAGATAATATCAAATATTTGCTAACTGTTATTAATTTCTGATTAGTATTTTCTTGAATATCAAATCTTTTTAGTCACTTTCTATCGTTTCTTCATTCAGAGGGTGCTACCTCTATAACATCTCACAGCAAAACAAACGCTGGACGTTATTTTTGCTTTTCATCTTTATCGTAAAAGTGAAAGATAGGGGGTTAACTAACTGTGGCAGATCGATTGCGTTCTCGAAAAGTACGTCACAAAATGAGTCCGATCATTGGTGTCTCTGGACATCTGCGTTCGGAATTTGTTTCGTCTTGGACATTTATGCCCAACTTTTTTGCGAGCGATGCCGCCAACAGGCATACTTTTCAAGTTCGGACTTGAAAAAATAAACGAAAACAAGAAGTTTTTATCCCGTTGTCAGCAAAGATATTATTTTTAGGAATTGTGGTCGAAATTCAATCAATGGGAAGCCCCCCAATCATCCCATGACCAACCAGCATCAGTCGGTGCAATTTCTGAATACATTTTTACACCAGAATGTCGACCGGTAAAGACAACCTTCACTCGTTTAGCCTAAAGCCAGTCATTATAGTGTGTCAGCAAATGGACCGATACACACAAATCAACTATTTCATAACTTCAAACTTGATCAACAAACTCAAGTTTTTTTTTCAAAAGTTACCAGTCTTGCCCGGGGAAAAAACAGATTCCTTCCTTAGAATTTCCCACTTTTCAAGAAGGTCACACAGAATCCCTAACTTACAACAAGAACTTTGACAAAATCTTTCATAGATTTGATACTTGCAAGTATTATGATCTCTTTTTATTAAACCGAGGGCTTTCTCAAACACTTTGGCTCTTTCACAAACTCTTATCGTTAATTGTACTTTTTTCTTTCAAGATTAGAGGTGAAAAGACGCATTTCTCTTGCAAATATTTTCTACTCCCTGTCTCAATTAAATATCAGACGAATCAAGAAGTATGTATTATGCTTGTTTGTTCACTGCTTTGATTCAGGCTTTCAGAAACATTAAAAATCCCAACAATATACTTATTTCGAACCAGGAAATAAGACTTATCTAATGTATGTTTTTTTTTCAAAAACTTTCTGTTAAAAACGAATGAATTGTTCTGTAAGACTTCATCAAAGTTTGGCTGCTATGATTCATAGTTTCAAATATTAAAACGTAGACATCAAGACACTCAACTCAATACCTAAATCCTAAAACCATCACGTACATCAGCGATTGTTACCGAGTGAATAATTCATATCCATGTTTTATTTTCTCCACTTAATTTCCTTTGTTACATTAAGAGTATTTATTGCGATCAGTTTTGAAAATACCAATTCAAAAATAAGGAACAATTTCATTCTTTGGTACATGCATATGGAAAATCTCTCAGTAAACTGACATGTTTATATTGATGTGAAGTCATTGAGTTTTGTTGTGGCCTTATCATAACTGTCCAACTGAGAAATGCAGAAATAAACAAGGCAATTTGGTTTAATAATTGTTGCTAGAAGGCTTTATTGTGCTCACATGATACAACATTCATTGCCTTCGATTGTGATCGCTTTACGTCCGGTTTCGTTTGTTTATAAACAATTTAACCGTCTTAATGAACTGGTTAAGAATTAATGAATGACAAAACTTCTGAGTTGAACAGCCATAGCAATAAAAGATAGCAAAGTGTTCTACGCGTGTTCGTGTGCTTGTTTGCCTTTTTTTTTTATCATGCTTGTGTGCTTGTTAGTTTCTTCGTGTGTTTCAGCGTCCTTGGCAAGTTAAATAAATTAAATATAAATTTGTACTATCTTAAACTTCCTTCTTTGTTTCTCAACTCATTTTTGCGTCGTTCGACCATCTATCTATCTATCTATCTATCTATCTATCTATCTATCTATCTATCTATCTATGTCACATTGTGTTTTGTTTGTGTATCCAGGCAGCTCACATTACTAAGCAATCATACAAGTATTTTGTTTCCATTGTTTTTATGATTGCTATTTTGTTATGTATATGTTGATTTAATTGACAAAATAACTCGTTTTTGTTGGCAGTTTGAAGAGACAAAAACGAAATGTCATAAATCCGATGTCATGGTGACTGTAACACAGGGAAGAGAGAATGCAAGTGGATATTCCGAGGTGGTCCATTACAGAATCCTAATCAAATGTACTTCATCAAATCATCCCCGTTAATCATAACTTGACCCCAAAAGAAGCAGAAAAAACCTTCAAAGAAGCAAAACATGGACGCCACAAATGGACATAGGTTAATCAATGTGTATGTTGGAGGCGTTTGTATGCGTGAACGTACGTGCATTTCCATGCATTTTCAGATATGTATGCGTGTGCACACCACCATTCACGTACGAGGGTGAATCAGGGCCAGACACGCAGTTTTTAGTTGAATTTTTATCTGAAATGTATGGTGCTCAGTCTACATGACTATATTCACCGTTGAATCGATTGCATTGACAGATACGGAGTCCTGCTGAAAAAAAATAGTGACAGCATGTAGATGAAAATGACGATTGGAAGGTGAAGTAAAAAAACTCAAGAGATAGCTTTTACAACTCAACATCTTTTTATTAATATTCCGTGGGCGTAATTCGATGCATTTCGACGTGGGCCAGCCATTTTTTCAGAGAAAAACGTTTGAGGCGGTTCACAGAGGAAAATATGTTGTTTACATTTCCACGCTGAAGAGGAGAATGTTTGGTCGTCTGGTAAGAGTGAGGTGTTTGTGTCTGTGTAATTGAAGGTGACATTTGGTTTGAAATGAGATGGGTCTATGAGGGGCGGGGTCAGGGGGTGTAAGTTTCCAGTCTCAGTGGGTGTTTGGCAAGTCTTGAATAAGAGAGGCACTCAAACACACACACACACACACATACACACACACACACACACACTTATATGTATATACATGCATTAAAGCACACACACACAGTGTCACGATGTCACAGTGTATGTGTTCAAATGCATATACATATCGATCAAATACTTAAATTTCGTCTGTTGATAAGATTTTCAAGATTAATATATACGACTAGTGGTATATTTTACTACTCTCTCTCTCTCTCACATATATATGTGTGTGTGTACATATATATTTTTAATTAGCACGATAGTTTTGTTAAAATTTCTGAGTCGATGTTTTATCATTATACATCAACTTTTTGGACTATTTTCAACGTCTTTGTTGTCTTTATCATAGCGTTTCAGCTGCTGTACTCTCCAACCTTCGTATAGTGTTTATAACATTCTGTAATCCCCAAGAAATATCGAACGCAAGCCATCGATCCTTTAGAAAGGTAGGAGAGTACAACGGATGTTCATCTTTGCTTCGTCGACTTTTAAACCTCCCCAAACTTTAAAACCTTCTCTGTTCAAAACCGACATTTTTCTTCCTGTAAAATTGATATTTCTTCTCTTTACTGATCACAGTGTCCTTTTTCCTGGTAAGTGAAAGAATCGTGATTTACTTTTCATGGCTCCAACCAGTAAACTTTCATTCTAAGTCTGGCACACTAAAAAATGACCGAGTGTCACTGAGTGTAGTTCCTTTTAGCTTTTTATCTGCAAATGCATAAAAAATCTGAGTTCATTCGGTCCGTATCAGATCGTATTATTTTTTCATGACTTGCCTTTATCTTGAAATAAATAACACTAAAGAGAGTAATATATATACCTGATAATAAAAAAGAGGGAGAGAAGATACTATCAAGAAAGTGTCGTCAACAAAGAAACTTTTGCTTAATGTGCATGTAAGTAAACAGCATAGTACGTACACTCATGCACATATTGATTAAAGACAATGATTACTCCAAGTGACATGGCATCATAGAAAGCATTGTTAGAGTTAGGCTTGAAATCTTCTGAAATTACCCCTAAGCTAAATATCACTTTTGGTGATTTTTCACCTAATATTACATGAATTTTTATTTGTATACTCACGATAACCGTCTACAATGCGACTGGCCGTAGTAATTCATAATTTAGAAATATTTCATTTACCATGATTTGCGTTTTATAAGAAAAAATGACTCAATCAGAAGTATAATTCTTTTGGTATTGGTTTGAAGTCAGTATAAAGACCATCGATAAGGACTTTTCATAAAATTACTACACAGATCATTGATAGAAAACGTAACTGTGATCCACTTAACGTCAAACGAAGTTTTTAAAATCGAATTTCATTGATAAGAGGTATGTTAGGAAATATCAAATGATTCTTAATATCCCGAGAACCAGTTCCAGCGCCGTTTTGCAGGTTATTTTGGCAAAACATCGCATGACCGATGTCTGTCACTCCTTACAATCCAGATTTGGCTCCCAGCAACTTCTCATTCTTCCTAAAGACATTCAGGGTGAGATTAACGAAAACATGAGAAGCAGCAAATGACGTTTCGCAAGAGTAGACATTTCAGACTGTTTTTAAGAGTGGAAGAAACGTTGGGAGAAGTGAATAAGGAGTTCTTTCAAGGAATCTAAGACGCTCTTGACATAGGCAGGCTATTTTTCGTTAATATTTAATGGCTGAACACTTATATCGTATATATCTGTACTTTGCATGAATGATCACCGTAGCCAACGCATGTACCGGAACTAATTATCTAAAAAATCATCAAAATTTGTTGCTCTTTTTTGTTGATATCAACATAGATAATCGTAGCTCACGCGTGTTTTTGCATAACCACGTGTAATATGTGTTTCCATCGTGGCACAAAAATTCGAGGAAAAGTTATTCGCAGGAAATGAGGAATTCAAATTCAGATAGAGGTAGATGGGGTTGAAAGGAGAATTCCCACAACGAACTTGGGGTGTTAGCATCATGAATCTAAAACTGTAGTATTGTTCATAGTCGGATGTTTAGTCTTTCATCTAACGTGGACACTAACCGACTATCTACGACTACTCCTCCACCCTCAGCTGCTGTCTTCGTTCCAACAAGATACTAAAATTCAAATTCCCTGCTGCTGTGGTGCATCAATCCTCCTAATGGGGAGAACACACATATCTTGAAATCAAGCATTCAAGATACAGGCTTTTACCGCCCCCTGAAACTCTCTAATTCTTTAATCGTCCAACTGAAATACTGGCGACTGTCTACATGAAATAGTTTTATTCACTTAGTCAAGTGTAAATTGACACGTGAACTTCTTGGTTCCTTACCCTTTACTTTGACTCCAAAGCTGTCACCTTTAGATCCAGTACAGCCATCTTCACACAGGCTGAAGAAAAAATGGGTGAAAAGCGAGTGCGGGTAAGTGGTATGTAATGACACAATCAGGCCGAACAGGCTGACATCTGAACATAGCTGAATGATTAGGATAAATATAGGAATGTCCGTTCTTTCTGCACCCGACTATTATCCCTCTCTCCAGTTCCTGCCACATTTCCATCTCATCCTACGCCCTCTCTATAAATGTAGACATTCTTGTCTCATTAGTGTCATTTTCTCTCATATCACAGACCACAGTCCACAGAAACGTACGAAAAGATACGAACAACTACGCATATCCACGAACGTATAAATGCAAAAGACGGTATCAGTTGGGTTTCATCTCTCTGTCTCTCTCGTACATGCGCATATACACACACAAGCATGAACATGCACTCTCATAGCGCGTGCAAAATAAATATATACAATAGAATACCCTATGTAATTAATATCTTTTTGAATCAAATATACAAGGCATAGCCATTCGTACTAAGATACTAAGTCTTATCCGTTAAAATGCTTTGCAAATTATGTTCAGACTTTTACAGACACGCACGGGCACATACATACACAGATACGTAGATTCGTAAAAAAATTGACGAATGGAACCTTGAATAATACGTGGATTTAAAGGAGTCGAATTTATAAAACACTACGATAACCGTGTATGAAATATGCCTCTCGAATGGTTGCGTGTTCATGTGCGTACACAAACACACATAATTATACACACTTACACTCACAAATGTATGTGAATGCATTTGCGTTCACGCGCGCTTGAGCGTTTGTTTCCAGACAAAAATTTGAAAGAAGCAAATAATTATCTAAAGGTGACAGCTCTTGACATGTACTGGAACTCTCCACCTCAAGATTTTTTCCATTACAAACTTACCCATTTCTTACAATAGTGCTTTGCAGTAGCAAATGAGTTCAGTACCCTCCAATTTGTAACAAAAAATTTTCTTGAAGTTACACCAAACATTTGTCCTGGTCTATCCAGTCCAGTTAAACTAGTTGAAAAGGTGAATGTTTAGAAGGGATCGAACTGAACGGTTTTGGATGCAGCTTGACTCGATTGTTATGGAAAATATTTTCCCGTCCGTCGTACGAAATGACGGCTTTGAATATTTCGTTTACTTCTCTTCAGTAATGCCAATTTACATATTAGAAACCGTCCATCAAAACTATCACTAAAGTAATCTACATAGATATCTTCAGTTTTCAAGTTGGTCGGGCTGGCTGGCTGGCTGGCTGGCTGGTTGGTTAAGTATGTACGAATGTATCACAAGCCGCACTACGGAAGCTAAAAGGCTGAAAATTAAAATCTACAAAGAAATTTTAAAAAATCCTCACTCTGAATAGGATTTTTGAAGGGGGTTCGATTTGCAACGTAAGTTTATGCTAAATTTGACCCTTCTTGTGTCCAGCTGCATTGAAGCTTGTTTTTTTTTTTGGTTTTTTTTTGTGAAAATTCCGACCTTTTTATGCGACAGCAAAAGGCAGGAAAAGTAACTTATTTATTGATCCTCCTTTTTCTCATTTTTAATAAAAAAACCCCGACATGGCACGCTGCTAAATGGAATTGGTCACGCAACGGTTTCTATTGCGTAAATAACCAGACCTGTTCTGGTTATTTACATTCTATCGGAATTTAAACAATTCTGATGAGTGGAAGTCAAAGCAGATAATCTATACGTACTCCAAAGGAAGATCTATAATTCTAAGGTTGTATTCATTTCTATTAGATTTCTCAACAACTGCTCATCCCCAAACCTTCAAACTCGACACTACACAGCCTTGTATGCTGACTATTGAATGAGGCGAATGTCAACTTCGCATGTTCAGTTGTCGAGTAATCGTGGTACATACACACTGATTTCTTCAATTATGGTTCAACAATTAGATAAAGTTAGATTTACTGAAGGCAGAGAAAAGACAACTCGATGTGACCGACTTGATGCCATATTAAGGAATATTAAGTTTATTATCTTTTAAAGATATTTTGAGGAAGCAAAATAAAGTATATATATATATATATATATATATATATATATATATATATATATATATATATATATATATATATATATATATATATATATAAAGATCTACATTTATTAAATGACAATTAAAGAAGGATATTTAAAAGAAATAATAGGCACTACCTTGACAGTGAAATTAAATTCATTTATAATTATGAGCTATTCCTCATTAATATTCCAGTGGGGTTCTACGTAACAAAAAAGTTGTTATTTTGCAATAGATAGTTTCGCAGGTCACAACTTTTGTGATGAAATATAGAGAGTGATGATATTGATGTGACACTAGGAGATGTGGTCCTCGTAGGTTGATTGTATAGTGCACCGGCCCTATTTATGTAGAAGGAAGGATGCTATACGAAGAGAATGGAATGCACGCCAAGTATGAAGTTGGACACGCATTGAAATAAAGAGGAATGAACACATACAAGAATTATGGCCAGACTGGAGACGTACGTTTAATACAAGAATGATGACGAGGTACATGTTAAGATAACATTAATACGATCGATCATGAGAAGTAATGTTAGGAGAAGAGGTAGGAGAAGAGATGGCGAAAGGTGAGAGCCCTCTTGTCTTGATAGTGCTGATGTCGAAGTTGTAGCAGAGTTGTCTGAACGCGTGGATTCCGAATGGTTGGATAGCTCCAAGATACGTGGAAACCGGGTCCAGTGTGCGAGTCTTACTGCCAAGTAAGCGAGTTAACTTGGGGGCTATTCTCAGACGCTGTTAGACTCTCGACGAACAGACTATGAAAGACAGAGAACATGAAGTTTTATCTATGCGTATTTCCCGAAGTGAGGATGGTGGTTAAGATCGGATCGGCCAGTGGGTCGGCGAAACGATAACAAACTCAAGGAGAAAGAAAGAGAGTGGCCGTCCACAAAGGCCAGGGCTAGAGGTATGACCAGCTAGGGGTCCTGGCGTCAATGAGCATTGGACCAGGAAGAAGGAAAGAGAGAGAATGGCTGGCTGCAGAGGCCGGGGATAGAAGCGTACTCAGCTAGAGGTGCTGGAGATAGTGAGCATTGGACCATGTGCGTCGGAGGAAGTGACCTTTTCGATATCTAGCTAAAAGAAGAGTTTCGTACTTAATTCTTAACTAAGAGTATAGAGGGGCACTACAATAGTTTTATAGTTCGTATTCATTGATAAAATGTTGTAAGATTACCTGCAAACTAAAAGGATTTCAATTTTTGCAATAAATAGTTTTGTAGTTTGTTTACAAACCCATTCAGTGATGAAATTAGAATAGAAAAATCAAAAACCATTTTAATTTTTGTAATGAATATTTTTATAGTTTGTTTACAAAGTAATTTTCGTTATGCTTTAGACTTTGTATGTAATGTCACGCATGAAGTTATACTGGTAATATATTAATGAACTTAACTATGTTCTTGCTCATTATACTATGTCAGTATCATAGAAATCATTATATTTAGTTTAAGTTTAACGGTAATTTTAGTAAGTTATCTTGTTTAAAAGGACACGGGCAAAACAGAGCATTTGGAGATTCGATTTAGAACGATATGAATATGGATTGATCATCGAGAAGTCCTTTTTCTGGATTGCTATGTTTGTATAAACCAGAGAAAAATACGCTCAACCAAGCATTGAGAACTAGACAGACTGTGTGGAAAAGGGTGCCAAACCATTGAATATTGGATAATCCAAGTTCGGACATCAGCAGTAGCATTCTACGAATATAACAAACTGACTTTATTGCTTCATTATACCTTCCCCATTAGGTTTAGAGTATTTCTAAAATATTTAGTTTGTCAGGAGTCCCGATAGTCCTGGCAAGAACAATTTATGTGGGAGATCTATTATATATTACCTTAAACTTTGTCAACGAGATAGGATCAGTTGTTTTTGGTACTATGATTTCAGGCTGTGGACTAATAGATTAGCAGTTGAGCGGGTTCAGGAGTTATTTCCGTAGGCGGAAAAGACCTCGTGATAATCTGATCTTGGTGACGTTTGATGATGTCACCAGGTCAAAGCGACAGTGGAACAACACTTAAGAGGCATTTATCACATCAAGCACTCGACGATCATAGGATGGATAGAATTCACGTCAATTTGATAAGCTAGGTATGAAACCTCAGTTATCCCCAATGCACACTCACTTGTATGTATGCAACCCAAGCCCAGTACCCTGCAGTTTTGTTAAAACCAGGTTAAGTAATTCAAGGTGGTCAGTTTTACTTGCAACACAATCAGGATATGATCCTGGTAACACAGAACTCCGGGCATACCCTGGAGGAATCTTCAATAGCACTCTGAAAAAGGTCATGAGTAGGAGAAATGCCTAAGCAGTCTTCTGTACAGGAATAAAACATTGTGTGTGTTTATAGCAGATTATTTTTCTGATTCGTCATCCAATAGCAGTTGTGCATATGCCTTTGACATATCTAAATTGGAAACAAAATTTCCATCAGAAAAACTAGTAAACAAATCCTCAAGCTTAGGTATCGGGTATTCCTTTAAAGTTTCAGTCTTATTTGAAATTGTTTTATAGTTACCACAAAGTCTAATGGTATCATCTGTTTTGAGAACTCGGACTATATCAGCAGTTCACTTAAAATGAGGGCCAGGAGGAATAATACCTTCCTTGACAAATCTTTCAAGTTTTTGAGCAACTTTAGTCTTCATAGCATAAGAAATAGGTCTAGCTTTGCAATGAACAGGATGCACTTCTTTACTCACTAGTGTAATTAAAGATTTCTCCCTTGTAGCATCCTAGACCCGGAGAAAAGATTGTGAGAAATATTTGTTATGTCTTTCACGAATTGAGATTGATAAAAAGAAAAAGATTGAACAGACATGGTTAGAAAATAGGATTATTTTAGAATATCTCTGCTGAATAGAATAAGACTAGGTTTGTCAACCACAATTAGAACAATATTTTTAGTTTCCTTAGTTCTTGTATGTGTCATATCTGAGTGCAATTTACCAACGATAGGAAACAGAAAGCAATCATATACCTTTAGATTATAAGAACACATGTAACTTAGGATGACATGGCTTACTCGGCAGATGTATTCACAAAGTTCACTGGAGTTACTTTGCAACTGCAATGAAATGAGATTAACCATACCAACGTCAAATCAGCCCTCTCTACGTTTCTGTTCAAGTTTTAGTTATTCAAACATAACACAGCCCATCGTGAGCTCTCTTAGTTTTTACCTGAATTGGAGAAAGAAAAGAGCATACCACACGATGACCGTAAATTGTATTGTACACATCTGGATGAGGCATGTCTCTCTGGATCTTTTTCTGGATCTTTTTTAGCTTGAAATACCAGACTGGGTGATCAAATCATCCCTGGATGTCAGCAATTAGGAAACAGGAATTGTGGAGGAAATTTTTAAAATTTTTTTTATTAAGAATGACAAAGTTTTGTAACGAAAAAGCATTTCTGATTGCTATCCAGCATTGTGGGACGAAGCCAAGATATACTTTGTTGCTTTTCCAACATTATATTTATTAAAGTGGCGCTCAAGCGCAGTCACCCAGTTACTCTCCAAGCAAAAAAGTAGACTTGAAATTACCGAACGCGTAGATGTAAGACTTCTTCGTAGTGCCTTCCAGCCTCGTGTTGAAAAGCTGATATCTCTATCCCAAGCACATTCCTCCCATTAATACTCTGAAGACAATGTCGTTAGGGGTGAAGTATAGAATTACCATTCCATGTTGTTGAAAAAGCTTAATAAATTGGTTTACCAGGTTTTGTTTCACTTGTGTCTGTTTAGTTGTTTCGAATTTTCAGTTGACCAAATTGGAAGCGATGTTTGATCGCATGAGTTCTTTAAGGGTCGCTAGGGATAAGGTAGCAGTTTGGGATACATCTGATACATGTGAATCTGTGAAGACTTATTTAATTTATCTATCTAATTTATCTATGTATTAGGATCTATTCATATCTATCTATCTATCTATCTATCTATCTAATGCTAGCTTCATGTAGGTGTTCTCTTCCAAAGATATGTACCACGGATCATAGTCTCGGTATTTTTCTGATCTCATCGTTTCAAATATCCGACCGTGTCCTTTTGACGTTGCACGTCTCAATCTGACTCCAACCCACTTTGGGTGATAAGAAAATTGGCCCAATTCCTCTTCGCTTCTTCCGGAATAGCTAGTTGCAGTAACAGTGACCGAGTCGTCATGAAGTTATCTCGTGTTGAATGACTTCATTTAAGGATAGGCTTTTCCATTGATTCGTGTTTTTGAAGGAGCTCTCAGAATTACCCGTAAGCGGATATACTGATAAGTCAGTCTTTGTTCTATGGTTGAGCATTAGTCTTAGGGAAGGAGGAATGCAGGAATGCTAAATCAGTCATTTTGGGGCTAGATCTAGCTGATCTCTCCTTATTAAGTCGATAAAAAATCTGCAAAAGCAGATAGCCAAAAATCTGGCCATAAAAATATTAGACAATTTAATCCTATTTTATAGCTAACAAACATATATAAATATATTTAATACTTTTAGCCATAAAATTATTTGAAAATTGGAAAAATTTAGCCGATTTTAGCAATTTTTAAGGTCAGTCAGAGCAAATCAAACTACTTGGAAAAATATCTTTTCATAATTTTCATTATTTTTCTTATTCGACCGACCAAATTTTGATTAAAACCTTTGCTTTGAGAAAATTTTTAGAGTCTAACACTATTTTTTTAGTTAATTCACGACAAATCTGTTAAGTTTGATTAAAATGAAGGTGCAATTTTTCTTGATTATTTGGTCTGGGGCTTAGTATATAGTTATTTTATTCGATAAATGGGATTTAAATTTTATCCATGAAGTTAGCCGAAAGTGGAAAAAGATTTCATCGATTTCAGCCAATTTTTGAAGTGGGTTTAGCTGGAAACGTCAAATTTTAGTTGGCAGCACTATTCCACTGTGCAAGAGATTTCAATAGAAATAATCGTTCGGCAATCGATCAAAGAAACGTTTGTGAAGGGAAAAGCAAGTTGTGGTAAAATACGAGAAGCAATGAAATGCAACGGGAAGCAACGAGAAGTCAAATAAAGATATCATTTATGAACAGTTGCAGTGCTATAATCAATGATTAATTTTAACAATAAATTCTTTAAATGATCATAAACAATTTCAGGATACAAAAATCAAATTGCATTTAAAAATCTTCCAACCATCCCCAGACATCTTTGAAAATGTTGAGATTCAGGCTCTTGACTGGCAAAACCGAAATGTTTATACCTTGCTCTTGAAAAGATCGTTGTATGACTCTTCCAGCATGAATTAGGGCCTTATCCAGCCGAAACTTCTACTGTTCACCGCCGTTCAAAACAACGTCAGCAACTAAATTCGCGTTTCTCACTATCTACACGTATCCTGCTGCGTCTAGCTGTCTGTCGGCAAACTGGGGTACAGTCATCCAACTCTATCTTACAGCACCCAAACCATGAGCCCACCATCACCACCGGCTCGATTCAAGAAGATTTACTTGAGTAATCGTATGGTATGCCAGTGAAACTGAATGGAAGTCATCTCGACCATCAAGGTTGAATTCCTTCTCGTCTATGACAAGAATCCTCCCCCACAGCGCATTTGGATAACTTTCGCAAAGCTTTAATGGAACAATAAATCAATTTTGAATTTAAATTGATTTATTTGCTCTTCTTTATAGAATGATAAAATAATAAAATGAACTCTGAAATAAATTCATATATATGTGTATATGATTTTTCCCTCACTCCCTTTCATTAAATACACATACTATATATGTGTGCGTGCATGTGTGTGTGTGTGTGTGTGTGTGTGTGTGTGTGTGTGTGTGTGTGTGTGTGTGTGTAAACGAGTGCGCGTGCCTACATAGTTCTTTCCCTTTGATATGTGCCGGTCTTCGATTTCATCACATGGGCTCACGAATCATAACCAAACAATCTCAATTACTAAATGAAGTTTTTACCAAATCTAGAATGATGCCTGTCTTTCTATTTCTTCAAAACAATATCAACCGCGTTTGCAGTTCTTATAGACCGCTGGAGGTGAGCACCATCGAATACAGATAGACCAAATGATGTTTACATTTGGAGGAGATTAGCTGAATTCGTACAAGGTTTACATCGCTAGTCAATAATATAATTTTCATATATACATACATACACACATGTATATGAGTACGTGTGAGCATGTGTGTGTGTATGTGTGTGTGTGTGTGTGTGTGTGTGTGTGTGTTTAACTACTTATTAATGAGTCTGCAGTTGGAATGATTAAAAAAGCATTCATTTTACGCAGCAAATGTTTATTTTCCATCCTTGTCGGTATACTTGAACTCAGTGGGGAATATTAATCACAGTTAGAAAAGGAAAGAACCGCACACACACGTGCACTCGTTCGTATACACACACACACACACACAAACACACACACACACACATGTGTATTGTATATATATTTAATGAGATAGAGTGAGAGAGATTCGTCTCTATCTCTTGAGCAAATATCAGTTTTGTCCTGAGCACTTCAGTCTGGACGCTCTCTCGTCAACAGAAACGTTACTATAATGTACTTGAGTATAAAAGTGGAAATTAATTTATCTGGTCTAAAAGAACTTACCAGGGGCATTTTTTTAACTATTTCCTTATGAAGGGGTTCATTGAGGGATGCAGGGATTGAATCAGCCGATGAAGTGGTGCTTATAAACCTAATGGGATTTGCTGTCGCCGAATTGGATAACAAACATTCACAAAGAGCCAAGTGGTTATTCTGTTTTATATGTATAGTAAAAATCAACCGATGTATTTTCTAGGTAAAAAACAATGACCTTCCAATGATTGCAAACGATTCAATTTATTCAAAGTAATGACGATATAATTTATGTATTGAATTCTGTACTAATGAATTTTCCACACACTGGCCCACTCCATGTTAACGGAGCATAATTTTCGTGCACAATTTTTAACATCGGGTAAACAAATGTAGCGTGTTTCAGAATTTTTACAATTTACGTCTTGACCACTCTCCCTACATTATGCCCCCACTTTTTTTTAGACACAATCCAATTAATCACGCATTTAACACTATACAGCCAAAATATTAGATCAAAATCCAGCTCATAACTACATGCCAGACTACAGTTTATGTTCACTTCAAACAAGTACCCAAGTGTTGAGTTATGAATCCACCTCTTTTCCCTCAGCTATACGCAAAAACAGGGCAGACTAGACTATTCAGCCTCGGTTAGCAACCAGACTAGGAGTCGGACAACTCAGAATTCAAACTGGTCCAACCCAACTGGTCTCCAGGTCGTGAGAGACTGGCAACATATGGGGTAAGGTGCGTACTACCAAGATTTACGGTTAGCAAGGCTCCATGGAAGCTCTGATGGGTCTAGCCAGCTGGTAGTGGAATATGGTAAATTGTAGAAGTAAGATAAAAGGAGATATAATTGCCCACGGAAAGGGGAAACGGCCGTCTCTTGTTCATTACGAAACCTTAAGAACAAATTAAACATTAAAATACGACACTTCTCGACTTAGAAGTCATAGGAAATACCCTTATTGCCATCTACGTTATTTTCCAATAGGAAATCATTGTTTTCATCGACTCAGTATTGCCCCACGAATCGTCCATCCGACCAACCAGCCAAGTGGGCAATAGATTCTTCTCTCTTTGCTCGTCAGTGTGTGTGTGTATGAGTGAATGTCTAGGTGCTCCTGGTTGTATTCTTGGGCTACAATCTTGAAAGTTCACATGGGTACACCACTAAGCACCATCTAAAACATTCCTTTTTTTTTTCAAAAACTTGCTTTTTTGTGTAAATGCCCTAATCTTGTTTTTTTTTTTTTTTAGGTAATCTCATGTATTCTTTCAGATAGATAGTATTGGTACACGCACTGGCTACGGATGCAAGGTACAGATATAAAAAATATTTAATGAATTTTTTAAAAACCTTTCAACTCGACTCTTTTGCTTTGGCATTGGATTGTATTCCTAGATGTCAAGCTAAGCAGCAGCAGAATTTTGCTTGGCCGTTGACTCTCTCCATTTTTACCTATTCTGGGCCATATCAACCGACTAAATAATTCGTTCTGAATTCAAATTGCCTCAAATTTCAAACAATTTTTTCAAAAATCGACAATCATCCCACTTTTTTTGATTAATTTCATGAACCAGTCTTCTAATGATCAGTACCGGAACTAATCGTGATTCCTGCTTAAATTTCACCGGGATAACACTTGTCGGGCCAAAGCAAGTCTTTTTAAAGTCGTCAGTTCCAAGAAAGGTAGACATCCCATTTTGAGACCAAATTTGGAAAGGTTAAGAGCGTTTGTAAGGAATCAAGTAGTTGACGAGAATAAACAACATCCCATACAAAAAAAAAAAAGCTTTTAGTAAGGGTTGGAGTTTATAATAGAGGGAAAGAAAGAGCAATCATTTCTTGTTTACATCGCACTACGTCTTACTATTTCTTTTATAAAAATCAATCCTCGAGAAGAATGATAAAATTTTAGAAAGAAAATAAGAAAAAAAAGAAGCTTACTTAACAGCGTTTATAGTTAACTTCATACATCATTCATTTTCGTTACGAACATTTAATCGGGGATAACTTGAAAAATCGATTGGAAACAAATATTTATATCACAGGAACAAATGTTTTATAGGCAGCGTGAAAGGTTTTGAATATATATATATATATATATATATATATATATATATATATATATATATATATATATATATATATATATATATATATATATATATTATTGTGTCATCCACAGACAGCTGTTTCGATGTATTACATCTCTTCAGTGTGACTATAGTCTTTCCATTATACCATCCAGTACTGCGAAACCTTCACTTCACACCTGGATATCTTACCTCTGGTCTACGGAACTGGACAGTCAGTATGGCTGAATTTAAGCGATATGTTTTTTTTACGCAGAAATACCTCATCCACCAGAGTGCTCTATTCAATGAGGAAATGTATACTTGATTCGACGGAATGGTTATAAATTGCGTTTTATAATATCAAAATTCTCATTTGAAATGATATCCCGTTATCATATTTAGTCGTAAATAGAGTAAACAACTAAAGAAAATAGGACGGTTGTAGGAATCGAACCTGTGACTGGAAGGGTAGCCATTTCAACGTAACGTTGCTGTTACCATTGAGCTGAACAGTTGCCAGTAATGCAAAGGCCCAAATAACGGTTTCAAACTTTAAATTCTCATTTTTTGTTTTTCAGCGCGACAATTATGTAATTAAGAAATGGGTGTATAATCTGACAGAATGATTATAAATTGCGTTACCCTATAGCAGACCCATTTTCTTTAAGACCAAATGATACGTTTACCGCGTAATAACGGGCGATCATTTCAAATAAGAGTTTCAATATGATATAACACAATTTATCTTTGTTTTGATTGAATCATCTTTCGATTGAATTAAAACTACGTGTTCATTTATTTTATGAGTGCACAAAAGATCAAAAACAAAGTACTTGAATACGCTTAAATAAAGTATTAGTGACAGGATTACACCATTTTTTATGACTATTTTTATACATTTTATACATTCATTTCACAAAAATATTGAATTATTGAATTGGATTAAGTATTAGGAACTGAATTAAATTAAATCAAACCGTAAATGCCACTAAATACGTTTACTTTGGGATGACTGTTCTACTGTTGCTGAAACCCAAGAGTATGATTGAAAACTAAGCATTATTTTCCATCTATGTCTACGTGTCTCTGTGATGGTTCGCTGCAAAATAAACACTGAACACCGAATATTCAACCTTTTTCGTTGAAGCAAAAACGTGACACAAAGCTAACCTTCGAAAACGGGTATATATATATATATATATATATATATATATATATATATATATATATATATATATATATATATATATATATATATATATATATATATATATATCATGTGTACTGTAGAGAGTGAGACATACTCGGGAGTAAGGTGTTTAGAGGTAAGGTTTATTAATCCTTATATGTAAATTGTCCAGACATGTTTCGGGATTCTTCCCATCATCAGTGGTGTGTGCTGTGTGATATTCACTGAGTATCTTCACTGTTGTAACCTGTTGTTGTGATATGATCAATAAACTTGTCTCACAAGCCATTGCGTTGTAGACCTCTACAACACTGCAGTGAACTTGACAAATACCAAGGACTCCTACCATAAAGCGAGCTCGTCATATGACTTCATAGCTAATCGATCGCCATTGTTAACCCTATTCTCCATGTCCTCTACTGGATAAGTAAGTACTAGGGGTAACATCATATTTCATATATTTTAGTTAAGCTTTCAAGAAAGTTATCGTATTCACAGTAGGTAACCCGGAGCACCCCCCTCAAAGACCAATTTGTGGGTATTGCATGTTCGATAGATGCCTCGCAGTAGACGTGTGTCGGACGAAGTTTCACGTGTATGCGCCTACTATGGCACGATAGTTGGCGAAAGTGTCAGATCAAGTGGGGTGTTGAGTGGTTGAAGTCAGGGGCCCCCAATATTTAGAGCGTCCCAAAATATTGCGATGAGGAAAATTTGTAAATGTATGATGTATAATAAGTGTCTGGTTGAAATTTAATGTAATTAAAATTCAATTGAATAGAATTTCTTGTTTACAAACAATCATAATTATTTTGAATTTGGATAACAGCCAGGGCCCCACATGCCAATTTAATTCGGCTCTGGTTGGCAAGCTCGTATGACGGGACGATTTGCCTTGTGTAGCCAGTAACTGAACTGACTACACAAGAAAATTGGCCCGTCAAGTGAGGCCAATTTTCTTGTGTAGCCAGTTCATATATATATTATCATATGAGACAGCAAACTGGCTTAAATAATTGCATAATAATTTCATACACCCATCAAATTAAACCACATTGAATCATGTGAATACGTAAACGCACCCAGGTTTCTTGTAATGTCACGTACGTAGTTAATGACAGTTCCACATTCATGTAATCAAATAATTATGCTCTCTCCTTAATAAACGGCCACCTATATTCCCTTTTCCTTCTTTACACAACTTCTCCCTTTCTCCCTTCTACGATTGTTTTCTTTTTTTATTTGCATTCATTTATCTATTCATTTGTTATTTGAATCATCAATCGAATCACCGTAGCCTGACCAACCAGCCAAGTGGTCTAAACATTCTTTTCTCTTCCATTGTGTGTGTGAGTGTGTGCGTGCCTCTAACAGAGTTCCAGGTCACATTTTTGGGGCCACCATCATGAAAACTTTCATGAATCTACCACAAGGCACAATCTAAAAACAATTTTGTTTTCCTCCAAAAAAGTGCATTTTTGAGTCTCTATGGCCCCAAAATGTCGAAATTTTGTGCCAATATTTTTTAAAGATGATATTAGATTTCAGATCTATTTGTTTTAAATAATATTTTTTGAAGAAAATTAGTCCTGGTACACACGCAGGCTACGATGATTCATCTATGTGAGGTACGGATGTCTTGCATATCATTTCATCTCTTATTTGTCTCCTTTATTTTTACTCTGAACTCAACAACATTCACCGTTTTTTTTCTTATCCCATCCACTTTCCATCCATCCACTTTCCACATGCACACATAATTTGAGCAGAGTTCATAGCTTTCATCTACCAACCTCAAACCACCCTCTACTAAGACAACTAATAGTCCTTATTTTGCATTTAGACAATATTAACTTCGTAATTAATTATTGATGGAAAATTGTCTGTTACACATAAAGTGTATGTTTTTTTTATATAATAGAGAATCAATCTAAAATATTTATTTATGTAACTGGGTTTTTGAGTAAATGTAAATGAATGTATAGTTCGTTATTATCGGATGTTTTTGAGCCTTTAACAGCAGTTAGCTTTACCCAAGAATGTAGTCTAACTCGAAGATTTCAAATTAGGGCATAATGTTGCCGAAGCTGTTATAACTTCAACAAAGCATTTGGAGTGAATATTCCTATGGTGCGAAATTTTCAGCGTTCAGGTCAAGGAATGGGAATAACAATGTTAAACCTCGAGAGAGGCCAAAACCTGTTCTTGATGATGGAAAATTATCAACAGTGATGGTCAACGACCGATGGACAACGGTATGGAGAATTTAGGAATTCGACAGTGACCATATAACGTCATATCAAGTCAACAGGAAAGGTTTATAAAGTTGGAAAAATGGGTACCACATTAGCCAAATGAAATGCTCCAACCCAGTAAGTTGACCGTCTCAATATTCATAGAATTGGGATATAAATTCTGATATCCTTGATATTTATCATTAAAAAAAAACTAAAATTCCCAATAAATACGAAGCCATAATTCATGCTTCCATCAAATTTGTGGCCTTCAAACCTAAATAATCAAATAGAAATAACATTATCATATAAGAATCGCCGAAAAAAAGATTATTGCTTCAAATGAGTTTTGATTGAATATTTCATTTTACTATTAAAAAAAAACATGTCTTATCTAACAACCCGATACCTAGAGTCTAGGAGGAACAAGAGCTGTTTTTAACCCGGACAACACAGTACAGTAATAGACACTAAAAAAAAAAAGAAGCGAAATAATTCATTGAAAAGACGCCAGGTCAGTTTTCGTCTTTGTTACCAAGAATTCCCTTCTGTTTTACATATTGATAATAAGAGAAGAGCTAGGTCATATATTCTTTTTAAGAAGGAGTGTTTTCAGCACTTGTATGTCATGTTTGATGATGCTCCCGGTGTGCACAACGTTTGTTTTGCCTCGCTTTTGAATTTTTTTTTATTATTCTAATCAAAACCACCGAGGCTAAGTTGTTTGCAAACAGTTTTTGATAAAACCTCGTAAAATTTATTTTGTATTCTGTTTACTGAAACATTATGATGATGATATAATCATCAGGGGTGGTTTTGATTCAAGGTTTCGATTTGTTTTTCAAAATTAAAAGAGAAACGAACCAAACTAAACTAAAACGGAATTGCACACCATTATAATTTTTTTTTTCAAATGTTTGGTGCAAACGAATTCTCATTAATTAGAAATGGAAAGAAATAAGAGAATACAAAAAATTCGAATAGTAGTAGATAGATGCATTATATCATTATTGCATTGAATAAATTGTTAAATTATTCTGCCTCGATAATTTCTTTTTTATTTCGCATTCAGAATCCCAGTTGGGACCACCGTAGCTAAGTTGTGACACTAATTTTTAATGAAACCAAATAACATTTTCCAAGCGACAGATGGGCAAATTGTGTTGAGACGGGCACTCCGCCCCTCGATGAATTCGAATGGTTGAAGAAGAAAAATTTGTATTAATCAAAAAATGAAAAGAAAAACACAACGCATGCAAGAAAACAGAAGTTGTACGAAAAGTTTTTTTGATAATGATGGCCAGTGTGTAGAGAAAAGGGGATAACAAATATGTGTTCATTAAAAATGAAAAGAAATAAGAGGATTTATGGAAGAAAAATTGTTGTAACTTGTGCTAAGCGTTGTTAATAAATCTTTATAAAATTTCCTCAATGGCTATCTGATGAGCAACTTATGTCTTGATGGCCATATTTCCTCTCTTGATGGATTGAGATGGGCACCTTTCCCCCTTTGATAAATTCGGAATGGGCATATGATCAATTTACTAGTTACTCAGTGTAGCCGATCGGACAGTCTGACACACCTATTCAAAATTGCAGCGCACCTGCTTAGTGAGCGGTTGGATAGGAATGATTGTGGTGTGAAAAGACAGTCTGACTGGAGCATGAGCCACACTTTGTCAGCAGAGCTATTGGTAGTTAACGACTACTGTGATTACGTCCATTTAACCTGGGGTATGGGGATGGGGCTGATTCACAGAGGATATTTGCTACCCTGTTCGTCATTTGGAGGAAATGGATTTAGGTAGCTGGAAGTCGGGAGGACATGCAGTGTAAAGGCAGGGTTGGTAGGGGAAATTTGTTCGGAAAGGATGACATTTGACGCATTGGAGGAGTGGTCAAAGAGGAAATGTTCTCTGTTGGGTTGGTATTAGTAATTCTGTGGTATTTGTAGCTCCGTCTGTCCGTACGATATTTCAAGAAGTTCTCAATGGATTTCAATGACATTTAATAATAATAGGCTAGGCCTTCGGCTAAAGAAGAATTGATTAAATTCAGCCGTAAATCAGTGAATTTTTTGTCATCATCCATCTTCGTAGCTATCCGTCCTTCTATCCAATATCTCAAAAAGTTTTCAATGAAATTTTATGAGAATTGGTTGAGTTTGGGAGGAGATTCTAGATTTTTTTCGGTTAAGAAATATGTATTTTTAAAATTTCTTCATCATTCATTTATGTATTTACTCATGTTTGTCCAAACAATATCTCCCAAAGTTCTCACTGAATATCAATGATATTTTACGGAAGGGCCGTTGTAGCTATGTATGAATCGATTTTTATTCCTCTTCAAGTGACAAATACATTGGAGGAGTTGTGCACTCTCTATGTGTTTCTTGTTGGTTTTAAAAATAAAAAGACAAGCGGTATTCAAGAATTGAAATTACATATTGACAATTTATGTTCAAGCCCGCAATATGGAAAAACGAGATTAGTAATACTTGGGTCGTGAGCGTTATCTTTTAATCGGTAATATGTAAAAAGTATAAAAAATAGCCATTATACTACAGCGAAAAATATGGAAACATGCCAGTAGATCTTTAATACTCTTTCATATAAAAACAGGTCACACACGATTTGATCAAAACAGTCACCTTCTTAATTTCAAAATGGCTGCTATAAAAAAATCTCCAAATTAATAGAATAGTTCAAAATGTGAAAAGAATGTCACAACTTGCAAAGTGGTTGGTTTTTAATGCTCTTCTATACAAACAGAAAACACACGATCTGACAAAACCAGGGTTGCCACCCCTCACCCCCAAAATATAACTTTTGCAATATAAATTTGCTAAAAATTCACCAGAATCGTTGAAAATATGAAAAAGTGTGAAAATTTGCGTACGGGTAAATTTTCGAATGCTCTTTCATATAAAGAAAAAAAATACGCACGATATAATCAAAACTTCAATTGCTATTTTATTTTCAAAGTGACCGCCGTAACAAACAAAAATTGCAATATACTGAGGTAGATTAGTTAGAATTCAACCAACTTTGATCAAACGGGAAAACAGTCTCACAACTCGGAGGCTGGTAGAATGCTCTTTCATATAAAAACAAGATATGTATGGACTGACCAAAACTGCGATCAATATCTTTATTTCAAAATGACTGCTTCAAAACCGGTGGAATCCCAGTATATCAGTTAAAATCTCCACCAGAACTGTTCAAAATGTGGGAAAAGTGTAGATTTCGTATATTAGTAATTTTTTAATGCTCTTTTAATCTCTAAACAAACATGATATGACCAAAATCATGGCTGTGATCTTAATACTTTGAAATTTCCATAAAAAATATCAATATCAATATAGAATAATCAGAATTTCAATCAAATAAAAAAATGACCGCGAAAAAAAAACTTGATTGGCAACATTTCAACTAAATGCTAGGCATGAAAATTAGCTGATAGCATTATTTCTAGCAATGTATACAATGTATAATAATGTTTCTATACACAGGGAATTAAATGAGATCGGTGACACTGTTCTGTTTCACCTAATCAAATTAGCATTATATCATCATCATATTCATCATCAGCAGTCCTTTAGGGTCTGTTGTCCGACAGACATTTCCTGTGATTCACCCAATATCTCTATCGTGGGCGTCACAGAACCAGTACTTTAGGAACAAGTCTAGTACGTCATGCCATCTTATATTTTGCCAGCCACAGTTTCGCAAATGATCTCTGGAAATCCACATTGTGAGTCGTGATATCCACTGGTTGTCTGACATTTTTGGTGCATGACCAGCTCATTGCCATTTGAGTTTATCAATGGATTTTATATCTTTTAGTCTTGATTCTTATCTTATAGACTGTGCTGTTTCGCGATTCTCTCCTGTGCACGTCAAATGGTTCCCACTTGGTCAACCTTTTGATTAGGTTTTATTTTCAGCTCCATAGGTAACTATGCGGAGGATAGCATTTCGAAGACTTATGGGATTCTCTTATTCTTAAAATTATCTTAGCTTGTTCTACCAAAAGCCCACCAACCTAAAGTAATTTTCGCCTGATTTATTCTTCTTTTCAGGGTTTTGTTCTCATAATTCTGCATTCCGGTTGTTGTGTCTTTGTCCTCAACATGTTTGTTGTACATGACGTCTGTTTTGTTGAAGTCCATGTGAAGACCAACCTTTTTGCATTCTTTGTTCAGCTTGTCTACTATGATATTAAATATTTTGCTGCTTTCAGTCGATTTACCAAATGGGGATGGTCGATAGTCAAGTAGTTTCTTCTGGAGCCAGTCTGTTCCCATGATTAATTTTCATCGAGTGCTTCAGTTGGTGACGATTCGGTAAAAAGTTTGTAAAATCAGTAGACTTATTGGCCTGTGGTTGGTTCCTTTTTTATGCGCCAACATTATTACAGCGGTCCAATCTTATTGGACTTTACTCTGAAGTTTTTGAAAATAATACAGTTCCCTTCTCCCTTCTGTCTTCAAGTTCGTATAAACATTTCGATCCTACTTCCCACCTAGATGCTTTATGTTTTCCAAGGTGTTGATCAAGTAAGGTGTGAAAACTTCTGAAAAGTAACCAAATATTGTGCAGGATTTTGGAAAAGTATGTCGACAATAACACAGTTATCTAATATATATATATATATATATATATATATATATATATAAATATATATATATTTATATATCCTGCTTGGGTTGAGAGGGGCTGTAAAGAGATTTTCCGATGAAACAGGATCTGTCAGAGAAGTATCCACTCATTTAACATTGACGAAAAAATAACTTACCTAGCCCCCTTCAAAATACTCCCCTTTGAACGCTGCACAATTGTCCCAGCCTTCCGTCCATTTTTTAAAACAGTCTACTAATTTATCTTTCGGAATCGCCATCAGCCCACTACTCGGATTCACGGCCTGAAATATCTTGGGGAAAAGCCAGAAGTCGTACGGAGATAAATCTAGACAATAGGGGAGTGAGGCTCAATAGTTGTGAGTGATGCCATGTTTCGCCCAAAAGACCTTGCACGAGACTTGGTTATTGTGAATGAGACAGTTACACAAGCTCACTAAAAGGCGTCTAACTGCTGACTTAATAACTCCAAGTTGGATGGTATGTAGATGTAAATGCAGTAAGGTTCTCTACGTTTGATTGACGTTACATAGAGACCGGCCAGCCAATTCTCGATATATTCAAAATGGCCGGATATTTTCAGGAGAAACCATGTATATTGGTTAGAATGAAAGTTCTGTATATTTTTGCTATGATAATTTTGAGTTCACTTTTCGATTTTGTGAGGCAAAACTAACCATAAAATCTTGTGTTCCAATCACGTCTCTTTTCCTTTAGAAATATTTATTTGCCTTGTTGTTTTAACCCCCAAATATGAGCGTAAATGTGACTCATTTGAGACAATATGTGCTCTACGAGTTCAAAAAGGGTTCATCAGCCTAAAAAACGGCGAGGACTATCTGTACTGTCTATGGAAGTGGAGCTCTAGTTGTCTTGACGCCTAAGCTTCAATTTCCAACACAAATATACAAGAGATGGTATATTCAATTCTAATCAGGGACAATTTTTCCTCAAAAATTCCTCTTGCTCTAGAAAACTGAGTTCGATTGGTATTGGTCCTCTATGCTAACCAAAATTGAAGAAATCTCTGAGCTGACAACACAAGAAATGTCATACCAGTTCAATACAGCATATTTAACAATCATAAACCACCTCCATGGACTTAGTAAAATGTCAAAGTCTGTAGATTCCACATAATCTGACCAATTCTCATTTCAATGAGAGAGTCACCATTTGTTCATCATTAAGGACATGACACGCCACAAAAGCATTTCTGAAAAGGATAGTGACTGGCTCTGAGTATGGGAGTTTTGCCTCGTTTTCCCTACTCACCGGACTTTGCACCATCAGAATATAAACTTTTCAGATCGTTAAATTTCGAGAAAGAGAAACAGTTCACTGATTATGGAGAGCTTAAAAATAACATTGGAATGTTTTTGCCTCGAACTCTAAAGAATTTTATCATAAAGCCATTGATAATTTGCTCATTAGATGGGATCATATCATTAAAATTATTACCTTGATTGAAAATGACAATTATTATTAAGTAAAAATTATTATTTGCCTTGACAGAAAAGCAACAGACCTCATAGTTAAGTTGACAGTAATCACTGGATTGATTCTAGTTGACCGGTCAAACCACTGAGAACTGTTAGTGATGCTAATTATTTGAGCGAACAAAGGAATTGTTTCAAGTGAGTTTGGCCCACCAATCAACGAATGTTTTGACTAAGAAAGGTCAGTTAAGTGCAAAAGGAAACTCAATATTGACTCAAATGGACACTGAGTGCAAACACAAAAGGCGCCTCATCGTCATTCAATGTTTTACAAGGTGAACATTGCATTCGGGTTTTAAAATTCATGTATTAGTGTTTTTTCTTCCAGGCAACTTCTGAAGACGGATGTATCATGCAACTGAGGAAGACTGGAGAATGTATTTATCAATGTGCTGTGTTAAAAACAACGAAGATGAAGACAATAGTCGGAAAAATTGCGGTAGGGGAGACAGGGGCTAATCCGGAGTAGGGATAAGTTGAATTAGCTTTAATTTTTTGTTTTCATCACTTGATTGCGCCACTCTTAGTTTCATCTTAGGCAGGAAGATTCAGCCCCTTTTTTACATCAAGTTTGAGTCATATGTGTTCTAAATATGAAAGGTTTCGCACAAAAAACGTTTTCACCCAGATAAGTAACTTATCCATTTGGTCAAAGAAATGCCCACTTGATGCTTCGTTGTGTAGTTGATGATAGCGTAGTCAGCTTATGTAAAGTGGCAATAAACACTTCATACATTACATTTCAAGAAGCTTCTGTCAGAGCATTTTCTTTGAATAGATTGTAAAGAAAACCATATGTTTGGGACTGGTTGGTTCATTGGAAGCCTAGGCATAGGGTTTTTAATATGCTATATGTTGATTGTAAACTAATTTCATTCATTTGTTCATTCAATCATTCATGTACATCTTCATCATCTGATTCTAGCTCTTAGTCTAACCAACAACACATTACAATTCGATCTCTCTAGTTCCGTTTTAATGGTTTTATTGCAAAACGAACCAATGCTAAATTCAATAATAGGACACCCACTAACAGTAACCCATGGTATCACTCACCCCTTCGAAAACTTATTCTCTTTCCAGGGTATCTAAAATGAAAAAAAATACGGATCTCTTCCCCCAAATTTACCAAACTCTTCTTTACTCAATTTCCCAACCATCCACAAAATCCAAGTGAAATTCATTGTATACTTTCGGAGTTATTAGAGAAAAACTACTTTTTAAACAGTCATCTTGGTGTCAACTCCTCTGATAGTGTTACCCAGACCGGGCTGCTCCGTTCTTTAATGATCCACTGAAGACACCACCTTAACCCTCAACTCTACCAGTCAGATCCCCATCAGGAACAAGACTTCTAATTCTGTAATCAAGTGGCAATTTAGCACAGTTGCCAGCGTTTGAAGAAGCAAGTGTGTTCCTTTATGACAGGAGGACGCAACTTCAGTAATAAAGTGACATTGAGTCAATGACGAGCAATCTTCACAGATTACATCCGTTTAATTTGGGTGGAATTTCCTTTCCAACAATGCGGTTAACTATCGATTACTTTCCACTGTAATTAAAGCAGGTTTGTTTAAATTACTCAAGTTTTGCCAAAAGCGTACAGAGATAAGTAAAATGGGAGGCTAATAAAGAGTGATAATCGAGCCCTAATTTTGATTAAGGCTTGGCTTTCATTTTATAATTAAGGAAGTAAAAAACAAGACAAAGAATAGACTCTGTTTAAAGCCTGCGAAGTTTGCACAATTTTTGACTGCATTGGGTAACATTTGTTCCTGTAATAAAACTATTCGTTTCCAGTCGATTTTACAAGTTAGTCCACGTTAAAACAAAAAATACGTACCAAAATGCAATATAATTCATTGGGAAATAAAAAGACCACTCAGTTATTCCTTGCCATTTGCGGGGTATTAGGTCACCTGAAGGGCAACTTTTGCAGTCTACACCTCCAAACCCTATCGGTCCCTATACCTATAAATTTTTATACCATTTCGAGAAAAAATTACTATTCTCAAATTGTATTCCTTTGTGAGTTCGCATAAGTATTTTTTATTTTTCTTACCAACTTCATACAATAAAAAAAATATCAAGAGGAAAGCAAATAGCATGAAAATGAAACAAAATGTTAATAATAGTTTCCAATATATCAACTTATCGATGAATAAATAAATTTGTTTGCAGTACAGTGAATTGGAAGAAAAACAGATGCCTAAAATTCCACTCAAATAACCGGTTCGCGAGTTTAAAGTTTTCAACTGGGTTTATATTGTCTACAAAGATGGATTTTTGATGCATTTATCATTTCCCAAACTTTGATGTTCTTTTAATACTGTGCAGTGCATTTTCTATGATGAAGTTTTTCGGGAGTAGGGGTCAAATCTTCACAATATATTCCCACTGAATTTTTCAAAACTGAAGTGTGAATTATCAAATAGATAACTCGCAAATAGGATTGGATATATATATATATATATATATATATATATATATATATATATATATATATATATATATATATATTGTGTCATCCATAGACAGCTGTTTCGTTGTATTACAACTCTTCAGTATGGCTATAGACTATCCATTATCCCATCCACGAGGTAGGAACGAAACGTAAGCTTCAGACCCAGAGGCTGGTATCCTCCCTTCTACTCCACGGAACTGGACTGTAAGGTTGAATTTAAGCTATATATTTATATATGCATATATATTCCCCGTCCACCAGAGTGCTCCATTCCATTTTGAAGAGCATTGCATAAGCTTAAAGTGAACGAGTTACCTCACTTAAAGAATGAATAGGGGAGCGTTATATATATATATAGTAATAATTACAAAAAGTCCAGGAAAATGTTACTACTACCAATAAATTGTTTACAACTTCCATTGAAACTGCATTAATAATGCTTTAAAACGGATTATAATCATTTGTAGAGAAAATCATTTAATGATTATTTAGAGAGAAAAACTAATATTTCTCGAAAAATGTTTTTCAGAAAAAGTAATCCGTTAAAATCAATTGTACATATGTGTGTGTGTGTGTGTGAGAGAGAGAGAGAAAGAGAGAGAGAGAGAGAGAGGGAGGGATCACACCCTATTTTAAAATTCCTCTATCAACATAAATTAAGCAACTCCTAAAACAGAAAATACATACACTTACATACACGCACACACTCCCTTCCTCTCTTTCATACACTCACATACACACACACACACACACATAACATTTAATTTTCACTGTTAGTTTCGGCGTTTGCAATTTTTTTACTAGTGCTCTTGGAAGAAGTGTATACTAGTTAAAAATACTGAATAGTCTGGTTGATTTGAAAAAGCGTTTTACTTTTTCTGCTTCTCTTTCATCCCCCACCCACAAACAACTTCCGCTTTGCAAAACTATTTTAAATTTTGACTTTAACGTTTCACCGTCGTCATAACTTTCACTTGCTTATTATCAAAACTTTGAACTGGGATGTAATTCTATGGTAAATTTCAAATAGCACAATCAGTAAGTAAAGAGCAAGCCCACAAGGAGAATCGAACGCACACCCTTCAGACAAGTAATGCCAGTACAAGTCTAATAGCTTTTGACCATTCATCCACGGGAAATTGATTATTAACCGGTTGCTGATTTTATACCTTAAACCTAACTCCTTACATTCGATATTCCATACTTAAGCAACTGAAAGTTAGGATGAATAATTTCTCCAATCTTGATTATCATTTTAACTTTCTTATTTGTGTGGTCTGAAATCCAAGTTGTCTACACTTGGAGTTTATAGAAATAAACCCTGGCTTTTGCCTATCTATTTGACTTGTAACATCTGCAAGGAAAATATACATTCTCTTTTCATGAAGTGAGATAAGACTTTTGGCATTGTCCATGGATTATTTCAGTCCTAACTACTTACACTTTGCATTATCTCAAAAAAAAAACCAAAAAAAAAAAAACCCCAAAACAAAGAAATCACCATTCGAAATCCAAACTCTAGTAGTTCCAACTCAACTCAGTTCCAACTGATTTGTAAAATCCAAAATGATCTGCTGTGTTTTTGTAGAAATAATTCCTGAAGTTGAAACACGGGACAAAACATGATATCACAGTGGACACTAAAATAAAATAACGCCAACGCTGATCAATTAAAACAATGATAATTGAAATTAATGAAAGGTTCTCTCGACGATCGTAAAATCGAGAAACGAATGATATCGGCGCGCTTTCTCAAAATCATGACTTCCTGAGCGTTGTTAGATCAGTTGGTAAGAGCACAGTCGATGCTCATTTCCTTATTGATTTTTGCGATTTGGAACCGCTCCGTTTGCTACTGGGTAGCATCGGTGCTGGAAAAAATATACTAAAATATTTTTATCATTATCACATTCGGTCATGTATGAATTGTCCATCTACTCATATACATACCATACCACGTGAAAGTGTTTCAATGAAATAGTCGTGCAAAAATCAGCAAAAGCAGCTAAAGATAAATAAAATCAAAATGAATAGCCATACCTCACATGAAAAAAAATTCACCGTAGCCTGCGCGTGGACCAGTTCTAATTATCTGAAAAAATATCATCTAACATTATCTAAAATGAATAAATCTTCTATCTTAATTTATCTAAAGATTACCAGCACAAGATTTGGGCAATGTTGGTCCAATATGACCATAAAGACCCCCAAAACACTTTTGTGTTCCCGGGTTTTGCGTACAGCTATGTTGATAAGACTAGTTGGTTGGGTGTTCAAGTTAATGTACTTCAAGACTAGTCATTATTGAATGGGTGACCTTTTAAGATTAAAAGAAGAGAAGCAAGTGTATATGTGTGGGCTACAGCATAGACTATATTTCATGTTTACTATCCTATCAAGTTGCCAAATATGATATAGGTGACTTTAAGCCACTTCTACAACATACTATAAAGCTTCAGATCTTCATTTTAAAAATATAAGAAAGAAAGTGTTGCCTTTTCACGTTAAATGTTTCTTATATTGGTCGTGCTCGTATAGTTAATTAGCGCAGTATTTTAGATATTTTTGACCATTGACAAAAACATTCAACTAAGTATTTTTGATAATTTTTTTAAGCCAGTCTCTAATAACTAATTTGATTCAGTGTTTTCATATTGTGTTGTGAATTTTCAGTAGTGTTTGCAATACAAGCTTCCTATTCTTTCAATTCATATAACTCCTTTTCATCTCATCTCATTTTCGGTTGTATTTTTAGATCTGCACTGAAAAAACAAACAAACTGAGATAATGGTAAATAGTAGTTAGAAAATAATTTACAATTCTTCATATAATCAATTTTATTTAAGAACCCACTCTTTCTCTTTTTAAAAAGGTTTATTCATCCTTTTTATAATTTACTCTGGATTTACGAGGATTGAGTTAAAAAATTGACGACACCTCGTGATAATTTGCTAAATTGATATGTACGACGGAAAAATAAATTCATAAAATTCGTTATCTAAATCCAAGATCTCCGCATGCATAAATAACAAATGGTGTAATTCCGCCTCTAATACTTCCTTTAATCGACTTCCCTTTCGTCCATGCGCTTTGTGAACGCAGAGATTTCAACCATTGTTGCTAATGATATGCTAAAAAGGAAAAAAAAACCTATTGTTACTCCTGGTGATATTCAAAGCAAAAACAAAATGATTTATTACTTTTTATTATATTAACTTCTGTTTTCCTTTTGTAAATTTTACATACATTCTCTGGAACTTCACAATATACTATCATTATTCAATACAATTAGTTATTTGTACGATTTCAGTGAAGTCACTTTTTTTTTGCCCTTTTCTGTACCCATAGTCGATTTCGACAATCGCTGAATTTTTTTGTCTTCAGAAACACAGGATTACCAAATATCACTTAAGATTGTAAGATAGTTTCCAATAAATTACACATTATCAGAATCTTAAAACCAAACTCTACATGATTCTCAGTTTGAGGGTCAAGCTTTTGGCTGAGTTCCATGTTTCAGCTCCGTAGGTGACTTTCGGTTGCATATCTTCCTTCCGAAGATTAATGGGGTTTTTTTCTCTTAATTGTATGTCTGATTATATATATCTTAATGATATGGAGGGCTTTATATATTAATAAAAATTCTTAAAAAAGTGCTTTGATATAACTTTAATTTTATCATTTTTCTATTTTATGCTGTAGAATACTGTATTGCTATAAATTCAGACAATATTTTGTTTTTTAAACTTTAAGTGATTAAATATTTCAACACTATTCTTTAAATAATGTTTTCTACGTTAGAGAATATTGAGAGGACAACGGAATATTTTGCCAGAATGTAGCAGAATATAGTACAGAATTAAACACACATATATATGTATTGAAGCTCTACTTCGGGGATTTCAATTGAAATATAGAATACTCTATATTTTTAACGAATACAAAAAAAAATGAATAAAAAATATATGAGAATATAGCTCCAATACAGGCACAAACTTCTAACACTGAATATTCCTAAACAAAAACAAAAAAAAAAACTAAAATCTGACATTGAAGAAATTCAAAAGCAATATACATGAAAGCCGATAAAAAAATAGATGAACGCAAAAAACTATCACATGACAATATAACAAACGCGTATAAAAAAGCGAAGAACATGAAAAAAGAATAGCAAATTATAGGGAAACAAAAACAAAATTAGACTACCGAATTAAGGCTCTAGCAAAATCGAAAAACCTACATAACTATAAATGATTTCCAAAGCAATTTCGAACAGAAAAAGAGATGCATATCAATAAATACTTCGAAAAACAAAATCGGTAAGATCAACAAAAACACGCCAGACTCAATAAACATAAAATTGAGAAGAAAAAGGAATTTGAACCGATGGAAGGAATAATAATGAAGTGATTGACTGGTTTAAAAACTCAGAATGAAACAAACTAAGAATTTATACAAATTGACATCAATGAATATTACTCTACAATAACTGGTAAACAACTGAAAGATGCGTCAATATTTGCAAAAAAAAAAAAAACCCAAAAAACAAAAACCATCAATTTCACAGAAGAGGATATAAAAATCAATCACTTTAGGAAATCTATACTAATCTACAATAAAGAACCATGGATAAAACAGGAGATTTAGATGTAACCATTGGAGTGGAAATGATGATAGGAATACTAATTCTGAATAACTTAATACATATTATAGATAAGATATACTTTGGATTATACAGGGATGATTATTTGATAGTTCTCAAAAGGTCATACAAAACACAGACAACGCTAAATTTAGATTAAAAAAAACAAATAACAAACCATATAGAGGATCACCCTCGAATGAATATAGCATCTAACCACCTACCAAATATAATTGAAAATTTACAAAAAATATAAAGTAAAAGAATATCTGATAACTCAGCAAACATACCAGCATTTGACAATATAAAACAGACATATAACACAGCCGTGAAGAAAAAAAAATAGAAATAAAATGTAAATCAGAATTTACCAAGAATAATAACGGTAAAAGGAATAAAATATAGTTGGATCCACCTAATAACAAGAATATTTAAACGAAAATATTAGACAAAACAGATAAACATTTTCCAAGAACAAATAAACTGAATACCATACGTCGTAAATAATATAGAAGCTTCACCATAAAATAAAATATCGGTTTATCTAACTTCAAAGCAATACTTCAGAAAAATTGTTGGTTCATTCTTTGATTATTCTTTTATCCTTGCTGGATTAATCAATAATCTCTTCTCAGAGACCAACCAAAGGAGATAGTTAATTATAGTTCAAGCAAATCCATTTAGCCATTCTTGGTGGTTTCAATCCCTCTCAAATCTTCCAGTTAAGTTATAAAATATATAGGATCATATTTAACAGAAATAATGTAAGCATTAGCTATTCCTGTTAAGACAATACATGAAGAAGAAAGAAAAACATGACAAAAAATAATGAAATCAACGCACAAAATAACCAAGACAAACAGATAACAGCATATAAAAACAAAGCAAATACAACATAAAATATTATAATGATTTATATATGAAATTGGTAGGTGTTGGTATATGTGAGGCAGGATGGAAGTAGATGTGTTGTTTCTATTAAACCTTTTTCGTTGATGGTGAGTAAGACTTCTTTTACTTTTCTTTAAGGAGTGATGTATGTATACTTGTACCATTTTTTTTAATTGATTGTCAGTTGTTAGCCAATACCACAAACCTAAATCCTAAAATCATTTTTTTCACAAAACTGATGGATTTCTGGGAGGAACACAAGTCTAATTGATTGAATCACATAACATTAATTATGGAAAATCTTTTTTTTCCAAACAAATTAAGCTGTTTTGGAAATAAAAAGCCAATGACATCAGAGACAGAATTCATAAACCTGATCAAGATCGGAGTGAAAGGTATCTAACAAACACGCTAATATACACACACGTTGTTAATCACTCTCTTATTTAAAGAATAAGTGTATAATGTTACTTTTTAAAGGATGTATTTGCTCAAAAGGTGTGATAGTGAGAATACTCTGTATGTTACGTTCAAAAGGTTACGTACATACGCATATATATACACAATTCAGGTTTATCTTCCTGTGACTAATGACTTTTTTCATAGAGAGGTTTCAAACCATGTGGAAGATGAAAAAAGTAAAAAGGAGGAAAGAAAGAAAGAAAGAAAGAAAGAAAGAAAGAAAGAAAGAAAGAAAAAAGACGATGAAAACAGAAAAGAAACCAAGAGCATAAGGAAAAAGACAAAAAAGGAAAGAAAGGAAGAAGAAAGGAGAGAGGACGAGAGAGGGAGAAGAAGAGAAAAAGAAACATGACAGTGTGTGTGTGGGTCGATCTATTGAAAACTTGGAAGAAGAGGTAATCACTCACCTTTTATTTGGTGTTGATCACTAATAAAAAGTCTTCATTTTCAAATTGATTTGAATCGTGATCAAATGATCTGTAAACGGTCAACTTACCGACTGAGTCAAAATGAATTGTCTTAAACTTCTACAAAAATCATATTATAAATATACAAGAAACTTATTTCATGCTAATAAATAAATACATGCATAAAGAAAACATTTTCATGAATTTTTATTCATTATATATACAATACAAAAGGAACCATCTTGAGCCAGAATAGATAGAGGTAGGAGTTTAGTCTGACCCTACAGCGGCCAAACTTGTCATACTCTTCCTTTTGAGTGTTTTTCGCCAACTTGTAAACAATAGCCAGTAAGATCAGGAGAGTATGTTAGACGTATCATTTTCCCTATCCGAAATACTCTATGAGATTTTTTGTCAACGAAAGCAGTACGAAGATGCGCATTATCATGATGAAGAAGGATCTCTTTTCTGTTTACTGAGCATGTAGTCTAGGTGCTTTCCACCAAATAAAGGTCAAACACACAGGAATTGCTTCAGAAAAAAAGAAATGGATTTTCTATTGTGCTGTGTTATCGACCGATAGTTTGGGTGAAGGGAGATAATTGTGTATGGATTAACTTCAAAATATAATGATTTTCCCATTCATTGCTTATTGGCTACGACAAAGTTTCAATGAAATTCATAAAATAACTTTTGAGATATCGTGTGAACAGACAAGGAAATTAAGGAGATATTGCGTGGTCTTTGGGTTAGCAGCAATGTAAGGGGGTAGTTATGCATCTTTTGTATCCAGTCACCCCACAAAACTCAGGGTCACTCTGGGTATATGGAGGGTTAAATCGACAAGGCTAGAACTGAATCATTGTAAATTTGAAACAAAACAAAACAAAGGTAAAGGAAATAGAGGTAGTATATAAATGCCCCCCGCCCATTTTCCCAACAAAAGGGATTTTAGAGATAGATTTCTAAGATCAAGCAATAAAAAAAGAGAAGACCTCATACATTAAAGTAAGGTTGAGACTCCTTGACAAAGTAACAAATGGTTTGACTCTAAAAACTTCGAATTGTGACTGTCGTATGGAAAATCACTCAACTATCAACCCATTAGCCTAGTCTGACCACAGATAAGTAATATTTGATCTTGATTTTCATTTCAAATTATATTTACTATATTTTGCTTGAATTTTTATTCTTGATTCCATGGGTAAAGATCTCTCCCCCTCTCCTGTCCTCTCTCCCTCTCTCCTACTCGAGGAGATTGGCAAGGCTACAACTGAATTTTTTTCAAAAATCCAACACAGAGACTTGAACTAAGTTAATAACTTCGAAAAATAAGAGAGACGTGTGATAAACGAACTTTTTTTCTTTTCAGCGTTGCAAACACCCATTCCCACCTTACAAGAACAGATGGGATAGGTGTTAAGAGCTGTTGGAGCTCTAAGGCAAGAAGGGACCCAATGGGAAATGGACTTGGAAGAGCCCCAATCACAAAACAAAGAACGACACAGACTACATCCCAACGGACAAAAACGATATCGTCAAGGACATCCAAGTTCTGAATCAAGTCAATGAATGCAGCGACCACATAATGGTACGATGGAAAATGCAAGTAAACACCCACTAAGCATGAAGGAAAATGTTCCACACAAAACTGCAACCTCTACACATACCAAAAGAGCACGCTCGAACTGAAAAACAGATTAAGAATTCTCAATGAACAAGAAGACGCCAACATCTACGAACTAAACAACAAAATGACAACACCTATATTAGAAGTCGCCACTACATTCAAACCAATGAGAACAAAACCCATTAGCAAAATCCCAGATGAAATTAGAAATCTCATGGAAAAACGCAGAAACTTCAAGCCACCGACAACAACAAGAGAGAAAATTGAAGAGACCGAACTTAATAAATCAATCAAGAAAAAACGAAGGGAAGACAGAAGAAGATACATGACGGCAGTCATCGAATCAACTCTTGAAAGAAGTCAGGGCTCCAAAGCTATAGACAAAGGTCTCAACTTAGAACAGAAGCAAATAACCAGTAAAATCGAGGAAAATGGAGATCTAACCACGGACAGACAGGATTGTCGAACGTGCCAAAAAATTTTACCAAAAACTGTATTCGTCCAAACAAGAACTACAAAACAATGAACAGGATATGCAACACATGAGCAATCAACTTGAGGACATCTCAGAAGTAACCCAGAGGGAGGTGAAACAAACCATCAAACAGACAAAGAAAGGAAGGGCATCTTGACTGCAAAACATCACCATCGACTAAAAAACAGGTAAAATCATCACTATGAAACTGGCTGCCCTTTTAAACTTGTGCCTAAAACACAGTAAAGTCCCAGATGATTGGAATACTGTAATCATCATGCTTTTATTTAGAAAAAGAAACCCCAAAGATCACAACTACTACAGGCCTATAAGCCTACTCAACTGCGTATACAAACTTTTCTCAAAAATCATCATCAACTGAATCACAAAAACACTTGATGAAAACCAACTACGAGAGCAAGCTGGCTTTAGAAGAAGCTACTCGACCATGGACCACTTGCATTCGATAAACCAAGTGAAAGAAAAGCAGCAGAATATAGACTACCACTTGCCGTAGCATTAATCGCCTTCAAAAAGACCTTCGACTCAGTGGGAATCCCTAAGGTCATGGAGGCCCTCACTCGAGAAGATGTAGATCCAGTATATGTCGAAGTCCTGAAACGTATATACAATCACAGCAGCTCCTTTATCAGGCTACATTAAGACTCGGAGCCCTTTCAACTCCAGAATGGGGTAAGACAAGGTGATACCAGCTCACCCAAACTCTTCACAGCCTGCCTCGAGATGATCTTCAGAAGACTAGACTGGGAGAGTAAAGGAATCAAAATAGACGGCGAATATTTAAACAACTTCAGATTTGCAGACGATATTACCCATTTCACAGAGAACCTACACGACCTCCAACTAATGCTAGATGTACTAAACGAAGAAAGCAAAAAAAATCAGCATTTACATGAACTTCAATAAAACAAAAATCATGGACAACAACCACATCAAAAATAAGGACATAACTATCAAAATCGAAGATGCAAAACTGGGGAAAGTAGACCACTACATCTACATAGGATAACGAATATCCATGATACCAACAAAAGAAGATAATCACCCTCTTATGGCAAGAGACAAACTTGCAAACTGAGAAGCATGCTGAGTGCCCATCACACAATGATCCTGACCCCTCTATCTTTTAGTGGCCTTTTTCAACAAGTGTAGTATCTGTTCCTTGTCAGAAACCTAGGCGCTGATACTGACACTTGCCTGCTAAGTGGGCCAGAGATTGTGTCGTGGTTGGCATTAAAGACCGAGTGGACCGCTGAAATGAGTTAGCCAATGAGGTCATACTGAGGCTGTGCATTACTACGTGCATTGAGAGCCATTGGATTCGTCTTTGGGCTCTCCCACTATTATTCAGCCCAGCTGCGGGGGATACAGCGCTCAAGGGCAGCAGGTTTGGATTATCCTGACGCTCTCGTGACTGCGGTTGTTTTAGCAACTACAGTTACTTAGCAATCAAAGTTGCATCGGCTGGAGCTATTTTTGATGGGTTGCTTCTATTTTCCCCATGTAAAGCCCTGACCTTGTGTCGCATTTTGCTCTGCAGTTGGCTGGTCATGTTGCATGAATGAAAGACTATCGATGGACATCATGATTCATAGCATGGATCCCCAGAGATCACATGCAAAACTGAGGCCAACAAAATACATGATGGAGATATTAAATAGACAAGTTCAGAAAATACTGGCCATGCAATGCCCAACTTTCAAATTGTTTCGAAAATAGGACGTGGGGCAACCGAACTGCCTTTGAATTTACCGAGCAATGTGGCGAACTACCAAATTTATTTTTTATTTTCTGAACGACCGGCTACCATCGCGTATAACCAATTAGATTTAACGACCCCACCATTAGTTCGTTATAGCAAGGGTTTTGTACCAAAACTATGATTCTATCCGTCGGTAGGTGCTGTCCAAGCAACCAAAACAATGCAGAGTAGTCAGAGGGTCTCGAGGATTTCAGTAGAAGGGGGTTCTATTTACGATTTATATTGCTGGGCTGGACCCTCTCTTGCTGTCCATCGTACGAGACTGCAGCATCAAAGTATTGCAGCCAGTTCCCTTCCCTCTCATTGAGATCATTTTATCAAAACACATTTTTTTGAGGAGGGATTTCTATTTACGACGTTACTGTGATCTAGAACTGGATCTTCTTTGTCTGTCTGTGAAACTAGACTTCGAAATGATTCGGCCACTTCAGTTTGCTACATTGAGAAATCATTTTTCCAAACACGAAAATTGTGGTGGTGGTTCGATTTGCACTGCTACTGTGATGCTAGATAGGACCCCCACTTTCTATCTGTCGGACAGCCGTGAGGTATTTTGCCTACATTTCTTTACTTCATTTTCAAATCGTTTTTGCAAAACACAAAGTTTAGTTATTGAATCAAGATACCTCTATATTGTGCTAACTTAAAATAAAAAAAATCCGGATCATTTACAACTGGAAAATGATATTGTGGCGTCTGCGTTCGCACTCTCACCAACCCAATGGGTCAAACAGTTGTAAGAATGCCTCGCTTAGTAATGTCAATACATCACAACTAATGGCTGTTTTCATCACAACGCTGCAATACGAATCTTTTTACTTGGTTTGCAGTAAATTATATTCGGAGAAAGATTTATTGAACGGACGCAGAATAATGATGTACAATTAATTGGACAGTCAATAAAAAGTGGTGTCGACCCCGTAATAACCGAATACTTTCGATAAAGTCAAGTTTGGACGTAATAAACCAAGCTGACTTTCTCTAATGTCCATGTTTCTGTGAATAAATCAACCAGTCTTGCATTCGACATATCAATCTATTGAGCTGTTTTGTTCTTCTAATTTATTATTATTTATTATTATTCTTTCTATTTATTATTGCTTATTGTTGTTTTAATTTACCCCCACAAACGAATTTGGAACGGGCGTATGTATTAAATTGTGTCTTTTTGCCAGTCTCTTTGTCTACACAATATCTCCAAAGGTTCTCAATCGATATTCCTGGAAGAGCAGGTCATAGCTATGGAAGAGATGGGGCGGATCCAGTATTTATTTCACGGTTTCCCTCTTTGCATCATAGCTATATGTCTGGCCTAATGATATCTCCAAAAATTCTGAATGAATTTCGTATGTTTTTTCTGGAAATGCAAGCCATGGAGGGAGGAAGAAATTGTTCAATTTTAGGATGGATTCAAAATTTCTTTCAATTGAGAGATATTACATTTTTTTTCATAATTCCGTACCATTAGAAGAAAACTGGACCCAACAAATTTGAGGAAAACGAAATTTACAAAAATAAAATGACAAAAGGGAATCTTGAAGAAAATATCTAGTAAAGGTTCGATTTGTTTTACTTCCCTAAAGCATTTGATATTTGCAAAATTAGCGCTTCTGCGATTGTCTTCGGGCAGACAGATCTTCTTCTTTGTGGCAGCCCCGATTTCCTTTGCATCTTATCATTATCAAAATCCCCAGACTGTCACCAAGAAATCCGTATTGGTCTGTTTCACTTTCATTGATGAGTCTTATGAGCCAATGCCATTGCCAGTATTTCTCGGATCAGCATTTGTGTTATCGTAATGAGCAACAATGCATCGATCTTTTGCAATCATTGTTATCACTGAAGTAACTCAACGTTTCATATGCAATATGAAGAAGAAACTCACCAACCCAAACATCCTTCGTCAATGTCTCTCTCTTTATCATGCATTATCTTCAAATGTATCATTATGTTTGCTGCTAGCGATCACCATGAGATTCAATATCCTTTTCGCAGTAATCTTAATTGACATCATAATTCTCTTTCTCTCTCTCTACTTTGACAGATTGGCATAGATATATGGATATACAAACATGGACCGACTGAGATATATATGAATGGACGGATAGATTGTTACAAAGGCACTAGGTAAGTATTAATACTTGAAAAAGTAAAAACATTGAATTATCCATAAATGAATCCTATTCGTTGATTCTTAACAAAATATTGATTGTCAATTTTCTCTTCCGAGTTACCTTAATCTCTAACGAATCACCATAGCCCCGAAAATATCTCACCCAAGCAACCAGCCAGGGGGGCTACAGATTCTTCACCCTTTGAATGTCTATGTCTATATTTTGGGACCTAGAACATTTAAATGTTCATGAGTACACCACAAAACACCATCTAAAAACCGTTTTTTCCCAAAAAGTGCATTATGGGGTTTCTATGGTCATTTTGGACAAACATTGTCAATTTTTCTGCTGGTATCTTTTATAGATATTTTTAGAATGAAAAATTGACATAAAAATTTCAATGTTTAATCAAAAGCACAAAATTTCATCTGAGTTTCATCAAAATTTAATCAAGTATAACTGAGGTGAGATATGGTTTTGATTGAAATGAAACTATTTTTCATGAAATTCATGAGACAAAAAAGTAAGGAAGGAAAGAATGGAGACAAATATCAGCAGTGAGATAGATATATGCATGTTTCCCACCCTATCGAAAAGTAGAGAATTCTTATAAAAACCTCTCGTAAGTCAAAATGTCGGAAAGTTAAGAAGCAAATACCATTAATGTACAAAGTAAATTTTTTTGTGCTGGTGATGATGGTATATTAGTCGTCGGAGGTTGACGTAGTGGGAGGTACAATATACTGTGGTGTAAGGGAGAGAAGGAGGAGTGCGCGTCACCACTATAACAAAACAAATGCTGGGCAGGATTTTCGGAAGTGCCGTATATCAGACTTTTAAAAAGCGGATATATACATATGTGTGTGAGTGTGTGTGTGTGTGTGTGTGTGTGTGTGTGTGTGTGTATTTATATACGTGCAGATATATATATATATATATATATATATATATATATATATATATATACGTAGTCAATTCTCTTTGGCATATAGAGGTTTTTGGACATATCTGAAAATTAATAATAATGATTTGCAAGCAGTTGTTTTTTCGCTTCTTTTTCTTCAAGATAATTTCTCTTGCGCATGGAAGTTAAGTCATTGCAAATGTGTATGCTCAATGTAGACGTTCTTTAGTATGATTCGAATTTTGGGATTGGATAATAAAAATGTATATACATCAATCCATCTCAGTTAATTCATTGCTATCTTTTTATCTCTGATACAATTTGCCAACTTGGGCACCTACCATAGAAGGGTGTCGAACAAATTAGTTTCGCAAAACATTACTGGGCAGTTCAGTTCTCATTGGGATTCCTGTTGTTGTGGTCTTGTGCCAGACTAATTTGCACTTAGAGAATATCAATATCTATAAAATGTACTCTTCCACAGATATCGTTCTCTCACGCTGACCAATTCTTGCTTGTTCCCCTGTACACGGAAATGCAACCACATAGACCATCAAGCATGTAATAATCACTGCGTGCCACGTCATTTCTCCGACAGCTAACGTATCTTCTTTGGTCTCTCTCCAGTAAACTCACGCTCCGATGACAACACCTGAGCAGGTCACATTCGTTAAGCAGCAATTTCAAATCTATATTCATCACCCCACTTCTCTTACAGCAGCTTTGCTAACATATGATTGATTAAAGGGAAAAACGTTTATGGCCATTGTGCATTTTTTTGCCTGCAGGATGATGTGTGTAAATAGTATTAGGTTTCCCTGAAATGTTATCGATTTGAATCGATAGTTGAAAAGAGGGCTTTAGCGACAAAGAATCCATAAGGATGTGATCCTGGGTTAGATTGGGACTGCTAAATGAAATACAGTGTCAGGATTATAGCAATATCACCTTGGCTCTTTTTCATTACACGAAGTCTTGTCAACCATGATATAATGATAATAATATGAATACCAGTAAAAAATGAGGAGATTACGTGTGTATGGATTGGAAAAAAAGAGCGTAAAGCTAATTTATTAGGTGTTTTATTCTTAATAAATCAAGTGATTATTCTATTCTTGATTTTTATTTAGATTTGAAACTTTGGTTGAAAGTTCTTTTTATCAAAAATATCACTCTATTGTTTCTTGAATAGAGAAAAAGTATGGTCAGATTTGACAAATCTGGCTTTCTAAAAAAGCATTTGGCCATGGACTTTTTAGTTTAGTCATATTTAGAATTTGAACGCAAAATTATTATTGTTATTTCTGCATTTGACCATCTCGGGTTATTTTTGCAATTTTTTGTCCAGAAGTGTCTTTAACAATCTCGCAACTGTCCCCTTACTCCTGTCTGGCCGTGATAAAATTGGATACGGTCAAGAGAAAGAGAGTCTGGCTCAATCAATCAATAAATGATTCTTTCTGTAAATCGTTCACTTAAGTAAGGACTCTTTTTTTAGTCACTCACACTGCGTTCCTTTGACACATTAGAATTTACACGACATAATCGTTGTTATGACAACAGACTAGCATATCTTTGATGCAACCCTTTTATTTGATAATAGCTCTATGAATCATATTTTGCATGGACCAACCCGCTAAAACTTGAATGACTCGTATAGGACAACCAATCATACAACTAATTACACAAATAAACATACCTATTTGCATGTATGGCTTTTATATGGATAGCTTCTCAGGCAGTTAGGTTCGCGGCCCAAGTCGAATACTGATAAAAAAAATAACAACAACGAATTAAGATGAAGGAAAATAGTGGTCAAACATTAATGAAAATGAGTGACAATACTCCATCAAATGAATAATAAAAGCTAATCACTTTATTGATACTACTAGTACAGAAGCAAAAGCAGACATCGCTTCGGAGTGATCGAGAATGGAGAGTAGATTTCAGGTTCAGATTTCACCTATTCAGCTGCAGAGTTTTCGAAGCTGATCATCTATCAGGCTTCCCTAAACAGACAGAACGTGAGTTCGAATGTCATGAGAATTTATTCTTTGTTTCTGATATGCACACTAGATAGACAGCCTGAGTAAAGTTGTGATGGAGAGCAATCAAAAATCTAAGAGGAAGGAAACGAGTAGTCAAAGATCAATAATGACGTCTTACAATACTTCACTAATAAAAATAAATAATAAGACTGGCTGCTTCTGAGTCAAAATCCACTTCAACTGAAACAAAAATTCCAAAAGATGATGTGATCAGAACGAAGGAATTCTCTGAGGATGTCATGAAATTTAGGTTTTTCTTCTTTTTTCTCCCTTTCCTGGTCGCGAGTTGGCGCCACGTGACGTCATAGAATTACTCTTTCTTTTATACTCCCTCAGTGACTTATTGCGATAATAAAGTCAACTCTCCTCGAGTTTGGCAATAAACAGGTCTGGTTAGCAACTCAATAGAAGCCATCAGTCAATCAATGTTTTTGACAGCAGGCCGTTTTGGGGGTAAGCAATAAAAAAAATTGGAAAAGTGGGTAATCAATGAATAAGTTACTTCTCTCCTCCTTTCTGTTGGGCAGTGATCACAGAAAAGAGTCTGAATTAAAAAAAAGACCCCCCCACCAAAAAAAAAACAAGCGTCCAGGACCTAAAAGATCAATTTAATCAGTAAAAAAGAGAAAAGAAAAGGCTAAGTTTTTTCTTCATTTTCTAACGGATCATTTTTAGCTGAAGAGCCCAAATGAATCTGATTCGTATTGTTAAGACATCTCAGGGTCAATAAGATCTTTACATTAAATCTTTGCTTTACTATTTTCATTCAGAAGTGTAGTTTTGGTCTTCAACTCCATATATATATATATATATATATATATATATATATATATATATATATATATATATATATATATATATATATATACAATGCTCTTCCATAGGAATAGAGCTCTCTCTCTCTCTCTCTCTCTCTCTCTCTCTCTCTCTATATATATATATATATATATATATATATATATATATATATATATATATATATACAATGCTCTTCCATAGGAATAGAGCACTCTGGTGGATGGGGAAGCTAAATAAATATATCGCTTAAATTCAGCCTTACTGACCGTCCAGTTCTGTGGCCCAGCGGTAGGTTCCAATCCTGCCTCATGGTACTGGATGGGATAATGGATTGTCTATAGTTACACTGAAGAGATTTAATACAACGAAACATATTAGAAGAAGAAGAAGAAAAAGAAGAAGAAGGAAGCTTGTAGAAAAGGAAGAAGAACAGAATTACAAGTGATGCATATTGAAAGGGAAGAAGAACAACAAAAAGATTCAATGGAAACAACGGGAAGAATATCGAAAGATGAATCACGTTTAAAACGAAAGAGAAAACAAAAACAAGATGGAGATGAAGAAAGGAATGCACACTGTAAGGAGTGCAAAAAGTGCAAGTGTCTGGTATTCTAGACAAAGAACAAAGACAGATTGAAACTACTTGACAGTGATACTTTTTGTCTGAGCAAAAACAGGAAAGAAGACAAGGAAACTAGAAACTACACCGGATGAAAATGATACGAGAGTGCAATTCTGACGAGCCACAAGAAAAAAGAGAAAGAAAAAAGAGAGATGTAGGCAAGAACACGAATTGAAAAGACAAATTGGCGGACAGGAATTAAATGGCTAGGAAGTCGACTCAACAATCGGTTTAGATCAAAAGACCGGTTCTTTTTTTCTCCTCATTTTAAGAGGATGGATATGAAGAGAATCGTCGGAAAGTCAACCAACTGAAATTACATCACAGTCAATAACTTTTATAAGAGTCATTAACATTCATTGATTTTTTTCTCAAAATTGAAGTAATTCTTTCTATATTTTTGTTGTTCACCCAACATATGGACCATCATCGGGATTACTAACCATATGTAAAGGGAGAGACTCTATTGTGTCAAATAACAGTAGCAAATAAATCTCTCTTGTCAAACATTAATATTGTTGGAGTAGACTTCAACAACCAGTTTTATTATTTGTTATAATCAGCAGTGCTTAGAAACGTTGCAGTCTGTGAAAATATCTATTTGCTACCATTACTTGATACTGTCGAAGAAATAGTCTCTTTCTTAACATACAGGAAGTAGACCCGACGAGTACAAGAGAATCGGCCGGCTGATACGCTGCGTGAACAACAAATGTCAGAAAAATGAATTGAATTATCAGAAAAACGCTTTAAATAAACTTACGTTATGGTGTCAGGATTCAAAGAGAACAGCTGGAATGAAAATAAAAGACAGTGAAAGGGGACAAAGAATGGTGAAGGGTAAAAACAAAGAAGTGTGCATTGGAAAAAAGGAGAAGGAAAGAAAAAAAGTGGAAGAAAGAAAGAAAAAATATGGTGGATAGAAAGAGAAACAAGAAAGAATGACAAAAGGAATCAAGAAAAAAAAGGAAGAGAGATAATGAAAACGAAAGAAAATATGAGAAAGAAAAAGTGAAGAACAAAAAACGAAATAAACAGGTCTGTTTAGTGATACGAAAGAAACAACCACGTGGCGAACACCTTTTAGAGGCATGAGTGTTATGGGTGATCAATTAAAAAATATGAAAATTGGGTGATCAATGAATAACTTAGTTCTTGCAACTTTTGTTGGTTAATGGTCAATGGAGAAATCTGAAGGAAAAGTCTGAAGGTGCAAGAATAAAAAAAATTTTATGATAATAAAAGGTCAATATTCCAAATTTCAGCTCTCTAGCTCAAATTTGTGACGTGAATGGACGACATATGTATATGAAGCTTCATAATCCACATGAAAAGTGGATAAACAGTTTCTGAAGAGAAAAAAAAAAGAAGATGAATCAACCTCTTTCAGAATCATGCCATCCAGACTGACTCTAGCAAGAGAAAAAGATGAAAAATCAACGAATTGTCAGTTTCTTACGAGAGAAATAAGAAAAGAATTAACTTTTTTTTTGCCAGCAAGACGTTTTGACAGATCTTAGCAAGATAAAAAGAAAGGAATGAACGTCATTCGGCAACATGCTATTTTGAAAGTGACCAGCGAGAAAAAACATCAATATCTCTTGACATCATAGAAAAAAAAAACAAACAAATCAATGTCTTTTGGCGGCATACTGTTTCAACAATGTCTAACAAGAAAAAAAGAAAGGAATCAACATCTTTTGGCAGCATACTGTTTCAACAATGTCTAACAAGAAAAAAAGAAAGGAATCAACATCTTTTGGCAGCATACTGTTTCAACAATGTCTAACAAGAAAAAAAGAAAGGAATCAACATCTTTTGGCAGCATGCTGTTTCAACAATGTCTAACAAGAAAAAAAGAAAGGAATCAACATCTTTTGGCAGCATACTGTTTCAACAATGTCTAACAAGAAAAAAAGAAAGGAATCAACATCTTTTGGCAGCATACTGTTTCAACAATGTCTAACAAGAAAAAAAGAAAGGAATCAACATCTTTTGGCAGCATACTGTTTCAACAATGTCTAACAAGAAAAAAAGAAAGGAATCAACATCTTTTGGCAGCATACTGTTTCAACAATGTCTAACAAGAAAAAAAGAAAGGAATCAACATCTTTTGGCAGCATACTGTTTCAACAATGTCTAACAAGAAAAAAAGAAAGGAATCAACATCTTTTGGCAGCATGCTGTTTCAACAATGTCTAACAAGAAAAAAAGAAAGGAATCAACATCTTTTGGCAGCATACTGTTTCAACAATGTCTAACAAGAAAAAAAGAAAGGAATCAACATCTTTTGGCAGCATACTGTTTCAACAATGTCTAACAAGAAAAAAAGAAAGGAATCAACATCTTTTGGCAGCATACTGTTTCAACAATGTCTAACAAGAAAAAAAGAAAGGAATCAACATCTTTTGGCAGCATACTGTTTCAACAATGTCTAACAAGAAAAAAAGAAAGGAATCAACATCTTTTGGCAGCATACTGTTTCAACAATGTCTAACAAGAAAAAAAGAAAGGAATCAACATCTTTTGGCAGCATGCTGTTTCAACAATGTCTAACAAGAAAAAAAGAAAGGAATCAACATCTTTTGGCAGCATGCTGTTTCAACAATGTCTAACAAGAAAAAAAGAAAGGAATCAACATCTTTTGGCAGCATACTGTTTCAACAATGTCTAACAAGAAAAAAAGAAAGGAATCAACATCTTTTGGCAGCATACTGTTTCAACAATGTCTAACAAGAAAAAAAGAAAGGAATCAACATCTTTTGGCAGCATACTGTTTCAACAATGTCTAACAAGAAAAAAAGAAAGGAATCAACATCTTTTGGCAGCATACTGTTTCAACAATGTCTAACAAGAAAAAAAGAAAGGAATCAACATCTTTTGGCAGCATGCTGTTTCAACAATGTCTAACAAGAAAAAAAGAAAGGAATCAACATCTTTTGGCAGCATACTGTTTCAACAATGTCTAACAAGAAAAAAAGAAAGGAATCAACATCTTTTGGCAGCATACTGTTTCAACAATGTCTAACAAGAAAAAAAGAAAGGAATCAACATCTTTTGGCAGCATACTGTTTCAACAATGTCTAACAAGAAAAAAAGAAAGGAATCAACATCTTTTGGCAGCATACTGTTTCAACAATGTCTAACAAGAAAAAAAGAAAGGAATCAACATCTTTTGGCAGCATACTGTTTCAACAATGTCTAACAAGAAAAAAAGAAAGGAATCAACATCTTTTGGCAGCATACTGTTTCAACAATGTCTAACAAGAAAAAAAGAAAGGAATCAACATCTTTTGGCAGCATGCTGTTTCAACAATGTCTAACAAGAAAAAAAGAAAGGAATCAACATCTTTTGGCAGCATACTGTTTCAACAATGTCTAACAAGAAAAAAAGAAAGGAATCAACATCTTTTGGCAGCATACTGTTTCAACAATGTCTAACAAGAAAAAAAGAAAGGAATCAACATCTTTTGGCAGCATACTGTTTCAACAATGTCTAACAAGAAAAAAAGAAAGGAATCAACATCTTTTGGCAGCATACTGTTTCAACAATGTCTAACAAGAAAAAAAGAAAGGAATCAACATCTTTTGGCAGCATACTGTTTCAACAATGTCTAACAAGAAAAAAAGAAAGGAATCAACATCTTTTGGCAGCATGCTGTTTCAACAATGTCTAACAAGAAAAAAAGAAAGGAATCAACATCTTTTGGCAGCATACTGTTTCAACAATGTCTAACAAGAAAAAAAGAAAGGAATCAACATCTTTTGGCAGCATACTGTTTCAACAATGTCTAACAAGAAAAAAAGAAAGGAATCAACATCTTTTGGCAGCATGCTGTTTCAACAATGTCTAACAAGAAAAAAAGAAAGGAATCAACATCTTTTGGCAGCATACTGTTTCAACAATGTCTAACAAGAAAAAAAGAAAGGAATCAACATCTTTTGGCAGCATGCTGTTTCAACAATGTCTAACAAGAAAAAAAGAAAGGAATCAACATCTTTTGGCAGCATACTGTTTCAACAATGTCTAACAAGAAAAAAAGAAAGGAATCAACATCTTTTGGCAGCATACTGTTTCAACAATGTCTAACAAGAAAAAAAGAAAGGAATCAACATCTTTTGGCAGCATACTGTTTCAACAATGTCTAACAAGAAAAAAAGAAAGGAATCAACATCTTTTGGCAGCATACTGTTTCAACAATGTCTAACAAGAAAAAAAGAAAGGAATCAACATCTTTTGGCAGCATACTGTTTCAACAATGTCTAACAAGAAAAAAAGAAAGGAATCAACATCTTTTGGCAGCATGCTGTTTCAACAATGTCTAACAAGAAAAAAAGAAAGGAATCAACATCTTTTGGCAGCATACTGTTTCAACAATGTCTAACAAGAAAAAAAGAAAGGAATCAACATCTTTTGGCAGCATACTGTTTCAACAATGTCTAACAAGAAAAAAAGAAAGGAATCAACATCTTTTGGCAGCATACTGTTTCAACAATGTCTAACAAGAAAAAAAGAAAGGAATCAACATCTTTTGGCAGCATACTGTTTCAACAATGTCTAACAAGAAAAAAAGAAAGGAATCAACATCTTTTGGCAGCATGCTGTTTCAACAATGTCTAACAAGAAAAAAAGAAAGGAATCAACATCTTTTGGCAGCATACTGTTTCAACAATGTCTAACAAGAAAAAAAGAAAGGAATCAACATCTTTTGGCAGCATACTGTTTCAACAATGTCTAACAAGAAAAAAAGAAAGGAATCAACATCTTTTGGCAGCATACTGTTTCAACAATGTCTAACAAGAAAAAAAGAAAGGAATCAACATCTTTTGGCAGCATGCTGTTTCAACAATGTCTAACAAGAAAAAAAGAAAGGAATCAACATCTTTTGGCAGCATACTGTTTCAACAATGTCTAACAAGAAAAAAAGAAAGGAATCAACATCTTTTGGCAGCATACTGTTTCAACAATGTCTAACAAGAAAAAAAGAAAGGAATCAACATCTTTTGGCAGCATACTGTTTCAACAATGTCTAACAAGAAAAAAAGAAAGGAATCAACATCTTTTGGCAGCATACTGTTTCAACAATGTCTAACAAGAAAAAAAGAAAGGAATCAACATCTTTTGGCAGCATACTGTTTCAACAATGTCTAACAAGAAAAAAAGAAAGGAATCAACATCTTTTGGCAGCATACTGTTTCAACAATGTCTAACAAGAAAAAAAGAAAGGAATCAACATCTTTTGGCAGCATGCTGTTTCAACAATGTCTAACAAGAAAAAAAGAAAGGAATCAACATCTTTTGGCAGCATACTGTTTCAACAATGTCTAACAAGAAAAAAAGAAAGGAATCAACATCTTTTGGCAGCATACTGTTTCAACAATGTCTAACAAGAAAAAAAGAAAGGAATCAACATCTTTTGGCAGCATACTGTTTCAACAATGTCTAACAAGAAAAAAAGAAAGGAATCAACATCTTTTGGCAGCATACTGTTTCAACAATGTCTAACAAGAAAAAAAGAAAGGAATCAACATCTTTTGGCAGCATACTGTTTCAACAATGTCTAACAAGAAAAAAAGAAAGGAATCAACATCTTTTGGCAGCATGCTGTTTCAACAATGTCTAACAAGAAAAAAAGAAAGGAATCAACATCTTTTGGCAGCATACTGTTTCAACAATGTCTAACAAGAAAAAAAGAAAGGAATCAACATCTTTTGGCAGCATACTGTTTCAACAATGTCTAACAAGAAAAAAAGAAAGGAATCAACATCTTTTGGCAGCATGCTGTTTCAACAATGTCTAACAAGAAAAAAAGAAAGGAATCAACATCTTTTGGCAGCATACTGTTTCAACAATGTCTAACAAGAAAAAAAGAAAGGAATCAACATCTTTTGGCAGCATGCTGTTTCAACAATGTCTAACAAGAAAAAAAGAAAGGAATCAACATCTTTTGGCAGCATACTGTTTCAACAATGTCTAACAAGAAAAAAAGAAAGGAATCAACATCTTTTGGCAGCATACTGTTTCAACAATGTCTAACAAGAAAAAAAGAAAGGAATCAACATCTTTTGGCAGCATACTGTTTCAACAATGTCTAACAAGAAAAAAAGAAAGGAATCAACATCTTTTGGCAGCATACTGTTTCAACAATGTCTAACAAGAAAAAAAGAAAGGAATCAACATCTTTTGGCAGCATACTGTTTCAACAATGTCTAACAAGAAAAAAAGAAAGGAATCAACATCTTTTGGCAGCATACTGTTTCAACAATGTCTAACAAGAAAAAAAGAAAGGAATCAACATCTTTTGGCAGCATGCTGTTCAACAATGTCTAACAAGAAAAAAAGAAAGGAATCAACATCTTTTGGCAGCATGCTGTTTCAACAATGTCTAAGAGAAAAGAAAAAATAATCAGTCATTCGGCAGCGTGCTGTTTTGACAGTGTCTCACACAAAAAAAGAGAGGAATCAACGTCAATTTGCAGCATGCTATTTTGACAGTGTCTAACAAGAAAAAAAAGTAAAGAATCAACGTCATTCGGCAGCATAAGGTTTTAATTGTGTCCAACAAGGAAAAAAAGAATCAACATCTTTTGGCTGTATGTTGTTTTCACAGTGTCTAGCAAGAAAAAAAAAAGGAATCAACGTTATTTTGCAGCATGCTAATTTGACTGGTCCTCACAAGATATAAAGAAAAAAAAGGAAACAATTTCATTTGGCAGCACGCTGTTTTGATGGTTTTTAGCAAGGAAAAAGAAAAAGAAAGAATCAACTTCTTTTGGCAACATGCTCTTTGGACAGTTTCTAAAAAGAAAAAAGAGTAAGGAATTAACGTCTTTTTGCAACATGCCGTTTTGACAGTGTCTTACAAGAAAAAAAAAGGGAAGGAATTAATGTCTTTGACTGCATGCTGTTTTGACGAAAAATAAAGAACGGGGGGGAAAAAGAAAGAGGGGAAAACAGAAGGGATTTTGGAGACAAGACTGATACAGAAAGAAGGGGGGAAGAAAGAGAGGAAAAAGGGAAGGGGGAAAGACTGGAGATTCAATAGAAAAATAAGGCTGAAAAGTTCGTATATCAGTGAGTACCAAAAATAAATGGGAAGGGAGAATATCATGAGTCATTTCTTTTCAATATCAAATACATATTAATTGAATCGAATTCATAATTGATGATCACTTTCTTTTGACATTGTGGAATTGTTAATGGGTATTTCTCCTCAGATTCTCATGAAGGAGGTCACAATTTTCCTATCCCTTTGCGTACATCCTATATCACAGGAACAATGCACCTATGTTCAAGACTGGATCAATAATACCTGTCGCTTTGTTTTTAACTGATTTTGATCTGAAATTTCCATTGTATAGTAATGTATGTGATTGTTATCTGGGTGTTACTTCTTATCCTAGCCAATGAGCTATCCCAGCAAGAGATTCAAGCTAGAACAATCAATGAGAGTTGGGTTGGGGGTATTTTTTCTATTTACGATGAAGCAAGAAGGGGAGATGTTCATTCCTTTTTGTGGTAGAGTGAAAGACGAGGGAGAGAGGGGACGTTTATGCCTTTAAATAGAATGATAGAAAGGGAGATAGATGGAAATTGTTTATTCCTTTTAACGATAGTGTGAAAGAAAGGAAGAGAGAGAGAGAGAGAGAGAGAGAGAGAGAGAGAGAGAGAGAGAGAGAGAGAGAGAGAGAGCAAGGTTTATTTCTTCTCACTTGAATTTCCGGCTGGTATAGCTTATCGACTGGGATGACTAAGATGAAAATTAGTGTATCGATATTCCCCTGTCAATTAAGTAGATTAAAAAAAATATTTTAAATACATAAATAATTTTCCTCATTCAATCACCCACATGCACCCACATGCATGTGCACATGAATAGACACACTCACGCACACACTTATCCATCTACCTGTCTGTAACTCCAACGGTAAAGGAAATCAACAGTTCTAAGAGAGCCAAAACATTTTTCGTTCAGACCAAATTTTAATCATTTAAAAGCGTACATAAGAAAGGAATGATGGAGAGAGTGGACGAAAGAAAGATGATTTTTTTACGTCCCACTATGCCGTAATTCTTTTCTTTTTTTTTGTAAACATATTCAACTTTTTCATTTTCCAATGAATTGTGTTACATTTCAAATGATAATTTTTATTTCATGTTTGATGCAATGATTATTCATCTTTGTTTCAGACGTATTAACGGGGATCACGTTGAAAAATCAATTGGAAACATTATTATTCCTGAAATACATACTGACAAATGTAGCCAAATGCTACCAAAAATTGTATGAACAACGTTGCAGGTTTTGAACAGTCGGTACTTTTTCTTGACATGCATACATAAAGATATATATATATATATATATATATATATATATATATATATATATAGAGAGAGAGAGAGAGAGAGAGAGAGCGAAAGAGAGAGAGAGAGTTTTCTAATGCAATTTAATGGAATTTAAGCCAGATCGAAAATCTCTGACGCATCTATGCTATCAACAAAATACTACTGTGCTAAGTGAACACCAAAAACACTGTCTGTGTCAATATGTTTACAAAGTAATAGATGCAGTAATCGAGGCGTAAATAACAGAACGTTTTATTAAATAAAACAAGTTTAATTCAGTAAAATACTCGTTCGTTCTCTAACAGTATATCTTGGGTTGGAAATCTAAAACTGGTTACTATCTGAAGAAAGTCATCGGAGTGTAATTTGCCATCAGTTTTGATCCCTCAAAGTGGCTAAAGCATTTTCAAATCATATTTCCCATTACAAAGGCGGGAGTGGGCGGATTCTTCTGCATTCCTTCTCCTGCCTTGTGTCTTACTAAGCTAAACGTTATAAATATCAGCAATACATTTCTTTCTGGCCTCATTCTTTTTCCTCTTTCTCTTATTGTCGTTTTCCTTTCCTTTCTTTGTATTTGATTAATCGATTTTCTCCCTCCTTGATGTCACAATCAAGGCCAACTTCCCATGCTTCTGGGTGTCTGCAAAAACTGAACAAAGACGTATAAAGTTTAACCTCCCATCTAGCATTGTGAGAGGCTGGTAAAAGACTGGGTGAGAAATGTGTTTTCCAAGATGTACAGTTAACAAGGATCTAGTGAAGCTTCAATGGGTGTAGCAAGCTAGAAGTGTATTGCTCAAGTTAAATGAAGATCAAAAAACGGACAAACAATATGCTGTCTCCACCTTTCCATAACACCTTGAACACAAATGTCAGATTAAACCTTGCTCACATTTCAATAATGTTGATACTTTTTATATACTTGTACATTATCTATAACTTGATAGTCTGCTATGCTCATGTTTCATTCGATTCAAAGTACCTTTGAAAAAGATCTTATAAATTTTCGTATAAATATATCTGATTTCCAAATTATATTTTTGAAAAAGTGATGATCAATAAGTAAATTAATTCTTTTGACTTTTATTCGAATTTTATTAAAACAAGCATATTTGTATCTTTAAACTTATATAGCAAAATAGATACTTTCAGAGATTAAAAAACAATACATTAGTTGAATCGGTACGGATTTGATGTTCAGGAAATGTTCCGGGTAATTAGTTTCTGAAAATAACCCCAAAAATATGTTTCATGGGCAATTCCATTTAGAATATATTTGTATGATTAATCAACTTGTTAAAATAATGTCTTACTTTTTAATAAAGCAATAAAATAACATTCTTAAATTTCTTTTTCAAATTCTCAAATCAATTCTCGTTGAATAGTGCTGTCTTTTTAAAAAAAAATTCATTAGATAGTGTTTTATTGCAGAACGGTTCAAAGACACGAAATTCAGGATCGGAAGTTATGTGTATTATTTCATTATTCACTTTTAATGGTCAAAGTCGATAAAGAACTTTCATTTTTCATTTTTAGGGGTCAAAATCGGTAGAGTATTTCTCCCTTCTAGATTCCGAATTCTGAGAGAATTTCTTTTCAATCTGAGATAGTAAATGGATGGGTAATTCTATTTCACTTTTTGGGGTCAAAATCCAAGAGTTTTTTTTGTTTAACTTTCAAGTGCCAAAATCGAAGGAAATTTTTTTCGATCCAGAATGGACATTTTTCATCTTTTAGGGATTTAAAATGATCATTCACTTCCATTTTTAGGAGTCTAAATCAAGTTGAACTTTGAAGGGTCAAAATCATTGGGTATTTTTTTTATCATTTTAGGTGTCCGAATCGAGGGATATTTTGTTCACAATGAGGAGTCGAAATGCAAAGGAATTTGACTTTAAGGACTTACATACAGGAGAAAACTTTTTGTCACATTTTTTTAATCGGAGAGGCTCTAGCATTTTTTTTATTTTTGTGTGTTAACATCGTAGGGGTGAATTTTTTCTCTTTTGAAGCGAACGTTTATTATCATTTTCAAAGGTCGGAATAAGGTAGGGTTTTCTTTTCACTTTTAGCGGTCAGAATTGAGGGTTTTTTCATTTTCAGGTGGGGATATCGAGTGGTACTTTTCTTTCGTTTCCAAGGGTCAAAACCGAGGAGAGAGATTTTTCACATTTTCAAGGGTTGAGGAAAACAATTTTTCTCCCCCTATTAGAGGTCAAAATCAATTAGGGAGATTTTGCCCATTTTTCTCTCCTCTTTTATGGGTCAAAATCGAGAAAAGAATTTTTTTTCTATTTTAGGGGTCGAAATCAAAGGTTATTCTTTTTTTTTTCACTTTTTGGGTAAAATCAAGGAGAAGATTTTCCACTTTATGAGTCAGAATCAAAATTCCTATTTCAGCTGGACAGAATCGAAGAGGAATTTATTTTTCATTCTAAGATTCAAAATCAAGCGCAATTCTTTTCCACTTCTATGGGTCAATATCTGGGGGAACATTTGTTTCAGTATTGATATTGTCCCAACATCTTTCCTCAACTTTTGGTAGAGAAAATCAAGGGTAAGATTTTTTTCACTTTTTGGGGTCAACATCGAAGAGAAATGTTTTTGGGGTCAAAATGGCGGAGAAAATTTCTTTCTAAATTCAAGGTTACAATATGTAACTTTTATTTCTTACTTTTAGGTATTAAAATCAAAGGGGAATTTTTCCCCTTTTGAGGATCAAAATTGAGGTAAAAAATTTGATTTTATTTCTAGGGGTCAAGATCAGTACGGGGCGTTTATATTCACCCAAGTGGTTAGAGTAAAGTAGAAACTTTTATTTCACTTCTAGGGGTTGAAAATCAAAGAGTGTTTTTTTTCACTTTTGATGGTTGAACGTCGCTTTTTTCACTTTTAGGGGTCAATATCGAAAGTGACTCTTTCTGCTTTTTGGTAAAGTTTTCTCATTTTGAGTGTTCAAAATCGAAGGTGGCTTTTTTTTTCTCCGATTGGTCAAAATTTAAGGATGAACTTTAATTGGTCAAAGTCGAGGGGGACTTTTTCCTTTCGGATTTTAGCCTCACTTTTTTTTAACTTACCCCCCACGATCGCTCTTTTTATTATTTTCCCCATTTCTGAACATTAGTGTCCATTTTAATATAACCCCCTTTCAACATTAGTTCCCTTTTTCTTAAAACTTGTTACCTTTTTCTAAAGATTACGATCCCATTTTTAAGATCTCTTTGTAAAATTTTACGCCTATATATATATATATATATATATATATATATATATATATATATATATATATATATATATATATATATATATATATATATATATTATATAATGATATCATATATAACACATATCGAATTAAACGACATGAATCAATAAAAATAAATATCAAAGTAAACCCTAATAACAAATATTCTAGGACATAACCCGTAACAACAGCATCTAAACACCCCAACCTATCAACACACACACGCACACACACACAAGAACTACACAAACACAACAATACCAGTATAGATCATTAAAAGTTTTAAAAAAACTGTATATCAGCACGATCCACTCATTTTGATATTTGCCAAAGTAAGAACCATCATAAAAAGTGCACATCCGAGTTACTATAAGTCAAATCTATCTTACCATGACTCTTCAACCTTCTTACTAATAACCCCGTCCAAACTTTCAAAGGTGCTTTCAAGTTTCTTTACTTATTAAAGTTTCTTTACTTATTTCAAGTTTCTTTACTTATTAACAACATTATGATCATTGATTTTACGTTTCATTGCCCTTTTTTTTTTACCTCTATCAACTCTCCAGGAAAAGTAGATCAAGACATTCACACATACACTCTAAAATGACGTATTTTCTCAAGTTACAAGAACCAGGCTTGATAGAGGATACCTACATCTTTGACCTGCTGGTCAGTTAATACTCAGAGTCACAAGCGCACAGGAAGGATGAGAATACTTACACCTCCATTTATAATATCGCACATGACGGCTCTGATAATGGAAAAACATCACATAACATGACTGCACCTTCTGACAAATTCACATGAACATATCAGCGCTAACAAAGAAGTTGAACTTCAGAACAAAGACGGATGCATAACAACAGACAGAGACAGAATTGTCGAACGCACCAAAGAATTCTACCAAGAACTCTACTCTTCGAGAAACGGTCTACAAAACAACAAGAATACACCAGACGCTGACAGTCCGTTCGAGGACTTCTCAGGACATGGAAGGTCAAACAAGCCATCAAAAAAAAAAAAAAAAAAAAAAAAAAAGCCCGAGGACCAGATAACATCATCATCGATCTGCTAAAAAAAGCTGGTAAGATCATCAACCAAAAACTACCAATTCTATTCAACTTACATCTAAAACAAAGTAACGTTCCAGAACACGGCAATTATGGCTTCTACACAAAAGGGGACACCCAAAAGACCTCAGCAACTACAGGCCTATAAGATTACTCAACTGCATCTACGGACTTTCCACAAAAAATCATCACCAACCGGATTACTAAAATACAGGATGAAAACCAACGGGAACAAATCGGCTTTAGAATAAGGTACTCGACCATTGATCATCTCCATTCGATAAATCAGCTGAAAGGAAAGCAGTATAATACAAAATGCCACTCGCTGTTATGAACTTCAAGAAGGCATTCGACTCTGTAGAAATTCTCATGGTCATGAAGGCCATCACTCAATGTGGTGTAGACCCTGTATACGTTAAAGTAATACAACATATATACAGTCACAGCAACTCCTTCCTTAGACTACATAAAGACTCTCAAACCTTCTAGCTTCTAAAAAGGGATGAGACAAGGTGATACCAGTTTGCTCAAACTCTTCACAGCCTGCCTCGAGATGATCTTCTGAAACCTGGACTGGGAGAAAAGAGGAATAAAAAAAGACGGCAAATATCTAAGCAAGCTGAGATTTGCAGATGACATTGTCTTTTTTTAAAGCAGAGAACCTATACGACCTCCAACTAATGATAGATAAACCCAACAAATAAAGGAAGTAGTTGGCTTACGCATAAACTTCAGTAAAACGATAGTTATGTGCAACAATCACATTGAGAATAAGAACATAAGTCAAAATTGAAGATCAAAAACTGGAGAAAGTAGATCACTACATCTACCTCAGACAATAAATTTCTACGAAACCCACAGAGGAAGAAGGAATCAAGCGAAGAATCATCCTAGGATGGCTAGCCTTTGGTAGAGCAAGCTCAACCTTCAAAAACAAGACGATCCAATTAATCCTAAAAAGAAGGGTGTATAACCAATGTATCCTCCCGATAGTCACTGATGGAGCTAAAACATGGAACCTAGCCTAGAACAAAGAGCAATAGACAACTGGTTTAAAACCAAAATAGTGGCTCAAATCTTTCAATTCGAATCCAGGCACGGCTTCGAAAAATAAAGGATGCTGGAATGAAAAATACACATTGGAAAAACCTTGGGTCTGGAACAATACGCTAGGTAGGAAATAATCATCTTGTATCTTATTTCCTCGTTTAGGCCATTCAGAGAAGACCATTTGATTTCAAAATTCGTGAATGCCAATGTGCTAATATAATTGTAAAAACTTGCAAAATAGTGAACATGAATATTTTAACGGAATATTATCAATGCAGTGACATAAAGATAGCTATCTATAGTGGCATGCACTCACATGCAAGTAAACTTAGATGAGATTGTTTAATTTTGCCTTTGTATCAATAATATTTCGTCCATTTTATGTCAAAATATTCTTGTTGAGTATTTTTCAAATTTTTACAATTATATCGATACTTTGTGCTGACACGCAATTTTGGAACTGATCCTGTTTCCTTTAAAATCAATCTGTACTCATGACGTCCACAACTATGAATACTATTGTTAAAAAAGATAATAGTTTCGAGTGAATTCGAGGCAACAATCTCTGAATTATAAAATGAACACGCTAATCAAATACACTACAGAGACGCACAAAAATAGTTTATGTATAAAAAAAGAATCGCTTGTGTCTGACTTTCGAAATGTTTCTCATTTTTCAAGTTTGAAGTAAAATCCCTAAAAAATTGTAAGTAGCGTATTTTAGAGCAATTTTCGTGAGTCGGTGTAACAAAAAAAAAGTTATTCTACAAGATGACATGAATTTGATGTAATTGATTGAGTTTTCCAAAAGTTATTACAAAATTAGAATAGTCAATTTGCGTAAAAACTGTACTTACTCATATCAAAGTTTGGCTCAGTGACGTCATAGATAGAGAGGTCAGGTGGATCTTGGTGAAGGACCATGTCCAATGACACACACTAAAAGGCTGATGATGATGATGATCATAATAATGATGATGAATGCCGGTTTAGTGTTAGATACAGAGATTGTCTAGGTTCCGTAATTCATAGATCCAATATGAGCTTAAGTTAGTGTTCTCTAGAAATTCTATTCACCTTCCAGAAGAAAAACAACAAAATAAACCAACACAAAAAATCATTGAAAAGTATCAGACAAACATTGACGCTATGAGCTGATTGCAAAATCAGATTATTATTGTAAAAAAATGTAGTAGTAGTAGTAACTGTAGTTTTTGCTTCTTGTTTGTCCTCACCCCTTTATTATCATCATTAGTGTACCCACGTCGTCGAAAAGGACGGCTTATATGATATACATATATATTTACTGTGTCAGTTGTTTGAATAAAATCCAATTTTCTACTTCAGTTATGTCACTTGGCGAGACAGAAGACACCTGCCCATTACTAATTATGTGTGGAATGCAGGTTTTGTAAATATTCTGCGCATCCCTTTTTTTCCATTTATCTCTCTTTCCTTTTGCTGTCAAACTCCTAGAGAGTTGACTTTATTATTACAATTAGCAGACTTTTGAATTCGAGATATTTCGTTATCTGCATCAAGAAGGAAAAGATGAAAATAAAGAAATATGGAATGACGTCATGTTATGTCAACTCGCGACCAGGAAGAAGCAGAAAGAGATAGAGGAAGAGAGAAAGAAAGGGGAAGAAAGAATGAAAGAGAGGAGTGGAGAGAAAGAGAAGAAAAACGAAAGAAAGAGGACGGTAGAGAGAGAGAGAGAGAGAGAGAGGAGGGGAGAGAGAGAGCGAAAAAAGAGAAAAGGAAAGCTAAGGGAGAAGGGGTGTGCAAGACAGAGAGACAGGAATACTAACAAACAGTGATGGAGAAAGATTATTTTTCTCATGTCGTCAATGATTCAACTGATGTCACTTATAATGAAAAATTAGAACCATTCTTCCATTCATTTTATTATACTAAATAACATTTTTATACTAAATAGCATGATTATACTAAATAGCATTTTCCACTTATATGGTTGAAAATCGAGGGGGAATCCCCTCTTTTCACTTTTAAAGGTGAAATTGGAAGGGGTCCTTTTTCTCGATTTAATAATTTTCCACGCTTTGAAAGGTGAAAAAGAGAAAATCTTCCTACTTTATGGGGTAAAAATAGTGGGATGAATATTTCCCCACTCTAGTGATCAAAACAGAGGGTGGAATTTTTTGGGAGGGGAATAATCTTTTTACACTTTTAGGGGACAGAATTGGGCAGAATTTTTTTCAACTTAATGGGTCAAAATGGGGGGATTTCTTTTCCTTTTCAGGGTCAAAATGAAGGTGGAATTTCTTCCCCACTTATTACAGTAAAAATTGAGGGTTTATTTCCACTTTTAGAGAGTCAAAATTGAACAAGATTGTTTCTACACTCTTAGGGGTCAAAATTGGGGAGGCTACAACTTTGAGTGGTTCAAATTGAAAGGAATTTTTCCCGCTCTTTGGTGTAAGGAGGGGAATTCTGTTGTTTTTTTAAAATTTCGACATTTAACAGGGTTTCTTTCCACTTCAAGGGGTCAAAATGACATCTGATATTTTTTGCATTTTCAGGAGTCCAAATGTAAAGGAAATCTTTTTTTTTTTTCATTTTTAGAGGGTCAAATGTTGGGGGATATTTTTCCAATTTCAAGGGTCAAGATGGGGAGTTTTTTTTTCACATTTAATGAGGGGATTTTTCAAAAATGTTGTGAGTCACATTGGGGTGAATTTTTCCCACTTTTGTGGAGGTGAGATTTTTTTCTCACTTAATGGGTTTAAATGGAAGGGTAAACTTTTCTTTCTTTCTGCAGTCAAAATGGAGGTTTTTTTTAAAACTTTGATAGAGGGTTTTTTATTTTATTTTACGGGTTAAAACAGAAGGGAATTTCTTTTACTTTTAGGGTTCACAACGAGTGAGAATCTTTATCCCCGCTTTTTGGTCAAATTGGAGCAGGATTTTTTTTCACTTTTCGGGGGTCGGAATGTAGGGGGTAATTTTTTTCTCTTTATTGAGCAGGACTCTTTTTCCATTTCTTGGATCAAAATAAGGAGGTCAACTTGTGGGGATCGAATGTGTTGAATTTTTTTTGGAATCAGAATGGGAGAAATTTTTGTGGTCAGAATGTTTCTCTTTCCACTTATAGAGGTCAAAATGATCGGTGTAACCTTTCTCCTTCTATTGATTTCTCTCCACTTCTGTGGGTCAAAATATAAGTAGATTTCTTTCACTTCAGTTGTAAAAATAGTGCGTGATTTTTTGTCCATTTTTAGGTTTAAAATTTGAAGAATCTTTTTTTACACTTTGAGGGGTTAAAGGGAGGAAGATTACACTTTCATGAGTGGAAATGGTGAGAAAATTCCCTTTTTCCTTACTTCATGGTTAAAAATCTTGGATGAAATTTTTTTTTTGCGACTTTTAGAGTTCATGATTAAAATGAATGGGTATTTTTTCCTTTTCAGAGGTCAGAACGGAGTTGGCATTCTTTTCAGCTTCTGGAGTCAAAATGTTCTCCTCCTCTCTTCGGAGAGAAAATGGGTCGGGAATTTGCCTGCTTTTAGGAGTCAAAATGAATTTCTGTGAAACTTTGTGGAAGGGTGAGTAATGCTTCTACATCCGAGTATACGCACAGCGCAATATATCCCAAAATTCCGAATGAATTCCACTGCAATTTTGTGTCAGGTTGGGAAATAGTCTTAAGAAGGAGTGTTCACTTTTGGGGTTAGATCCAGGAATTTTCCCTCAAATAAAATGTACAATCATCTACATTTTGTTGCCATTTCGCTAGACAAATATCCAGATAACATTTCAATAATTCCGATTTCATGACCAAATTTGAAGATGTTTTTTTTAGTTAAAGGAAAATTGTTTTTACAAAAATATGGCCTAAACTTATCAGCTAATTCTAAACTTCAGTCAAAATGGAGTTTGACTCTGAACCAGAATTCTTGTTTTATTTGTTATTTGTCCCTTCATACTGGAAATATGAATAGTAGCTGCTTATGTTTTCATCTTTAATCTGTGAACCACTCCTTGCAAAAGACACAAAAAAGCGTTTATGTGAGTCCACTATGAAGTCTATTATGGGAACACTTGTTCACCATATGAACTAATAGATATTCGATGCAAGATAGATACAGAGATAGGAAAAACGAGGGCAGAATACAACACGGACTTTGTCAAAATGCTAACGGAAGAACTTAAATAAGATTGCACCACAAAAAGTCGAAACCAAGTTGAAAAATGAATATTCAAATACACTGTACAACATCAAAAAAAATTATTTCAAACACACGCACGAGGAACACACACATACACTTTCGAGTAGGAAAATATGTTGTTTATAATTTTACATGCATGTCATATTTTCATTAAAAAATAGGCCTCATGAATATCGAGAAATGGACTGATGTGAAAAAATGAGAAAAACGAACTTGGAAGCACACACCTCTGCCAACGCTTTTGTCATTAAAAACTGAATGAAAATCAGTTCATATATTGTTAGTATGCAGAGGAGATTACTGTGAAGGTTCCTAGATCCATCATTCAATCCAATCCAATCAATTCTTTCATAGTGCATGCGCTACACTTTCACAGAATATTTCGAAATTCTTTGAGAAACTTTGTGTAAATGCATAAATGCATGAAAAGAAAAATACCCCTCAATCAAAACAAAAGATTTCTGGATTCACCCCCAAATTTTACCCAACTCTTCATAATCCCATGACCTATCTTTCCAGGAAATTTCATTGAAATTCATTGGAAACTCATGGAGATATTTTGTGGGCATATAGATACGATAAAAGAGAAGTGACAATAGATTCCTAAATCTATCACGAAATTCAATCAATTTAGCCCCTGCATCCCCAACTTCCACAAAATGTCACTGAGAACTTTTGAAGATATTGAGTAGACGGACGTATAGACAGAGAAACAGAAGAACAGGCCGTCACAAATGAATTAATATACCTCCTCCAACATCGTTTGTAGATGTTAATTAAAAAATGAAGGAAGATAATTCAAGAGAAAAAGGTGGAAAAATTGATGCATAGAGAAGGAGGAATCAGGATGTGTCCCCCCCAAACAAAAACAAACAGAAAAACAACAATAAACCAAAAAGGAGACCAACTACAGAAAAGAAACCAGAAATAAACAGATATTAACACCAAAAGAATGTGTATATCGAGAGAACAGGATTAAATGGAAGGAAAAGTCGAAGAAGGAGGCAAGCATTCAAACAATGACTTTCAAGTCCTGATCCCATTTTTTTTTCTAACTTCCCCTCCCAGTCTAAGCAGCTTTATCGTTAATGGTCGTCTGCTCCGTGCATTTGCAATGGCGAACTTAGCAGTCAGGTCTCTTAATGAATGATAATTCCCTCGGGAATGTGTGACGTCAGCGACTAAGTGTGCCATCTGTTGGCCTTCGACAATCTCAGAAATGGAGTTTCAAGTTCTTTTGAGAATTCGAAAATCGATGGGGAGTATTCAAAATAGGATGGAAATAGAAAAATATTATGTATGGACGCAATTGTTTTTCTTCTCTCATCAATTCCTTTCGGTCGAGTGTGTGTGTGTGTGTGTGTGTGTGTGTGTGTGTGTGTGTGTGTGTGTGTGTGTGTGTGTGTGCATGTGTGTGTGTGCGTGCACGTGCGCGTGCATATGTGTGTGTGTATGTGCTTGTCGTTTCAGCTTGAAGCTTAGCAGTTTTGTACTGAATTTCTGAGGAGAAGAATTACTCACTAAAATGTACGCCCCACGGGCGATATTTTTCAGCAGCAAGTTCAAGGGATCAAATTGCCCTATAGCAATGTGTTTTGTATACTCTGGTTATCATCAATACTCTAAAGAAACAATATACACGGTATGATACTTACGGTATATACGGCACTTATTACATATAAATGGTAAATTATATACTTATATTATACGTCAGGGATTCGTGAGTGCTTATATCTCGTAATTGGCGTTTGCTGGGGTTGGGAAACTTCTTTCCACGACTTAATTTTTGCACAGGGTAATTTTTGAGGACATTTTCAGAGGAAGATTTTCTTATCAACCAGGAAATACGGTATCTTCCTTTCCATTTAATGGTTTAGTTTTGCAGTTAGTATAGTAGGGTCTCTTACGACTGCATAAATTCAGATGGAGCATAAATTCATTAGGTCTTTTTACTCTCTTGTTTTCTACTTGAGCGTCATCAAAGAGAATAATTATCATGAAAATGATCCTATATTCACTTTTAGCTGCCTAATTGCACACCAGCTAATTAGTTTTGGAAAACTAATTGATTTTCAAGAGTCAATTTCTATTATCTGCTCTCTAATACTTGAAGATTTGTCAAAATTTTCCCATCTGACGACTATTAAACAATGTAAGGGGGAGAACTTGTTAACCAAGTTTCATAGTATCCGCTAATTTCAGCTGTTTTGAAATCTTGTATCGTCAGAATACTTTTCAATTCAATGTTTCTTTGAAAACAAAAGAGTTTTATTGTTCCTATCAATATTGTATGTTTTTAATCCCATGTGCCTAACTCAAAAACCCTGCTTATTCCAACCTAGCAATAAGGCACCGAAGAGTAAGAGCACATTTACTTGCTTTAGTATTAGTAATGATCAAATCAGTTGGTATGACTGCATTGGCCAGAATTCAACATAACAGAAAAGAAGCATGAGTTCAACAATGCGTTCACCGTCCGTGGAGGAAGAAGAAGAAAAACAAGCAGTCTTTTTTAAGTAAATTGATTTTCATACTCGTAGAATATATTCAATAAAAGTCGTAAATGTTTTTTTTAAGTATGAAAATGCCGAACACGTGCATTCTATCATCACATCATAATCAATTACGTCACGCTTCTGATGACATTCCATCTCTTCTTTCCTCTCTATTTCTGTTGTTTAACGTAAGTGGGACCCGACCAACCAACAGACATACTGTCCGACCATTACCAGCATCACTTTCGGAAAGTAGACCTCAAGAAGGCCGTAGAATGGATTGTTCGAAACGTCGTAGCAAGAGGGAGTACAATCACCCGAAAAGACCTTTGAATATTAATGACCTTCTATGGACAAGTTGAACAACTGCAACTGGTGAAGGTGGTGACCGGTTCTATCCCTTTTCATGCATGTTTATATGTTCCAGTTTATGTGTTTGTATGTTCCAGTCATACTGTATGTCTACAGCCAAAAAAATCGGCTTCAGTATTCCTCTAGACCCCTTCTAAAAAAAGCTTTTTTTGACCATTTTGAGTCTTATTTGCTGGGTTTATTAATAATATCTCGAATCTCCAGAATCACAATTTGTTTTACTTTATTTCAGATGTTTTTTCAGCGGGAAACGCCGGTGATGACTTGAGTAGAATTTATTCTGACCACATTTATTCTTCGATGGAATTTGTGTACATTTTCAAATCTTGACTCTATGGTTGCTCAATTATCGACCATGATGGCAAGTATTTATTTCATTTTGATTTCAGTTTATTTTTTATTGCAACTCTCATTATACGTTAATTAGTGAGCAGCACAGATCAGAAATAAAGACCAAGTCTTCGGTGAGACTCGAACTCACATCTTCAGGAAAGCTTGTCTAAATAAAACAGCTTCCCTACCAATTAGGCCATGGAAACCAGTGGATGCAATGATAATGCTTCATTTGAGCAGAGGATATCAATTCTCTCAAACAAAGGGGATAAAAAATAAAGGAGAGAATATCTAGAAGAACTAGAAAAATAGTAGCAACCAAGCTATTTAGTAGATATTTGATAAAACAACTGAACACATGGGCAGTATCGGTGGTAAGATACACAGGTTCATTTCTTAGATGAACAAAGGAACAGCCCCAATCAATGGAGAGGCTAAAAAGAAAGCTTATGACCATGCACAAGGCTTTACAACCAAAAGATGACACAGATAGACTATATGTGAAGAGGAAAGAAGGCGGTAGAGGAGTCATCAGCATAGAATACCTTTTCCAAAATGCTAAAGCGTATGAAAAATGTGCAAGCAAACCGGGAAGATATTATAAAAAGCGTCCGAAGCAATAAACAACAAAAGAGTGGCAAACAAAGGAGTAACACAGCCATCAAGGAAATAAATTGGGAACAGAAAAAAAACTACATGGGGAATTAAAAAAACAGATACAAAATATCACTGACGAGAGACCATGGACTCGACAACGCAAGGCTGAAGGGATACAGGCAAAGGGCTGCCCAATTCACACAGACCCCCCCCTTCCAGACAGCAGGAAAATTAGGGCACTGGCCGCCCAAGACCGATACAAATACCCGGGAGTTCTTGAATGTGACACGATAAAACGGTAAGAAATGAAGGAGAAAAAATACCTTAGAAGAATAAGGAAAATATTAGAGACCAAATTAAACAGCAAGAACCTTATAAAAAGAATGAGCACTTGGGTTTTATCGGTAGTAAGATACACAGGGCTTGAGACTTGAGGAGACTTGCTGTCACTCAAACTCCAGCGGTTACCACCAGGCAACTGGTGTGAGATTCCAAATAATAATAATGATAATAATAATGATAATAATAATGATAATCGTATCTCATATAAATGAATGCTCAGTGCCAGTGCATGTGCCAGAACTTCTAAACAAAATTATCTAATAAAAAAAAGATCTTTCATTAAAAATTATTTGAAAAATACCAGCACAAGATTTGAGCATTGTTGTTCCAAAAAGACTGTAGAGAACAAAAAGGACTTTTTTGAAAAAAACAAACAAACAAAAAACAGAAAGGTTCTTTTATGGTGCATAGTGGTGAAGTAGTTGTACAAACTTTACACGCTCTCATTCAGAGACGACTAGAGAGAAAAGAATATGTAGCCCCTTAGGCTGGTTAGTCGGCCATTTGTTGGGCGTCGATGATTCAGTAATGATACAATTCCTTCACGAACATTCATAGTTCAGGAACATTAGGTTTAAACATTAAAATTAATTTTAACAAGCTTGTTTTTTTGTTAATGATAGTTAATGGCGTATAAAATTACATAGCAAAATCCACTAAAATCCCTGAGGAGTTTCCTAAGCTATTCACAAAGAGAACAGGGATTTGATGACCACAGTGTGTGCCTTTCAGCTTTTGTTGCTCGGCTGGCGACGTATTCATAGGAGTGTGGTCGTACATACTAATCCAGTTTCTTCTCCATCCACCAAAATTGCATGCCAGCGGCAATGTGATTTGTCTAGTAATAAGAAAGAGTGCAGCGAGAAATGTCATGTCATTCCCAAGGGTTCTAGAGCAGAATGAGCGTAAACATGCATTATTTGACAGACGCCAACGGGTACACAGACCCCAGTTTTGAAACCTCAGAGACAGTTGCATCTTTCTACAATCACCAATTGTCGGTATTCGTTCCTGGGGTTGGATGTTTGGTGCAACATGATCTTCCAACCAGCGCCCCCATTTCACCCTTGGGCGTGCTTGGCTGAATGATAATATGCATTACCTTTGTCTGTTGAATGCTGGATTAGTGATTTACTTATCAACTGCGATAGATGGTTAAGAGAAATAGTTTTCATTGCAAGATAAAAGCTCTTTCCCATGGCAAAATAAAAGCCCTAAGTAATTATTTGGAATAGATAATATGCAACTAAATGTCTCTATTTAGCAAGAGGGAATAATCCAAGGAGAAGCTTTAGCTGCTACTACTTACGGACGAAACCTTTAAGCCTGCAAATGGCTAATACTGGCTAGATTTTTGAGAAATTTTACTGAATGAACGCAAAGAAGTTTCTACATTTTTAAAGGAATTTCACATAAGAAGAGAAAGCAAAAAAAAAAAAAAAATATGAATATCTGAGATTGTATTTTATCAAATTTAAATATTATTTTAAAAAATTGGTGCATAATTTGGCAGGAATAATTATAGATGCGCTATTTCATTTTGAAACAATTTTTTAAATGACCTCCCGTTAATACGCAGTGAATGTATCATTTGCACTACACAGCGCAAATAGAATAAACGAAAAAAGGTAATTGGATTATGCATACATTTCTTAATCATGAAGTTGTCCGCTTTGAGAAACAGTTGGGCAGGTATGGTCAGTGAATGAACAAGATGGTAATGTGGGGATAAAGCAGTCATTTGAGCTTTCGTCTTTTCACACGGCTGTTTCAACTCAATGAAAACTGTGATGCTACGTTAAAGAGGCTATCAGGTTCCTAGCAGGTTTAATTTCTGCAGCAACTTCATTTTTTAATTATTCATTCTATCTATGCTGCCCAGAACAAATGATACATCCACCATTTATTAATGCGAGATCATTTCAAATTGAGATTCAAAATGATATAAGGCATTTATCATCATAATTTCAAGTAGAAAAATTTAGGGCTAGTATTTAGGGTTACTAACCCTAACTACGAATCTACAAATTAATCCTAATTTCATTCCTACCTATTAACCTTAATTCCGAACAGTATCCGTTGATCTTGTCGAAAATATTATTGAAAATAACGTTACTTGAACATCAATAAAAACATAACCACTTTTAGACATTCAAAATGGCAAATTTAAAGGATTTCTCTGTAATAGTTCAACAGCAACAGTCATAAGGTATCTTTGAATTATCTTCCTTGCCAAATATCGGCATTTAATTATATCTTACCTATTTCCACTACTTAGAAACCCTTTCCCAGGGCAAGATAAAAAAAAATCAAACTTTTTCCTTTGCAAGATCAAAGCCATTTTCTATTGCAAAATAATCCATTGAAAGTAATCCATTGCGAGATAAAAGCACAGGCTCACAGATAGAACTGAGTTGTCATCAACAACAACAAAATGGATTATGTTTATAGCATAGAACTGCAATGACTGAAATGCCTGTCCTCCACAGTTAATTCATTCCACGTATTCTTGCTAATAAATTTATGGAAGATGCCCTTCGGAAAACATACTTGATAAATACTCCTAATTGTTATTTTCTATTTTTGTCTTCGTATTATTTTCAATTATGAGATGTAATTGCTGCCAGACATGAGTCGAAAACTATGAGACAAAACGAAGGTAAAGCTTCGTCAAATTCTCCAGCCCTTTCAAATGACAGCCCAATGCTACATCGCTGATACGTATGACAATAAGCAGATACGCACAAAGCAAAAATAGATTACGTATTCAGATCCTGCATCCTTTCATTTTCATGTTTTCATGATCTTTTTCAATTTTCATATTGACTCTTTTCTCTTGAATCTTGACTACATAGTTGAATGGTAGGACGACTGGCCTTGTAACTCCGACTGCACACTAGAAAGTCAGTCGCCTTTATCCATGAGACACATAAGCCGGGATTGTAAATGCCGCTGCCTTCGAGGTAAAGATGAAAAAAAAAGATTGCTCGGTCTGGCCTGTGTGGAGTCGTCAGTGGAAGCTAATTTTAGTGCCCTAAATCTCCGAGAGCAGACAGAAAATTGCTGTGTAAACGAAGGATGGGGAAGGTCTCCTGTTTGTTTCTCTTTTGAAAAAAGCTCGTCCTTTGATCTTCTTCGCTGAATCTCGCCAGACTTACTCCCTCTTCACATTTTCGCTTTACATTTCATAGAAAAGTCAAGAAATAAAAAACACTCTGAGAGCGCATATTACGGGAAAAAAAACCAGTTCGTATATATCTAGCACAATGCAGGAGAAGTAACTGTGAAAATGAATTCTGGACCTACCCCAAAATGTAATCAATTCTGAACTAACTTATATCGCACGCTTCAAGAAAATTTAATTCAAATTCATTGAGAACTTTTGTACATTTCGGGTGGAGATATGACGCAGGGGAGGTAATTGAAAAAAAAACATTCTCATCGATTCACTCCAAAAGTGAATTGATCCTTCAAAGAAATTAAATGAAATATTAGGAAATTCTGTGTGGTCAGTCAATCAGTCAAACAAACATACAGTCATACGAACAGACAGGTAGACTAACAGGCATGAGCGAGAATAAGTCAAGAGGCTGCTTGAAAAAATGTGAGAAATTAAATCAACGATTCACTCCCATGTATTCATATAACTTGGACGCCTACTGTGACACAATGGTTTCCAAATTTGTCTCGGCAACCTATTTGTGCCCAGGAGTTGTGATCTAGTGCAAGATTATGCTGATTAGATAGCCTTTCGTCTTTTTGTTTTCTCTCTCTTTTCCCCTCCTCTTTTTTTCTTTAATATCTACAGTATTCATTTTCTTATAAAGCGGTGCCTGACAGGTATGGATGAAGGAAAGAGTCAAATGGGTTCAAGATGATGATGATGATGATGATGATGATGATGATGATGATGATGATGATGATGAATCTATCAAGATGAGTCTATGCTTCAACAAGATCAGATAAAAAAATGTATCTTTCATGTTTGTGTTGTTTGAAACGAGCACTACTAATCAACAAAAACTAGTTTTGTCTTCTGATTTTGATTATAATTATTTTCATATATTCTAAGTATGTGTTCAATTTAAATTATTTTCATTCTTTTATAATGATTTTTTTTTTTTTTTTACTTATTTTCAATATTCGTGCATACCCCCCTATTGTGATCGTTGAGTTGAGACTTCTATATTACATTTTGAAGTTGTTTTTTACTTATTATTATTATTATTATTATTATTATTATTATTATTATTATTATTATTATTATTATTATTATTATTATTATTATTATTATTATTATTATTATTATTATTATTATTATTATTTGGAATCTCACACCAGTTGCCTGGTGGTAACCGCTGGAGTTTGAGTGACAGCAAGTCTCCTCAAGTCTCCAGCCCTCCTCTCCTAGTACTCATAGGTCGCAGTAATTCTACGATTTATAGTTTCACACCGGTTGCCCAGTGGTTATCGCTGAAGGCTGAGTGACAATAAGTCTCCTCAGGTCTTCAGCTAACGTCTCCTCTCTCTTTCGCATATCATGACAGAGCTACTATTCGCTGCAGTACTTATATCTCTAGTACCTTCCTCAGTATCCGTGCAGTTCCCAGTAGTGCTGTAGTCTGTACGGTCTCTATCCTCCCCCTAATCCTGATCTCCTCCAGTCTCTCCCTCAGCGTTTTGGGGACCCACTATGACCGGTACTACCCTGTGCACCCACTATGACCGGTACTACCCTGGTTTTCATGTTCCACATTTTCCTTAACTCCCTTGCTAGGTCCTGGTATTTTTCCCTTTTTTCACCCTCCTTCTTCTTTACTCTATGGTCCGCAGGTACAGCAACGTCTACTATTTGGCAGGCCTTCCTTTTTCTTGTCTACTATTACTAAGTCCGGTCTTCTTGCCTGGATGAGGTGGTCAGTTTGGATGTTAAAGTCCCACAGTAGTTTGTGGTTGTCATTCTCTAAAACTGCCTCTGGCTTGTGCTGATACCACTTTTCCACATGGTTGAATCCCATTTGATTGCTTAGTTCCCAGTGTATCATCGTTGCTAGTCTATCGTGTCTATGCTTATACTCCTTCTGGGCGAGTTGACTACATTCACTAGTTATGTGGTTTACTGTCTCATCTCTTTCACCACACAAGCGGCATTTGCTGTTTGTCTGTGTTCTGTCGATTTTTGTTTTTATGTAGTTTGTCCTTATGATTATTATCTACAATTTCACACCAGTTGCTTGGTGATTACCGCTGGGGGTTAAATGACAGTAAGTCTCCTCAAGTCTCCAACCCTCCTCTCTACCCACTCAAGCTCTCCCCTGTTTTGGGCAAATAAATTTACATCGTCCATGTACATGATGTGGTTGACTTTTCCATTTGTTTTGGAGAAATGGTATCCTTTGCTGTTTTTCAGGATTCTATTGAGTGGTATCATAGTTAGAACAAATAAAAGTGGAGACAGTGAGTCTTCCTGGAAGATTCTCCTTTTTATACTTACATCTGCTAAATTTTCTCCAGCAGATGTCAAGTATACCTTCCAGTTTTTCATAGAGTTGGCAATGAGTCTCTGCACTGCTTCACTGATCTTGAACATTCTGAGGCATTCAAGTATCCAGCTGTGTGGAATCATATCGTATACTTTTTTTTATAGTCTATCGATCCCCTGCAAGGTTCGTCTTCCTTTTTTTGATTTCTTTTGTGATCATCTGGTCGATGTAGAGCAAGTCATCCGCCCCCTTATTACCTCTCCTACATCCTTTCTGTTTTGGTAATAGTCCCCTTCTTTCCATGGATATGTACATTTTCTCCGCTATTTGTCCAGTCAGGATTTTCGTCATGAGTGGTAAACGCGTGATTAGCCTGATTAGCGTGATTGTCATGTCCCCCTTTTCAGGATATTTTTTGGATAAGAGTGGTTCTGCCTCTGGTCATCAATTCTGGTACCTCACCTTCATTTAGGGCAACTTTGGAGTGAACCTATCATGTAGTCTGGTGATTTCTTGAACCATTATCCGTGGATCCTGTCAGGTCCTGGCACTCTCCAGCAGGCAATTTCCCTGAGAGTGTGTTTCAATGTAGTTTCATTCAATGCTATTGGTTCTCCATTGCCTACGTATTTGAATTTTTCTTTTCATGTTCTCTAGCTATTCTGGGGTTTTATTGCGTCTTTTCGGGTGTCCCCATATGCTGTTCCAGTAGTTCTTGGTCTCTGTGGCATCTGGCTTTATTTTCTGTTTTCATTCTCCTTTCAGATCTTGGTAAAACTTTCTCTCGTTGTTTTGGAATGTGCGGTTTAGTGTGTATTTGCCAGTTATTTGTCTGTATCTCTTCAGCCTTGCTACCTTGGCTAGTGTCGTCTGATGTATCTCTTCCACTGTCGCAGGGATACCTTTTTGTGTTATCTTGTATTTTTCCCATAGTCTCACACGTGATCTGTTCATATGTGGTACTACTTCACATCTCTGTCTTTCTAATCTGGTTTCCCAGTTGGGTTTTCCACAACTATTATTATTAGGGGTTCTTTCTTGTGTTGGGATAAGTTCCGTTACCATTTTCGCTCCAGCGTAGATTAGGTTGTTGTGCTCCGATAGGCTGTTCGTTTCGATATGCAGGAGGCAGTTGACATGTTTGGTTGCTTCTCTGAGTTTCTTTCTGTCCTTTTCTCTAAGAGTTGGGAGAGTCGCTTTTCTTCTCGTTTGATTTTTTTTCAAAGTTAGTATCTGAGTTTTTTCCCTCCTCCGTTGGGGTGTCTCTCTCCCGGATTTTGTTTTTGTTTGGGTTTCCTCCAGTTTTGTCATTTACTGTGATGGTTGTGTTGAGAGGTTCTTCTCTGGATAGGTCACTTTCTTCTTTCTCTATTTTATTGCGGATCTCTCGTAGTTCAATCAGTCAGACATTTTTTCAGAGTTTGTTTTATTTGGTCATGTGCTGACTTGATACCTCCACAGCAGATTTACCCCTCCATATTTGGAGAATGCGTTCCCTATAACAACGCATCGATAGTTTGCTTTTGTGGTAACAATACATTACTAAGCTGTTCTCCTCTCTTGACCATTTCTTCTTCTTCTTCTGGTCAACGGCCACTTGAGAGTGGCTGTGCCCTTTCTGGGTGTTGTTAGTGGGGTATGAGATAGGGTTTCGGCCAACAGTTGTTAGGTTACAACTGTGTCCCTCCTGAAGGCCATTAAGGGTACACGAGCCGGGGTTTTGGCCAGCAGTCATTGTTCTTTAAGGTAGTACCAGACCTCGGTTAGATGCGGTCCAGAAGTAACCCCTGAGTACCACCGGCTCTTGGTATCCAGGGTATATTCTCACCAGGAGAAGCCACATGGATGTAAGCAACATCTGTGTTGTGGAGAAGTGTTTGGCTTTCACCACCTACTTGATACTGAAAGCGCTAAACTTGGTCTTTTAGCTAATTACGTACAAGTAAGGTTATACGTCCCTTTTAAATCTACGTCTTGACTAAGAGTCAACGTTCTAGTTGGTATGAGACCGGTAGGCGATTGAAATTCCTACGTGGCTACTTTCTAACCCAAGTTGGAATTCTAACGAGTCTGGCCAATTCATACACGTGGGGAGTATTCACATGGAAAAGCATTAGTTATGCATAAGAGAAGTGAATATCGTCAGGACGGGGAGAACTGAAAATTTAATTGTAAATTTAATTTCACTTACCCTCATAGAGTGCTTACAGGTCAGAGGTAAAAATAAAAATTGTGTTTTGAATTGGCAGTGGTCATTTCAGAAGTCAAAAAATCTTAAACTAAAAATCAGTAATCAATCTAAAATATAATTAAACAGTCAAAACTATAAAAAAATGATCCTTTGCAAAAAAGTCAGAGCTTAGGCCATTTTGTAAGAGCTACTTTCCTACACTCCCACATTTTAGTTTTAGCCAATGATTGCTATTCCCACGTGGCTACAATCATCAATTTCACACCATTGTCTTAGTTTAGGTTTCGGTATCCTAACTATATTGGTATCAATTGTAGTTTCTTGGGATTGAGAGTGGATTTATATTAGATTGGTGTCTAGGTGTCTATGAGGCTGTAGATTGAGATTTTTTTTTTGCTCATTTAGTGGTGGTATTAAGCTGTTGAATTGTGATTATATATATCATGAGTTGTTTTTACTAATTTTATTTGGGTAATTAAAAATCATCTTAATTGGTGTAAGTATTTGTGCAGTTTATTATGATTCTCTTATTGTGCATAGTGTTTTCAGTTGTAATATGTATTTGTTCCGAGTATTTGGTTTTGAGTGAATTAGATTTATGACATGACTTGTAGTAGATGTGGTTGTTAATTATCATCATGAGTTGTTGCAGGTATTATTTCTTCTTATTTTATTATTATATTATTCGTTTACTTAAATATAGTTTCAAAGCGTTGTTAGGTTTAAGTTAAAATTTTCTAAATTTTGATATCATTTCGTATTTTTGGTTCAGAAGATTCTTTCCGTTTTCAAATTTTAAAATTCTTTGTCTTTCTACAGGGCATAAGTAGCATTGGTCTTTAGAATTATTTGGAGGTTTAAGGTCACTACTGACAGTCCATTTCACGGATGGTGTATTGTTTTTTCTTCCAGTTACCGGATAAATTTAGAGAGTACTGTTTGAGATTTTAGTTTTAAAATTGAAAATGATCTTTCGTGATTGTAATAATTGAATTTCCATTGGTCCTTTGTCATTTCACTTTAATATTTTTTGTGGTTGTTCAATTGTTGTTATTTTTGCTAAGTATATGCATTTCTCAATGGTGCATCTGTTGTTAACGCAATATGCATTTTCATTTCTACAATTACATTATTTCGGCTCTTTCTATTGTTATTGTTGTCATTATTATTTTTGTTGGATTCCATTAATATTTTATTTGCGAATTTATGATACTATTCACATAATTAGAAGCACCGCAAAAAAGACTACATAAATATTAACCCGAACGCTTAAACCGAATAGAATAATTTTAAAACACCTAGTGTTCTGGCAAATTATCAATCGGATAAAAAGACAGACAAAAAGATGTAGAAACAGAGTGAAAGGTACTGGTCGCATTATCAAAGGATAATCTTAACTCGAGCCCATAGTACAATAATTGCTGCCATTTTTATTTCAATGTATTTTCACACAGTCACTACACAAACCCTTTCATCTACTCCATTAATCTTGAATATCGTCCAACCAGAGCCAACTTGGCTATAAACCCTTCTCTTTTTGCTTGTCTGAGTGAGTAACTTCGGACGCTCCTGGTCACATTCTTGGGGCTAATCATCGGAAGATTGCATGAGTATATCACTTGGAACCTTCTCTTTTTTTTCTTTTAAAAAAGTACTTTTTGGGATCTCTACTGTCAATTTAGAACAACAATGCCCAAATTTCATGTTGGTATTTTTTGATAATTTCAGATAAAAGCTCTGTTTGTTAAAAGTAGTTTTAGATGAAAGAAATATTTTTTTAGATAATGTATTTGATAATTACTGCTTTCACTCGCTCTGGATACTGTGATTCATTGATGCGAAATACGGATATTATCATTATTTTTCATACCAAGGCAAATATAAACAGATACAGGATGTGTGTCTGCTTCATTATCCGAATAATACTCTTTAAATTCTTCACCCACATCCTATACTTCATCGTGACCCCGATAACCTGATACTAATTCTAGCAATGTATTCGATCCTCGTTATCATCATCATTAGATGAGATTGATAAAGTAACAATCATGGCTGCAACTGCCTTTGGGAATTTCGTAGTTTATTTCAGTTACAGATGCAATTTCTTTGTTTTTATTCTTAATTTCAAAGAAAGTATCAAGAAAATTGAATCTAAATTTCAATACTAAGTTTTAATACTATTTATTTGTGATGATGATTACAGGGACTTTCTTCGATTGACATTCCATCATTGAATCCAGATAGTGCGCCGAAAACTCTTTATTTTTTTTTCAAAAGTAAGCCGGTAGTATCAGTTCGCTTCATTTTCAAAAAAAAAAAAAAATTGAACAAATTCAGAATTTTTCCTCTCATTTTTATAATCAACGAATATCATCAATCTTGCGAAGACCGAAGCTTGTCAATAATTTGTGCGATTTTTATTTTTAAGGTTTATCCAGGTAGGGAAACCTTCATGATTGCACTGTGCAGCACAATTTTTTTTCTTGTGTAGTGAGTGTTATTTTTCTAATTGCTTAAAAATTATGCGTAAAAATTAACCAAAGGGTGTTCTCATTCTTTGGTTCAACCACCAGTCAACCTTACAGTGTGAACACTTCCACAAAGAGGGAACAGACCCCAATACCTAGCTTGCATCTGTCAGAATAAGGACACTCCTGTCAAAACTACGGACTTACCGTTCTGATCCTATCTGTACTATCTTGGTAGATCATGAGCAAATGCTTTAAAGGATGAGATTGACCTTTGGCTTCACCTTAAAAATGCAAGGTTATTCAACTCACTGACCCCATCGTCTATGGTCCAATTACAGTGGGGAACCATCCAAACAATCTTCGTTCTTGAAGAAATTTATGTGTAAAAAAGTAGTGAAAGGGGCAATTATTCCCTGTAAATTTTGCTTTTGTAACCAAGGCAGTGATACATCAAAATTTAATTCGCATATCTTTGTTCAAATTAAAAATCGTATCTTTCAGAAAAAACAATAACATATAAATCTAAATTAATATGTAATTTTAAACAGGATTCAGGTAGAATCAGGAATAACAAGCCTTTTTTTTCAAGATTCACGGCTGTACATACCATAATTCACTTTCACGAACTGAACCCTAGAATACAATATTCCATCATCGGATAAAAGCTCTCAACTTGCTCCTTTGAATACATTCTTGAATTAATTAGGATGAGTGTGACGGATACAGACTCTTCAGCGCAGCTTGCAGGGCACTTTCTGCACTATAGTCTCAACCAGCTCCACATGGCCATGGAGGTCAACACCCTACAAGGTGTAGACCCTGTACACGTCAAAGTACTGCAACATATATACAATCACACCAACTCCTTCATCAGCCTACATAAGGACTCTGAACCCTTTCAACTCAAAAAAGAAGTAAGGCAAGGTGATACCAGCTCACCCAAACTCTTTACAGCCTACCTCAAGATGATCTTCCAAAACTTGGACTGAGAGAATGGAAGAATCAAAATAGATAGCGAATATCTGAGCAATCTTAGATTTGCAGACGACACCGTCTTTTTTGCAGAGAACCTACACGATCTCCAACTAATACTAGATGAACTGAATTTCAATTAAACAAAAATCATGTGCAACAATCATGTTGAGAATAAGAACATAACTCTCAAGATAGAAGATGCAAAACTCGGCAAGGTAGACCATTACATTTACATAGGACAACGAATCTCCGTGAGATCCTCAAAAGAGGAGGAAATCAAGCGGAGAATCACTTTGGGATGGCAAGCTTTCGGCAGAGCAAGCTCAACTTTCAAAAACCAGATGATCCCAATAATCCTAAAAAGAAGAGTATACAACCAATGCATTCTCCTGATAGTCACTTATAGAGCTGAAACATGGAACCTAATCAAGAGACAAACCAACAAACTGAGAAGCATGCAACGCACGCATGCGAGAATCGTGATCAACCTTACATGGAGAGATCACAAGACAGCACAGTTAAACCGAGGGCAATAGAATACAAGATGGGGAGATGTACTAGACAAATTCAGAAAATACTGGCTCCGCGACGCCCATGATAGAGAATCGTGGCGAATCCTGAGGAAAGTCTATGTCCAACGACAGACGTTAAAAGAATGCTGATGATGATGACGTCATACTTTTTTTCAAATTAATACTCGAGATAAAAAAATTAGAAAGAGAAACCAATAAAGAAAGCAGACGATACGGTGTTTACACTTCACACGCACACACACATACACACACACACACACACACACACACATATATATATATATATATATATATATATATATATATATATATATATATATATGTATATTTGGAACTTTTTCACTTTCACAATCAATTAGATTGCATTTTGGAAGATACACCCCGCTTCATTTTTCATGCAATGATTTTTTTTTTCCAACGGAAAATAACTTGAAATCTTAATAGGAAAGAAATGGTTTTATTACAGAGACAAATGTTGCCAAAAATTGTAATACAACGTCGCAGTTCTTAAACAGAGTCTGTTTTATTTCTGGTTGAAGTATGGTCACTCTTGAATATTGGCCAAAGCGAGGATATAAAACTAAAAAAACAAGGGTTAGTTGTAGAGAGTATGTGCTTCATTTGTTACTGAAATGGGAGATGTGACTCATAGAAAGAGAAAAGAGGAACAATCAGAAGGGGAAGTGGAAGAAACAACAGGAAGGAAGAGATGAAACAAATAAAAAAAAAGGAAAAAGATAAACAAACAGAACAAAAAGAAGGGGGAGGAAAGTGGGTTATCGATTTTTATCAAGAAAAAATCGCGAATCGGAAGCACTTTTCATTGAACTGCCGTAGCCTCGAAAGGTTTCCGAAGGTTCCATCTCTTTTCAAATGTACATCTGTTTTAATGTTTCAGCACCCTTGGGCCTACCATTTTGCTAACAGATTTAAAAATTGCATCAGTACTCCACTAAAACTTCTGGTTATTTGGGCTTTGGAGGGGCTTTTTTGACAGAATTTGTTTTTTTACTCTATTTTAGACGTTTTCAATTAATAAAACGCCAGTGACGTCATAAACAGAACCTATTCCGACTATATCTATTCTTCGATGGATTTTCTTTTACATGACTTCAAACTTGGACGCTACGGTTGTTCAATTATTGACTGTTGTGATGAGTAATCTACATATTTAATGAAATATTTAATATTTAATGAAAAAATCTGTATAATAGAAAAAGAAGTCCAATTTTGTTTATCTGCTGGTAACCTCTATGGAAATAGTGCATTGTAGCCAGAGGTATTGAGTTAAAGTAGAGCTAAATAACGTAAAGATGCAAAAAAAGTATGTGCTATTTTGTGATCTCTCCATGTGATTCTCTCATGCGCACCTTGCACGGTTTTCGGTTTGAGTGTCAATAATTTTGTTTCGTTCCATAGTGACGATCACAATGATGCATTGATTGTAGACTTTTCTTTTCAAGACTAATGGGATTTTCTTATTCTTGAAGGTTCAGCTTGCTCTACCGAAAGCTTGCCACCCTAAGGTGATTCTACACTTTTTTTTTCTTTTGAAGGTTTCATGGAGATTCGTTGTCCTAGGTAGATGTAGTGGTCTACATTTTTCAGACTTGCGTTTTTGATTTGTATTCTTGTGTCTTTGTCTTTAACATATTTTTCGAATATTTCCAACATTTTTTCACGGCATGAGTATACTAGGTCAAGTAAAGCGATGTGAAATACGTTGCTTTTTCTGATAGAAGGCCACAATAGAGTTGCAACTTTAGTTTGGTTTGCAGTCAATGCCAGCGGGTTTGCTCTATGAATAATTCTATTTCATCTGATCATTGCGAGAAATGGTAGGGCCATTGCATCAACATTGGTTATCTGTTCACTATACCGTAACCACCTTTTACACCCTTGTCTCTGTATGGTACCCATTTAGGATCGAACCCGGTTTACTTACAAATTAGCTTGAAGGAAACTAGCTAGTCATTTGACGTATTATAAAGTAAACTTTATACTTTGAATAGCAGATTTTCAATTCTGGAAGTTGGATTTCTAGAGGTGTCCTTGCCCGTGTCAGAAGTGTCTGTCCATCGGTCCGTCAGTCGATCAGTCGGTCAGTCACTATATTGTTTCTCAGCTGTTTCAAGCTGTTTTACTTGAAACTTGGTTTTCCGTTGATGAGATGCTTCTCCCGACTGGGAACATATGATCTGTCAATCATGGCGTTTAAACTTTACAGTGAACGCCTCTTTGAACTTCGAGTTCTTGCGATCAGACAATCCTGTGACCCATGAAGTCACACTCTCAAAGATAAGTAGTACAATCTGACGTGACCAGAATGACTTGTTCCTAATGTTGAGGTGTTCGTGGCGTAGCAGTTAACAACGTGGACAATGGGATCAGCTTTGCGTATAGCACGGTTAAGGTCATTACAGGCCAGAGGGATTCCGATATGTTGTCATAGACAATGGGGGTTTTCCCCATAACGCGTGGTATTGTCATAGTCTGAGGGGCCCTTATGTCCTCACTACAATTGTTGCGGGGATTTCTGAAGGGTTCTTACCCACACGTTTGCGTGTGTTGTATCTCCCCATTAAACCGACCTTGTGTCACATCCTTCCCTCGTTAGGCTGGAAGTAAATAAGTGGGAGCCGAGTTCAGAGTCAGGTCGACACTGTTCAAGTTCACTTTGCACTAACACACATGGGAAAGATGAATTCATCTCGAATCCCCTTTCCAGCTAGGCGTAAAATTGCATGGCAGATTGGGCTCTCAAGCCTAGGAGTCAACTGTAATGCTGTTAGCCAATGGAAAAAAAGTTAACGGAAAGATATTTTATGTCAATGATAATTAATAGACAAGCATATTCTGCTAAATATATGAGGATGGATCAATGAGCAATGTTGCCAATTCGATGCGTTTGCACTAAATTTAGCGCATCTCTTGTTTTGTCAGTGTTAATGTTGCTTAATTAGTGTGGAAATGCTCAAACATTTTTGCCATTTTTGATCGATTTTGGCGTTGTTTAGCATCTTTATCGTGTATTTGACTTTTTTAAAACGTAGTTTGGCTGTTAAACAAGCACAAAAATATTTTTAGAATAGGTCTGTCAGGTGATACATAGATATTAGCTAAATTTTGACCTGGATTTTCAATGTATAATATTTCATTCATACAACTAATATTTACATCTGAATCAAGTGCTTTGACATGGAAGATCATTAAGAAAAATTAGTCACGGAAAATGAAATCGGTGGTTTGAATTCAAATTCTGATAGAAAAATTATTTTCATTTCATGTGCTTTCTTTGTATTAGACCTTCAAGCTTTTTTTTTTACAACGTAGCTACAATCCTACCAGTTAGTCAGATGTAAATTTCTCTTCCTCCAAGTGTCTGTACCAATTGAGCATTATTCGTTGAAGGAATCTGAATGTAACCAATCAACAAAACGTTTTCCTTCGAATAAAACTGTTAACTTTAACCCCAACCAAAACATTACAATAAAACATGTGAATAATTTAGATTCGATGATCTGCTTTGACGTGTGAGCTACTAATGCCAAAAGTGACCGAACCAATTCTTTTTCAAGATGAAATGATTATCGAACGGGATCTGTATGAATTGCAACTGCCTCCTTGTACGGTTGAAACTTTTTTCTACTGGTTAACACTGGATATTCCTGTATTTAAGAATTGTTGAAAACAGGTTACATATAAGCAAGGCCATTATTCAAATGCATCCACCGTTCGGCCACAGAGCTCTTGTCTCCTTTTATCATAGTCACATGTATGAGTAATTAGTTCTCGGTAAACTTTATCGTTCAAAAGATTAATATCCTTGAAGCATTGGTGGTAAGTAAGAATATATATGACCCTCTGTAAAATGAGACTTTTTATCTTGCTTCACTTTTCCCTCTTCATTTGTTTCAGCACTTTGCAGCATTGGCAATAAGTAATAATATATATGACTATCCGTAAAATAAGACTTTTTTGTCTTGCTTCACTTTTCCCTCTTCATTTGTTTCTGCACCTTGCAGCTTTGGCAGTAAGTAAGAATATATATGACCCTCTGTAGAATAAGACTTTTTGTCTTGTCTCACTTTTCCCTCTTCATTTGTTTTAGCACCTGTAGCATTGGCCATAAGTAAGAATATATATAACCCTCTGCAGAATAAGACTTTTTGTCTTGCTTCACTTTTCCCTCTTCATTCATTTCAGCACCTTGTAGCATTGGCAATAAGTAAGAATATATATAACCCTCTGTAGAATAAGACTTTTTGTCTTGCTTCACTTTTCCCGCTTCATTTGTTTCAGCACTTTGCAGCATTGGCAGTAAGTAAGAATATATATGACCCTCTGTAAAATGAGACTTTTTATCTTGCTTCACTTTTCCCTCTTCATTTGTTTCAGCACTTTGCAGCATTGGCAATAAGTAATAATATATATGACTATCCGTAAAATAAGACTTTTTTGTCTTGCTTCACTTTTCCCTCTTCATTTGTTTCTGCACCTTGCAGCTTTGGCAGTAAGTAAGAATATATATGACCCTCTGTAGAATAAGACTTTTTGTCTTGTCTCACTTTTCCCTCTTCATTTGTTTTAGCACCTGTAGCATTGGCCATAAGTAAGAATATATATAACCCTCTGCAGAATAAGACTTTTTGTCTTGCTTCACTTTTCCCTCTTCATTCATTTCAGCACCTTGTAGCATTGGCAATAAGTAAGAATATATATAACCCTCTGTAGAATAAGACTTTTTGTCTTGCTTCACTTTTCCTGCTTCATTTGTTTCAGCACTTTGCAGCATTGGCAGTAAGTAAGAATATATATGACCCTCTGTAGAATTATACTTTTTGTCTTGTTTCACTTTTCCTTCTTCATTTGTTTCAGCACCTTGTAGCATTGGCAGTGATTAAGAATATATATGACCCTCTGTAGAATAAGACTTTTTTGTCTTGCTTCACTTTTCCCTCTTCATTTGTTTTAGCACCTTGCTGTATTTTTTGCTCATTTTTTTTTGATCAACGGATCTTTTCACTTGTTTTGCACCTCTCATTTTCCACGCTTCTCTCTTGCTAATCAGATTCATGGTTCATAACTGAAAAAGAATTTTCCAATTAAATATAGCTCGACACAATACAGATACTAAGTACTTCCCTCAAGGAAAAAATCAGGGACAAACGACATTTATAAATGTATTTATTCGCCTCTGCACGAAATCAAATTTGATATTATTTCATGTGGAGCCCCATCATTGCATATGTTAGTGGCTATAAAAATTGTCCCCCGGACTTGCTTTTTGGCTTGCTTGCCTCTGACATCTGGGATTAACTCTGACTTTACCCCAAAAGGTAATGATTTACAGCTACCTCGAACTAAACGGTAGCTGTTTTGAGGCCAAGAATGACCAAGGTCTGCTAATTCACTCTGATCCTAGCCAGGGATGCGGGGAGGGCACGACAGGAGGGGAAAGATCAAATATAAGTTCAGAATTAACTTTCTAGTTCCCAACTCAGAAAGGTTCAGAAAATCTTTTGAAAACTGGGAGATCTGCTCTAATTAATAAAAGTATCTACATTTGCTGGCTGAGATGGTTCCGAATTTACTTCTTACATTTGAGATCTGTGTTCAAAGCGGAATTTTTTAATATGAATTTTGAATGTCCGTGTGCTTGCCCTTCCCTCTTGGAAGACTAGCGCGACACACTTCCCATCCTCGTGCACAAGCCAAGTGAACATCTATTCACGCTTCATGACTGGCACTAGTGGTCAGTGTTCGAACACATTTAAAAAAATTTTTATTGCGAATGCTGATTTTTAGAAAGGCTGACATTCTTGCATTTCGCATACTGATGCAACATCGACTTCAAAGCTCATAATAGAACAATTGCGTACTTCATGAGTATAAATGCTTATGAATCTGACCCAAAATGTTGGCATCTTTATATTGTAGGTTGTCCCACATGAAATGGCCGTTCTTTGCATTTGTCTTCATTATTGTGATTTGAACAAATTCTGAAGTAGAATGTGTACTTATACATATTTGAATAATGATACAACATTAGCTTTCTTTTAAATTTTCAACATGATTCATCAAATCAGTTTCAATAAGATAATCCCTTGCAAAAGCGATCCTCAAAAAAATTAGACAATTCTTTTTGTATACATCCAATCTCAGTAAGAATACTGTCAAAGGTGTTAAAACATCAATTTCGCATTTGGAATAGGAATTAGCTTAGAAAGAATAATGCAACGTTGGTTCCTAAAATATCGTTCCAAAGATATGAGCCTTGATAATGATACCCGACGACACTCTCAATCAGTTGTTGATGATGAGAATTCAAGGGATGTTATAGAGTATTTCCCTTATAAGAGTAGTCATCGAATTTTCAAAGTCTCATGAAATCAATCCCATATTGAATTCACTCTGTTTCCCAAGTGTCAAAGGAATGAACGACTGATACACTGAATATTAGAAGCCGACAACCAGAACTGTCTGTTTTTTCAAGTTGGTCCAGCTGGCTATGTATGTATTCAAGTACATATGTATGGTGCGTACGGACTGCACCATTGGAATTAGAAGGCTGAAGAGGGAGAGAGAGAGAGAGAGAGAGAGAGAGAGAGAGAGAGAGAGAGAGAGAGAAATTTTGTATATCCTGAAATACATAAAGATGAAATTTTAATATTATTTGTTTGCAAATTTGAAAAAAAATTATATTCCAAATTTACAAGATGTAGATGGATATTTTTTCCTCTAAAGATAAATTTAATTTTCTAACATCTTCCAGACATCTAAGAACCCTCCTCTCTCTCTCCATATATATATCATATGATTTGAAAATTTAAAAAAATTCATGATTTATTTCTATTAATGCGTTTCGCAACGTCATTAGGTCGGATTTTGGAAATAGAAAATATGAAAATGATTTGTTTTTTTTTTCAATTTGTTGGATTATACATCTTATGTATTGTCAAAAAATACAATTCCAAAAAATACTGGACCAGCTCATCTATTTAAGCCATGGTAGACGACCATCTAATGGCGTAATGTTTTCAAGGGCGCAATTCAAACTAAAAAAAATATTCTATTCACTCATATATAAGTTGAATTAATTTTTCCTCAAAAATTGCCGATATGTATGGCGGTAAAGTGTAAACTTTTGATAACGAATGTTCTTGAAGGCTACAATTGATATTAGCATTTATTTCACATGATGATGATGATGATCATCAGTAGCTTTTCAGCGTCCGTCGTTGGACATAGACCTTCTCCAAGATTTGCCAGACCTCTCGATTGTGGATATCACGGAGCCAGTACTCTCCGAATTTATCTAGCTCGTCATACCATCTTATTTTCTGCCGGCCAGAATTTTGCCTATGATCTCTGGTGATCCAAGTTGTTTCTATGATATCTCGGACTCCTGTCTTTTCTCTAATATACTGTGCTGTCTTATAATCTCTCCCTGTGATGATTCTTTCATGTGCACGTTGCATGGTTTTCATTTTGGGGACTAATCAGGTTTCATGTTTCAGCTCCATAGGTGACTATCGGTAGGATACATTGGTTGTATACCCTTCTTTTTAGGGGCAGTGGGATTTTGTGCTGTTGAAAGTCGAGTTTGCTCTACCGAGAGCTTGTGGACCAAGTGCGATTCTTCACTTTATTTCTTTTGATGACTTCACGGAGATTCACTGTCCTAGCCAAATGTAAAAGTACTTTCTCATGTTCTGCATTTTCGATTTTAATCGTGGTGTCTTTGAACTCAACATGCCTGTTGTACATGACATTCGATTCGTTGGAGTTCATGTGGAGGCCAACTTTCTTACTTGCTTCATTTACATATAAGAGGTCTACACTTTGATATACTTTTGCGTCAGGCCCACTGAGTGGAAGGCTTTTTTCCAGTCAACAAAAGCTACAGCAAGTGGCATTCTATATTGGCTGCTCTCTGTTTTAGGCAGCTTACTGAATGCAGATGATCGATGGTTGAGTAGCATTTTCAAGGGTCAGCTTTTTCCTGTGGTTGGTTTTCGTCTAGCGTTTTGGTGATTCGGTTTGTGATCACTTTGGTGAAGAAGTTGTTGATGCAGTTCAGTGAACTTATTAGTCCGTAGTTGTTGAAGTCTTTCGTTTTTTCAAAAACATATTATAACATTATGATTGCAGTGTTCTATTCCTCTGGCACTTTATTTGAGGTAGAAGTTAATGAAATGGCTAGTTTCCTATTGATGAAATTCCTAGTTTTTTTTTAGTAGGTTGATGATGATGTTATCGGGTCTGGGGGCTTTCCCTTTCTTCGTTTGATGGCTTGCTACACCTTCTGCGGAATAATTTCTTGGAAATCCTCGAATTTATTACTATTTGCTTATGTTTCCTGTTCATTTTTCTGTGTTTGGTGGAATATAGGTCTTTATAAATTTCCTGGGCACGTTCGACAATCATGTCCCTATCCGTTGTCATTTTTCCATCTGCTTCGAGCTCCCTAGTTATTAGCTCTCTTCCTGATTTTCTTCTCGTTTCTTTTGGATGGTCTTGTTCAGCTCTGTTGCCTTTATCTTTTTTTATTGTTATTGGTGGCTCGAGATCCCTGCGTATTTCCATGAGATTCTTAGTTTCTTCTGATTTCTGTTCCAGCTGAAATGATTTGTTGAGTTTTTTTTAAATGGTCAGAGATTGTGATTTGGTATTGAACGTTTTTCTGCGTTCTATCCTGGTGCTAATTGGCATCTGATCATTCTATGATTATTTCCTACGTTTACTCGATTTTGGACCTGCATATCCTTAACTGTGTCTCTCTTGTTCGTCTGTATAAAGTCTATTTTGTTTTTGGTTCCGAGGTTGTGGCTCCTCCAAGTCTAATTTCTTTTGATTAAAAAAAAAAAAATCTTGAACTCATTTGCTGTTACAAAACCTACAAAGTCTCGTTCCGTATTTTGTATCCGTACGCATTGTTCATTACCTTGTACTACTTGGGTGTTAAAGTCTCCCATAATGTTGTTAAAATATCGTTTGGTTTCTTGGAGTAGAACTTGTTTATTTCCTCGTCGGTTGATTGAAAAGTGAGAGCATAAACTTGAACGATGTTCAGTTTGTTCCTCTTTGAGAGCTGTACAGTAACAGGCTGTACGCTCTGATATGGCTTTGCATTCAACAACATAAACCTTGAGTTCTTTTATGAAATCGAAAACCGACTCCGATTTGTGTTCCCTTTTTCTTTCCATAGTTGTCTAAAAAATGTTTGCCGTTTAGTTCGATTAGTTCTTCACCAGGTCTTCTCATTTCGCTAATAACAATAACATCCCATTTGATATTTTTGATTTTATTTTCCAGATCGGGTAGTAAAATGTCTATGAAGAGAGACCTGGCTTTGTTGGTTTGGTGTATTGTGTTGTTCTTTTTATATTCTTGGGGTTATGTTTGGGTAGTCGCACTTGCCCCCTACCCAAAGTAAGTGATGTTGCTAGGCTTTTTTGGCTCTGATGATTGTCTCCTTGGTGACGGTTTTGATGGTTTGGTAGTTGCTCTTTGAAAAAATCACCAAAGCAAGTTTTGCATATCACATGATTGTCTATAAAAACTATAATAATTCTCTCTCAAGACTTGTCGTTCATACGTGTTTCAAATCAGCAGATCTACTTCGAAACTTCCAAGGTAATATTTGTGATTAAAAATTCCACCCTATCCTTGTTTCTGAAATTAGAAAAAACATAGAATGACAACGCTATCTGAACAAAGCGAAGAAGGGACCGTCAGGAGTGGCTTCTGAATTATTTTATAAGAGTACTTACATGCACAGTCACGATTCATCTAAGTCGAATATTTGGAAAGAAATAGAACAAAAATTTGGCTGAGATTGCTTTCGCAGATAATCCCCAAAACCGTACAAAAGGAATTGTACTATTAGAAAATAAGACTACGTTTGCGTTGAAATGGTTTTAGCTTTTAAAAAGTGTTTAAAGATTTAATTTTAATGCTATGATGTAACCAGTATGCTGAACTGAACCCTTACTTTTCATCCGTCGTTTTTATTTACTCATTTGTTTTTACTTATTTTCATTTGTTTTTATCATGTTTCCCGACACAATGAAGGTGGTCTCGATTGTAAATTGTAAAGTCTTACTATCGATGTTAAAATCGGCGAACAAATAAAAAGAAATAAAAGAATTATTGAAAAAAAAATGGAAATAAATAGATATAATTATATCGCTATTGCTTTCAATGATTTAAATTGTTTTTACATGTTCACCGTTTCCAACAAAAACATCCTTTTAGCATCCATCGTTGGACATAGACCTCCCTCAAGATTCTCTAGATCTTTCTGTCATTGGCATCGTGGAGCCAATACTTTTTGAACTTTGATTTGTGCCATCTTATTTTTGCTAGCCACAATTTTGCATATGAACCCAGGGGATCTACATTGCCATTTGACTTTTGTAAAAGATTTTATGATATCCTGGACTCCTGTTTTTTTTTTTTTATTCCTTTATCGTGTACAACCTTGTAATCTCTCTGTGTGATACTGAACATGGTTCCTGAGCACATTGCATGGTTTTCAGTTTGAAGTCAGTCTTTTTGTTGGGTTCCACGTTTCAGCTTGAGTGACTATCGGGAGGATGCATTGGTTGCATGCTCTTCATTTTAGGACTAATGGGATTTTTTTGTTCTTGAGGGTTGAGCTTGCTCTATCAAAACTTGCCAAATGGGTGTGATTCTTCGCCTGAAATTTGTATGAACTGTATCATCAACAAAAATGGAAAAAAAGCAACGAAGATAAAAAAAACCCAAAAACAAGGAAACTTCAAAGCCGTATTTTTAGAGTTTAGTTCATCATTATAGTTATATTGTAAATATAACCCCTCCCGAAACTGTTCTCTAAAGCTAAAAAAGGTCATATCGATTCAAATTCATACGGCTTTTGGGATTATGCACGAAAATCCACGTAACCAAAAAGAAAAAAAAATTCTTGAAGTTCTTGTTGGAATGTTTCCTGTTTATAACACAGCCGTATTGCTAAACAGGAGCATTATTTACTATCAGATGTACAGGAGTAAGGCTTCAAGTTATTCCGTTACTCCCCTTATAGAGATTGATATCGTTTTTGGCTTTTTAAAAATATTTTGATAATCTACCCAGACCTGAGTACCCACTCGGGCCGGTGTATATAGAACCACACAGCTTTCAGTGTCACCACGATTGGTTAAAATGTTTTAAAGTTGAAGTTTGGGTTAAGATTTAGGTAATACCAAATTTATTCTAAAATATTTTAAAAATCTGGCAAAGATTCGGAGGAGTGAATACAGCAGAAAACTGATTAATTTTGTTTCTGAATACTTTTTGTGCTTTCTACAAACTTCGCAACGGAAGTAACCGAATGCTTTGAGACCGTACATCCGTACATATGGTGGAAAATAAAGGTCTAAATTGCCATTTCTGGGTGTGGGGACAATCATATCTCACATGAAAATATCACTTTAATACGTGCACACACACAAACATACATATACACGCACGCAAACACACACACACAACATGGGGCGAATTAATTTTATCCCCATTCTTCACACTCGGAAACTTCTGAACCATTGATTATTTTCTCGACCCTGAGCTTCTGAGGAACAATCCACTACTCAAAATCAAAAAATATTTCTTCTTGAATTATTGATGAAAATTCTATTTATAAATTCACTACAACAAATTCTTTTGAACGATCTGATTATGTAATTCACGATCTGTTTTTTTTTTCATTTCGTAACTGAAACTTTCTTACACTGTTTCACAATATGAATCTTTTTAATTATTTCGTTACTTCATCAATCATTGCTGATTTCAGATAAATTGCTTTTGACCCGCTGTATCGTTTAACAACGAATTCTGTTTCAATTCGTCAATCTATTTTTTGTAAATTATATTGTCCTCTTGAACATTTCTTTATTTGAAGTTTGACCCAACTGGACCCCTGGTTTGAGAAGTCCTGATGCTGATTACAATCGGGGCACAACATTTTAGATCATGCCTATGGGTGCTAAAAACCCTTGTGCCGGCCTTATATACATGAAAAAAATCATATATTTTGTTATATTATATTGAAACTTTATTTCAAATGATCTCCCATTATTGAATAATATAACACAATTCATAATCATTCCGTTGTATCATATACCCATTTATCAATAACATATATATATCGATAAATGTGGAAATTTGGTCAATTTTCGTTTCGCTACTTTCATCTCATCAGATAGACAGTGTAGTTAGGCCTGAAAATTATTTTTATACTTTTACTTTGATTGGAAATGTAACGTTTTGAGTAATAAGTTGTAATTTCTTGACTTGCAACACATTATACGATACTGCTTCATATAAGGTGTACTTATTAAGATTTCAATACAAGTATTTGTTTCGCTTTGAATGATTGCTACAGTGTTTTTTACGCTTTTTTGTGTATACCTAATTTCATTTTTACGTATTATTTGTTATATATTAGCATCATTAGCCTGTTCAAGCACGTTTCAGTTTTTAATTTTTTTTATTATTTTGTTTTTTTATAATTTATTTTTGTTCTGTTGTTGTAGAAGTTCATTATCATATTGCAGTATTTTAGTTTTGTTTAATCAAAATTTTTCTGTTCCGTTTTTCAAATAGCATTTACTACATTTCGACATCATTTCATTTCGCTGGTTCAGAAGGCTTTTTCCACCTATATATTTCAAGATTCTCACTTCCCCTTGTAGGTGCAAGTAGCATTGTCTTCAGAAATATTTAGAAGTCTGGAGTTACTGATGATAGCCCATTTGATAAAAGGTGTAAGTTTTCTTTCTTCAAGTTACCTGAGGTATTTGAGAGTGCAGTTTATTTTAGTTCTAAAACATATGCACTAAAGCTAGTGTATATTGCCAAGATAGCAATGAAATAATTGATTATAATCAAAATCAGAAAATAATCAAATTGGACAAATGAAAATCTAACATGAAAAATCCACCCATCCTTATGACACGCATAATAAAATACGTTTATAAACCTCTCTGTTCTACATGTTATTTTCTACCACCACATCAATACAATACACCCAAACAAAATTCGAAGAAAACGCTATATCGATTCCATTTCGGTTGAAAAAAGTTTTCAATGATCCCAAAACAGAATGAACTGTGATGAAATGTTTGAGACATCGAAATATAGTAGCAAGATTTCTTTTTTACCTAACTTTTTATGTTGTTTACTATATAAAAACTTGTGTGTATATATATATATATATGTGTTTGTGTGTGTGTGTGTGTGTTTCTTTTCCTGATTTATGTTTTCTGAATATTCTGACAGTGATTTACTCCACCCGTTTGTTTGATTCGTCAAATTTACCGCCCGGCTGTTTTAGAAAAGCAGCCACAAGCATGCCATATTTTATCCCTTCTCTTTTGACTCTTTATTGTGGAAGAGTTTCCTAACAGCCTGACCACTCAAAGACGAAAATAAATTTTACCTTCATTTCTGGCCCCTTAAAGCAAAAAAAAGTTCATTTTCTGTTTTGACCCCTGAAAGTTTACTTCACTCTTGGCTCTCCAGGAGTTTCCCATTAATACAAACCCCATAAAAAGACGAAAACTCTCCCTTCACACATTTGACAGTTTGAACTTCGAAAAGTATCCCTTCACACTTGACTCTTTTAAAAGGGGGAAATATATCCATTTCTCTTTGGAGAAAACGTTTCTCATCCTCTTTGACACCTGACAAAAGCTCTCCTGTCTAGAATCCTTTAACTTTTTTTCCAAATGATAAGGGATATATATGAAAGATTAAAAGAACAAAAATTCTATTGTCACTTTTGACTCTTTGTAGGGAAGAAAAAGTATCCCTTTATTTTGACCTTGTAAGGCGTAGTGTTCCTTCACTTGAGATCCATTAAAGAATTCATGTTCAAATGTATAAGATGAGAAAATGGATGTTCTAACTTCGGTATTAAAATTCAATTGTAAATTGAACCCCTCTAAATCCCTCAAAAAGTTGTTCTGGAGAAAACTTTTGATTTCGGAATCGCCCAAAGGTCCAAATTTTGCTGGGCTGCACGTATGCTTAACTATTATTTAATAGCGTCACGGATAAACATAAATACGAACACCCTCACTCTTTTGGAGATATTGTGAATATGGTTACGATGTAGGAAAAGCGACTGAAAAATTTCTGGATCCACCCCAAAGTATAACCACTTCCTCCTTTTCCCATCACCCACCCTTCCACAAAATTGCACTGATTTCATCTAGAACTTTTGAAGAGATTGTGCTGTGCACGTGTATGCGATGTAGGGGAGGTGACTGTGACAAAGTCTAGATCAGCCCCCATAGGTGAAAACATCTTCCTTAGCCTATTGCCTACCCATCCACAAAATTTTACTAAAATTCTTTGAGATATTGTGTTGTGCACATATAGCTACGATGCAGAGGGTTGGCCGTAGGAAATTCCTGGATCCGCACACCAAAACATTTGAGAACTCTAACCAATTGAGTATCCAGTGGCATTAGAAGAAACATCATTAGCATGTGTCAATGGAAGTCGAGAGCCTCTAATTAAAATGCAATTGGAGGGAGGTCTTGTCAAAAAGCTGAAAAGAAGACGATCCAAGGAGAAAAAAGATACAAGATGAACAAACACAACCATACACGGGAAAACGGCAATCCCAATGGCTCATCTTAAAACGGTAACGGAAGCGTTGATTACTGCAGCACAGGAGCAAGCATTGAATGCTGATTGGCATGTAGATCATAATCTTCAAACCAAATTGTCAGACAAATGTAATGAACATTGGGAAAAAGTAAAACACATTGTATCTTGCTGTCCAAAATTAATGCAAACTGTGTACGTTGAGGGACATATCTCAGTAGCAGCCACAGTTCACTGGAGTTTATGCAAAGTTACAAGTTTTGAAAGAACTGGAAAGAGGTGGGAGCATAAACCTGAAACTGCATTTGATAACTAAGAATTCAAATTACTTTATGACTTTAACACCATCACTTTCAGAAAATTACGGCTAGAAGGCTAGACATTGTCATTAATAATAAAGTGGACAATTGGGCTATAAGGATCGATACTTCATGTCCTACAGACCGAATTATTGAACAGAAAGAAAAATTTAAAAAAGAAGAAAAATTTTAAGACTTGAAGATTGAATTGCAAAAATTCTGGAAAAAATCAATTAAGATCGTACCAATCGTTATTGGGGCAATGGGAGCAGTAACTAGAAATCTCAAAAAGTATCCTCTGGAACTGAACACAAAGGACATTAGCAACTACAAGTCATCACAGTCAATAATTGAACAACCTTAGCGTCACAGTCATTTAAAAAGAATTCCATTGTAGGACAAATATGGTCATTAATTTCATTTATGACATCACTGACGTTTTCCTCAGGAAAACACCTTCAATAATGTTAAAAAAACATCTAGAAAAATCTAAATACTGTGAAATCTAGATATTGTTGATAAACCCGTGAAACGCTTTTTTTTCAGAAATAAAAACAGTTTTAAAAGGGTTTATTGGAGGACTGATACCAATGATCATTAGGAGCGCCGGAACATACAAACAGATAAACAAACACTGGAAGACACGCTCATATATACATATATATAAAAGATAGAACCCTTCACCATCTTTTATGGCTACGGTCGTTCTATAATAATAATAATAAAAATGCAACGAATTGTAGCTCTGTCATGATATGCGAAAGAGAGAGGAGACGTTAGCTGAAGCCTGGGGAGACTTATTGTCACTCAGCCTTCAGCGATAACCACTGGGCAACCGGTGTGAAACTGTAAATCGCAGAATTACTGCGACCTATGAGTACTAGGAGAGGAGGGCTGGAGACTTGAGGAGACTTGCTGTCACTCAAACTCCAGCAGATACCACCAGGCAACTGGTGTGAGATTCCAAATAATAATAATAATAATAATAATAATAATAATAATGATAATAAGTGATAAAAGTGAAAATGAATAAAGGAAAAATAGAAGGGAGTTGTCTGAAAGGAATGTCAAGTGACTGTTTCATGGTTTCCTCATGTTTTTCTGTCAAAATGATTTGAAATGTATTCAAATTGTGGAAGACAACGCAATTCTTTGCAGCGGAAACAAATAAAAACAATCAATACAAAGGGGAAAAAATTGAAACTCACTGACTGTTTTGAGTCATTATCTTCAGCTATGGTTCAAGATTTGGAATAGCATGGAAATCGGTCTGGCGCTAAGTCCAACAGTGCCCCCTGTAATTTTTTAAAAAGATTCTTACAAAGATCTCTTTGTATTAATGTGTCTTCTAGATTATATTTTTCGATTTTCAGGGTTCTTCAGATATAATGCACCTCCAGGGCTACAGTACCCTCAGTTGCAGGGTCGTGCAGGTCCTTTAATTGAACTCCAATACGCAAATCAAGACAAACGTGCAAAGCGGAGACAAAATGATCAAAATTATTATTATTATTATTATTATTATTATTATTATTATTATTATCATCATCATCATCATCATCATCATCATCATCATCATCATCATCATCATCATCATTATTATTATTATTATTATTATTATTATTATTATTATTATTATTATTATTATTATTATTATTTGGAATCTCACACCAGTTGCCTGGTAGTAACCGCTGGAGTTTGAGTGACAGCAAGTCTCCTCAAGTCTCCAGCCCTCCTCTCCTAGTACTCATGGGTCGCAGTAATTCTACGATTTACAGTTTCACACCGGTTGCCCAGTGGTTATCGCTGAATGCTGAGTGACAATAAGTCTCCTCAGGTCTTCAGCTAACGTCTCCTCTCTCTTTCGCATATCATGACAGAGCTACGATTCGTTGCAGTCCTTATATCTCTAGCACCTTCCTCAGTATCCGTGCAGTTCCCAGCAGTGCTGTGGTCTGTACGGTCTCTATCCTCCTCCTAATCCCGATCTCCTCCAGTCTCTCCCTCAGCGTTTTGGGGACAGTTCCTAGTGCTCCCACTATGACCGGTATTACCCTGGTTTTCATGTTCCACATTTTCCTTAACTCCCTTGCTAGGTCCTGGTATTTCTCCCTTTTTTTTTTTTTTTTTTTTATTATAATAATAATAATAATAATAATAATAATAATAATAATAATAATAATAATAATAATAATAATAATAATAATAATAATAATAATAATAATAATAACTTTGTTTGAGTGTTACGCTTTCCGGAAAATCTCAGCCAGTTTAAAAAGAAGGTACCAGGAGAGAGATTAGGCAAATTGGTAGTTTAATACACGGTTAGAAGAAAGAATGCAAAAAAAGGTTAAATAAAAAGATTGGAAAAGAACGAACCAAAACGAAAGTTTGGTAGTTTAGTAAGAGAGTGGGAAAGGGGTAGAAAAAGGTTAGGTCCCATCATTATGGGATGAGAATGTTTTTGCATATAAAATCAATTCATATGTGTATAACAATCCTTACGTGATCTATAATTGGTCAAAAGATCACTTATTTACTGAAAGTTTTCGAAAAAAAACTGTATCTCGTCGCTTAAACCACATGTATGAAATGATGCACTCAGTCCTGACGAATCGCACTCTATTGCAATCATCCAAAACTGAAATAAAAGATGTAGAAAATAGGTTCATATGGAGAAAAAATAACATTAAAAAAACGAGAAGCTAAAAGAAAAAGTAGAAATTTTTGTTTGAATTTTGGAGATGGGTAATTATCATTAATATACAATATTGAGATTGATATCCGTACTTCGGGTAAATAAATCACCGTTACCCATGCCAGTACCAGAAATAATTATCTGAGAAATAATCAAAAATTATTTTTTAAAAAAACGAACTTCTATCTACAATTATCTAAAAAATATCAGCACAAGATTGTGGCATTGTTACTCAAAAACGACCATAGAGACCCTAAAAAGCATCTTTTTGAATAAACAAAGTTTTAGATGGTGATAAATGGTGAACCCAAGAGAATTTTAAGCGTGCTGCCTTTAAATGTGATTAGGATTCCCTGAAGACACCCCACACACACATACATACAGACAGATGAGCAAAGAGAGAAGAATAAATGTCCCACTTGTCTGTCTGGTTGGTTAAGTCCTTTGTGCGACTATGGTGATATTTATTGTGAAAGAATGAATTTATCAGAGTAAGCAGATGCTTGTCATGTGCACTATCCAACCACCAACCATGATCTCCGGCTTGGGACTTCCTTTCCCCGAATCAAATCTCAACGGAATATGGATATAATTTTACGAGTAGGAAAATCTGGGATGGATTATAAAAAAAGAATCTGATTTTAGTTTCCTTCTAATCGTTTCAAAAATATTTTCAAAGACTAATATTTTCCATGTGCTTCAATTCTGGAGTGCCCTCCATTTTAACTTGAATGGGCTTTGCTTTTTATTTCTTTTCTCATCTTTTTTTTTCCCTCAGTTTCTGTCATGCCCATTTTTTCTTTAGAGCTGTCTTTTGTTAGTTTTTGTTCATTGCATTTTTCCTTTCTTACTTCCTGTTTACCTTTCCGTCCATTCTTTTCAGATTTTCATTGGTTTATTTCCATGCATCTTCTATCGTTTTATCTCATTCTTTCTTTCTTTCTTTCTTTCTTTCTTTCTTTCTTTCTTTCTTTCTCTGTTACTTTTATCTCTATGTTAATCTATTTTGGTCTGTCTTTCCTTTCACTTCTTCTAGTCATTGTTTTCATTGATTTTTTCTTTTTTTTTCTTTTTTCTTTGTTTCTTTCCCTCTTTTACTTCCTTTCTTTTTTGTTTTGTTTTCACTATTGTCTTTACTTCTCTTCCCCACGTCTTCTTCGCTTCTTCGCAGCTTTCCTTTCAATTTTTCTCTTTCTTTCTTTGAAACAACTAGTAATACCTAAAGTTTCTTATCTCCCCCTTGAGACCAACAAATGTATCTCAGAAACAAAGCTACAAAGCTGCTGTGAGCAGTATTTCTGTTATAAAGAGATAGTGTCCCTACAACACGTACACACACACTCATACACACAGAAATACACACACACACACACACACACACACACACACACACACACACACACACACATACACTGCGCACACGTACATAAACGCCCACAGACGCATTATTTTCAGATGTTCGTCTTCACAAACCTACTAAATATGACAAATGATATGATGAGACCAAGAGGCAAAAATATGATCGATAGCGACGGCGGAGAGAAGTATCAAATTACAATCGTGACACTACTAGTAGATCACGTGGTTGAAAAAGGAACTATTCATGAATTTTAACTTTATATTCAGAAAGTGAGTATAAAATATGAAGATACCCGAAAGAATTGAGAATCATTACATTTCAGATTGTGCCAGGGATATAAAAAAAAGTTCGTAAGAGACTTGTATATATATATATATATATATATATATATATATATATATATATATATATATATATATATATATATATATATGTATATATATATATATATAAATAATATAACTTTTCATTTTGTACGACTGAAAAGGAATAAATCTGCTTAGCCAATTGAGTATCTCAATACTTAATCTGATGATGTGTTATTTCAACGAATTGTCTAATAATCATTCTATTATATGATTTCAGGTCCTCGTAATCTAGTCTAATTTGAATGTGTATTTGTTGTTTTATCTTTTATTATGGAGTCCATCAGATCTTTAACCATTGTTTAATTTAGGGCATATTTAAAACAGGACTGGTTACTTGCACTGATGCTCTCCTTCATGTATCTCCATGAATGTAACAATACTTTTGTTTTGTTAATTGTTTTTGTTTAGATAATCAGTCTCCAGTTTTACTAATTTAGATTTCTTTTCGGTTACAGGTTTATTATTTAGACGGATCAAAATTGGAGTATGGTCGAATCTTTTATTGTTAATATCTTTTGCATATTCTGAATTTGCAACCCTTGCTGGGTTCAAATGAAGAATCCTTTGGTTACTATCTTAATTTTTTGTTGTTGGAAAATACAATTAATAGTTTCTTGCTTTATTCACAGTTTTAGACTCATATTAAGTTATGTTTCTCTTAAATTTATTTGGATAAATTTTGTTTTATGTCTGCACTTGACTCATTTTTCGAATAAATCTAATAAATTGTATTTCTGGTGAAATGTTATCATATTGAACTTCTTTGAGTAGGAGCTCAATAGGAAATGGACTTGGAAGAGCCCCAATCACAAAATAAAGAACGAAATAGACTACATCTTAACAGACACAAACGATATCGTCAAGGACATCCAAGTTCTAAATCAAGTCAATGAAGGCAGCGACCACAGAATGGTACGATGGAAAATGCAAGTAAACACCCACTAAGCACGAAAGAAAATGTTCCACACAAAACTGCAACCTCTACACATACCAAAGGAGCACGCTCGATCTTTCAAACTCGAACTGAAAAACAGATTAAGAATTCTTACTGAACAAGACGACACCAACATCAACGAACTAAACAACAAAATGACGGCATCTATAAAAGAAGTCGCCACTATATTCAAACCAATGAGCACACAACCCATTAGTAAAATCTCAGATGAAACCAGAAATCTCATGGAAAAACGCAGAAACCTCAAGCCACCGACACCAACAAGAGAGAAAATTGAAGAGACCGAACTTAATAAATCAATCAAGAAAAAACGAAGGGAAGACAGAAGAAGATACATGATGGCAGTCATCGAATCGACTCTTGAAAGAGGTTGGGGCTTCAAAGCAATAAACAAAGGCCTCAACCCAGGACGAAAGCAGATAACCAGCATACTCGAGGAGATTGGAAACCTAACAACAGACAGAGACAGGATTGTCGAACGTGCCAAAGAATTTTACCAAAAACTTTATTCGTCCAAACAAGAACTACTAAACAATGAACAGGATATGCAAGACGTGAGCAATCAACACGAGGACTTCCCAGAAGTAACCCAGAGAGGGGTGAAACAAGCTATTAAACAGACAAAGAAAGGAACAGCCTCTGGACCAGACAACATCATCATCAACCTACTCCAAAAAGCAGGTAAAATCATCACTAGGAAACTGGCCGTCCTTTTTAATTTATGACCAAAACAGAGTAAAGTCCCAGATGATTGGAACACTGCTATCATCATGCTTTCATATAAAAAAGGAAACCCGAAAGACCTCAACAACTACAGGCCTATAGGCCTGCTCAACTGCACATACAAACTTTTCACAAAAATCATCACCTACCAGATTACTAAGACACTAGATGAAAACCAACCACGAGAGTAAGCTGGCTCTAGAAGAAGCTACTCGACCATTCGATGAATCAGCTAAAAGAAAAAGCAACAGAATATAAACTACCACTCGCCATAACATTTATCAACTTCAAAAACGCATTCGACTCAATAGAAATCCCTCGGGTCATGGAGGCCATTATTCGACAAGGTGTAGATCCAGTATATGTCGAAGTGCTGAAACATATATACAATCACAGCAGCTCCTTTTTCAGGCGACGTAAAGACTGACCCCTTTCAGCTCCAGGAAGGAGTAAGGAGAGGTGATACCAGCTCACCTAAACTCTTCACAGCCTGCGTCGAGATGATCTTCAGAAGACTAGACTGGGAGAGTAAAGGAATCAGAGCAACCTCAGATTTGTGGACGACATTCCTCTTTTTCACAGAGAACCTGCACGACCTCCGACTAATGATAGATAAACTAAATGAAGAGAGCAAGAAAGTCGGCCTACACATGAACTTCAGCAAGACGAAGATCATGTGCAACAACCACATTGGAGATAAAAACACAAAGATCAAAATCGAGGACACAGAACTGGAGAAAGTAGATCACTACATCTACCGAGGACAACAAATCTCCATGAGACCCTCGAGGAAAAATCAAATAAAGAATCACACATAATAAGAAGATCCCATTGATTCTAAAAAGAAGGGTGTATAACCAATGCATCCTCTCAATAGTCATTTATGGAGCTGAAACATGGAACTTGACCAAGAGACAGATCCGCAAATTGAGAACCATGCAACGAGCACATAAAAGAATTATGCTAAGCATGGAGAGACCACAAGACAGCACAGTACATCTGAGAAAAGACAAGGGCCAGTGACATCATAGAATCCATTAAAAATCTCAAATGGCAGTGGACTGGCCATGTTGTAGGAATGGCGGACAACCGATGGACTTAATGACTCACAACATGGATCCCCCGAGATCACATGCGGAACCGAGGCTGGCAGAATATTAGATGGAGAGACGAGTTTGAAACATTCAGAAAGTAATGACTCTGCAACGCCCATGATAGAGAAGTGTGGGGAATCCTAGGGATGGTTTATGTCCAACAACGGACGTCGAAAGACTGATGATGATGATGATGATTTTGATGAAAGGCTTCTACAAGTACTTGAAAAATAAGTTTTCATTTCACTGGCGGTGTATTTCCCTTATTTTTGAGTTTCCAGTCAATGTATCGTTTCGATAATTATCATATGTGAATGATTTTATGTTGTAAGCTAGTCTAAATTTTGAGGGCAGCTGTGAGATTCCGAAGTACAATTTTGATTCATTTGGATTTTCTAAAGTGGAAAGCAATGCTCAGTAGATTATTTTTTTAATAAGATATTTGTTTTCCAATTTACATCCCTGGTGGCTCCAGCAATGACGTTTTTCAATCGTGTGCTTTTGTGCGCGCTGTTTTTTCATTTTGCTCATTGTTGGAGATATAAAAAAAATTCAAAATTTTCCATACAACTATATCCTATTTTAACTGTGTTCTTGTTGGTGATCTCGTACAATCTGTTACTTCGTGAGAAATTTTTGGAGTTTTTCAAATATCTCACCTACGTTTGTTACGCCCAGTTTATTGAAGAGAGGTGTAAAATATTTTATTTCTGGTTTTCTTCTTTTTATTTTTGTTGATGTTTTGCTCACCTGTTTGTTTTTTTTTGTTGTTGTTGAACCCTGGTGTATATATACAGCTGTTAACCAACAAGATGAAAAGGGCCCTGATCAGCTCACCTACACGTTCAGTGGGTTGAAAATGATTTGGGCAACATTGAAATATCGTCAGTATATGTCAAGTGGGTCGCATGGATGCTCATAGAAGAACAGAAAGACAATTGTCAATACCTACGGAACCACTTCCAGACTGAAAGTGGCTAGTGACTGAATTGCATCATTACCGGTGACGAAAAGTGGTGCCACTGCAACGAGCCGGATTTATCACGACAGTGCATGGAGTGGTGACATACGAATTCCCCAAAGAAAAAACTTTAGCCATCACGTGATGTGCACCGCCCTTTGAGATTGAAAAGGCCAGATCCTCCGTCCGGACAAACAATCAACTCGTGGCGATGAGTAAGCTGAACGTCCGAATTTCTATTGTCAAGCCAGAGAAGAAAGACAACTTTTGCTCTCCAACGAGATGCCCTGCACTATATAACGACGATGGATTGCGTTGCATATTTTGATTGGACTCTCCTACAACACTCACCGCGAAGGATGAACAAAATGGACTAATTTTCCTGACGCCAATGCTATGAAAAAGTGAGTCGCCTCATATAGTACAGATTATCACAAGTGCTGTGTGGAAAAATGTGTTTTGTACCTGAAAACCTGATTCATCAGACAGTGTTATTGTGCTCCCCGAATCTGTAGTACTTTCCGTAGAATTAGATCAGCAGCATTGCTTTTGGGGCGACTCTCTCATATATGTGTATGTGAGATACTCTTGTCAGAACTACAACCTAGTGAACTATTTCATGCAAACCCTTGTTTTGGAGGATGGGGTTGTACCTGCACACATCGCATTTCACCTTGTAATTTCATCATCCCGGTTGGGGGTGTATTTTGTGAACTTGGCCCCGCCGACTAAAGATACCGTAATCGTTGAGAACCCCCCCCACCCAGGGAAAATTCGTTCACGATGCCAAACCATTCATATATGCATGTAAGATTTACAAGGATTTATGCCCGGTAAATGTCAACATTTCGTGGCTTTATTCTTACAATTACGAAAGCAAAAAGTCCATTCTCATTTGAATAACGTAGTTTTGTATTATCCAATCACATTTAATTGTTTTTAGAAACTGATGACACACCCTTTACCATGGGAGCACCTATGTAGCCTAGATCTGCGCTAACTGATTGAGCCAACGTGACCCTGACCCCTCTCTTCTCCGATCAGTGGTCGGTTTTGTTAGGATCAGAACTATTGGTATTTACGTATTTCTACCGATATATTATTGTTCCTATGTCGACGGTTTGATAAATAGTAAATATGTAAATAAGGAAAGACATTTTTAGGAAGTAAACTTTGCTCGAACCAACTTATTCCCGTAGTGAATGAAACAAGGGCAATGATCAGAAAAAAATGATAACAGAACTCAAACAAAACCGGCTAGCGTTCGGGAAAGAGAGAAATGAGTTGAGATTTTCATCCTAGTCAAAAATGGGAAGGAAAAAAGCCCATGGTGAAATCAAAAAGACAAATTTTATGCGTATTATATAAATGCATAGATTTCACGATAACCAATGTAGGAAGTAGTCAGAGTGTGCATACCTCTTCCAGTGCCATACACTAACTAGAACTCAATGAAAATGAAATATTGTTCAAAACAAGGGAGAAAATCAAGTGTGCAAGTATCGAATTACTTCCCTTAAAATTTGAATTTAGCTGTTTAAAACTATTCATTTTTGACCTCTTCTACAGAAAAACAAAAATATTTCTGAATCAAAATAACTTCTTGGATCTACTCACAAATTCAAACCACTTCTTTAGTAGCTTGCAGTCCACCCTTCCACAATATTCCATTGAAATTCATTGAGAACCTTTGAATCATATGTAGACAGACGGACAGAGAGACATGAGTGAAACATGAACATACGTAAACTAATTTTGTTGGCATTTGTAAAAACCTTTTCTACGAAAATGCTTTGAAAATCATGAAAAAGAGGATTGTCATAAGTGATGTATTAAAGCAAGTGTTATCAACAAAATAAGGCGATGCTGTGTATAATGTCTTGTTTTAAAATATGTATGTAATCACCAATCACCCAAATTTGGCACCTGGTCGTTCTGACGGATGTATAAGAGGGTGTTGAAAAGGTCTCGAGCCGACTTACTTTTCAAAATCTAAGCCTTATTTTGTCACTGTATATGGAAAGGGTTGTTTTTATATTGTAAAGTGCCAATTTGCTAGATCCTTACAGTAATCAAAAAAAAATGTTTCAGGTAATTGACTGAACTATGTCAACGGAAAGTGTAGAATTTTCTCTGGACCTTCATGAAATTCAAAGAAAATCCATAGGTGTGTGATGCAAACTTGGGATAACAAGTGCCTGCCACTGTGGAAAAGTGGTGTGCCAACTTATAACACGGAGGTACTGAGACTCAAGATGCACCACAGTCTGGGAGACCTTCAACGGCGACCGAAAGGCCTAATTTTTGCCAATCGTCGAATCTTGGCCAAGAGAATTGCTAAGACTCTGGAGATGCCCATGGAGCACGCTGAGATTATAATCCATGAGCAGTTGGATAGACAAAAACTGTTAGCGGAGTGGGTGCCAAAATATTTCAATGTCTACCCGAAGCAATATCGAATGCACATTTCCAATTTGATTTTGCAGCGATCTAGAGATAATTTTTCATGAACGAATAGTCATTATTGATGAAACATGGTTGAAGTACGATAATCTGGAGACCAGATAATAGTTCTTGCAACACACGGATACTCCATGACCGAAGAAATTCAAGTCCCAAAAGTCAACAGAAAGTGTCATGGCCGCGGTCTTTTGGGATTAGTAAGGTGAAGAAAAGTGTTCTCTTTTTACATCTCGAATTACCTGCTCATAGGACTGGCTAAAGAGTAGATGTTTCGAAGAATTTGACAATTAAGTGCCTAGACCATTCATTCTACTTTCCCCGTTTGATTATTGCCTACTTCTGAATCTTGATAGGAATATGAAATTTTCAAATGATTCGATGCTGATGGCATGATTCCGTTGACCAAACGTCAGAATCTCTGTGGGGAAGGATTAAAGAAACTTGAAAAAGGTTGTGCCCAGTGCATTGAACTGTATGATGAATATGTTGAATGTCATGTACGTTTCATGGCTGTGATTGATTTTCCCTCTATCGTAAGTTTAGATCTTAAAGTACCTGAATCTTCCAAAAGTCAGATTCTTGGCTCTAAAAGATTTATATCTCTTTACAATATTCTAACCGAAGCGATTTCAGGATGTCATGATATTAATCATGGGAATGACAGTTTTTAAAGAAGGGACAGGAAGCCCATGCCCCTTCCTCGAAACTTGAGTAATTAATCCACACAAGAGGAAGTGACATTAAAACTTCTAACTCATGAATGATTTAGAGTAATTAAGTTATTGGTCATTAAAGGACAGGCATTTTTCCATAAGTCTATCTATCTATCTATCTATCTTTCATCCGATCTTCATTCAGATCTTATGAGGTTTCATTGTTCATGGATCATTTCTGCAGACGCGTAATAGCTCATCATGAGCTAATTTCAGACTCCTTGACAGTTGAAACAACAGGGTGAAGTATCAAAGGGGTAAGCTTTGATGCCAATTAGCTGATATTATGAAACAAAACGACATTCGACTCTTAGACACAAGGCAGTATAAATACTCACTTGCATGCGAAAGTACTCGTACATTTTCAGTTTGCTTTAGTTCTTGAGTGCCCTGTGAGTCTTCTTTTGGCCACCACGCACCAGGCACTTGTTTACGCATACAAGCGTACATACACACGCACTTACTTTGTTCCAGATTCAAGCGTTTTAATATTCCCAAAATTGTCTTCTTTCACCTATGGTAATGATGATGGAAGAGTTATCTGAATCCACTTGTGTCTGTGAGTCTGTAAGTCTGTCTGTCCGTCAACCTGGATAGCCCATAGTGCAAATAAAAATCGGTTGAATTTGAGGGCGGATCCAAGAATTCTTCTCTGATTGAGAGACACGTTTTTCATTTTCTCTCAATACGTCCAGTAAGAACTCATATTTGACAATACATTTATCATCAGTTCTGGATAAATTTCAAATTTTATGGAAATAAATATTAATATTATTCGTGGGAATGACAGTCATTAAAGAAGTGACAGGAAGCACAACCCCTATCCCTGAAATTCGAATAATTAATTCACACGAGAGGAAGTGACATTAAAATTGAATTTTGGGTCTTACCCCAGATACCTTTACAGTTATCTCCTCTACATCGTAGTAATATTCATAACTGGCTTTCATTTAGTATTTAGTGACAACGCTCTCCGAATACTTTCTAGTTTGCTTTTGTCCTTGAGCTTTATTTTAATTTTAATTTTTGAAATATATATATGCGTATGAGAAATGGACATTTTGGTCCGACGGAATGAATCATAAATTGCGTTATATTATACAGAAACTTATCTGAAATGATTTCCCATCGTTATACGGTTAATATATCACTCAATTTAGACAATGTAAATAGAATAAGCATATATATATATATATATATATATATATATATATATATATATATATATATATATATATGAGTGTGTGTGTGTGTGTGTCCGTATCTTGCATAGATAAATCACCGTGGCCAGCGAGTGTACCAGAACTAATAAACTAAACCACATCTAAAATTATCTGAAATCAGATCTTTTATCCAAAATCATCATAAAAAAATTTCATCAATTTTCTAAAATTAAATTGAAACATATCTGTGCAAGATTTAGGCATTGTTGGTCTCAAATAACCATAGAAAACCAAAAAACATTTTTTTCAGAAAACAAAAAAATAAGAAGTTTCTAGAATGTGCCCAGGAGCGTCCAGACACACATGCACACCCACACGCATACAGAGACGAGCAAAGAGTGAATCTGTGGTTCACTTGGTTGGTTAGTCGGGCCATTTGTGGGGTTGTGGTGATTTGATATCAAGACTACAGTCGCGTTTCTTTGTTGGATTCAACCCTTGTTTTGTAGAAGCGAATTCAATAGCAACAGTCATCATCTTAAGAGTAGTACAGGGGTGAATCCAAGATTCTTCTAGGCAAGTGGAAAAATGACAAATGAAAGCATGAAAAAGAAAACAAATTTTAAATATAAAAAACAGAAAAGTATTATGTGAAGACAGTGCACGCAATATTCCCCTCTCTCTCAGTCCTCAGTCTCTTGTACCACTCAACGATTAACATACTTTTATCACAATTTTTCGTGATTGAAGAAAGTTCCATCACATATTACTTTTTTGTCTTTGATATTTGGAATTTCTTTCTGTTCTTTGTTGTTTTTTTTTTTTTTCATGTATTCTCTTTTTTTCATTTAGATTTAACTCTGCTCAAGATCTTGGATCTTTCTCCGTGCATATGTCACTTTTCATTAGTTGAATGATCTGTACGCATTTGATTGTTCCTATCAGCTTTATAATACAATCTAATATCAATGTATACAGCTCTCTATTTTGTATTATGTAAGTATGGAAATACATATGAGTGTTTGTACGTACGACTATGTTTTATATCAACTCTTAGAACTATTGACTGTTATGATATTCACCTATATAGTAAATATAACATTTTTAGCTATGAAGTTTGTCGGATATTGAAAGATTTTAGTCACTTTGCAGACACTTATAGTTATCAATAACAAATGATATTTGGCAACACTGTAAAAAACAAACGATTGATACTTCTTCTATTGTCGTCACACTGCGTATGACATTAACAGCTGGTAAATAATGCACAAATCCCCCTCCTTTCAGTCGTTTAGCATAACTGGGGCCAACCGACTGACTGGAAAGCGTCTCATAGAGATGTGTTGACACAATTAAGAAAGGTTCGTTTCTGTACGGATCATGTCACAAATTGCAAAGAATAAAAACAAAACAAAATATGCGCACGTGCGCCGAAGTACACCAAGGCAAGGAGAGAAGATTAGGAAAGAAATGAGAGAGAGAGAGAGAGAGAGAGAGAGAGAGAGAGAGAGAGAGAGAGAGAGAGAGAGAGAGAGAGAGAGAGAGAGAGAGAGAGAGAGAGAGAGAGAGAGATCAACACATTAGTATCTCCAGTTCTTTCTGTGGATCACAAATTAGCGACCCCTAGCGAGGAGAGTTGTCTTGTGGAAGAGTCAGTTTGTCATAACTTGATCTTCATTCTTTTGGATATTCAGGCCTCCACTGTCAAACCATTACTACCACTACTACTACTACTATAACTACTACTATTACTACTACTACTACTACTACTACTACTACTACTACTACTACTACTACTACTACTTCTTCTTCTTCTTCTTCTTCTTTTCTGCTGCTGCTGTTGCTTCTTCGTAGAAGAAGAAGAAGAAGAAGAAGAAGAAGAAGAAGAAGAAGAAGAAGAAGAAGAAGAAGAAGAAGAAGAGAGAGGAGGAACTGGGTCAAATACATTTATTGGTGTCTGGAAACTAACTTTATTCAGTGCATCTGGCAATATTCAAAAAAGGCCTTCGAATAGTTTCAAAGCTGCCAGTAATAGGGTTGGACGATTTTAGTGATTACTGCTATCACACAGAAGAAAATAGAAGTCTTGCTCAAGTGTGATATATATCTTATACGTGAAAGACAACAATAGACCTTTCGAAAATTTCTTTATCATATTATAGTTTAACACACACACACACACACACACACACACATTTACATATATTCGCCTGAAAAGGCCAAAACAGGGCAGAAACATAAACCTGTTTGTGTATGTGTGCGTGTGTGTGTGTGTTAAGAAATGGACCCATTTGGTCCAAGAATGAATTACAAATTGTGTTATACCATATAGAGACTTATTTGAGATGATTTCCCGTCGTTACATGGTTAATGTATCACTCAGCCTAGGCAACATAAATAGAATAAACAATTAATGAAAATGGGACTGTTGTAGACATCGAATCTGCCATAGGGCCGCTGCTTCAACGTAGCGATGCTCTTACCATTCAGCTAAACAGTTGCCGATGATGTAAAGACACAAATAACCGCTTTCACACCTCTTACTCATCTCGTTTATTCTGGGTCAATTCGTCTCTTTCAATGCTAATGTTATATATTGAGAAATTGACACATTTTGTCTGACAGAATGAATTACAAATTGTGTTATATCATAAAGAAACTTATTTGAGAAGATTTCTCGTCGTTTCATGGTTAATTTATCACTTGTCCTAGACAACGTAAATAGAATAAACAAATATACATATGTTGTTATGCTCTGAAGAAGCCTGCTATTCCTGGGTGTAACGTAACCAATTACATGAAATTAAAAAAAATTGAGTCCACATTGTCATCTTTCTACAACATTTTGCCAGATCTACATCCATTCCCCCTCTCTGTCTCTCACCCTCGGTCTCCCCCTTCTCTCATTCATACACACATGTGTCTTCTACGCAGAATATCAATAATGTAGTGAGATTTTCTGTCGTCTGCTGCTTCTTTCCTTTGAATATCCAATCCTATTCGTTCAGTAAGACTCTTTGAGTGGAGAGTAACACAGACCCTTGTCTCAAACATTGTCCACATAGAATAATCCATATGAACTCACCTGAGTTGAAATTTCGAAGATAAAATGCTGATTTCCCAAGTGGTAGGAAACCCAATAGAGTCTTCCAAAATTTTCTTTTGGTGGTTTTATTAGTCATTATTACCCCTTCCCCTGTTAACAAAACTTTGCCACTTCTTCAAATTCAAAGCCACACTACTGATTGGAGATTTTGATGGCGTTGAACCAAAGCAGAAAATGGCATAGATAGAATTTATTCGAACCATATTTATTCTTCGATCGAATATTTTACATGACTTCAAATTTTGATTGTTCAATTATTTACTGTGATGGCGAGTTTTATGCAATTTTTTTTTTGTAGCTCTTTATCGCAATAATCTGGTCGTTTCCTAAATATTCTATGGCAGTAAAGTATGCAGCTTGGGATCAAAATAGTGATTTTATCATCCACGGGTGTTACGATAAGAAGCAACAAAATTAAGATGAAAGGAAACTAGTATTCGGTGCCCAGGTGCAAATGATTTTCCATTGCGAATGCCTCGATTACAACTCACAGAGAAACCGCAGAATTCGAATCTGTCTTCCATTTTCTTTCATTTTTATTTACTTTTCCTTCTTTGTAACCTTTCCGTTGATCTCTTTCACTGAATGACCATGACAAAGTGACGAACGATTTTCAGATTAAAACAGAGAGGACCAAAATGTCCCCTTCTTTATCTAATACCGGTGCATCATAACCAGAGGTACCCTAAAATACGCCAAATAAGAAAATGAAAAAAAAAATGGTTGATTTGTAACTGAATGATAATATTGTGGGGTATACATTAACACTCACACAAGGAAAAACGACATTTCAAAGGAAGTTACAACTGAACAACCAAAACTTCCTCGCGATAATCACCTATGGAGCAGAGGCATGCAGACCAACCAAAAGATTGAACCTCAAATTGAGAACCATTACACGTGCGCATGAGAGAATCATGCTCAACTTCACATGGAGAGATTATAAGACAGTACAGTATATTAGAGAAAAGGAACGAGTCAGATATGTTATAGAATCCATTAGAAAATTCAAATGGCAACGGGTCGGTCATGTTGCAAAAATGGCTGGCAACCGCTCAACATCTAGATTCACGATATGAGTCCCCAGAGGTCATATGTAGAACTGTGGCCAACAGAATATTAGATGGTGTAACAAGTTCAGAAAGTATCGGCTCCACGACTCTCATGATACAGAGGTCCGGCTAATCTTGGGGAAGGTCTACATCCTACGACGGGCGCTAAAAGGCTGTTATTGCTGCTGCTGATGATAGGGAGTAATAAATTTTGTTGTTTACTTTGTAGATTTTATTGAAGCAAACAAGTTTGAGCCTAACGTTTCCTCTTATTTTCCTCCCTAACCGTTTATTTTCCCTTCCCCCTTTCATATTCAGCGCTACATGCACTGTCGAACGGCTTTTTTTTTCGAAAATGTTTTCCTGAATTTCTCACTATCAGCCATCTGTTGAAACTAACATTCCTTTTCGAAGTGTCTACATCGTCCTTACCCACAGCAACACGCTCCTTACCTACTTGACCCCTGATGTCTACTCCCTTCCAATGTCGGATGCAATTTGCCTCAACAGCTTAATGGATTTCGGCCGTGAAATTGTTCCATGCTAAATGGGCTCAACTCTCTTTCGATTCCCAAGAAGCTCAGCTGCTGAAATGGAGAGAAAATGTTGTGTTGCCAACCTAGAAAATGTACATTATAACCCCCAGCATTCCAAGGGAAATTATGAATCATCGCCATCAATATATGCTTTTTACCTTTTACAGCGATGGAGGTAAAATTAAGTTATCTTAAAACAGATTTGGTCAGTCACTAGATATGGTGATCAATTAAAATTTGGAAAAAGGGTTGATCAATGAATAAGTTACTTCTATTATCGAAAACTTTCAAAAACAAGTATGAATGCTGCCGGATACAAACCGTAGGACCAATTTGGATTGAAATTTCATTGCAAATTGAAAACGCCAATAGAAACCTATCTTAGGGGTTATTAAAAAAATATTTCCCAACTCATTGAGGAGAGTATGAGCGCAAAATTCCAAGTTTCTATAATGAACAATTAGGAGTTGGCAAATTCCAGATAGATTGATATAAATGTCAGCACGCATGAATAACTTTAATCTAGCAAGAGTGATTGAACTTGTCTGCTGTGGATAGCGGCGATTTAAGAAAAAAAATGGTTATAAATTTAACATTTCTTTCACTGTGCTGGTATTATGAATAGAAGTTCGTTACTCTGAAATGTGTTGCACTTAGAGTATGTCACAAGTGTGGAAGCTGTTTATCAATGTATCAATAAATTACTCCAAAATTGACCTGCTTTGGAAGCTACATCATTGCTTATTTGCCACTGGCACCATTAGTTTAAGTTTGAATCCACGAAAAGACTCAAATTTTGAGCAGAGACCAGGGTTTCCGAATCACAGAGCCCTTAGTATAAAGATACTTTTCACGGCGCCTCATGTCAGAAAATGTTGAACTTCTGCATTTAGTTTCATGTGTCTGCACCTCTTGTTTATCATATCATCACTTCCAGAAGGCTTATTTATTGATGAATTAATTGAAACTTTTCCATTAGTACAAAAAGAAGGACTAAAATTCTTAATTCAGATACATTTGTTAAATTTTCATTATTGTCTTGCCGGTAAAATTGATATTTTCATATATCCTGCGTCGTCACTTGGAGCTAATCTGGACGCCTCGGCGCACACTTTGGGAATCATTGCATTAGACGATAATCTGTTGTCTCTTCAACTCAGTTACTTCTGTCTCGCGTGGCACGTGAGACAATGATTTAGTCTCCAAATCATTGTTTGCTGCAAATGAGGTGTTTCACGGGGCTGGAGTGCTGGCCTAACGCCAATGATGGAATTTAAGGGCTAAAGGAATCTAACTGCCCCCATTTATCCATATTGGGGGGGGGGGCTGATTCATAACCCTCCTAAGGACATTAGTGCGAAGTAAAAACAAATTGTCCCATCCAGAGTTCGAACTCGATTCACCAATTCAGTTCTCTGTGCTGACTACCAACAACTTGTAGATGAACTTCAATCAAGTACCATCCAGAGCAAAGTGTGTTATTAGACACAAGGACCTCAAGTATAAATGGCAATCATTTTCCCAATCCTGCGGCTCAGACTATCGTAAATCTTTAGTGAATTTGATTATGAGAGCCTCACATTTGAAGCTAAATACTGCCACTGACTCGTCGTAATTGAAAAAGTTCCTCATTGAACAATCAGCAAATAGGAGCCATGTTAATGACGATCCTGTCTTATATAATTGCTGCTACGCTGCAGGAAGCTGGACAAAGCATCTCATTGGCTGATTGTGAAATAAAACTTGGAGCAAATTTATAAAGAACAGCGCCGAGATTTTACCCCCTCTGTGATGTTCGTGTGATGGAGTAGAAATTGGTGGTGTATTAGTACTAGGATTCAAGTTGGGGTTTCGATCCGACTGAATCCTTACTGAAGTTGGAAGGTTCGAACCTCTCAATGACCATAATATCACCATGGAAGATAGCATCACTAAAGACACATCCCAGATATGTATTTCACGAAACGAAAGGGTTCCGAGTTTGCATTGTCCGTTCCTTTCATTCTTCCATTCTACAAATTCAGTTTATTCATTTTTTTACCAAAGGGAGTTTAGATTCGATCATAGATTTCTCTTCATTTTATTTCATTCAGATATTCAATAAAATCTAGACTGGGTCACATTGGGGAATAATGTAATTTATCATAATTCAATATCCAGTTGGAAAAAAAGAAATAAATCTCCATCCATGTAACTGGTGAGAATGTAATGGTTTGATATCTGATTTAGATGCATAGCCACAAAATGCTAGAAAACAAAAAGGTGAAAACAAGTTAATAGAAATTAATCTTTATATCCATTGATGGGAATATAATTATTTAGGAAAGTTCAGATGAACACACATAGATTTTTAAAAAAAGTTAGAAATGAGCTTTTATTGCTTGAGTATACAAGTTTGTTTTACCTTTAATCTCATCAAGCTCTCATTGTCTTTATCTGCATAATCAAAGTAGTGAAATTGCAATTAGGGCTGGTAAAAGACATGAAGATTTGTATTGATAAATTTCTATTTCTGCTTTTTAATGATCAAATCTCTTATTTCTTGCTTATAAAAAGAATACAGAGGTGAATGTATATACGTGTGGATGTATGTATGTTCCATGTTGTAAGTTACAGTTTTGCAACTAGGAAGCTGAAATTTAGCGTAGGGGGCTGTGTAACTCTTTCCTAATGTGTATGTGAGTTGACTTTTTTTCTCAAGTTTTACTTTTCAATTATTTTTTTTGTTTATGTTTTGCGAAATGCTATGAAGGTAAAGAGAACCCCCTCATTTTGGAAGCAATAACTCTGATCGAATCAACGTTCGGGGATCGAACTTTTTCAAAAGAATGTATATTAGTCTCATCAAATTGTATATATTTTAGGTATTTATAAACGCAGATAAAAAGATAAAACCCACATCACGTTTGTTTTGATAAAGAACTGTCACGAACACAAATGAATAAATTTTCATATTGAAACAAAATTCATCTACATCAAAACGGAAGTCAATCAATCTTTCCTATTTAAAAAACACTTCTGGGAAAAATTCTTTTATGTTTAGTTCTGATTGTAAAATTTGTGAACACCATCCGTCCGTTTATTGGCTGATTTTGTCTGTCTGCTAATCTGAGACTTCCGCCGATTGCCTATTGAAATCTCTTTTACGTTTTTCTTATTCGATTTGGGATTTGAGTGTTTTTCTTCTTTTCCCTATTGAGTTTCATGTTCATTCCAAGCATTAAAACAGTCAGTTGGAATAAGATATCAAAAGCATTGAAAATCAATAGTAATGGAGAAAAACACCTTAACGCAGTCGAATATAAAAAAAGAAAATCAATATTCTCATATTCCAACTAATACAATCAGACAGCGCATATCCCTGTCAATACCATGCACAAACTTGAACCTGAATGAAAACAGCTTATGTATAGATACGATTCAGGGGGGTATATTCAAGTTTCGATTTTTAAAATTTTCTTACTATTGTTTGAATAAATGAAAATATATTTTTCGATCGAAAAGAAATGCTGGATCAAACTCAAAATTCAATTAATTTTCCCGTAGCCCTGAGTCTACAAAATGTCATTTGATTTCAATGAAAACTTTTATAGATAACACGTGAACAAACATGAATAAATGCATAAATGTTAAACATTTCTAATTTTTTTGTATCCATCCGTTTGATTTCCGATGTTTCGGTTGATGATGTTGAAACTATATTCAATTAGTGAAACAGTGACTTAATGGCCTGTATTCTATTTTTCGAGTTTAATTCAGTTTTAATTATTAGTCTAATTCTTCGAAAGTATTCTTTTTTTCTAATTTTTACTTTCATGTTATCGCTTTGTATACTTTTACGTTCATCTATACCTAGATATTCATAGCTTTCTTTTTGGTCTAATTCTTTGATCTTGATATCTACAACTATATTGACGGATGATGAAGAAGTTAATTTTCAAAAGTAGCGTTCGCACACTTATCGTCCAAACTCCATCCAAATGTCGTCGCTGTCTCTTAACAGACTCAATCATTGCTCATCATTTCTTCCGTAGATTTTCACGAGAGATTGTTTTCAGAGACAAACAGAAGAGGCAATTTAGAGAGAGAGAGAGAGAGAGAGACAGACAGACAGACAGAGAGAGAGAGAGAGAGAGACAGAGAGAGAGACAGAGAGAGAGAGAGTAACCTTGGAAAATTCCATAGTCTATTTCTATGTTTTCAAGCACACTTATAGTTTTGTCTTCCACTGTCAGGCTGTGTTGGAAGGTGAAATTTTGTAGATTTTGAATGATTTCATTATCCATGGATTGAGGACGCTATCAAATACCTTGCAATAGTCTATCCAAGCTAGGTCACGGTGTTTTGAGCTGCAGCTCTCTAGGATCATTCTATTTATGAGGAGTTAGTCTTCGCATTCGTAGGATTTTTTATTGAATCGTTTTCAATCGAGGAGAAGAATATTATTTTGATTAGGAAAAGAGTAGATATATCTACCAAGCGAATATACTATCAAACATTCAAAATCCAGAGAGAAGACCATCCTGGTTAACAGATGGGGTAACATTTGTACTAACAAAAATAAACGAAAGAAAAAACCAAAAATTTTAGACCAATCTCTTGCTCAACAGCAACATATAAAATACTAATAGCTCAAAAATTATATCATCCCGTTGCTGTTGCTGTTGTTGTTGTTGTTTGATGTTGTTCATTCTTTATTCCTCACTTTTCACCCAGGCAGCACTCGCGTTGAATCCGTTATCCGCACTCCAGATGTTTTTTTCGAGAAGTTTTCAACATCTTTCATTTCCGATGGCTCTTTAATTTCTATCGTCTCTTTGCCGAACATCTTGGTAGTCAGTTTTGGCATCTTTTTTGAAAATCTTTTTTCCCAATAAAACTAATATCTTATTCTATGGGCCTTAACCTGTATTCTTTGCTTGTTAATCTCTTTGTCATTCGAAATTTCCTTTGCCAGTAAGTTCTTACTTTCGGTTGACTTTTCTAACTTTACAGATTTTAGCATTGTTACATTTCGATAGATTATTCAGTATCGATTACTCATTTCTTAGCATTTCAATTTTTTTTGTATTTTGTTTTCCATCTACGTTGTTTACGTATCGTTCTTTTTCGTAATTTTTATGTCGATCTTCTTGATGGCAGTTGTGGCAGTTACGTAGATTTTGTTATTTAGTGATGTCATATATTTATCCAATTCATGTTGTAGTAGTGCAAAGGCAGCGTTGTGAATGTTTATGTCAAGTGAGATAGATATTTTGGAACTTAGGTGGCTGTTTCCTGCTGGCCGTGTTAGGATATCATCTTTTGCCTCACATATCGTCTCTCTGTTCTCATCTTCAAATATATGGTTGTTATCATTTTTCATTCCTATTGCATTATCAAGGGGGTTTTCTTCCATGTATTTTAGGTTAGGTCTGGCACCTGCCGTTCGCTTAGAAAGAAAGTAATTCAATGTTGAAAATTAAGTACTACAGAAAGGACAAGCCAATTGGGAAAGGGCCACCAACAAAGGGTGTTGCGTTCAGAGAAAGTAATTCAATGTTGAAAATTCAGTACTACAGAAAGGACAAGCCAATTGGGAAAGGGCTACCAACAAAGGGTGTTGTGTTCGAAGAAAGTAATTCAATGTTGAAAATTCAGTACTAGAGAAAGGACAAGCCAATTGGGAAAGGGCTACCAAACAAAGGGTGTTGTGTTCAAAGAAGGTAATTCAATGTTGAAAATTCAGTACTAGAGAGAGGACAAGCCAATTGGGAATGGGCTACCAAACAAAGGGTGTTGCATTCGAAGAAGGTAATTCAATGTTGAAGATTCAGTACTACAGAAAGGACAAGCCAATTTGGAAAGGGCTACCAACAAAGGGTGTTGTGTTCGAAGAAAGTAATTCAATGTTGAAAATTCAGTACTACAGAAAGGACAAGCCAATTGGGAAAGGGCTACCGAACAAAGGGTGTTGTGTTCAAAGAAGGTAATTCAATGTTGAAAATTCAGTACTAGAGAAAGGACAAGCCAATTGGGAATGGGCTACCGAACAAAGGGTGTTGCGTTCGAAGAAGGTGATTCAATGTTGAAGATTCAGTACTAGAGAAAGGACAAGCCAATTGGGAAAGGGCTACCAACAAAGGGTGTTGCGTTCGAAGAAGGTAATTCAATGTTTAAGATTCAGTACTACAGAAAGGTCAAGCCAATTGGGAAAGGGCTACCAAAAAGGGTGTTGTGTTCAAAGAAGGTAATTCAATGTTGAAAATTCAGTACTACAGAAAGGACAAGCCAATTGGGAAAGGGCTACCAACAAAGGGTGTTGCGTTTGAAGAAGGTAATTCAATGTTGAAAATTCAGTACTACAGAAAGGACAAGCCAATTGAGAAAGGGCTACCAACAAAGGGTGTTGTGTTCGAAGAAGGTAATTCAATGTTGAAGATTCAGTACTACAGAAAGGACAAGCCAATTGGGAAAGGGCTACCGAACAACGGGTGTTGTGTTCGAAGAAAGTAATTCAATGTTGAAAATTCAGTACTACAGAAAGGACAAGCCAATTGGGAAAGGGCTACCAACAAAGGATGTTGCGTTCGAAGAAGGTAATTCAATGTTTAAGATTCAGTACTAGCGAAAGGACAAGCCAATTGGGAAAGGGCTACAAACAAAGGGTGTTGTGTTCAAAGAAGGTATTTCAATGTTGAAGATTCAGTACTACAGAAAGGACAAGCCAATTTGGAAAGGGCTACCAACAAAAGGTGTTGTGTTTGAAGAAGGTAATTCAATGTTTAAGATTCAGTACTACAGAGAGGACAAGCCAATTGGGAAAGGGCTACCAACAAAGGGTGTTGCGTTTGAAGAAGGTAATTCAATGTTTAAGATTCAGTACTAGAGAAAGGACAAGCCAATTGGGAAAGGGCTACCAACAAAGGGTGTTGCGTTCGAAGAAGGTAATTCAATGTTGAAAATTCAGTACTAGAGAAAGGACAAGCCAATTGGGAAAGGGCTACCAACAAAGGGTGTTGTGTTCAGAGAAAGTAATTCAATGTTGAAAATTCAGTACTACAGAAAGGACAAGCCAATTGGGAAAGGGCTACCGAACAAAGGGTGTTGTGTTCAAAGAAGGTAATTCAATGTTGAAAATTCAGTACTAGAGAAAAGACAAGCCAATTGGGAATGGGCTACCGAACAAAGGGTGTTGCGTTCGAAGAAGGTAATTCAATGTTGAAGATTCAGTACTACAGAAAAGACAAGCCAATTGGGAAAGGGCTACCAACAAAGGGTGTTGTGTTTGAAGAAAGTAATTCAATGTTGAAAATTCAGTACTACAGAAAGGACAAGCCAATTGGGAAAGGGCTACCGAACAAAGGGTGTTGTGTTCAAAGAAGGTAATTCACTGTTGAAAATTCAGTACTAGAGAAAGGACAAGCCAATTGGGAATGGGCTACCGAACAAAGGGTGTTGCGTTCGAAGAAGGTAATTCAATGTTTAAGATTCAGTACTACAGAAAGGACAAGCCAATTAGGAAAGGGCTACCAACAAAGGGTGTTGCGTTTGAAGAAGGTAATTCAATGTTGAAAATTCAGTACTACAGAAAGGACAAGCCAATTGGGAAAGGGCTACCAACAAAGGGTGTTGCGTTCGAAGAAGGTAATTCCATGTTTAAGATTCAGTACTACAGAAAGGACAAGCCAATTGGGAAAGGGCTACCAACAAAGGGTGTTGTGTTCGAAGAAAGTAATTCAATGTTGAAAATTCAGTACTAGAGAAAGGACAAGCCAATCGGGAATAGGCTACCGAACAAAGGGTGTTGCGTTCGAATAAGGTAATTCAATGTTGAAGATTCAGTACTACAGAAAGGACAAGCCTATTGGGAAAGGGCTACCGAACAACGGGTGTTGTGTTCGAAGAAAGTAATTCAATGTTGAAAATTCAGTACTACAGAAAGGACAAGCCAATTGGGAAAGGGCTACCAACAAAGGATGTTGCGTTTGAAGAAGGTAATTCAATGTTTAAGATTCAGTACTAGCGAAAGGACAAGCCAATTGGGAAAGGGCTACAAACAAAGGGTGTTGTGTTCAAAGAAGGTATTTCAATGTTGAAGATTCAGTACTACAGAAAGGACAAGCCAATTTGGAAAGGGCTACCAACAAAAGGTGTTGTGTTTGAAGAAGGTAATTCAATGTTTAAGATTCAGTACTACAGAAAGGACAAGCCAATTGGGAAAGGGCTACCAACAAAGGGTGTTGCGTTCGAAGAAGGTAATTCAATGTTGAAAATTCAGTACTACAGAAAGGACAAGCCAATTGGGAAAGGGCTACAAACAAAGGGTGTTGTGTTCAAAGAAGGTAATTCAATGTTGAAAATTCAGTACTACAGAAAGGACAAGCCAATTGGGAAAGGGCTACCAACAAAGGGTGTTGTGTTCGAAGAAGGTAATTCAATGTTGAAAATTCAGTACTAGAGAAAGGACAAGCCAATTGGGAAAGGGCTACCAACAAAGGGTGTTGCGTTCCAAGAAGGTAATTCAATGTTTAAGATTCAGTACTACAGAAAGGACAAGCCAATTGGGAAAGGGCTACCAACAAAGGGTGTTGTGTTCGAAGAAAGTAATTCAATGTTGAAAATTCAGTACTAGAGAAAGGACAAGCCAATCGGGAATGGGCTACCGAACAAAGGGTGTTGCGTTTGAATAAGGTAATTCAATGTTGAAGATTCAGTACTACAGAAAGGACAAGCCAATTTGGAAAGGGCTACCAACAAAAGGTGTTGTGTTTGAAGAAGGTAATTCAATGTTGAAGATTCAGTACTACAGAAAGGACAAGCCAATTGGGAAAGGGCTACCAACAAAGGGTGTTCTGTTTGAAGAAAGTAATTCAATGTTTAAGATTCAGTACTACAGAAAGGACAAGCCAATTGGGAAAGGGCTACCGAACAAAGGGTGTTGTGTTCAAATAAGGTAATTCAATGTTGAAAATTCAGTACTAGAGAAAGGACAAGCTAATTGGGAATGGGCTACCGAACAAAGGGTGTTGCGTTCGAAGAAGGTAATTCAATGTTGAAAATTCAGTACTACAGAAGGGACAAGCCAATTGGGAAAGAGCTACCAACAAAGGATGTTGCGTTCGAAGAAGGTAATTCAATGTTGAAGATTCAGTACTACAGAAAGGACAAGCCATTTGGGAAAGGGCTACCAACAAAGGGTGTTGCGTTCGAAGAAGGTAATTCAATGTTTAAGATTCAGTACTACAGAAAGGACAAGCCAATTGGGAAAGGGCTACCAAAAAGGGTGTTGTGTTCGAAGAAGGTAATTCAATGTTGAAAATTCAGTACTAGAGAAAGGACAAGCCAATTGGGAAAGGGCTACCAACAAAGGGTGTTGCGTTTGAAAAAGGTAATTCAATGTTGAAAATTCAGTACTACACAAAGGACAAGCCAATTGGGAAAGGGCTACCAACAAAGGGTGTTGTGTTCGAAGAAGGTAATTCAATGTTGAAGATTTAGTACTACACAAAGGACAAGCCAATTGGGAAAGGGCTACCGAACAACGGGTGTTGTGTTCGAAGAAAGTAATTCAATGTTGAAAATTCAGTACTACAGAAAGGACAAGCCAATTGGGAATGGGCTACCGAACAGAGGATGTTGCGTTCGAAGAAGGTAATTCAATGTTTGAGATTCAGTAATAGCGATAGGACAAGCCAATTGGGAAAGGGCTACAAACAAAAGGTGTTGTGTTCAAAGAAGGAATTTCAATGTTGAAGATTCAGTACTACAGAAAGGACAAGCCAATTGGGAAAGGGCTACCAACAAAAGGTGCTGTGTTTGAAAAAGGTAATTCAATGTTTAAGATTCAGTACTACAGAGAGGACAAGCCAATTGGGAAAGGGCTACAAACAAAGGGTGTTGCGTTCGAAGAAGGTAATTCAATGTTTAAGATTCAGTACTACAGAAAGGACAAGCCAATTGGGAATGGGCTACCAAATAAAGGGTGTTGCGTTCGAAGAAGGTAATTCAATGTTGGAGATTCAGTACTACAGAAAGGACAAGCCAATTGGGAAAGGGCTACCAACAAAGGGTGTTGTGTTTGAAGAAAGTAATTCAATATTGAAAATTCAGTACTACAGAAAGGACAAGCCAATTGGGAAAGGGCTACCGAACAAAGGGTGTTGTGTTCAAAGAAGGTAATTCAATGTTGAAAATTCAGTACTACAGAAAGGACAAGCCAATTGGGAATGGGCTACCGAACAAAGGGTGTTGCGTTCGAAGAAGGTAATTCAATGTTGAAGATTCAGTACTACAGAAAGGACAAGCCAATTGGGAAAGGGCTACCAACAGAGGGTGTTGTGTTTGAAGAAAGTAATTCAATGTTTAAGATTCAGTACAACAGAAAGGACAAGCCAATTGGGAAAGGGCTACCGAACAAAGGGTGTTGTGTTCAAAGAAGGTAATTCAATGTTGAAAATTCAGTACTAGAGAAAGGACAAGCCAATTGGGAATGGGCTACCGAACAAAGGGTGTTGCGTTCGAAGAAGGTAATTCAATGTTGAAGATTCAGTACTAGAGAAAGGACAAGCCAATTGGGAAAGGGCTACCAACGAAGGGTGTTGCGTTTGAAGAAGGTAATTCAATGTTGAAAATTCAGTACTACAGAAAGGACAAGCCAATTGGGAAAGGGCTACCGAACAAAGGGTGTTGTGTTCAAAGAAGGTAATTCAATGTTGAAAATTCAGTACTAGAGAAAGGACAAGCCAATTGGGAATGGGCTACCGAACAAAAGGTGTTGCGTTTGAAGAAGGTAATTCAATGTTGAAGATTCAGTACTACAGAAAGGACAAGCCAATTGGGAAAGGGCTACCAACAAAGGGTGTTGTGTTTGAAGAAGGTAATTCAATGTTTAAGATTCAGTACTACAGAAAGGACAAGCCAATTGGGAAAGGGCTACCGAACAAAGGGTGTTGTGTTCAAAGAAGGTAATTCAATGTTGAAAATTCAGTACTAGAGAAAGGACAAGCCAATTGGGAAAGGGCTACCAACAAAGGGTGTTGCGTTTGAAGAAGGTAATTCAATGTTGAAAATTTAGTACTACAGAAAGGACAAGTCAATTGGGAAAGGGCTACCAACAAAGGGTGTTGTGTTCGAAGAAAGTAGTTCAATGTTGAAAATTCAGTACTACAGAAAGGACAAGCCAATTAGGAAAGAGCTACCAACAAAGGATGTTGCGTTCGAAGAAGGTAATTCAATGTTTAAGATTCAGTACTAGGGAAAGAACAAGCCAATTGGGAAAGGGCTACAAACAAAGGGTGTTGTGTTCAAAGAAGGTAATTCAATGTTGAAAATTCAGTACTACAGAAACGACAAGCCAATTGGGAAAGAGCAACCAACAATGGATGTTGCGTTCGAAGAAGGTAATTCAATGTTTAAGATTCAGTACTACAGAAAGGACAAGCCAATTGGGAAAGGGCTACCAACAAAGGGTGTTGCGTTCGAAGAAGGTAATTCAATGTTTAAGATTCAGTACTACAGAAAGGACAAGCCAATTGGGAAAGGGCTACCAACAAAGGGTGTTGTGTTCGAAGAAGGTAATTCAATGTTGAAAATTCAGTACTACAGAAAGGACAAGCCAATTGGGAAAGGGCTACCAACAAAGGGTGTTGCGTTCGAAGAAGGTAATTCAATGTTTAAGATTCAGTACTACAGAAAGGACAAGCCAATTGGGAAAGGGCTACCAACAAAGGGTGTTGTGTTCGAAGAAAGTAATTCAATGTTGAAAATTCAGTACTAGAGAAAGGACAAGCCAATCGGGAATGGGCTACCGAACAAAGGGTGTTGCGTTTGAATAAGGTAATTCAATGTTGAAGATTCAGTACTACAGAAAGGACAAGCCAATTTGGAAAGGGCTACCAACAAAAGGTGTTGTGTGTGAAGAAGGTAATTCAATGTTTAAGATTCAGTACTACAGAGAGGACAAGCCAATTGGGAAAGGGCTACCAACAAAGGGCGTTGCGTTCGAAGAAGGTAATTCAATGTTGAAGATTCAGTACTACAGAAAGGACAAGCCAATTGGGAAAGGGCTACCGAACAAAGGGTGTTGTGTTCAAAGAAGGTAATTCAATGTTGAAAATTCAGTACTAGAGAAAGGACAAGCCAATTGGGAATGGGCTACCGAACAAATGGTGTTGCGTTCGAAGAAGGTAATTCAATGTTGAAAATTCAGTACTACAGAAAGGACAAGCCAATTGGGAAAGAGCTACCAACAAAGGATGTTGCGTTCGAAGAAGGTAATTCAATGTTGAAGATTCAGTACTACAGAAAGGACAAGCCAATTGGGAGAGGGCTACCAACAAAGGGTGTTGCGTTCGAAGAAGGTAATTCAATGTTTAAGATTCAGTACTACAGAAAGGACAAGCCAATTGGGAAAGGGCTACCAAAAAGGGTGTTGTGTTCGAAGAAGGTAATTCAATGTTGAAAATTCAGTACTAGAGAAAGGACAAGCCAATTGGGAAAAGGCTACCAACAAAGGGTGTTGCGTTTGAAAAAGGTAATTCAATGTTGAAAATTCAGTACTACAGAAAGGACAAGCCAATTGGGAAAGGGCTACCAACAAAGGGTGTTGTGTTCGAAGAAGGTAATTCAATGTTGAAGATTCAGTACTAGAGAAAGGACAAGCCAATTGGGAAAGGGCTACCGAACAACGGGTGTTGTGTTCGAAGAAAGTAATTCAATGTTGAAAATTCAGTACTACAGAAAGGACAAGCCAATTGGGGAAGGGCTACCAACAAAGGATGTTGCGTTCGAAGAAGGTAATTCAATGTTTAAGATTCAGTACTAGCGGAAGGACAAGCCAATTGGGAAAGGGATACAAACAAAGGGTGTTGTGTTCAAAGAAGGAATTTCAATGTTGAAGATTCAGTACTAGAGAAAGGACAAGCCAATTGGGAAAGGGCTACCAACGAAGGGTGTTGCGTTTGAAGAAGGTAATTCAATGTTGAAAATTCAGTACTACAGAAAGGACAAGCCAATTGGGAAAGGGCTACCGAACAAAGGGTGTTGTGTTCAAAGAAGGTAATTCAATGTTGAAAATTCAGTACTAGAGAAAGGACAAGCCAATTGGGAATGGGCTACCGAACAAAAGGTGTTGCGTTCGAAGAAGGTAATTCAATGTTGAAGATTCAGTACTACAGAAAGGACAAGCCAATTGGGAAAGGGCTACCAACAAAGGGTGTTGTGTTTGAAGAAGGTAATTCAATGTTTAAGATTCAGTACTACAGAAAGGACAAGCCAATTGGGAAAGGGCTACCGAACAAAGGGTGTTGTGTTCAAAGAAGGTAATTCAATGTTGAAAATTCAGTACTAGAGAAAGGACAAGCCAATTGGGAAAGGGCTACCAACAAAGGGTGTTGCGTTTGAAGAAGGTAATTCAATGTTGAAAATTTAGTACTACAGAAAGGACAAGTCAATTGGGAAAGGGCTACCAACAAAGGGTGTTGTGTTCGAAGAAAGTAGTTCAATGTTGAAAATTCAGTACTACAGAAAGGACAAGCCAATTAGGAAAGAGCTACCAACAAAGGATGTTGCGTTCGAAGAAGGTAATTCAATGTTTAAGATTCAGTACTAGGGAAAGAACAAGCCAATTGGGAAAGGGCTACAAACAAAGGGTGTTGTGTTCAAAGAAGGTAATTCAATGTTGAAAATTCAGTACTAGAGAAAGGACAAGCCAATTGGGAAAGGGCTACCAACAAAGGGTGTTGCGTTTGAAGAAGGTAATTCAATGTTGAAAATTTAGTACTACAGAAAGGACAAGTCAATTGGGAAAGGGCTACCAACAAAGGGTGTTGTGTTCGAAGAAAGTAATTCAATGTTGAAAATTCAGTACTACAGAAAGGACAAGCCAATTAAGAAAGAGCTACCAACAAAGGATGTTACGTTCGAAGAAGGTAATTCAATGTTTAAGATTCAGTACTAGCGAAAGAACAAGCCAATTGGGAAAGGGCTACAAACAAAGGGTGTTGTGTTCAAAGAAGGTAATTCAATGTTGAAAATTCAGTACTACAGAAACGACAAGCCAATTGGGAAAGAGCAACCAACAAAGGATGTTGCGTTGGAAGAAGGTAATTAAATGTTGAAGATTCAGTACTACAGAAAGGACAAGCCAATTGGGGAAGGGCTACCAACAAAGGATGTTGAGTTCGAAGAAGGTAATTCAATGTTTAAGATTCAGTACTACAGAAAGGACAAGCCAATTGGGAAAGAGCAACCAACAAAGGATGTTGAGTTCGAAGAAGGTAATTCAATGTTTAAGATTCAGTACTACAGAAAGGACAAGCCAATTGGGAAAGGGCTACCAACAAAGGGTGTTGCGTTCGAAGAAGGTAATTCCATGTTTAAGATTCAGTACTACAGAAAGGACAAGCCAATTGGAAAAGGGCTACCAACAAAGGGTGTTTTGTTCGAAGAAAGTAATTCAATGTTGAAAATTCAGTACTAGAGAAAGGACAAGCCAATCGGGAATGGGCTACCAAACAAAGGGTGTTGCGTTTGAATAAGGTAATTCAATATTGAAGATTCAGTACTACAGAAAGGACAAGCCAATTGGGAAAGGGCTACCGAACAACGGGTGTTGTGTTCGAAGAAAGTAATTTAATGTTGAAAATTCAGTACTACAGAAAGGACAAGCAAATTGGGAAAGGGCTACCAACAAAGGATGTTACGTTCGAAGAAGGTAATTCAATGTTGAAGATTCAGTACTAGCGAAAGGACAAGCCAATTGGGAAAGGGCTACAAACAAAGGGTGTTGTGTTCAAAGAAAGTATTTCAATGTTGAAGATTCAGTACTACAGAAAGGACAAGCCAATTTGGAAAGGGCTACCAACAAAAGGTGTTGTGTTTGAAGAAGGTAATTCAATGTTTAAGATTCAGTACTACAGAGAGGACATGCCAATTGGGAAAGGGCTACCAACAAAGGGTGTTGCGTTCGAAGAAGGTAATTCAATGTTGAAAATTCAGTACTACAGAAAGGACAAGCCAATTGGGAAAGGGCTACCAAACAAAGGGTGTTGTGTTCAAAGAAGGTAATTCAATGTTGAAAATTCAGTACTAGAGAAAGGACAAGCCAATTGGGAAAGGGCTACCGAACAAAAGGTGTTGCGTTCGAAGAAGGTAATTCAATGTTGAAGATTCAGTACTACAGAAACGACAAGCCAATTGGGAAAGGGCTACCAACAAAGGGTGTTGCGTTTGAAGAAGGTAATTCAATGTTGAAAATTTAGTACTACAGAAAGGACAAGTCAATTGGGAAAGGGCTACCAACAAAGGGTGTTGTGTTCGAAGAAAGTAATTCAATGTTGAAAATTCAGTACTAGAGAAAGGACAAGCCAATTAAGAAAGAGCTACCAACAAAGGATGTTACGTTCCAAGAAGGTAATTCAATGTTTAAGATTCAGTACTAGCGAAAGAACAAGCCAATTGGGAAAGGGCTACAAACAAAGGGTGTTGTGTTCGAAGAAAGTAATTCAATGTTGAAAATTCAGTACTACAGAAACAACAAGCCAATTGGGAAAGAGCAACCAACAAAGGATGTTGCGTTCGAAGAAGGTAATTCAATGTTGAAGATTCAGTACTACAGAAAGGACAAGCCAATTGGGGAAGGGCTACCAACAAAGGGTGTTGCGTTCGAAGAAGGTAATTCAATGTTGAAAATTCAGTACTACAGAAAGGACAAGCCAATTGGGAAAGGGCTACCGAACAAAGGGTGTTGTGTTCAAAGAAGGTAATTCAATGTTGAAAATTCAGTACTAGAGAAAGGACAAGCCAATTGGGAATGGGCTACCGAACAAAGGGTGTTGCGTTCGAAGAAGGTAATTCAATGTTGAAGATTCAGTACTAGAGAAAGGACAAGCCAATTGGGAAAGGGCTACCAACAAAGGGTGTTGTGTTTGAAGAAAGTAATTCAATGTTTAAGATTCAGTACTACAGAAAGGACAAGCCAATTGGGAAAGGGCTACCGAACAAAGGGTGTTGTGTTCAAAGAAGGTAATTCAATGTTGAGAATTCAGTACTAGAGAAAGGACAAGCCAATTGGGAATGGGCTACCGAACAAAGGGTGTTGCGTTCGAAGAAGGTAATTCAATGTTGAAGATTCAGTACTACAGAAAGGACAAGCCAATTGGGAAAGGGCTACCAACAAAGGGTGTTGTGTTTGAAGAAAGTAATTCAATGTTTAAGATTCAGTACTACAGAAAGGACAAGCCAATTGAGAAAGGGCTACCGAACAAAGGGTGTTGTGTTCAAAGAAGGTAATTCAATGTTGAAAATTCAGTACTAGAGAAAGGACAAGCCAATTGGGAATGGGCTACCGAACAAAGGGTGTTGCGTTCGAAGAAGGTAATTCAATGTTGAAGATTCAGTACTAGAGAAAGGACAAGCCAATTGGGAAAGGGCTACCAACGAAGGGTGTTGCGTTTGAAGAAGGTAATTCAATGTTGAAAATTCAGTACTACAGAAAAGACAAGCCAATTGGGAAAGGGCTACCGAACAAAGGGTGTTGTGTTCAAAGAAGGTAATTCAATGTTGAAAATTCAGTACTAGAGTAAGGACAAGCCAATTGGGAATGGGCTACCGAACAGAAGGTGTTGCGTTCGAAGAAGGTAATTCAATGTTGAAGATTCAGTACTACAGAAAGGACAAGCCAATTGGGAAAGGGCTACCAACAAAGGGTGTTGTGTTTGAAGAAGGTAATTCAATGTTTAAGATTCAGTACTACAGAAAGGACAAGCCAATTGGGAAAGGGCTACCGAACAAAGGGTGTTGTGTTCAAAGAAGGTAATTCAATGTTGAAAATTCAGTACTAGAGAAAGGACAAGCCAATTGGGAAAGGGCTACCAACAAAGGGTGTTGCGTTTGAAGAAGGTAATTCAATGTTGAAAATTTAGTACTACAGAAAGGACAAGTCAATTGGGAAAGGGCTACCAACAAAGGGTGTTGTGTTCGAAGAAAGTAATTCAATGTTGAAAATTCAGTACTACAGAAAGGACAAGCCAATTAAGAAAGAGCTACCAACAAAGGATGTTACGTTCGAAGAAGGTAATTCAATGTTTAAGATTCAGTACTAGCGAAAGAACAAGCCAATTGGGAAAGGGCTACAAACAAAGGGTGTTGTGTTCAAAGAAGGTAATTCAATGTTGAAAATTCAGTACTACAGAAACGACAAGCCAATTGGGAAAGAGCAACCAACAAAGGATGTTGCGTTGGAAGAAGGTAATTAAATGTTGAAGATTCAGTACTACAGAAAGGACAAGCCAATTGGGGAAGGGCTACCAACAAAGGATGTTGAGTTCGAAGAAGGTAATTCAATGTTTAAGATTCAGTACTACAGAAAGGACAAGCCAATTGGGAAAGAGCAACCAACAAAGGATGTTGAGTTCGAAGAAGGTAATTCAATGTTTAAGATTCAGTACTACAGAAAGGACAAGCCAATTGGGAAAGGGCTACCAACAAAGGGTGTTGCGTTCGAAGAAGGTAATTCCATGTTTAAGATTCAGTACTACAGAAAGGACAAGCCAATTGGAAAAGGGCTACCAACAAAGGGTGTTTTGTTCGAAGAAAGTAATTCAATGTTGAAAATTCAGTACTAGAGAAAGGACAAGCCAATCGGGAATGGGCTACCAAACAAAGGGTGTTGCGTTTGAATAAGGTAATTCAATATTGAAGATTCAGTACTACAGAAAGGACAAGCCAATTGGGAAAGGGCTACCGAACAACGGGTGTTGTGTTCGAAGAAAGTAATTTAATGTTGAAAATTCAGTACTACAGAAAGGACAAGCAAATTGGGAAAGGGCTACCAACAAAGGATGTTACGTTCGAAGAAGGTAATTCAATGTTGAAGATTCAGTACTAGCGAAAGGACAAGCCAATTGGGAAAGGGCTACAAACAAAGGGTGTTGTGTTCAAAGAAAGTATTTCAATGTTGAAGATTCAGTACTACAGAAAGGACAAGCCAATTTGGAAAGGGCTACCAACAAAAGGTGTTGTGTTTGAAGAAGGTAATTCAATGTTTAAGATTCAGTACTACAGAGAGGACATGCCAATTGGGAAAGGGCTACCAACAAAGGGTGTTGCGTTCGAAGAAGGTAATTCAATGTTGAAAATTCAGTACTACAGAAAGGACAAGCCAATTGGGAAAGGGCTACCAAACAAAGGGTGTTGTGTTCAAAGAAGGTAATTCAATGTTGAAAATTCAGTACTAGAGAAAGGACAAGCCAATTGGGAAAGGGCTACCGAACAAAAGGTGTTGCGTTCGAAGAAGGTAATTCAATGTTGAAGATTCAGTACTACAGAAAGGACAAGCCAATTGGGAAAGGGCTACCAACAAAGGGTGTTGCGTTTGAAGAAGGTAATTCAATGTTGAAAATTTAGTACTACAGAAAGGACAAGTCAATTGGGAAAGGGCTACCAACAAAGGGTGTTGTGTTCGAAGAAAGTAATTCAATGTTGAAAATTCAGTACTAGAGAAAGGACAAGCCAATTAAGAAAGAGCTACCAACAAAGGATGTTACGTTCCAAGAAGGTAATTCAATGTTTAAGATTCAGTACTAGCGAAAGAACAAGCCAATTGGGAAAGGGCTACAAACAAAGGGTGTTGTGTTCGAAGAAAGTAATTCAATGTTGAAAATTCAGTACTACAGAAACAACAAGCCAATTGGGAAAGAGCAACCAACAAAGGATGTTGCGTTCGAAGAAGGTAATTCAATGTTGAAGATTCAGTACTACAGAAAGGACAAGCCAATTGGGGAAGGGCTACCAACAAAGGGTGTTGCGTTCGAAGAAGGTAATTCAATGTTTAAGATTCAGTACTACAGAAAGGACAAGCCAATTGGGAAAGGGCTACCAACAAAGGGTGTTGTGTTCGAAGAAGGTAATTCAATGTTGAAAATTCAGTACTAGAGAAAGGACAAGCCAATTGGGAAAGGGCTACCAACAAAGGGTGTTGCGTTCGAAGAAGGTAATTCAATGTTTAAGATTCAGTACTAGAGAAAGGACAAGCCAATTGGGAAAGGGCTACCAACAAAGGGTGTTGTGTTCGAAGAAAGTAATTCAATGTTGAAAATTCAGTACTAGAGAAAGGACAAGCCAATCGGGAATGGGCTACCGAACAAAGGGTGTTGCGTTTGAATAAGGTAATTCAATGTTGAAGATTCAGTACTACAGAAAGGACAAGCCAATTGGGAAAGGGCTACCGAACAACGGGTGTTGTGTTCGAAGAAAGTAATTCAATGTTGAAAATTCAGTACTACAGAAAGGACAAGCAAATTGGGAAAGGGCTACCAACAAAGGATGTTACGTTCGAAGAAGGTAATTCAATGTTGAAGATTCAGTACTAGCGAAAGGACAAGCCAATTGGGAAAGGGCTACAAACAAAGGGTGTTGTGTTCAAAGAAAGTATTTCAATGTTGAAGATTCAGTACTACAGAAAGGACAAGCCAATTTGGAAAGGGCTACCAACAAAAGGTGTTGTGTTTGAAGAAGGTAATTCAATGTTTAAGATTCAGTACTACAGAGAGGACAAGCCAATTGGGAAAGGGCTACCAACAAAGGGTGTTGCGTTCGAAGAAGGTAATTCAATGTTGAAAATTCAGTACTACAGAAAGGACAAGCCAATTGGGAAAGGGCTACCGAACAAAGGGTGTTGTGTTCAAAGAAGGTAATTCAATGTTGAAAATTCAGTACTAGAGAAAGGACAAGCCAATTGGGAAAGGGCTACCGAACAAAAGGTGTTGCGTTCGAAGAAGGTAATTCAATGTTGAAGATTCAGTACTACAGAAACGACAAGCCAATTGGGGAAGGGCTACCAACAAAGGGTGTTGCGTTTGAAGAAGGTAATTCAATGTTGAAAATTTAGTACTACAGAAAGGACAAGTCAATTGGGAAAGGGCTACCAACAAAGGGTGTTGTGTTCGAAGAAAGTAATTCAATGTTGAAAATTCAGTACTAGAGAAAGGACAAGCCAATTAAGAAAGAGCTACCAACAAAGGATGTTACGTTCCAAGAAGGTAATTCAATGTTTAACATTCAGTACTAGCGAAAGAACAAGCCAATTGGGAAAGGGCTACCAACAAAGGGTGTTGTGTTCGAAGAAAGTAATTCAATGTTGAAAATTCAGTACTACAGAAACAACAAGCCAATTGGGAAAGAGCAACCAACAAAGGATGTTGCGTTCGAAGAAGGTAATTCAATGTTGAAGATTCAGTACTAGAGAAAGGACAAGCCAATTGGGGAAGGGCTACCAACAAAGGGTGTTGCGTTCGAAGAAGGTAATTCAATGTTTAAGATTCAGTACTACAGAAAGGACAAGCCAATTGGGAAAGGGCTACCAACAAAGGGTGTTGTGTTCGAAGAAGGTAATTCAATGTTGAAAATTCAGTACTAGAGAAAGGACAAGCCAATTGGGAAAGGGCTACCAACAAAGGGTGTTGCGTTCGAAGAAGGTAATTCAATGTTTAAGATTCAGTACTAGAGAAAGGACAAGCCAATTGGGAAAGGGCTACCAACAAAGGGTGTTGTGTTCGAAGAAAGTAATTCAATGTTGAAAATTCAGTACTAGAGAAAGGACAAGCCAATCGGGAATGGGCTACCGAACAAAGGGTGTTGCGTTTGAATAAGGTAATTCAATGTTGAAGATTCAGTACTACAGAAAGGACAAGCCAATTGGGAAAGGGCTACCGAACAACGGGTGTTGTGTTCGAAGAAAGTAATTCAATGTTGAAAATTCAGTACTACAGAAAGGACAAGCCAATTGGGAAAGGGCTACCAACAAAGGATGTTGCGTTCGAAGAAGGTAATTCAATGTTTAAGATTCAGTACTAGCAAAAGGACAAGCCAATTGGGAAAGGGCTACAAACAAAGGGTGTTGTGTTCAAAGAAGGTATTTCAATGTTGAAGATTCAGTACTACAGAAAGGACAAGCCAATTGGGGAAGGGCTACCAACAAAGGGTGTTGTGTTTGAAGAAAGTATTTCAATGTTGAAGATTCAGTACTACAGAAAGGACAAGCCAATTGGGGAAGGGCTACCAACAAAGGGTGTTGTGTTTGAAGAAAGCAATTCAATGTTTAAGATTCAGTACTACAGAAAGGACAAGCCGATTGGGAAAGGGCTACCGAACAAAGGGTGTTGTGTTCAAAGAAGGTAATCCAATGTTGAAAATTCAGTACTACAGAAAGGACAAGCCAATTGGGAATGGGCTACCGAACAAAGGGTGTTGCGTTCGAAGAAGGTAATTCAATGTTGAAGATTCAGTACTAGAGAAAGGACAAGCCAATTGGGATAGGGCTACCAACAAAGGGTGTTGCGTTTGAAGAAGGTAATTCAATGTTGAAAATTCAGTACTACAGAAAGGACAAGCCAATTGGGAAAGGGCTACCGAACAAAGGGTGTTGTGTTCAAAGAAGGTAATTCAATGTTGAAAATTCAGTACTAGAGAAAGGACAAGCCAATTGGGAATGGGCTACCGAACAAAAGGTGTTGCGTTCGAAGAAGGTAATTCGATGTTGAAGATTCAGTACTACAGAAAGGACAAGCCAATTGGGAAAGGGCTACCAACAAAGGGTGTTGTGTTTGAAGAAGGTAATTCAATGTTTAAGATTCAGTACTACAGAAAGGACAAGCCAATTGGGAAAGGGCTACCGAACAAAGGGTGTTGTGTTCAAAGAAGGTAATTCAATGTTGAAAATTCAGTACTAAAGAAAGGACAAGCCGATTGGGAAAGGGCTACCAACAAAAGGTGTTGCGTTTGAAGAAGGTAATTCAATGTTGAAAATTTAGTACTACAGAAAGGACAAGTCAATTGGGAAAGGGCTACCAACAAAGGGTGTTGTGTTCGAAGAAAGTAATTCAATGTTGAAAATTCAGTACTACAGAAAGGACAAGCCAATTGGGAAAGAGCTACCAACAAAGGATGTTGCGTTCGAAGAAGGTAATTCAATGTTTAAGATTCAGTACTAGCGAAAGGACAAACCAATTGGGAAAGGGCTACAAACAAAGGGTGTTGTGTTCAAAAAAGGTAATTCAATGTTGAAAATTCAGTACTACAGAAAGGACAAGCCAATTGGGAAAGAGCAACCAACAAAGGATGTTGCGTTCGAAGAAGGTAATTCAATGTTGAAAATTCAGTACTAGAGAAAGGACAAGCCAATTGGGAATGGGCTACCAACAAAGGGTGTTGCGTTTGAAGAAGGTAATTCAATGTTTAAGATTCAGTACTACAGGAAGGACAAGCCAATTGGGAAAGGGTTAGCAACAAAGGGTGTTGCGTTCAAAGAAAGTAATTCAATGTTGGAAATTCAGTACTAGAGAAGGGACAAGCCAATTGGGAAAGGGCTACCGAACAAAGGGTGTTGCGTTCGAAGAAGGTAATTCAATGTTGAAAATTCAGTACTACAGAAAGGACAAGCCAATTGGGAAAGGGCTACCGAACAAAGGGTGTTGCGTTCGAAGAAAGTAATTCAATGTTGAAGATTCAGTACTAGAGAAAGGACAAGCCAATTGGTAAAGGGCTACCAACAAAGGGTGTTGTATTCGAAGAAGGTAATTCAATGTTGAAGATTCAGTACTAGAGAAAGGACAAGCCAATTCGGAAAGAGCTACCAACAAAGGATGTTGCGTTCGAAGAAGGTAATTCAATGTTGAAGATTCAGTACTAGAGAAAGGACAAGCCAATTGGGAAAGGGCTACCAACAAAGGGTGTTGTATTCGAAGAAGGTAATGCAATTTTGGAAATTCAATAATAAAGGACAATGAGTCTATTCACAAGGAACTACCAACAAAGGATATTGCATTTGAAAAAGATGATCAAAAACTAGAAATGCAATAAAGAAATGAGAACCCCATTGGCAAAGAGCTGCTAACTAAGGATTTTGCGATGGAGGAAAGTAATCCAGTGTTGAAAATTTAAAAAATGAAGAAAGGAAAAGAAGCTCGTCGAGGGGCTACCAACCAAGGATATTGTGCTGAAAAAAGTAATGCAATATTTGAAATTCAATAAGTGAGAAAGGAGAAGAAGCCAATTGACAACTACTAAAAAATGTGTTGTGTTTGAAGAGGGTAATTCAATGTTGAAAATTTAGTACTACAGAAAGGACAAGCCAATTGGGAAAGGGCTACCAACAAAGGGTGTTGTGTTCGAAGAAAGTAATTCAATGTTGAAAATTCAGTACTACAGAAAGGACAAGCCAATTGGGAAAGAGCTACCAACAAAGGATGTTGCGTTCGAAGAAGGTAATTCAATGTTTAAGATTCAGTACTAGCGAAAGGACAAGCCAATTGGGAAAGGGCTACAAACAAAGGGTGTTGTGTTCAAAGAAGGTAATCCAATGTTGAAAATTCAGTACTAGAGAAAGGACAAGCCAATTGGGAAAGGGCTACCAACAAAGGGTGTTGCGTTCAAAGAAGATAATTCAATGTTGAAAATTCAGTACTACAGAAAGGACAAGCCAATCGGGAAAGAGCAACCAACAAAAGATGTTGCGTTCAAAGAAGGTAATTCAATGTTGAAAATTCAGTACTACAGAAAGGACAAGCCAATTGGGAAAGGGCTACCAACAAAGGGTGTTGCGTTTGAAGAAGGTAATTCAATGTTTAAGATTCAGTACTACAGGAAGGACAAGCCAATTGGGAAAGGGTTAGCAACAAAGGGTGTTGCGTTCAAAGAAAGTAATTCAATGTTGGAAATTCAGTACTAGAGAAGGGACAAGCCAATTGGGAAAGGGCTACCGAACAAAGGGTGTTGCGTTCGAAGAAGGTAATTCAATGTTGAAAATTCAGTACTACAGAAAGGACAAGCCAATTGGGAAAGGGCTACCGAACAAAGGGTGTTGTGTTCAAAGAAGGTAATTCAATGTTGAAAATTCAGTACTAGAGAAAGGACAAGCCAATTGGGAAAGGGCTACCGAACAAAAGGTGTTGCGTTCGAAGAAGGTAATTCAATGTTGAAGATTCAGTACTAGAGAAAGGACAAGCCAATTGGGAAAGGGCTACCAACAAAGGGTGTTGCGTTTGAAGAAGGTAATTCAATGTTGAAAATTTAGTACTACAGAAAGGACAAGTCAATTGGGAAAGGGCTACCAACAAAGGGTGTTGTGTTCGAAGAAAGTAATTCAATGTTGAAAATTCAGTACTAGAGAAAGGACAAGCCAATTAAGAAAGAGCTACCAACAAAGGATGTTACGTTCCAAGAAGGTAATTCAATGTTTAAGATTCAGTACTAGCGAAAGAACAAGCCAATTGGGAAAGGGCTACAAACAAAGGGTGTTGTGTTCAAAGAAGGTAATTCAATGTTGAAAATTCAGTACTACAGAAACGACAAGCCAATTGGGAAAGAGCAACCAACAAAGGATGTTGCGTTCGAAGAAGGTAATTCATTGTTGAAGATTCAGTACTACAGAAAGGACAAGCCAATTGGGGAAGGGCTACCAACAAAGGGTGTTGCGTTCGAAGAAGGTAATTCAATGTTTAAGATTCAGTACTACAGAAAGGACAAGCCAATTGGGAAAGGGCTACCAACAAAGGGTGTTGTGTTCGGAGAAGGTAATTCAATGTTGAAAATTCAGTACTAGAGAAAGGACAAGCCTATTGGGAAAGGGCTACCAACAAAGGGTGTTGCGTTCGAAGAAGGTAATTCAATGTTTAAGATTCAGTAATAGAGAAAGGACAAGCCAATTGGGAAAGGGCTACCAACAAAGGGTGTTGTGTTCGAAGAAAGTAATTCAATGTTGAAAATTCAGTACTAGAGAAAGGACAAGCCAATCGGGAATGGGCTACCGAACAAAGGGTGTTGCGTTTGAATAAGGTAATTCAATGTTGAAGATTCAGTACTAGCGAAAGGACAAGCCAATTGGGAAAGGGCTACAAACAAAGGGTGTTGTGTTCAAAGAAGGTATTTCAATGTTGAAGATTCAGTACTACAGAAGGGACAAGCCAATTTGGAAAGGGCTACCAACAAAGGGTGTTGCGTTTGAAGAAGGTAATTCAATGTTTAAGATTCAGTACTACAGAGAGGACAATCCAATTGGGAAAGGGCTACCAACAAATGGTGTTGCGTTCGAAGAAGGTAATTCAATGTTGAAAATTCAGTACTACAGAAAGGACAAGCCAATTGGGAATGGGCTACCGAACAAAGGGTGTTGTGTTCAAAGAAGGTAATTCAATGTTGAAAATTCAGTACTAGAGAAAGGACAAGCCAATTGGGAATGGGCTACCGAACAAAGGGTGTTGCGTTCGAAGAAGGTATTTCAATGTTGAAGATTCAGTACTACAGAAAGGACAAGCCAATTGGGGAAGGGCTACCAACAAAGGGTGTTGTGTTTGAAGAAAGAAATTCAATGTTTAAGATTCAGTACTACAGAAAGGACAAGCCAATTGGGAAAGGGCTACCGAACAAAGGGTGTTGTGTTCAAAGAAGGTAATCCAATGTTGAAAATTCAGTACTAGAGAAAGGACAAGCCAATTGGGAATGGGCTACCGAACAAAGGGTGTTGCGTTCGAAGAAGGTAATTCAATGTTGAAGATTCAGTACTACAGAGAGGACAAGCCAATTGGGAAAGGGCTACCAACAAAGGGCGTTGCGTTCGAAGAAGGTAATTCAATGTTGAAGATTCAGTACTACAGAAAGGACAAGCCAATTGGGAAAGGGCTACCGAACAAAGGGTGTTGTGTTCAAAGAAGGTAATTCAATGTTGAAAATTCAGTACTACAGAAACGACGAGCCAATTGGGAATGGGCTACCGAACAAAAGGTGTTGCGTTCGATGAAGGTAATTCAATGTTGAAGATTCAGTACTAGAGAAAGGACAAGCCAATTGGGAAAGGGCTACCAACAAAGGGTGTTGTGTTTAAAGAAGGTAATTCAATGTTGAAAATTCAGTACTACAGAAAGGACAAGCCAATTGAGAAAGGGCTACAAACAAAGGGTTTTGTGTTTGAAGAAAGTAATTCAATGTTTAAGATTCAGTACTACAGAAAGGACAAGCCAATTGGGAAAGGGCTACCGAACAAAGGGTGTTGTGTTCAAAGAAGGTAATTCAATGTTGAAAATTCAGTACTAGAGAAAGGACAAGCCAATTGGGAATGGGCTACCGAACAAAGGGTGTTGCGTTTGAAGAAGGTAATTCAATGTTGAAAATTCAGTACTACAGAAAGGACAAGCCAATTGGGAAAGGGCTACCAACAAAGGGTGTTGCGTTTGAAGAAGGTAATCCAATGTTGAAAATTCAGTACTACAGAAAGGACAAGCCAATTGGGAAAGGGCTACCAACAAAGGGTGTTGCGTTTGAAGAAGGTAATCCAATGTTGAAAATTCAGTACTACAGAAAGGACAAGCCAATTGGGAAAGGGCTACCGAACAAAAGGTGTTGCGTTCGAAGAAGGTAATTCGATGTTGAAGATTCAGTACTACAGAAAGGACAAGCCAATTGGGAAAGGGCTACCAACAAAGGGTGTTGTGTTTGAAGAAGGTAATTCAATGTTTAAGATTCAGTACTAGCGAAAGGACAAGCCAATTGGGAAAGGGCTACAAACAAAGGGTGTTGTGTTCAAAGAATGTAATTCAATGTTGAAAATTCAGTACTACAGAAAGGACAAGCCAATTGGGAAAGAGCAACCAACAAAGGATGTTGCGTTCGAAGAAGGTAATTCAATGTTGAAAATTCAGTACTAGAGAAAGGACAAGCCAATTGGGAAAGGGATACCAACAAAGGGTGTTGCGTTTGAAGAAGGTAATTCAATGTTTAAGTTTCAGTACTACAGGAAGGACAAGCCAATTGGGAAAGGGTTAGCAACAAAGGGTGTTGCGTTCAAAGAAAGTAATTCAATGTTGGAAATTCAGTACTAGAGAAGGGACAAGCCAATTGGGAAAGGGCTACCGAACAAAGGGTGTTGCGTTCGAAGAAGGTAATTCAATGTTGAAAATTCAGTACTACAGAAAGGACAAGCCAATTGGGAAAGGGCTACCGAACAAAGGGTGTTGCGTTCGAAGAAAGTAATTCAATGTTGAAGATTCAGTACTAGAGAAAGGACAAGCCAATTGGGAAAGGGTTACCAACAAAGGGTGTTGTATTCGAAGAAGGTAATTCAATGTTGAAGATTCAGTACTAGAGAAAGGACAAGCCAATTGGGAAAGAGCTACCAACAAAGGATGTTGCGTTCGAAGAAGGTAATTCAATGTTGAAGATTCAGTACTAGAGAAAGGACAAGCCAATTGGGAAAGGGCTACCAACAAAGGGTGTTGTATTCGAAGAAGGTAATGCAATTTTGGAAATTCAATAATAAAGGACAATGAGTCTATTCACAAGGAACTACCAACAAAGGATATTGCATTTGAAAAAGATGATCAAAAACTAGAAATGCAATAAAGAAATGAGAACCCCATTGGCAAAGAGCTGCTAACTAAGGATTTTGCGATGGAGGAAAGTAATCCAGTGTTGAAAATTTAAAAAATGAAGAAAGGAAAAGAAGCTCGTCGAGGGGCTACCAACCAAGGGTATTGTGCTGAAAAAAGTAATGCAATATTTGAAATTCAATAAGTGAGAAAGGAGAAGAAGCCAATTGACAACTACTAAAAAATGTGTTGTGTTTGAAGAGGGTAATTCAATGTTGAAAATTTAGTACTACAGAAAGGACAAGCCAATTGGGAAAGGGCTACCAACAAAGGGTGTTGTGTTCGAAGAAAGTAATTCAATGTTGAAAATTCAGTACTACAGAAAGGACAAGCCAATTGGGAAAGAGCTACCAACAAAGGATGTTGCGTTCGAAGAAGGTAATTCAATGTTTAAGATTCAGTACTAGCGAAAGGACAAGCCAATTGGGAAAGGGCTACAAACAAAGGGTGTTGTGTTCAAAGAAGGTAATCCAATGTTGAAAATTCAGTACTAGAGAAAAGACAAGCCAATTGGGAAAGGGCTACCAACAAAGGGTGTTGCGTTCAAAGAAGATAATTCAATGTTGAAAATTCAGTACTACAGAAAGGACAAGCCAATCGGGAAAGAGCAACCAACAAAGGATGTTGCGTTCGAAGAAGGTAATTCAATGTTGAAAATTCAGTACTACAGAAAGGACAAGCCAATTGGGAAAGGGCTACCAACAAAGGGTGTTGCGTTTGAAGAAGGTAATTCAATGTTGGAAATTCAGTACTAGAGAAGGGACAAGCCAATTGGGAAAGGGCTACCGAACAAAGGGTGTTGCGTTCGAAGAAGGTAATTCAATGTTGAAAATTCAGTACTACAGAAAGGACAAGCCAATTGGGAAAGGGCTACCGAACAAAGGGTGTTGCGTTCGAAGAAAGTAATTCAATGTTGAAGATTCAGTACTAGAGAAAGGACAAGCCAATTGGGAAAGGGCTACCAACAAAGGGTGTTGTATTCGAAGAAGGTAATTCAATGTTGAAGATTCAGTACTAGAGAAAGGACAAGCCAATTGAGAAAGAGCTACCAACAAAGGATGTTGCGTTCGAAGAAGGTAATTCAATGTTGAAGATTCAGTACTAGAGAAAGGACAAGCCAATTGGGAAAGGGCTACCAACAAAGGGTGTTGTATTCGAAGAAGGTAATGCAGTTTTGGAAATTCAATAATAAAGGACAATGAGTCTATTCACAAGGAACTACCAACAAAGGATATTGCATTTGAAAAAGATGATCAAAAACTAGAAATGCAATAAAGAAATGAGAACCCCATTGGCAAAGAGCTGCTAACTAAGGATTTTGCGATTGAGGAAAGTAATCCAGTGTTGAAAATTTAAAAAATGAAGAAAGGAAAAGAAGCTCGTCGAGGGGCTACCAACCAAGGATATTGTGCTCAAAAAAGTAATGCAATATTTGAAATTCAATAAGTGAGAAAGGAGAAGAAGCCAATTGACAACTACTAAAAAATGTGTTGTGTTTGAAGAGGGTAATTCAATGTTGAAAATTTAGTACTACAGAAAGGACAAGCCAATTGGGAAAGGGCTACCAACAAAGGGTGTTGTGTTCGAAGAAGGTAATTCAATGTTGAAGATTCAGTACTACAGAAAGGACAAGCCAATTGGGAAAGAGCTACCAACAAAGGATGTTGCGTTCGAAGAAGGTAATTCAATGTTTAAGATTCAGTACTAGCGAAAGGACAAGCCAATTGGGAAAGGGCTACAAACAAAGGGTGTTGTGTTCAAAGAAGGTAATCCAATGTTGAAAATTCAGTACTAGAGAAAGGACAAGCCAATTGGGAAAGGGCTACCAACAAAGGGTGTTGCGTTCAAAGAAGATAATTCAATGTTGAAAATTCAGTACTACAGAAAGGACAAGCCAATTGGGAAAGGGCTACCAACAAAGGGTGTTGCGTTTGAAGAAGGTAATCCAATGTTGAAAATTCAGTACTACAGAAAGGACAAGCCAATTGGGAAAGGGCTACCAACAAAGGGTGTTGCGTTTGAAGAAGGTAATCCAATGTTGAAAATTCAGTACTACAGAAAGGACAAGCCAATTGGGAAAGGGCTACCGAACAAAAGGTGTTGCGTTCGGAGAAGGTAATTCGATGTTGAAGATTCAGTACTACAGAAAGGACAAGCCAATTGGGAAAGGGCTACCAACAAAGGGTGTTGTGTTTGAAGAAGGTAATTCAATGTTTAAGATTCAGTACTAGCGAAAGGACAAGCCAATTGGGAAAGGGCTACAAACAAAGGGTGTTGTGTTCAAAGAATGTAATTCAATGTTGAAAATTCAGTACTACAGAAAGGACAAGCCAATTGGGAAAGAGCAACCAACAAAGGATGTTGCGTTCGAAGAAGGTAATTCAATGTTGAAAATTCAGTACTAGAGAAAGGACAAGCCAATTGGGAAAGGGCTACCAACAAAGGGTGTTGTATTCGAAGAAGGTAATTCAATGTTGAAGATTCAGTACTAGAGAAAGGACAAGCCAATTGAGAAAGAGCTACCAACAAAGGATGTTGCGTTCGAAGAAGGTAATTCAATGTTGAAGATTCAGTACTAGAGAAAGGACAAGCCAATTGGGAAAGGGCTACCAACAAAGGGTGTTGTATTCGAAGAAGGTAATGCAGTTTTGGAAATTCAATAATAAAGGACAATGAGTCTATTCACAAGGAACTACCAACAAAGGATATTGCATTTGAAAAAGATGATCAAAAACCAGAAATGCAATAAAGAAATGAGAACCCCATTGGCAAAGAGCTGCTAACTAAGGATTTTGCGATTGAGGAAAGTAATCCAGTGTTGAAAATTTAAAAAATGAAGAAAGGAAAAGAAGCTCGTCGAGGGGCTACCAACCAAGGATATTGTGCTCAAAAAAGTAATGCATTATTTGAAATTCAATAAGTGAGAAAGGAGAAGAAGCCAATTGACAACTACTAAAAAATGTGTTGTGTTTGAAGAGGGTAATTCAATGTTGAAAATTTAGTACTACAGAAAGGACAAGCCAATTGGGAAAGGGCTACCAACAAAGGGTGTTGTGTTCGAAGAAGGTAATTCAATGTTGAAGATTCAGTACTACAGAAAGGACAAGCCAATTGGGAAAGAGCTACCAACAAAGGATGTTGCGTTCGAAGAAGGTAATTCAATGTTTAAGATTCAGTACTAGCGAAAGGACAAGCCAATTGGGAAAGGGCTACAAACAAAGGGTGTTGTGTTCAAAGAAGGTAATCCAATGTTGAAAATTCAGTACTAGAGAAAGGACAAGCCAATTGGGAAAGGGCTACCAACAAAGGGTGTTGCGTTCAAAGAAGATAATTCAATGTTGAAAATTCAGTACTACAGAAAGGACAAGCCAATTGGGAAAGGGCTACCAACAAAGGGTGTTGCGTTTGAAGAAGGTAATCCAATGTTGAAAATTCAGTACTACAGAAAGGACAAGCCAATTGGGAAAGGGCTACCAACAAAGGGTGTTGCGTTTGAAGAAGGTAATCCAATGTTGAAAATTCAGTACTACAGAAAGGACAAGCCAATTGGGAAAGGGCTACCGAACAAAAGGTGTTGCGTTCGAAGAAGGTAATTCGATGTTGAAGATTCAGTACTACAGAAAGGACAAGCCAATTGGGAAAGGGCTACCAACAAAGGGTGTTGTGTTTGAAGAAGGTAATTCAATGTTTAAGATTCAGTACTAGCGAAAGGACAAGCCAATTGGGAAAGGGCTACAAACAAAGGGTGTTGTGTTCAAAGAATGTAATTCAATGTTGAAAATTCAGTACTACAGAAAGGACAAGCCAATTGGGAAAGAGCAACCAACAAAGGATGTTGCGTTCGAAGAAGGTAATTCAATGTTGAAAATTCAGTACTAGAGAAAGGACAAGCCAATTGGGAAAGGGATACCAACAAAGGGTGTTGCGTTTGAAGAAGGTAATTCAATGTTTAAGATTCAGTACTACAGGAAGGACAAGCCAATTGGGAAAGGGTTAGCAACAAAGGGTGTTGCGTTCAAAGAAAGTAATTCAATGTTGGAAATTCAGTACTAGAGAAGGGACAAGCCAATTGGGAAAGGGCTACCGAACAAAGGGTGTTGCGTTCGAAGAAGGTAATTCAATGTTGAAAATTCAGTACTACAGAAAGGACAAGCCAATTGGGAAAGGGCTACCGAACAAAGGGTGTTGCGTTCGAAGAAAGTAATTCAATGTTGAAGATTCAGTACTAGAGAAAGGACAAGCCAATTGGGAAAGGGCTACCAACAAAGGGTGTTGTATTCGAAGAAGGTAATTCAATGTTGAAGATTCAGTACTACAGAAAGGACAAGCCAATTGGGAAAGAGCTACCAACAAAGGATGTTGCGTTCGAAGAAGGTAATTCAATGTTGAAGATTCAGTACTAGAGAAAGGACAAGCCAATTGGGAAAGGGCTACCAACAAAGGGTGTTGTATTCGAAGAAGGTAATGCAATTTTGGAAATTCAATAATAAAAGACAATGAGTCTATTCACAAGGAACTACCAACAAAGGATATTGCATTTGAAAAAGATGATCAAAAACTAGAAATGCAATAAAGAAATGAGAACCCCATTGGCAAAGAGCTGCTAACTAAGGATTTTGCGATGGAGGAAAGTAATCCAGTGTTGAAAATTTAAAAAATGAAGAAAGGAAAAGAAGCTCGTCGAGGGGCTACCAACCAAGGATATTGTGCTCAAAAAATAATGCAATATTTGAAATTCAATAAGTGAGAAAGGAGAAGAAGCCAATTGACAACTACTAAAAAATGTGTTGTGTTTGAAGAGGGTAATTCAATGTTGAAAATTTAGTACTACAGAAAGGACAAGCCAATTGGGAAAGGGCTACCAACAAAGGGTGTTGTGTTCGAAGAAGGTAATTCAATGTTGAAGATTCAGTACTACAGAAAGGACAAGCCAATTGGGAAAGAGCTACCAACAAAGGATGTTGCGTTCGAAGAAGGTAATTCAATGTTTAAGATTCAGTACTAGCGAAAGGACAAGCCAATTGGGAAAGGGCTACAAACAAAGGGTGTTGTGTTCAAAGAAGGTAATCCAATGTTGAAAATTCAGTACTAGAGAAAGGACAAGCCAATTGGGAAAGGGCTACCAACAAAGGGTGTTGCGTTCAAAGAAGATAATTCAATGTTGAAAATTCAGTACTACAGAAAGGACAAGCCAATCGGGAAAGAGCAACCAACAAAGGATGTTGCGTTCGAAGAAGGTAATTCAATGTTGAAAATTCAGTACTACAGAAAGGACAAGCCAATTGGGAAAGGGCTATCAACAAAGGGTGTTGTGTTCAAAGAAGGTAATTCAATGTTGAAAATTCAGTACTAGAGAAAGGACAAGCCAATTGGGAAAGGGTTAGCAACAAAGGGTGTTGCGTTCGAAGAAGGTAATTCAATGTTGAAAATTCAGTACTACAGAAAGGACAAGCCAATTGGGAAAGGGCTACCAACAAAGGGTGTTGCGTTTGAAGAAGGTAATCCAATGTTGAAAATTCAGTACTACAGAAAGGACAAGCCAATTGGGAAAGGGCTACCGAACAAAGGGTGTTGTGTTCAAAGAAGGTAATTCAATGTTGAAAATTCAGTACTAGAGAAAGGACAAGCCAATTGGGAATGGGCTACCGAACAAAAGGTGTTGCGTTCGAAGAAGGTAATTCGATGTTGAAGATTCAGTACTACAGAAAGGACAAGCCAATTGGGAAAGAGCTACCAACAAAGGATGTTGCGTTCGAAGAAGGTAATTCAATGTTTAAGATTCAGTACTAGCGAAAGGACAAGCCAATTGGGAAAGGGCTACAAACAAAGGGTGTTGCGTTTGAAGAAGGTAATTCAATGTTGAAAATTTAGTACTACAGAAAGGACAAGTCAATTGGGAAAGGGCTACCAACAAAGGATGTTGTGTTCGAAGAAAGTAATTCAATGTTGAAAATTCAGTACTACAGAAAGGACAAGCCAATTAAGAAAGAGCTACCAACAAAGGATGTTACGTTCGAAGAAAGTAATTCAATGTTTAAGATTCAGTACTAGCGAAAGAACAAGCCAATTGGGAAAGGGCTACAAACAAAGGGTGTTGTGTTCAAAGAAGGTAATTCAATGTTGAAAATTCAGTACTACAGAAACGACAAGCCAATTGGGAAAGAGCAACCAACAAAGGATGTTGTGTTCGAAGAAGGTAATTCAATGTTGAAGATTCAGTACTAGAGAAAGGACAAGCCAATTGGGAAAGGGCTACCAACAAAGGGTGTTGTGTTTAAAGAAGGTAATTCAATGTTGAAAATTCAGTACTACAGAAAGGACAAGCCAATTGGGAAAGGGCTACCAACAAAGGGTTTTGTGTTTGAAGAAGGTAATTCAATGTTTAAGATTCAGTACTACAGAAAGGACAAGCCAATTGGGAAAGGGCTACCGAACAAAGGGTGTTGTGTTCAAAGAAGGTAATTCAATGTTGAAAATTCAGTACTAGAGAAAGGACAAGCCAATTGGGAAAGGGCTACCAACAAAGGGTGTTGCGTTTGAAGAAGGTAATCCAATGTTGAAAATTCAGTACTACAGAAAGGACAAGCCAATTGGGAAAGGGCTACCGAACAAAGGGTGTTGTCTTCAAAGAAGGTAATTCAATGTTGAAAATTCAGTACTAGAGAAAGGACAAGCCAATTGGGAATGGGCTACCGAACAAAAGGTGTTGCGTTCGAAGAAGGTAATTCGATGTTGAAGATTCAGTACTACAGAAAGGACAAGCCAATTGGGAAAGAGCTACCAACAAAGGATGTTGCGTTTGAAGAAGGTAATCCAATGTTGAAAATTCAGTACTACAGAAAGGACAAGCCAATTGGGAAAGGGCTACCAACAAAGGGTGTTGCGTTTGAAGGAGGTAATCCAATGTTGAAAATTCAGTACTACAGAAAGGACAAGCCAATTGGGAAAGGGCTACCGAACAAAGGGTGTTGTCTTCAAAGAAGGTAATTCAATGTTGAAAATTCAGTACTAGAGAAAGGACAAGCCAATTGGGAATGGGCTACCGAACAAAAGGTGTTGCGTTCGAAGAAGGTAATTCGATGTTGAAGATTCAGTACTACAGAAAGGACAAGCCAATTGGGAAAGAGCTACCAACAAAGGATGTTGCGTTCGAAGAAGGTAATTCAATGTTTAAGATTCAGTACTAGCGAAAGGACAAGCCAATTGGGAAAGGGCTACAAACAAAGGGTGTTGTGTTCAAAGAAGGTAATTCAATGTTGAAAATTCAGTACTACAGAAAGGACAAGCCAATTGGGAAAGAGCAACCAACAAAGGATGTTGCGTTCGAAGAAGGTAATTCAATGTTGAAAATTCAGTACTAGAGAAAGGACAAGCCAATTGGGAAAGGGCTACCAACAAAGGGTGTTGCGTTTGAAGAAGGTAATTCAATGTTTAAGATTCAGTACTACAGGAAGGACAAGCCAATTGGGAAAGGGTTAGCAACAAAGGGTGTTGCGTTCAAAGAAAGTAATTCAATGTTGGAAATTCAGTACTAGAGAAGGGACAAGCCAATTGGGAAAGGGCTACCGAACAAAGGGTGTTGCGTTCGAAGAAGGTAATTCAATGTTGAAAATTCAGTACTACAGAAAGGACAAGCCAATTGGGAAAGGGCTACCGAACAAAGGGTGTTGCGTTCGAAGAAAGTAATTCAATGTTGAAGATTCAGTACTAGAGAAAGGACAAGCCAATTGGGAAAGGGCTACCAACAAAGGGTGTTGTATTTGAAGAAGGTAATTCAATGTTGAAGATTCAGTACTAGAGAAAGGACAAGCCAATTGGGAAAGAGCTACCAACAAAGGATGTTGTGTTCGAAGAAGGTAATTCAATGTTGAAGATTCAGTACTAGAGAAAGGACAAGCCAATTGGGAAAGGGCTACCAACAAAGGGTGTTGTATTCGAAGAAGGTAATGCAATTTTGGAAATTCAATAATAAAAGACAATGAGTCTATTCACAAGGAACTACCAACAAAGAATATTGCATTTGAAAAAGATGATCAAAAACTAGAAATGCAATAAAGAAATGAGAACCCCATCGGCAAAGAGCTGCTAACTAAGGATTTTGCGATGGAGGAAAGTAATCCAGTGTTGAAAATTTAAAAAATGAAGAAAGGAAAAGAAGCTTGTCGAGGGGCTACCAACCAAGGATATTGTGCTCAAAAAAGTAATGCAGTATTTGAAATTCAATAAGTGAGAAAGGAGAAGAAGCCAATTGACAACTACTAAAAAATGTTTTGTGTTTGAAGAGGGTAATTCAATGTTGAAAATTTAGTACTACAGAAAGGACAAGCCAATTGGGAAAGGGCTACCAACAAAGGGTGTTGTGTTCGAAGAAAGTAATTCAATGTTGAAAATTCAGTACTACAGAAAGGACAAGCCAATTGGGAAAGAGCTACCAACAAAGGATGTTGCGTTCGAAGAAGGTAATTCAATGTTTAAGATTCAGTACTAGCGAAAGGACAAACCAATTGGGAAAGGGCTACAAACAAAGGGTGTTGTGTTCAAAGAAGGTAATCCAATGTTGAAAATTCAGTACTAGAGAAAAGACAAGCCAATTGGGAAAGGGCTACCAACAAAGGGTGTTGCGTTCAAAGAAGATAATTCAATGTTGAAAATTCAGTACTACAGAAAGGACAAGCCAATTGGGAAAGGGCTACCAACAAAGGATGTTGCGTTCGAAGAAGGTAATTCAATGTTTAAGATTCAGTACTAGCGAAAGGACAAGCCAATTGGGAAAGGGCTACAAACAAAGGGTGTTGTGTTCAAAGAAGGTATTTCAATGTTGAAGATTCAGTACTACAGAAAGGACAAGCCAATTTGGAAAGGGCTACCAACAAAAGGTGTTGTGTTTGAAGGAGGTAATTCAATGTTTAAGATTCAGTACTACAGAGAGGACAAGCCAATTGGGAAAGGGCTACCAACAAAGGGTGTTGCGTTCGAAGAAGGTAATTCAATGTTGAAAATTCAGTACTACAGAAAGGACAAGCCAATTGGGAAAGGGCTACCGAACAAAGGGTGTTGTGTTCAAAGAAGGTAATTCAATGTTGAAAATTCAGTACTAGAGAAAGGACAAGCCAATTGGGAATGGGCTACCGAACAAAGGGTGTTGTGTTCAAAGAAGGTAATCCAATGTTGAAAATTCAGTACTAGAGAAAAGACAAGCCAATTGGGAAAGGGCTACCAACAAAGGGTGTTGCGTTCAAAGAAGATAATTCAATGTTGAAAATTCAGTACTACAGAAAGGACAAGCCAATTGGGAAAGGGCTACCAACAAAGGATGTTGCGTTCGAAGAAGGTAATTCAATGTTTAAGATTCAGTACTACAGAACGGACAAGCCAATTGGGAAAGGGCTACCGAACAAAGGGTGTTGTGTTCAAAGAAGGTATTTCAATGTTGAAGATTCAGTACTACAGAAAGGACAAGCCAATTTGGAAAGGGCTACCAACAAAAGGTGTTGTGTTTGAAGAAGGTAATTCAATGTTTAAGATTCAGTACTACAGAGAGGACAAGCCAATTGGGAAAGGGCTACCAACAAAGGGTGTTGCGTTCGAAGAAGGTAATTCAATGTTGAAAATTCAGTACTACAGAAAGGACAAGCCAATTGGGAAAGGGCTACCGAACAAAGGGTGTTGTGTTCAAAGAAGGTAATTCAATGTTGAAAATTCAGTACTAGAGAAAGGACAAGCCAATTGGGAATGGGCTACCGAACAAAGGGTGTTGCGTTCGAAGAAGGTATTTCAATGTTGAAGATTCAGTACTACAGAAAGGACAAGCCAATTGGGGAAGGGCTACCAACAAAGGGTGTTGTGTTTGAAGAAAGAAATTCAATGTTTAAGATTCAGTACTACCGAAAGGACAAGCCAATTGGGAAAGGGCTACCAACAAAGGGTGTTGTATTCGAAGAAGGTAATGCAGTTTTGGAAATTCAATAATAAAGGACAATGAGTCTATTCACAAGGAACTACCAACAAAGGATATTGCATTTGAAAAAGATGATCAAAAACTAGAAATGCAATAAAGAAATGAGAACCCCATTGGCAAAGAGCTGCTAACTAAGGATTTTGCGATAGAGGAAAGTAATCCAGTGTTGAAAATTTAAAAAATGAAGAAAGGAAAAGAAGCTCGTCGAGGGGCTACCAACCAAGGATATTGTGCTCAAAAAAGTAATGCAATATTTGAAATTCAATAAGTGAGAAAGGAGAAGAAGCCAATTGACAACTACTAAAAAATGTGTTGTGTTTGAAGAGGGTAATTCAATGTTGAAAATTTAGTACTACAGAAAGGACAAGCCAATTGGGAAAGGGCTACCAACAAAGGGTGTTGTGTTCGAAGAAAGTAATTCAATGTTGGAAATTCAGTACTAGAGAAAGGACAAGCCAATTGGGAAAGAGCTACCAACAAAGGATGTTGCGTTCGAAGAAGGTAATTCAATGTTTAAGATTCAGTACTAGCGAAAGGACAAGCCAATTGGGAAAGGGCTACAAACAAAGGGTGTTGTGTTCAAAGAAGGTAATCCAATGTTGAAAATTCAGTACTAGAGAAAGGACAAGCCAATTGGGAAAGGGCTACCAACAAAGGGTGTTGCGTTCAAAGAAGATAATTCAATGTTGAAAATTCAGTACTACAGAAAGGACAAGCCAATCGGGAAAGAGCAACCAACAAAGGATGTTGCGTTCGAAGAAGGTAATTCAATGTTGAAAATTCAGTACTACAGAAAGGACAAGCCAATTGGGAAAGGGCTACCAACAAAGGGTGTTGCGTTTGAAGAAGGTAATTCAATGTTTAAGATTCAGTACTACAGGAAGGACAAGCCAATTGGGAAAGGGTTAGCAACAAAGGGTGTTGCGTTCAAAGAAAGTAATTCAATGTTGGAAATTCAGTACTAGAGAAGGGACAAGCCAATTGGGAAAGGGCTACCGAACAAAGGGTGTTGCGTTCGAAGAAGGTAATTCAATGTTTAAGATTCAGTACTAGCGAAAGAACAAGCCAATTGGGAAAGGGCTACAAACAAAGGGTGTTGTGTTCAAAGAAGGTAATTCAATGTTGAAAATTCAGTACTACAGAAACGACAAGCCAATTTGGAAAGAGCATCCAACAAAGGATGTTGCGTTGGAAGAAGGTAATTCAATGTTGAAGATTCAGTACTAGAGAAAGGACAAGCCAATTGGGGAAGGGCTACCAACAAAGGGTGTTGAGTTCGAAGAAGGTAATTCAATGTTTAAGATTCAGTACTACAGAAAGGACAAGCCAATTGGGAAAGGGCTACCAACAAAGGGTGTTGTGTTCGAAGAAGGTAATTCAATGTTGAAAATTCAGTACTAGAGAAAGGACAAGCCAATTGGGAAAGGGCTACCAACAAAGGCTGTTGCGTTCGAAGAAGGTAATTCAATGTTTAAGATTCAGTACTACAGAAAGGACAAGCCAATTGGGAAAGGGCTACCAACAAAGGGTGTTGTGTTCGAAGAAAGTAATTCAATGTTGAAAATTCAGTACTAGAGAAAGGACAAGCCAATCGGGAATGGGCTACCGAACAAAGGGTGTTGCGTTTGAATAAGGTAATTCAATGTTGAAGATTCAGTACTACAGAAAGGACAAGCCAATTGGGAAAGGGCTACCGAACAACGGGTGTTGTGTTCGAAGAAAGTAATTCAATGTTGAAAATTCAGTACTACAGAAAGGACAAGCCAATTGGGAAAGGGCTACCAACAAAGGATGTTGCGTTCGAAGAAGGTAATTCAATGTTTAAGATTCAGTACTACAGAAAGGACAAGCCAATTGGGAAAGGGCTACCAACAAAGGGTGTTGTGTTCGAAGAAAGTAATTCAATGTTGAAAATTCAGTACTACAGAAAGGACAAGCCAATTGGGAAAGAGCTACCAACAAAGGATGTTGCGTTCGAAGAAGGTAATTCAATGTTTAAGATTCAGTACTAGCGAAAGGACAAGCCAATTGGGAAAGGGCTACAAACAAAAGGTGTTGTGTTCAAAGAAGGTAATCCAATGTTGAAAATTCAGTACTAGAGGAAGGACAAGCCAATTGGGAAAGGGCTACCAACAAAGGGTGTTGCGTTCAAAGAAGATAATTCAATGTTGAAAATTCAGTACTACAGAAAGGACAAGCCAATCGGGAAAGAGCAACCAACAAAGGATGTTGCGTTCGAAGAAGGTAATTCAATGTTGAAAATTCAGTACTAGAGAAAGGACAAGCCAATTGGGAAAGGGCTACCAACAAAGGGTGTTGCGTTTGAAGAAGGTAATTCAATGTTTAAGATTCAGTACTACAGGAAGGACAAGCCAATTGGGAAAGGGTTAGCAACAAAGGGTGTTGCGTTCAAAGAAAGTAATTCAATGTTGGAAATTCAGTACTAGAGAAGGGACGAGCCAATTGGGAAAGGGCTACCGAACAAAGGGTGTTGCGTTCGAAGAAGGTAATTCAATGTTTAAGATTCAGTACTAGCGAAAGAACAAGCCAATTGGGAAAGGGCTACAAACAAAGGGTGTTGTGTTCAAAGAAGGTAATTCAATGTTGAAAATTCAGTACTACAGAAACGACAAGCCAATTTGGAAAGAGCAACCAACAAAGGATGTTGCGTTGGAAGAAGGTAATTCAATGTTGAAGATTCAGTACTACAGAAAGGACAAGCCAATTGGGGAAGGGCTACCAACAAAGGGTGTTGAGTTCGAAGAAGGTAATTCAATGTTTAAGATTCAGTACTACAGAAAGGACAAGCCAATTGGGAAAGGGCTACCAACAAAGGGTGTTGTGTTCGAAGAAGGTAATTCAATGTTGAAAATTCAGTACTAGAGAAAGGACAAGCCAATTGGGAAAGGGCTACCAACAAAGGCTGTTGCGTTCGAAGAAGGTAATTCAATGTTTAAGATTCAGTACTACAGAAAGGACAAGCCAATTGGGAAAGGGCTACCAACAAAGGGTGTTGTGTTCGAAGAAAGTAATTCAATGTTGAAAATTCAGTACTAGAGAAAGGACAAGCCAATCGGGAATGGGCTACCGAACAAAGGGTGTTGCGTTTGAATAAGGTAATTCAATGTTGAAGATTCAGTACTACAGAAAGGACAAGCCAATTGGGAAAGGGCTACCGAACAACGGGTGTTGTGTTCGAAGAAAGTAATTCAATGTTGAAAATTCAGTACTACAGAAAGGACAAGCCAATTGGGAAAGGGCTACCAACAAAGGATGTTGCGTTCGAAGAAGGTAATTCAATGTTTAAGATTCAGTACTACAGAAAGGACAAGCCAATTGGGAAAGGGCTACAAACAAAGGGTGTTGTGTTCAAAGAAAGTATTTCAATGTTGAAGATTCAGTACTACAGAAAGGACAAGCCAATTTTGAAAGGGCTACCAACAAAAGGTGTTGTGTTTGAAGAAAGTAATTCAATGTTTAAGATTCAGTACTACAGAGAGGACAAACCAATTGGGAAAGGGCTACCAACAAAGGGTGTTGTGTTCGAAGAAGGTAATTCAATGTTGAAAATTCAGTACTAGAGAAAGGACAAGCCAATTGGGAAAGGGCTACCGAACAAAGGGTGTTGTGTTCAAAGAAGGTAATTCAATGTTGAAAATTCAGTACTAGAGAAAGGACAAGCCAATTGGGAATGGGCTACCGAACAAAAGGTGTTGCGTTCGAAGAAGGTAATTCAATGTTGAAAATTCAGTACTACAGAAAGGACAAGCCAATTGGGAAAGGGCTACCAACAAAGGGTGTTGTGTTTGAAGAAGGTAATTCAATGTTTAAGATTCAGTACTACAGAAAGGACAAGCCAATTGGGAAAGGGCTACCGAACAAAGGGTGTTGTGTTCAAAGAAGGTAATTCAATGTTAAAAATTCAGTACTAGAGAAAGGACAAGCCAATTGGGAAAGGGCTACCAACAAAGGGTGTTGCGTTTGAAGAAGGTAATTCAATGTTGAAAATTTAGTACTACAGAAAGGACAAGTCAATTGGGAAAGGGCTACCAACAAGGGTGTTGTGTTCGAAGAAAGTAATTCAATGTTGAAAATTCAGTACTACAGAAAGGACAAGCCAATTAAGAAAGAGCTACCAACAAAGGATGTTACGTTCGAAGAAGGTAATTCAATGTTTAAGATTCAGTACTAGCGAAAGAACAAGCCAATCGGGAAAGGGCTACAAACAAAGGGTGTTGTGTTCAAAGAAGGTAATTCAATGTTGAAAATTCAGTACTAGAGAAAGGACAAGCCAATTGGGAAAGAGCAACCAACAAAGGATGTTGCGTTCGAAGAAGGTAATTCAATGTTGAAGATTCAGTACTACAGAAAGGACAAGCCAATTGGGGAAGGGCTACCAACAAAGGGTGTTGCGTTTGAAGAAGGTAATTCAATGTTTAAGATTCAGTACTACAGAAAAGACAAGCCAATTGGGAAAGGGCTACCAACAAAGGGTGTTGTGTTCGAAGAAGGTAATTCAATGTTGAAAATTCAGTACTAGAGAAAGGACAAGCCAATTGGGAAAGGGCTACCAACAAAGGGTGTTGCGTTCGAAGAAGGTAATTCAATGTTTAAGATTCAGTACTACGGAAAGGACAAGCCAATTGGGAAAGGGCTACCAACAAAGGGTGTTGTGTTCGAAGAAAGTAATTCAATGTTGAAAATTCAGTACTAGAGAAAGGACAAGCCAATCGGGAATGGGCTACCGAACAAAGGGTGTTGCGTTTGAATAAGGTAATTCAATGTTGAAGATTCAGTACTACAGAAAGGACAAGCTAATTGGGAAAGGGCTACCAAACAACGGGTGTTGTGTTCGAAGAAAGTAATTCAATGTTGAAAATTCAGTACTACAGAAAGGACAAGCCAATTGGGAAAGGGCTACCAACAAAGGATGTTGCGTTCGAAGAAGGTAATTCAATGTTTAAGATTCAGTACTAGCGAAAGGACAAGCCAATTGGGAAAGGGCTACAAACAAAGGGTGTTGTGTTCAAAGAAGGTATTTCAATGTTGAATATTCAGTACTACAGAAAGGACAAGCCAATTTGGAAAGGGCTACCAACAAAAGGTGTTATGTTTGAAGAAGGTAATTCAATGTTTAAGATTCAGTACTACAGAGAGGACAAGCCAATTGGGAAAGGGCTACCAACAAAGGGTGTTGCGTTCGAAGAAGGTAATTCAATGTTGAAAATTCAGTACTACAGAAAGGACAAGCCAATTGGGAAAGGGCTACCGAACAAAGGGTGTTGTGTTCAAAGAAGGTAATTCAATGTTGAAAATTCAGTACTAGAGAAAGGACAAGCCAATTGGGAATGGGCTACCGAACAAAGGGTGTTGCGTTCGAAGAAGGTAATTCAATGTTGAAGATTCAGTACTAGAGAAAGGACAAGCCAATTGGGAAAGGGCTACCAACAAAGGGTGTTGTGTTTGAAGAAAGTAATTCAATGTTTAAGATTCAGTACTACAGAAAGGACAAGCCAATTAGGAAAGGGCTACCGAACAAAGGGTGTTGTGTTCAAAGAAGGTAATCCAATGTTGAAAATTCAGTACTAGAGAAAGGACAAGCCAATTGGGAATGGGCTACCGAACAAAGGGTGTTGCGTTCGAAGAAGGTAATTCAATGTTGAAGATTCAGTACTAGAGAAAGGACAAGCCAATTGGGAAAGGGCTACCAACAAAGGGTGTTGCGTTTGAAGAAGGTAATTCAATGTTGAAAATTCAGTACTACAGAAAGGACAAGCCAATTGGGAAAGGGCTACCGAACAAAGGGTGTTGTGTTCAAAGAAGGTAATTCAATGTTGAAAATTCAGTACTAGAGAAAGGACAAGCCAATTGGGAATGGGCTACCGAACAAAAGGTGTTGCGTTCGATGAAGGTAATTCAATGTTGAAGATTCAGTACTAGAGAAAGGACAAGCCAATTGGGAAAGGGCTACCAACAAAGGATGTTGCGTTCGAAGAAGGTAATTCAATGTTTAAGATTCAGTACTACAGAAAGGACAAGCCAATTGGGAAAGGGCTACAAACAAAGGGTGTTGTGTTCAAAGAAAGTATTTCAATGTTGAAGATTCAGTACTACAGAAAGGACAAGCCAATTTTGAAAGGGCTACCAACAAAAGGTGTTGTGTTTGAAGAAGGTAATTCAATGTTTAAGATTCAGTACTACAGAGAGGACAAGCCAATTGGGAAAGGGCTACCAACAAAGGGTGTTGTGTTCGAAGAAGGTAATTCAATGTTGAAAATTCAGTACTACAGAAAGGACAAGCCAATTGGGAAAGGGCTACCGAACAAAGGGTGTTGTGTTCAAAGAAGGTAATTCAATGTTGAAAATTCAGTACTAGAGAAAGGACAAGCCAATTGGGAATGGGCTACCGAACAAAAGGTGTTGCGTTCGATGAAGGTAATTCAATGTTGAAGATTCAGTACTAGAGAAAGGACAAGCCAATTGGGAAAGGGCTACCAACAAAGGATGTTGCGTTCGAAGAAGGTAATTCAATGTTTAAGATTCAGTACTACAGAAAGGACAAGCCAATTGGGAAAGGGCTACAAACAAAGGGTGTTGTGTTCAAAGAAAGTATTTCAATGTTGAAGATTCAGTACTACAGAAAGGACAAGCCAATTTTGAAAGGGCTACCAACAAAAGGTGTTGTGTTTGAAGAAGGTAATTCAATGTTTAAGATTCAGTACTACAGAGAGGACAAGCCAATTGGGAAAGGGCTACCAACAAAGGGTGTTGTGTTCGAAGAAGGTAATTCAATGTTGAAAATTCAGTACTACAGAAAGGACAAGCCAATTGGGAAAGGGCTACCGAACAAAGGGTGTTGTGTTCAAAGAAGGTAATTCAATGTTGAAAATTCAGTACTAGAGAAAGGACAAGCCAATTGGGAATGGGCTACCGAACAAAAGGTGTTGCATTCGAAGAAGGTAATTCAATGTTGAAAATTCAGTACTACAGAAAGGACAAGCCAATTGGGAAAGGGCTACCAACAAAGGGTGTTGTGTTTGAAGAAGGTAATTCAATGTTTAAGATTCAGTACTACAGAAAGGACAAGCCAATTGGGAAAGGGCTACCGAACAAAGGGTGTTGTGTTCAAAGAAGGTAATTCAATGTTAAAAATTCAGTACTAGAGAAAGGACAAGCCAATTGGGAAAGGGCTACCAACAAAGGGTGTTGCGTTTGAAGAAGGTAATTCAATGTTGAAAATTTAGTACTACAGAAAGGACAAGCCAATTGGGAAAGGGCTACCAACAAAGGGTGTTGTGTTCGAAGAAAGTAATTCAATGTTGAAAATTCAGTACTACAGAAAGGACAAGCCAATTGGGAAAGAGCTACCAACAAAGGATGTTACGTTCGAAGAAGGTAATTCAATGTTTAAGATTCAGTACTACAGAAAGGACAAGCCAATTGGGAAAGGGCTACCAACAAAGGGTGTTGTGTTTGAAGAAAGTAATTCAATGTTTAAGATTCAGTACTAGAGAAAGGACAAGCCAATTGGGAAAGAGCAACCAACAAAGGATGTTGCGTTCGAAGAAGGTAATTCAATGTTGAAGATTCAGTACTACAGAAAGGACAAGCCAATTGGGGAAGGGCTACCAACAAAGGGTGTTGCGTTTGAAGAAGGTAATTCAATGTTTAAGATTCAGTACTACAGAAAAGACAAGCCAATTGGGAAAGGGCTACCAACAAAGGGTGTTGTGTTCGAAGAAGGTAATTCAATGTTGAAAATTCAGTACTAGAGAAAGGACAAGCCAATTGGGAAAGGGCTACCAACAAAGGGTGTTGCGTTCGAAGAAGGTAATTCAATGTTTAAGATTCAGTACTACGGAAAGGACAAGCCAATTGGGAAAGGGCTACCAACAAAGGGTGTTGTGTTCGAAGAAAGTAATTCAATGTTGAAAATTCAGTACTAGAGAAAGGACAAGCCAATCGGGAATGGGCTACCGAACAAAGGGTGTTGCGTTTGAATAAGGTAATTCAATGTTGAAGATTCAGTACTACAGAAAGGACAAGCCAATTGGGAAAGGGCTACCAAACAACGGGTGTTGTGTTCGAAGAAAGTAATTCAATGTTGAAAATTCAGTACTACAGAAAGGACAAGCCAATTGGGAAAGGGCTACCAACAAAGGATGTTGCGTTCGAAGAAGGTAATTCAATGTTTAAGATTCAGTACTAGCGAAAGGACAAGCCAATTGGGAAAGGGCTACAAACAAAGGGTGTTGTGTTCAAAGAAGGTATTTCAATGTTGAATATTCAGTACTACAGAAAGGACAAGCCAATTTGGAAAGGGCTACCAACAAAAGGTGTTGTGTTTGAAGAAGGTAATTCAATGTTTAAGATTCAGTACTACAGAGAGGACAAGCCAATTGGGAAAGGGCTACCAACAAAGGGTGTTGCGTTCGAAGAAGGTAATTCAATGTTGAAAATTCAGTACTACAGAAAGGACAAGCCAATTGGGAAAGGGCTACCGAACAAAGGGTGTTGTGTTCAAAGAAGGTAATTCAATGTTGAAAATTCAGTACTAGAGAAAGGACAAGCCAATTGGGAATGGGCTACCGAATAAAGGGTGTTGCGTTCGAAGAAGGTAATTCAATGTTGAAGATTCAGTACTACAGAAAGGACAAGCCAATTGGGAAAGGGCTACCAACAAAGGGTGTTGTGTTTGAAGAAAGTAATTCAATGTTTAAGATTCAGTACTACAGAAAGGACAAGCCAATTAGGAAAGGGCTACCGAACAAAGGGTGTTGTGTTCAAAGAAGGTAATCCAATGTTGAAAATTCAGTACTACAGAAAGGACAAGCCAATTGGGAATGGGCTACCGAACAAAGGGTGTTGCGTTCGAAGAAGGTAATTCAATGTTGAAGATTCAGTACTAGAGAAAGGACAAGCCAATTGGGAAAGGGCTACCAACAAAGGGTGTTGCGTTTGAAGAAGGTAATTCAATGTTGAAAATTCAGTACTACAGAAAGGACAAGCCAATTGGGAAAGGGCTACCGAACAAAGGGTGTTGTGTTCAAAGAAGGTAATTCAATGTTGAAAATTCAGTACTAGAGAAAGGACAAGCCAATTGGGAATGGGCTACCGAACAAAAGGTGTTGCGTTCGATGAAGGTAATTCAATGTTGAAGATTCAGTACTAGAGAAAGGACAAGCCAATTGGGAAAGGGCTACCAACAAAGGGTGTTGTGTTTAAAGAAGGTAATTCAATGTTGAAAATTCAGTACTACAGAAAGGACAAGCCAATTGGGAAAGGGCTACCAACAAAGGGTGTTGTGTTTGAAGAAAGTAATTCAATGTTTAAGATTCAGTACTACAGAAAGGACAAGCCAATTGGGAAAGGGCTACCGAACAAAGGGTGTTGTGTTCAAAGAAGGTAATTCAATGTTGAAAATTCAGTACTAGAGAAAGGACAAGCCAATTGGGAATGGGCTACCGAACAAAGGGTGTTGCGTTCGAAGAAGGTAATTCAATGTTGAAAATTCAGTACTACAGAAAGGACAAGCCAATTGGGAAAGGGCTACCAACAAAGGGTGTTGCGTTTGAAGAAGGTAATCCAATGTTGAAAATTCAGTACTACAGAAAGGACAAGCCAATTGGGAAAGGGCTACCAACAAAGGGTGTTGTGTTTGAAGAAGGTAATTCAATGTTTAAGATTCAGTACTACAGAAAGGACAAGCCAATTGGGAAAGGGCTACCGAACAAAGGGTGTTGTGTTCAAAGAAGGTAATTCAATGTTGAAAATTCAGTACTAGAGAAAGGACAAGCCAATTTGGAAAGGGCTACCAACAAAGGGTGTTACGTTTGAAGAAGGTAATTCAATGTTGAAAATTTAGTACTACAGAAAGGACAAGTCAATTGGGAAAGGGCTACCAACAAAGGGTGTTGTGTTCGAAGAAGGTAATTCAATGTTGAAAATTCAGTACTACAGAAAGGACAAGCCAATTGGGAAAGAGCTACCAACAAAGGATGTTGCGTTCGAAGAAGGTAATTCAATGTTTAAGATTCAGTACTAGCGAAAAGACAAACCAATTGGGAAAGGGCTACAAACAAAGGGTGTTGTGTTCAAAGAAGGTAATTCAATGTTGAAGATTCAGTACTACAGAAAGGACAAGCCAATTGGGAAAGAGCAACCAACAAAGGATGTTGCGTTCGAAGAAGGTAATTCAATGTTGAAAATTCAGTACTAGAGAAAGGACAAGCCAATTGGGAAAGGGCTACCAACAAAGGGTGTTGCGTTTGAAGAAGGTAATTCAATGTTTAAGATTCAGTACTACAGGAAGGACAAGCCAATTGGGAAAGGGTTAGCAACAAAGGGTGTTGCGTTCAAAGAAAGTAATTCAATGTTGGAAATTCAGTACTAGAGAAGGGACAAGCCAATTGGGAAAGGGCTACCGAACAAAGGGTGTTGCGTTCGAAGAAGGTAATTCAATGTTGAAAATTCAGTACTACAGAAAGGACAAGCCAATTGGGAAAGGGCTACCGAACAAAGGGTGTTGCGTTCGAAGAAGGTAATTCAATGTTGAAAATTCAGTACTACAGAAAGGACAAGCCAATTGGGAAAGGGCTACCGAACAAAGGGTGTTGCGTTCGAAGAAAGTAATTCAATGTTGAAGATTCAGTACTAGAGAAAGGACAAGCCAATTGGGAAAGGGCTACCAACAAAGGGTGTTGTATTCGAAGAAGGTAATTCAATGTTGAAGATTCAGTACTACAGAAAGGACAAGCCAATTGGGAAAGAGCTACCAACAAAGGATGTTGCGTTCGAAGAAGGTAATTCAATGTTGAAAATTCAGTACTAGAGAAAGGACAAGCCAATTGGGAAAGGGCTACCAACAAAGGGTGTTGCGTTTGAAGAAGGTAATTCAATGTTTAAGATTCAGTACTACAGGAAGGACAAGCCAATTGGGAAAGGGTTAGCAACAAAGGGTGTTGCGTTCAAAGAAAGTAATTCAATGTTGGAAATTCAGTACTAGAGAAGGGACGAGCCAATTGGGAAAGGGCTACCGAACAAAGGGTGTTGCGTTCGAAGAAGGTAATTCAATGTTTAAGATTCAGTACTAGCGAAAGAACAAGCCAATTGGGAAAGGGCTACAAACAAAGGGTGTTGTGTTCAAAGAAGGTAATTCAATGTTGAAAATTCAGTACTACAGAAACGACAAGCCAATTTGGAAAGAGCAACCAACAAAGGATGTTGCGTTGGAAGAAGGTAATTCAATGTTGAAGATTCAGTACTACAGAAAGGACAAGCCAATTGGGGAAGGGCTACCAACAAAGGGTGTTGAGTTCGAAGAAGGTAATTCAATGTTTAAGATTCAGTACTACAGAAAGGACAAGCCAATTGGGAAAGGGCTACCAACAAAGGGTGTTGTGTTCGAAGAAGGTAATTCAATGTTTAAGATTCAGTACTAGAGAAAGGACAAGCCAATTGGGAAAGGGCTACCAACAAAGGCTGTTGCGTTCGAAGAAGGTAATTCAATGTTTAAGATTCAGTACTACAGAAAGGACAAGCCAATTGGGAAAGGGCTACCAACAAAGGGTGTTGTGTTCGAAGAAAGTAATTCAATGTTGAAAATTCAGTACTAGAGAAAGGACAAGCCAATCGGGAATGGGCTACCGAACAAAGGGTGTTGCGTTTGAATAAGGTAATTCAATGTTGAAGATTCAGTACTACAGAAAGGACAAGCCAATTGGGAAAGGGCTACCGAACAACGGGTGTTGTGTTCGAAGAAAGTAATTCAATGTTGAAAATTCAGTACTACAGAAAGGACAAGCCAATTGGGAAAGGGCTACCAACAAAGGATGTTGCGTTCGAAGAAGGTAATTCAATGTTTAAGATTCAGTACTACAGAAAGGACAAGCCAATTGGGAAAGGGCTACAAACAAAGGGTGTTGTGTTCAAAGAAAGTATTTCAATGTTGAAGATTCAGTACTACAGAAAGGACAAGCCAATTTTGAAAGGGCTACCAACAAAAGGTGTTGTGTTTGAAGAAAGTAATTCAATGTTTAAGATTCAGTACTACAGAGAGGACAAACCAATTGGGAAAGGGCTACCAACAAAGGGTGTTGTGTTCGAAGAAGGTAATTCAATGTTGAAAATTCAGTACTAGAGAAAGGACAAGCCAATTGGGAAAGGGCTACCGAACAAAGGGTGTTGTGTTCAAAGAAGGTAATTCAATGTTGAAAATTCAGTACTAGAGAAAGGACAAGCCAATTGGGAATGGGCTACCGAACAAAAGGTGTTGCGTTCGAAGAAGGTAATTCAATGTTGAAAATTCAGTACTACAGAAAGGACAAGCCAATTGGGAAAGGGCTACCAACAAAGGGTGTTGTGTTTGAAGAAGGTAATTCAATGTTTAAGATTCAGTACTACAGAAAGGACAAGCCAATTGGGAAAGGGCTACCGAACAAAGGGTGTTGTGTTCAAAGAAGGTAATTCAATGTTAAAAATTCAGTACTAGAGAAAGGACAAGCCAATTGGGAAAGGGCTACCAACAAAGGGTGTTGCGTTTGAAGAAGGTAATTCAATGTTGAAAATTTAGTACTACAGAAAGGACAAGTCAATTGGGAAAGGGCTACCAACAAGGGTGTTGTGTTCGAAGAAAGTAATTCAATGTTGAAAATTCAGTACTACAGAAAGGACAAGCCAATTAAGAAAGAGCTACCAACAAAGGATGTTACGTTCGAAGAAGGTAATTCAATGTTTAAGATTCAGTACTAGCGAAAGAACAAGCCAATCGGGAAAGGGCTACAAACAAAGGGTGTTGTGTTCAAAGAAGGTAATTCAATGTTGAAAATTCAGTACTAGAGAAAGGACAAGCCAATTGGGAAAGAGCAACCAACAAAGGATGTTGCGTTCGAAGAAGGTAATTCAATGTTGAAGATTCAGTACTACAGAAAGGACAAGCCAATTGGGGAAGGGCTACCAACAAAGGGTGTTGCGTTTGAAGAAGGTAATTCAATGTTTAAGATTCAGTACTACAGAAAAGACAAGCCAATTGGGAAAGGGCTACCAACAAAGGGTGTTGTGTTCGAAGAAGGTAATTCAATGTTGAAAATTCAGTACTAGAGAAAGGACAAGCCAATTGGGAAAGGGCTACCAACAAAGGGTGTTGCGTTCGAAGAAGGTAATTCAATGTTTAAGATTCAGTACTACGGAAAGGACAAGCCAATTGGGAAAGGGCTACCAACAAAGGGTGTTGTGTTCGAAGAAAGTAATTCAATGTTGAAAATTCAGTACTAGAGAAAGGACAAGCCAATCGGGAATGGGCTACCGAACAAAGGGTGTTGCGTTTGAATAAGGTAATTCAATGTTGAAGATTCAGTACTACAGAAAGGACAAGCCAATTGGGAAAGGGCTACCAAACAACGGGTGTTGTGTTCGAAGAAAGTAATTCAATGTTGAAAATTCAGTACTACAGAAAGGACAAGCCAATTGGGAAAGGGCTACCAACAAAGGATGTTGCGTTCGAAGAAGGTAATTCAATGTTTAAGATTCAGTACTAGCGAAAGGACAAGCCAATTGGGAAAGGGCTACAAACAAAGGGTGTTGTGTTCAAAGAAGGTATTTCAATGTTGAATATTCAGTACTACAGAAAGGACAAGCCAATTTGGAAAGGGCTACCAACAAAAGGTGTTATGTTTGAAGAAGGTAATTCAATGTTTAAGATTCAGTACTACAGAGAGGACAAGCCAATTGGGAAAGGGCTACCAACAAAGGGTGTTGCGTTCGAAGAAGGTAATTCAATGTTGAAAATTCAGTACTACAGAAAGGACAAGCCAATTGGGAAAGGGCTACCGAACAAAGGGTGTTGTGTTCAAAGAAGGTAATTCAATGTTGAAAATTCAGTACTAGAGAAAGGACAAGCCAATTGGGAATGGGCTACCGAACAAAGGGTGTTGCGTTCGAAGAAGGTAATTCAATGTTGAAGATTCAGTACTACAGAAAGGACAAGCCAATTGGGAAAAGGCTACCAACAAAGGGTGTTGTGTTTGAAGAAAGTAATTCAATGTTTAAGATTCAGTACTACAGAAAGGACAAGCCAATTAGGAAAGGGCTACCGAACAAAGGGTGTTGTGTTCAAAGAAGGTAATCCAATGTTGAAAATTCAGTACTAGAGAAAGGACAAGCCAATTGGGAATGGGCTACCGAACAAAGGGTGTTGCGTTCGAAGAAGGTAATTCAATGTTGAAGATTCAGTACTAGAGAAAGGACAAGCCAATTGGGAAAGGGCTACCAACAAAGGGTGTTGCGTTTGAAGAAGGTAATTCAATGTTGAAAATTCAGTACTACAGAAAGGACAAGCCAATTGGGAAAGGGCTACCGAACAAAGGGTGTTGTGTTCAAAGAAGGTAATTCAATGTTGAAAATTCAGTACTAGAGAAAGGACAAGCCAATTGGGAATGGGCTACCGAACAAAAGGTGTTGCGTTCGATGAAGGTAATTCAATGTTGAAGATTCAGTACTAGAGAAAGGACAAGCCAATTGGGAAAGGGCTACCAACAAAGGATGTTGCGTTCGAAGAAGGTAATTCAATGTTTAAGATTCAGTACTACAGAAAGGACAAGCCAATTGGGAAAGGGCTACAAACAAAGGGTGTTGTGTTCAAAGAAAGTATTTCAATGTTGAAGATTCAGTACTACAGAAAGGACAAGCCAATTTTGAAAGGGCTACCAACAAAAGGTGTTGTGTTTGAAGAAGGTAATTCAATGTTTAAGATTCAGTACTACAGAGAGGACAAGCCAATTGGGAAAGGGCTACCAACAAAGGGTGTTGTGTTCGAAGAAGGTAATTCAATGTTGAAAATTCAGTACTACAGAAAGGACAAGCCAATTGGGAAAGGGCTACCGAACAAAGGGTGTTGTGTTCAAAGAAGGTAATTCAATGTTGAAAATTCAGTACTAGAGAAAGGACAAGCCAATTGGGAATGGGCTACCGAACAAAAGGTGTTGCGTTCGATGAAGGTAATTCAATGTTGAAGATTCAGTACTAGAGAAAGGACAAGCCAATTGGGAAAGGGCTACCAACAAAGGATGTTGCGTTCGAAGAAGGTAATTCAATGTTTAAGATTCAGTACTACAGAAAGGACAAGCCAATTGGGAAAGGGCTACAAACAAAGGGTGTTGTGTTCAAAGAAAGTATTTCAATGTTGAAGATTCAGTACTACAGAAAGGACAAGCCAATTTTGAAAGGGCTACCAACAAAAGGTGTTGTGTTTGAAGAAGGTAATTCAATGTTTAAGATTCAGTACTACAGAGAGGACAAGCCAATTGGGAAAGGGCTACCAACAAAGGGTGTTGTGTTCGAAGAAGGTAATTCAATGTTGAAAATTCAGTACTACAGAAAGGACAAGCCAATTGGGAAAGGGCTACCGAACAAAGGGTGTTGTGTTCAAAGAAGGTAATTCAATGTTGAAAATTCAGTACTAGAGAAAGGACAAGCCAATTGGGAATGGGCTACCGAACAAAAGGTGTTGCGTTCGAAGAAGGTAATTCAATGTTGAAAATTCAGTACTACAGAAAGGACAAGCCAATTGGGAAAGGGCTACCAACAAAGGGTGTTGTGTTTGAAGAAGGTAATTCAATGTTTAAGATTCAGTACTACAGAAAGGACAAGCCAATTGGGAAAGGGCTACCGAACAAAGGGTGTTGTGTTCAAAGAAGGTAATTCAATGTTAAAAATTCAGTACTAGAGAAAGGACAAGCCAATTGGGAAAGGGCTACCAACAAAGGGTGTTGCGTTTGAAGAAGGTAATTCAATGTTGAAAATTTAGTACTACAGAAAGGACAAGCCAATTGGGAAAGGGCTACCAACAAAGGGTGTTGTGTTCGAAGAAAGTAATTCAATGTTGAAAATTCAGTACTACAGAAAGGACAAGCCAATTGGGAAAGAGCTACCAACAAAGGATGTTACGTTCGAAGAAGGTAATTCAATGTTTAAGATTCAGTACTACAGAAAGGACAAGCCAATTGGGAAAGGGCTACCAACAAAGGGTGTTGTGTTTGAAGAAAGTAATTCAATGTTTAAGATTCAGTACTAGAGAAAGGACAAGCCAATTGGGAAAGAGCAACCAACAAAGGATGTTGCGTTCGAAGAAGGTAATTCAATGTTGAAGATTCAGTACTACAGAAAGGACAAGCCAATTGGGGAAGGGCTACCAACAAAGGGTGTTGCGTTTGAAGAAGGTAATTCAATGTTTAAGATTCAGTACTACAGAAAAGACAAGCCAATTGGGAAAGGGCTACCAACAAAGGGTGTTGTGTTCGAAGAAGGTAATTCAATGTTGAAAATTCAGTACTAGAGAAAGGACAAGCCAATTGGGAAAGGGCTACCAACAAAGGGTGTTGCGTTCGAAGAAGGTAATTCAATGTTTAAGATTCAGTACTACGGAAAGGACAAGCCAATTGGGAAAGGGCTACCAACAAAGGGTGTTGTGTTCGAAGAAAGTAATTCAATGTTGAAAATTCAGTACTAGAGAAAGGACAAGCCAATCGGGAATGGGCTACCGAACAAAGGGTGTTGCGTTTGAATAAGGTAATTCAATGTTGAAGATTCAGTACTACAGAAAGGACAAGCCAATTGGGAAAGGGCTACCAAACAACGGGTGTTGTGTTCGAAGAAAGTAATTCAATGTTGAAAATTCAGTACTACAGAAAGGACAAGCCAATTGGGAAAGGGCTACCAACAAAGGATGTTGCGTTCGAAGAAGGTAATTCAATGTTTAAGATTCAGTACTAGCGAAAGGACAAGCCAATTGGGAAAGAGCTACAAACAAAGGGTGTTGTGTTCAAAGAAGGTATTTCAATGTTGAATATTCAGTACTACAGAAAGGACAAGCCAATTTGGAAAGGGCTACCAACAAAAGGTGTTGTGTTTGAAGAAGGTAATTCAATGTTTAAGATTCAGTACTACAGAGAGGACAAGCCAATTGGGAAAGGGCTACCAACAAAGGGTGTTGCGTTCGAAGAAGGTAATTCAATGTTGAAAATTCAGTACTACAGAAAGGACAAGCCAATTGGGAAAGGGCTACCGAACAAAGGGTGTTGTGTTCAAAGAAGGTAATTCAATGTTGAAAATTCAGTACTAGAGAAAGGACAAGCCAATTGGGAATGGGCTACCGAATAAAGGGTGTTGCGTTCGAAGAAGGTAATTCAATGTTGAAGATTCAGTACTACAGAAAGGACAAGCCAATTGGGAAAGGGCTACCAACAAAGGGTGTTGTGTTTGAAGAAAGTAATTCAATGTTTAAGATTCAGTACTACAGAAAGGACAAGCCAATTAGGAAAGGGCTACCGAACAAAGGGTGTTGTGTTCAAAGAAGGTAATCCAATGTTGAAAATTCAGTACTACAGAAAGGACAAGCCAATTGGGAATGGGCTACCGAACAAAGGGTGTTGCGTTCGAAGAAGGTAATTCAATGTTGAAGATTCAGTACTAGAGAAAGGACAAGCCAATTGGGAAAGGGCTACCAACAAAGGGTGTTGCGTTTGAAGAAGGTAATTCAATGTTGAAAATTCAGTACTACAGAAAGGACAAGCCAATTGGGAAAGGGCTACCGAACAAAGGGTGTTGTGTTCAAAGAAGGTAATTCAATGTTGAAAATTCAGTACTAGAGAAAGGACAAGCCAATTGGGAATGGGCTACCGAACAAAAGGTGTTGCGTTCGATGAAGGTAATTCAATGTTGAAGATTCAGTACTAGAGAAAGGACAAGCCAATTGGGAAAGGGCTACCAACAAAGGGTGTTGTGTTTAAAGAAGGTAATTCAATGTTGAAAATTCAGTACTACAGAAAGGACAAGCCAATTGGGAAAGGGCTACCAACAAAGGGTGTTGTGTTTGAAGAAAGTAATTCAATGTTTAAGATTCAGTACTACAGAAAGGACAAGCCAATTGGGAAAGGGCTACCGAACAAAGGGTGTTGTGTTCAAAGAAGGTAATTCAATGTTGAAAATTCAGTACTAGAGAAAGGACAAGCCAATTGGGAATGGGCTACCGAACAAAGGGTGTTGCGTTCGAAGAAGGTAATTCAATGTTGAAAATTCAGTACTACAGAAAGGACAAGCCAATTGGGAAAGGGCTACCAACAAAGGGTGTTGCGTTTGAAGAAGGTAATCCAATGTTGAAAATTCAGTACTACAGAAAGGACAAGCCAATTGGGAAAGGGCTACCAACAAAGGGTGTTGTGTTTGAAGAAGGTAATTCAATGTTTAAGATTCAGTACTACAGAAAGGACAAGCCAATTGGGAAAGGGCTACCGAACAAAGGGTGTTGTGTTCAAAGAAGGTAATTCAATGTTGAAAATTCAGTACTAGAGAAAGGACAAGCCAATTTGGAAAGGGCTACCAACAAAGGGTGTTACGTTTGAAGAAGGTAATTCAATGTTGAAAATTTAGTACTACAGAAAGGACAAGTCAATTGGGAAAGGGCTACCAACAAAGGGTGTTGTGTTCGAAGAAGGTAATTCAATGTTGAAAATTCAGTACTACAGAAAGGACAAGCCAATTGGGAAAGAGCTACCAACAAAGGATGTTGCGTTCGAAGAAGGTAATTCAATGTTTAAGATTCAGTACTAGCGAAAAGACAAACCAATTGGGAAAGGGCTACAAACAAAGGGTGTTGTGTTCAAAGAAGGTAATTCAATGTTGAAGATTCAGTACTACAGAAAGGACAAGCCAATTGGGAAAGAGCAACCAACAAAGGATGTTGCGTTCGAAGAAGGTAATTCAATGTTGAAAATTCAGTACTAGAGAAAGGACAAGCCAATTGGGAAAGGGCTACCAACAAAGGGTGTTGCGTTTGAAGAAGGTAATTCAATGTTTAAGATTCAGTACTACAGGAAGGACAAGCCAATTGGGAAAGGGTTAGCAACAAAGGGTGTTGCGTTCAAAGAAAGTAATTCAATGTTGGAAATTCAGTACTAGAGAAGGGACAAGCCAATTGGGAAAGGGCTACCGAACAAAGGGTGTTGCGTTCGAAGAAGGTAATTCAATGTTGAAAATTCAGTACTACAGAAAGGACAAGCCAATTGGGAAAGGGCTACCGAACAAAGGGTGTTGCGTTCGAAGAAGGTAATTCAATGTTGAAAATTCAGTACTACAGAAAGGACAAGCCAATTGGGAAAGGGCTACCGAACAAAGGGTGTTGCGTTCGAAGAAAGTAATTCAATGTTGAAGATTCAGTACTAGAGAAAGGACAAGCCAATTGGGAAAGGGCTACCAACAAAGGGTGTTGTATTCGAAGAAGGTAATTCAATGTTGAAGATTCAGTACTACAGAAAGGACAAGCCAATTGGGAAAGAGCTACCAACAAAGGATGTTGCGTTCGAAGAAGGTAATTCAATGTTGAAGATTCAGTACTAGAGAAAGGACAAGCCAATTGGGAAAGGGCTACCAACAAAGGGTGTTGTATTCGAAGAAGGTAATGCAATTTTGGAAATTCAATAATAAAGGACAATGAGTCTATTCACAAGGAACTACCAACAAAGGATATTGCATTTGAAAAAGATGATCAAAAACTAGAAATGCAATAAAGAAATGAGAACCCCATTGGCAAAGAGCTGCTAACTAAGGATTTTGCGATGGAGGAAAGTAATCCAGTGTTGAAAATTTAAAAAATGAAGAAAGGAAAAGAAGCTCGTCGAGGGGCTACCAACCAAGGATATTGTGCTCAAAAAAGTAATGCAATATTTGAAATTCAATAAGTGAGAAAGGAGAAGAAGCCAATTGACAACTACTAAAAAATGTGTTGTGTTTGAAGAGGGTAATTCAATGTTGGAAATTCAGTACTAGAGAAGGGACAAGCCAATTGGGAAAGGGCTACCAACAAAGGGTGTTGTGTTCGAAGAAAGTAATTCAATGTTGAAAATTCAGTACTACAGAAAGGACAAGCCAATTGGGAAAGAGCTACCAACAAAGGATGTTGCGTTCGAAGAAGGTAATTCAATGTTTAAGATTCAGTACTAGCGAAAGGACAAGCCAATTGGGAAAGGGCTACAAACAAAGGGTGTTGTGTTCAAAGAAGGTAATCCAATGTTGAAAATTCAGTACTAGAGAAAGGACAAGCCAATTGGGAAAGGGCTACCAACAAAGGGTGTTGCGTTCAAAGAAGATAATTCAATGTTGAAAATTCAGTACTACAGAAAGGACAAGCCAATCGGGAAAGAGCAACCAACAAAGGATGTTGCGTTCGAAGAAGGTAATTCAATGTTGAAAATTCAGTACTACAGAAAGGACAAGCCAATTGGGAAAGGGCTACCAACAAAGGGTGTTGCGTTTGAAGAAGGTAATTCAATGTTTAAGATTCAGTACTACAGGAAGGACAAGCCAATTGGGAAAGGGCTACCAACAAAGGGTGTTGCGTTCAAAGAAAGTAATTCAATGTTGGAAATTCAGTACTAGAGAAGGGACAAGCCAATTGGGAAAGGGCTACCGAACAAAGGGTGTTGCGTTCGAAGAAGGTAATTCAATGTTGAAAATTCAGTACTACAGAAAGGACAAGCCAATTGGGAAAGGGCTACCGAACAAAGGGTGTTGCGTTCGAAGAAAGTAATTCAATGTTGAAGATTCAGTACTAGAGAAAGGACAAGCCAATTGGGAAAGGGCTACCAACAAAGGGTATTGTATTCGAAGAAGGTAATTCAATGTTGAAGATTCAGTACTAGAGAAAGGACAAGCCAATTGGGAAAGAGCTACCAACAAAGGATGTTGCGTTCGAAGAAGGTAATTCAATGTTGAAGATTCAGTACTAGAGAAAGGACAAGCCAATTGGGAAAGGGCTACCAACAAAGGGTGTTGTATTCGAAGAAGGTAATGCAATTTTGGAAATTCAATAATAAAGGACAATGAGTCTATTCACAAGGAACTACCAACAAAGGATATTGCATTTGAAAAAGATGATCAAAAAATAGAAATGCAATAAAGAAATGAGAACCCCATTGGCAAAGAGCTGCTAACTAAGGATTTTGCGATGGAGGAAAGTAATCCAGTGTTGAAAATTTAAAAAATGAAGAAAGGAAAAGAAGCTCGTCGAGGGGCTACCAACCAAGGATATCGTGCTCAAAAAAGTAATGCAATATTTGAAATTCAATAAGTGAGAAAGGAGAAGAAGCCAATTGACAACTACTAAAAAATGTGTTGTGTTTGAAGAGGGTAATTCAATGTTGAATATTCAATAATGAAGAATGGTCAAAAAGCTGCTTGGTGAGGGGCTACCAACAAGAGATATTGTGTTTGAAAAAAGCAATTAAATGCTGGAATTTAGATAATAAAGATAGGAAAACCAACCACTACGAGGAGCTACTAACAAAGGATGTTGCTTTCGAAAAGGTTGTTCAATATTGGAAATTCAATAATAAGAAATGGAAACAAGCCAAACAAGCTACCAACAAAAGATGTTGCTTTCGAAGAAAGTGTTGAAAATTGAATAATGAAGAATTGACAACTAGCCGCTTGGCGAGGAGCTACCGACAAAGGATGATGCGTTCGAAGTTATTAATTCAATATTGGAAATGCTTTAATAAGGAAACAGGAACGAGCCAATCAGCATTGAGTTAACAACAAAGGATATTGCGTTTAAAGTATGTGATTCAGTACTGAAAATTCAATATTCATGAAAGGGGAACATGCCAAACGGTATTGAGCTGCCAAGAAAAGATATTTCGTTCAATATTGAAAATCCAATGAAGGAAGGAGAAAAAGTCAATTGGCGTAGAGCTACCAACGGGGGATGCTGCATTCGAACTGGGTAACACAATGTTGAAAATTGTATTATGAAGAAAGGGGAACAAGCCAATTGATTAGAAGCTACCAACAAAAGATGTTGCACTTGAAGTGGGTAATTCAATATATGAAATCCAGAAATGAGGAGAGGAGAAAATGCTGATTGGCGTGGAGCTACAAAACAAATGATGTTGCGTTCGAAGAGGGTCATTCAGTATTGAAAATTCAATCTTGGAAAAAGGGGAAACAAGCCAGTTGGTGTAGATTTACCAACAAAAGATAATGCGTTCGAAGTAGGTAACTCAATATTGAAAATTCAATAATGAAGCAATCGGAAACAAGCCATTTTAGGTGTAGCTAACAAAAGAAGATGTTGCGTTCGAAGAAGGAAATTCAACATTGAAAATTCAATAATGGTGAAAGGGGGAAAAGCCGATCGTTGTGGAGCTACCAATCAAGGATTTTGCATCTGAAGTGGGTGATTCAATATTGAAAATTCAATAATGGATAAAGGGGACTGTGCTTATCGTCATAGAGCTATCAGCAATTGATGTTGTGTTCGAAATAGGTAACTCACTATTGAAAATTCAATAATGAAGAAAGGGAAACAAGCCGATTGTAAATGGAGATAAGTAGTTTACGTATTCAATGAAAGGGTCGTTGAAGTGAAAACTGCATTCTAGAAGTCAAATTCCCGTCTTCAATATCCGTGCTGTTCACGTCATTTAAGACACAACTCACCTATTGTGAGTTAGAATCACTCTGATATGGATCAATTGAAGATAAAAGAATGTGGAACTTGAATGGGACTCAGTGTTGTAAATTCAGTGTTTCTCTCTGAATATAGAGTGTTATTGATATGGTAGTGCGGAAATTCAATATTTTGTTTCATTTGAAACCAATATTAGGTTATTTTCAAGTGCTTATATGTAAATGTAGCCATCTTAGCCATGAATAAATGGTCCGTGTTGTAAGAACATTTTTGCGTTTGTTGAAAAAAATGATTTATCAACACTGATGTTACAGAACATTAAGTCAAGTATCAACAGACTATACACAAAAAGAGCTTTTAGCTGAAGAGGCATAATACGTGTAATGGAATGTGTGGAATGTGTGGAATGTGAATGCAGAAACCTTGTTTATCACAAACCAGTGAAGAAGAATCGTTACAGTGAGTAGCAGTGGAAATGAGAATCGACAGAGAAAGAAGAAATAACTGAAAATGAAGAATCAGGAGAAGAAATATTCTCTCCTTGCAATCTAATTTCCACTGGCGTATGGTGCTTTGTATATGGGATGTGTTGTGTGCTATGCATGCAAAAAAAAGTGAAATATCCGCCTATAACATGCAATAGACAGTAGAAGTCTATTGGCGGCAATGTAGGGAAGGTGCTGTCGAAGTGCCTTAGAAATTCATTGTATACTTCTATCTGAATTTTATTTACTCCGTCCCCAAAAAATCACCCAGGGCTAACTTTTAATTTTCATATTGGCTGAAATGAGAACAGATCTTTTGGGACTTTGCACCGAACAGATGTGGGTACCTGCCGATTATTGGTGTGTCTTTACTTTCACCACCTTCTTCCTCTCTCATTGGACATGGAAGACCTTTTTTTTTTATCAACGTCAAGGCTGTGTCAAAATGCCTTTTGGGTACCCAACTTCCTTTATGTAACTTTAAATTCCCCTACATTTTAATTACTGGGTCGGTCAAAAACTACAATGAAAAAAAACAATATGAAGGAATTTCTACACTTTTTCTGAACGCGAGGCAAAATCGTCAACTCAACGCTGAAAGAAGAATCGGCGAACTTCACGAATTCAATTCTACAGAACTCATCAAGAAAACATTTTCTCTCCGACTGAAATCAATGAAAAAATATTTCTATCTCTACGGACCAAAAATCTTGCCAGACACTACTCTTTGAAAATAGACGCTTGATAACTGGAATTATTCGATTTTAAGTTTTTCCCTCGGTGGTGCGACTTCTTCACAGCTTATTTTTTCTATATTTTCCGTTCTGACAGACTCCGTTAATTAAAGTTAAAGATGTATGGGAAAATAATGTAGTTCTTAATTTCCATCTCATTTGTCCAATTCAAGGTGGCCCATTATAGTAGGTAATCGAAAACTGATACCATTTAACGAAGACTTTCAATTTCACAATTTTTAAAACATGATTAGTTGTGAGTTAAAAATGATCTCAACGGTTCTCATTCGCCTATTCTCTTCTCCGTCAAACATCGTCATGCGACAGAGACAGAACATTTTTGTCAATATATTTGGCAACGGGAGAGAGAATGGATTCTAACCTTTTTCGATTTTGTGTTGATAAATAATGCTCTTTGAAATTGGATAGAACCAACTTTTCTTGATTGCTGAGCAAGGGGGAAACACTCTTCATGGCTTGAAAGGGAAGATTGCTTAGAGCTGTTTTTACTATGGAAGCATAATTTTGTATTATAACATGTAAAGAATAAGAAGTGATTACATGATTAGACACATACATACGAAATCGTAGACTGTTATGCAGTTTAGTTAAGGTTGGCATGCTTTGTTGGTATTCTGATGAGCATAAGGCAACGAGTACGTCTTCAAAAGTTGTCTTGGCCAAATGTAATTCCTTTAGTTTAAGGATTAGATTACATAATTTTAGCACTGTGGACTCATGTACATATTCAAAGAGGTGTATATCACAAATACTATTCCAAATGCATAACTAACTTTTTGCATATATATATATATATATATATATATATATATATATATATATATATATATATATATATATATATACTGGGATACACCAAAAGTCAGTGCCACCTACATTATGTTCATTCTTAGGTGAAGTTACCCATGTGCATAATTTTGCAGCTGGTAGGGTACAGCTGTCTCTATGATGTTTAGAGATACCTAAATTGATCTGACTTCGAACAAGTACCACCTATCCTATGTTCATACTATGATCAAGTTACCCTTCTACAAAAATTTGAGGCACAGAATCTACCCCAATTAGATTTGAAAATGGAAAAATCACCTCTTTTTTCAATGCCAAAATTTACCTGACCTTTACAGGTCATCAGAGTTCATCGTCATCTATCCTATCATCATCATCAGTCTTTCAACATCAGTCGTTGGACATTATTATATAATTATGTCATGTGCACATTGCATGGTTCTCAATTTGTAGATATGATTGGCCAACGTGGCAGGGCATGGCCCATTACTCCCCAAGGTTTGCACACTGAAAATTATATCGACCGTTCCTGCTGGGTCCTCGGTACCATGAGGCCTAGCCACATCACTTGCTTTGGGTGGGGTTGATGTGCTCCAAGGGCGACTGCCCAAACACTACACCAAGAGAGTGTCTGTTCCTGCTGAGTCTTCGGACCCAAGAGACTCAGCCGCATCACTTGGGTGGGGATGATGTGCTCCGAAAGTGACTACCCAAACCCTTCACCAAGAAAACACCAGTTCCTACTGAGCCATCGGTCCAACAGCGACCATTTGAACATCCATTCTATATTCATCATCATATTACCCTTTTATACACATTTGCAGGCCGTAGCCTGGAGCTATCTCCCTTAGATTTGAAAATGCCAAAATTGACCTGACCTTAAATTGATTGAAGTCACCAGAGATCAACACTACCAATCCCATATTCATCCTGGAGTGGAATTCCACTTGTACTCAAATTTATATAGATGTATGTGTATGCGTGGGTGTGCGTGTGTGTGCATGTGTGTGCTAACTCCTGTAAAGGTTGACAATGAGTGTAACAACTTTCGACAGTTATTACTACCTTGGTTGTAGTTATGGGAGAGTGGTCTATTCACTTCCTCTCTTCTCTGTCAAACATCATGAAATGCCAGAAACAAAACATTGTCCTTACCATGGAACAGCCCGAGCCGAAATCTAGGTTTAAACAAAAAAAATATAGAAATCAACAAATAAATACGTGAATAATGTGAAATGTCACAAATACACGGATGCTACTTGAAATCCGTGGATATATTTGAATTTCTTTGAAACTCTTCTCTGAGAAAAATTTCTTGTGAATTTGTTTCAGTTGAAGAGTCAATGGCTCCAGAGGCAGGAGAGGAGGCATTTTATCACTATTTTTCAACCCTGAGTTGGAGAGTCAAGTATCATGGACAGCAAACTGAGAAATAACACTTTCCATTGTATAATTCTGTTAAATTCGGAAAGGACAAGATAAAGGGAGGATTTATAACATGGGACATAACTTGTAATGCTGTGTAGGGAGTATTTTCTTCAGCAAAAATATAACTCTCCTTTCCCATTGGAAGAGTCTAGTGTTATGACCAGCAGACCAAGAAGATCAAATGTTTGTTATTAGAGTAGTTTCGATAGAAATTTGTATTCGATTACGTCAGTACTGCAATAATCTACAATCTTCCCTGTTTCTCTAAAATAGATAATCACTTTAGGGACACGCTGTTTATAACTGAGTGATGGTGTGTGGATGTATGCATATATGTGTGCGTGTATGTTTGTGTGTGTGTGTGTGTGTGTGCGTGTGCGTGCGTGAGTGTGTGTGTGTGTGTGTGTTCAAATCCTAATACTTGTTATACTCTCATAAAATCCTATGTTTTTAAAAGTAACCAACCCAAAAGCTCGTATTTCAGAAGTGTAAGTACTTCTCAGTGTTCGCTATCGGCAAGGATAATGCTGATGTCAATCAAAATTGTTACCATTAGATAGTGTGTTCTCGCTTATTTACCTGCCATTTTGAGTGCCAGAAAACTCAGTCTTACCATATCGTCCCTGGGGGCCTTATTATAACTGGGCTTGGTCTTGTGTTGTGTGTGTGTGTGGGGGGGGTTATCTAAACATTAGAGGCGCCTTGTCTAAGAGCGATACTAAAATCTTATAACAAGGTAGTTCGTTGTGTTCGAGCCTGCCTCGTTTTCGTCTTGCCATCACTATCTCAGTACAGACGTTCTTTGTCTTGGCAAACGATACCCACTTACACAGAGAGTATTTATCAATTAGATAGTGAGACGACTCTATCATCACCAAATGTAATTGGCGTGGAACAGAAGACATTTTTCCAGAGACACGTGATAGTCTCTATACACAGAAATTTATACCCTTACACTGGTCATGGCTTCAGCCTCCGTACTCTACATATCACATTTCTCTGTCTTTGTGAAATGAACTTAAAGGTGATGAATACTCGAAGTGGCGTCACTCATGTCAACCTGCAATATTTTATTCGTGACTTTTTTTTACATTAGAGCGAAGAGAATACAGGTTGTTTCAGCTGGACCTTGACCTCGACCCAGTAAATCTACTCTCCGTACCGAAAACCACTCTCCCAGTGATGTCTCTAAGTTCAAGAACCAGAGAAGCAACGTGGGACACTATATCACATTTATAAGCCAATGGGGGAAATAATTTTAATTCTATTTCCTATTTTTTCAACTTTGATTAATCAATTTTAATATGGTCTATAATTTGATGGATAACAGTCGCAATAAAAAAAATATAAACTAATACAGAAAAACAGCCTTCCAATTCTTTGAGGACCTTAGATATGCTTAGGCAAGCAATATGATGATTCTATATGTATTTATTTGATATGTGTTACTGATCATAAAAGTAAAATTCTCGTTTATTTTTTTATTTATACAATAAAACTTATGTGTTATTTGATTTGCATATAATTCTATTTGCCATTGTTAGTGAATTCTATTGCGGACGTTTGTTTGATCTTGTGTAGTTATACGTACTCACAGATTAAGGTTTTTCATAGACAGCTGTCTTCGGATGACATAATAATCTATCTATCTATCTCTTTCTGTCTATATATATATATATATATATATATATATATATATATATATATATATATATATATATATATATATATAATTATGTCATCCTCAGACAGCTGTTTTATTGTATTACAGCTCTTCAGTGTGGCTATAGACTATCCATTATCCCATCCAGTAGCACGAGGCCGGATCGAAACCTTAGCTTCAGACTATATATATATACACATATATATATATATATATATATATATATATATATATATATATATATATATATATATGTGTGTGTGTGTGTGTGTGTGTGTATTTGTCTTTTCCACCACATTAAAACTAAGTCCATTTTTATATTTTATGGTTTATTCATAAACTCATTGGTTTATACAGAAATTCATGTTCTATTCTCAAAGCAAAAATTCTATTTGTATCTAGATGTAAAAATATGATATTTCAAGATTATCATTATTAGTAAAAGTAATATTGAGACTTATCAATATATCTAGTAAGTAATTATCATCATTCCCTTCATGTATATTCATGTATGTGTTTTTTTCAACAGAAATGCTATTTGAAGATGTTATTATTAACTAGAATTACAAATAGATTTGTTTAGCAAATACCCAACACACACATAAAAGCATACACATAAATATACACATATATTTTGTGTTTCTCTCGTCATTCTTTACTCAGTATGAAGGTGTTTTTATATGCAAAGAAATTTTTCATTTTGTATTATTATTCAAGTCATTTCTGCATATATAATCACACTTGACCATATTTACATATTCATATCTATATGATTATATATCATCTTCTATCTGATCTTGTATTTACTTCTTTTGTTGTTTTTGTTTAGGTATTCATGAATTGGTGTAATTGATTTTTTTCATATTGATTTGATAACATTTGAAGTGTCTGTATGTACATTGACAGGTTTATGCAGTTGTTTACATATTTATTATATGTATATCACTTTGAGTTCCTTCTGCCTAAAAATGAACCAACCTTCTTTTAATTTAGTTTGGTTAACTATACCACTCATTACCAAAGGCATCACTAATTATTCGATAGATAAACCAAACGATATTAGACACGTTGTCATGTGTTTCTTTAACTAATCAGTTATTTCCTATATTAAATTCTAATGTATAGGAATAACTAAATAACTAACCCTCTCCTTAACATATCCCACTCTATAAAGATCATACGTTGTAATCTATTCGTATTAGTATGGAGCATATGTATATATGTGTATGTAAGTAGTGTGTGTGTGTGTGTGTGTTGGATGTATGTATGTTTCTGTTTGTGACGTATATACATATGTCTTTATGAGTGTGTGCATGTGGCATGTATATATGTTCGGGTGCTTTTGTGTATATGTGCTTGTGTATGTCCATTTGTCATATATGTTTGTGTATGCTCCATTTGTATTTGTTCCAAGTATGTATATGCATGCTAGTATGTGTACGGATATGTACAATATATGCTATTATTTGTATGCACTTGTAGCAAGTTTGTGTATGTAAATGCATTTGTCATATGCATGTTAGTCTATAAATGTATGTAATAACTTGTACATATGAGTACATAGAATTATGCATTTTTGCATGAGATATGAGTATATGAAGTACATATGTTGTATGTGTGTTTGTATGTAGTGTGCAGTTATTTGTATCTCAGTGATGCTTATGTATATGAGTGTAAGTGTTTGCGAACATGTGCGAATATGCCCGTGCATATTTGGCATATGCGTACGTATGCGTATGTACAATGTATATGTGTATGTGATGTGTATATATATATATGTTTGTGTATATATGTATGTACGTGAGTATACAGTGTTGTATTTGGTATGTGTTTATGTGTATGTGTGTGAATATGTGACATGTGTGTGCATGTGTGTATGTGTGGGTGTTGTAGAGAAGCGGTTACGAGTATAAAACCGCAACACAAAGTCCCTGAAGAGGATGAGGAGGGGGAGAAGCAGGGAGGGGTAAGTAAAAGCTTAGGGCATGAAACATAAAGATTTCTGCCGAAGAAAAACGGCTGAACTCGGGTGCCGAATGAAAAAAAAAAAAAAAAAGACAGGCAAGAAAGTAAGAGGTGGAATTGAATTCACGTTCGAGTGTCTGTGGGTAGATTTGGTTAAGTGCCGCTTATGGCCGCTTCAGGCAACTCCCATGAGTGTTTCCTGACACAGTTATTCCATCCATAAGAATAAAAAGCAACAGGCATTTTACGAGAATGAAGTAGATGAAAATAGGCGAACCCATTTTTGTGTGCATGTCGACTTTATATCTCATCAAACAAACATACGTATCAAATGACTAGTAGAACAACGAGACTAAGAATCCGAGAAATGACTCGAAAGACTTAATTATTGCTCTTTACCTTTTGCAGCAAAGGGCCGTTGTTGCAGACCGACGAGTTGAAACTTTTCGTCTGGCCAACGGATAAGAGCCGTCTTTGAAAGCTAGTGAGTAAGTATGTGCGAAGCATCCCATTAGGGAACACCTCCAGGAATTGATCAGTGGTTGTAAAGATCGAATGAAAGATTGTTCCATTGTGGTGGAGAATCACCGACCTCAACCTTTTCGTTCGAGTGCTTTCGCTAACGCAGTCAGCTTAATCAAATACAGTTGAAGGGTGTCAATTGCGACTTGTTAAACGTGTTTTGGTTCTGGTGTTTGCATCCCTGACATATAAATAGGTCTGTCATTGTCGCAGGTAGTCACTGATAAAAAGTGTGCAGCGTTGTGTAAAGAGGAATGAACGATGGGGATTGGTTAAAGGGGATGAAAAGAGACGGTTTAGAATGCCACAAAAAGGCGGGTTAAAGAATGGGCGGCAATGGGCAAGAAAAAAAGAAAACACTGATAATAAAATGAAAACAAAAACAGAATAGACAGATAGTGAGAGAGATAAATCAAGATAGATAGTAATAAAGGTAAATTGAGATAGATAAAAATAGATTGAGAGACTGGAAAGATACATTGAGATAGATAGTGAGAGAGATGAATTAAGATAGAGATGAAATAGATTGTGAGAGAGATTAACTGAAAGAGATGGCTAGAGAGAGGTGATTTGAGATGGATAGAATTGAATTGAGAAGTTGGGAGAGGTGAATTGAGGTAGAAATAAATTGAGAGATGAATTGTGCGAGATAAAATTTAATTGAGAGTGGTATATGAATCGAGATATATGGAAATAAACAGAGAGTAAGGTAAATTGAGATAGTGAGAGAGGTTAATTGAAATGGATAGAGAGAGAGAGATGAATTGAGATGAATAGTGAGTGGTGTGAATAGAGATCGCTAGAAATGAATTGAGATGAATAGGAATGAATTGAGAGATGAATAGATAGATAGTGATTTGAGTGAATTGACATAGACAGGAATGAATTGAGAAAGAGAGATGAATTGATCTGATAGTAAGGGAGGTGAATTGAAATAGAAATAGTAGTGAGAGAGATGAATGGAGTTAGATATAGATATGAATTGACATAGATAGATAGATAGATAGAGAGAGAGAGATGAATGGAGATAGAGACATGAATTGCGATAGATAGATAGATAGAGGGATGGATTGAGATAGAAATGAGATATATAGTGAGAAGTGAATTGAGATAGATAGAAAGGTTAATTGAGATAGATAGTAAGAGAGATGAATTGTGATAGATAGTGAGAGAGATGAATTGAGATAGATAGAGAGTTCACAGTAGTGCTGTGGTTCACAGTTTCACACAGGTTGCCCGGTAGTTATCACTGAAGGCTGAGTGACATGAAGAGTCCTCGTGTCTTCAACCCTTCTCTCATCTCGTACCTCTGCCATCATTTGTGTGTGTGTGTGTGTGTGTGTGTGTGTGTGTGTGTGCTTTTTGTTGTTGTCTTTTCAATCCCTCCTTTTACCCCTACCTAGTTCCTCCAATCTTGCCGTCAGTGTTTTTGCTACGGTTCTTGGTGCGTCTTATTACTGGTACTATCCCAGATTTTCATGTTCCACACCTTCTTTAGTTCTCTTGCCATGTCCTGGTATTTTTTTCCAGTTTTTCCCCCTCTTTCGTCTTTAATCAATGGTCTACAGGTACGGTCAGATCTAACATTTGGCAGGTTAACTCTTCTTGTCCACGATTACTAGACCTTCCTGCTTGGATGGGTCGGTCCCTTTGAATGTCAAAGTTCTCAAGTAATTTCTGGTTTCCATTCTCCAGGGCTGTCTCAGGTTTGTGCTGGTACCACTTCTCCATATTTCATTCGTTTACTCAGTTCCCAGTGTATTACCGTTGTTACGCTATTGTGTCTATGTTTTTTTCTTCTTTTAGGCTAGTTAACTACATTCACTAGTCATGTGTTTTACTGTTTCATCTCTTTCCCCACATGGGCGGCACTTGCCGCTTGTCAGCATTCTGTCAATTTTTATTTTGATATGGTTTGTCCGGATGCATTTATTTTGGGCTGAAATTATGAGCAATCATGCTTCTCTCTTCAGGTTTATTTTCGTAACCATGTTCATCATTTCTCGTCTGCCACCTCCTGTATCCGTCTTTTAAATTCTCTGTATAGTTTTTCCTGTTCCATTTTTTTTCTTGTTTGCTGTGCTGTTCCATCGTTTTCTACTTTTTCGTTGTTCGTTGCGCTACTTCGGGCACTCTTTATTATGTTTTCACTGTTTGCTTGTGCATACTCTTCTAGACCTGCTTTGGCTCTCTGGATACAATACTCTATGCTGATGAGTCCTCTGCTGCCTTCTTTTCTCTTCACACACAGTCTATCCGTATCATCTCTGGGGTGTAAGGCTTTTTGCATTGTCATAAGCTTCCCTGTTCGCCGGCCCATTGACTGGAATTCTTCCTTTGTCCACCAAAGGAATGGTCCCGTGCATCTTACTACTGATACGGCCCATGTGTTCATTCCTTTTATAAGGTATTCTCTTCTTATTTTCGCCATTTTTTCACGATTTATCGTGTCACATTCAAGAACTCCATGGTATTTGCATTGGTCTTGTGCGGTCAGTGCTCTAATCTTTTTGTTTTCCGGAAGTTCGATTCCTCCCACCGCTGCAATTATTGTGCATTGCTATTATTGCATATTTTTCTATTCGAAACTACATCCCAATGTCATCATTGTATTCCTTCACTTTGTTGAACAACGTCTCGATCTCTCCCCTGTTTTTTTTAAATAATTTTATATCGCCCATGTGCATTAGGTGGTTGACTTTTCCCTTTGTTTTGGAGAATTGGTATCCTTTGCTGTTTTTTTTAGGATTCTATAGGGTGGTATCATAGTTAGAACAAAAAAAACAAAAAAACAAAAAAACAAAAAAAACAATGGAGACAGTGAGTCTCCCTAGAAGATCCCCTTTTTTATACTTACCCCTGTTGAATTTCCTCCACTGACTTTCCAGTTTTTCATAGAGTTGGCGATGAGTCTCCCCACTGTTTCACTGATCTTGAACATTCTGCGGCATTCAAGTATCCAGCTGTGTGGAATCATGTCATATGCTTTCCCATAGTCTATCCATCCCCTACAAGGTTTGTCTTTCTTTTTTTTCCACTTTTTTAAAGATCATCTGGTCGATGTAGAGCAAGTCATTCGCCCCCTTGGTACCTCTCCTGCATCCTTTCTGTTCTTCTGGTAATAGTTCCCTTCTTTCCATGGATGTATATTTTCTCTCCGCCATTTGTCCGGTCAGGATTTTCCACATGAGTAATTGGTCTATGATTGCTTGCCTGGTCCCATTTTTCAGGCTCCTTTTGGATAAGGGTGGTTCTGCCTCTGGTCATTAATTCTGGTACCTCACCTTCATTTAGGGCAACTTTGGAGTGAACCTATCATGTAGTCTGGTGATTTCTTGAACCATTATCCGTGGATCCTGTCAGGTCCTGGCACTCTCCAGCAGGCAATTTCCCTGAGAGTGTGTTTCAATGTAGTTTCATTCAATGCTATTGGTTCTCCATTGTCTACGTATTTGAATTTTTCTTTTCATGTTCTCTAGCTATTCTGGGGTTTTATTGCGTCTTTTCGGGTGTCCCCATATGCTGTTCCAGTAGTTCTTGGTCTCTGTGGCATCTGGCTTTATTTTCTGTTTTCATTCTCCTTTCAGATCTTGGTAAAACTTTCTCTCGTTGTTTTGGAATGTGCGGTTTAGTGTGTATTTGCCAGTTATTTGTCTGTATCTCTTCAGCCTTGCTACCTTGGCTAGTGTCGTCTGATGTATCTCTTCCACTGTCGCAGGGATACCTTTTTGTGTTATCTTGTATTTTTCCCATAGTCTCACACGTGATCTGTTCATATGTGGTACTACTTCACATCTCTGTCTTTCTAATCTGGTTTCCCAGTTGGGTTTTCCACAACTATTATTATTAGGGGTTCTTTCTTGTGTTGGGATAAGTTCCGTTACCATTTTCGCTCCAGCGTAGATTAGGTTGTTGTGCTCCGATAGGCTGTTCGTTTCGATATGCAGGAGGCAGTTGACATGTTTGGTTGCTTCTCTGAGTTTCTTTCTGTCCTTTTCTCTAAGAGTTGGGAGAGTCGCTTTTCTTCTCGTTTGATTTTTTTCAAAGTTAGTATCTGAGTTTTCTCCTCCTCCTCTGTTGGGGTATCGTTGTCTTTCTCCGGTGAGTACCTTTCTTTTTTTTGTTTGGGTTTCAATTTTGTCTCTTACAAACTTGGTTTTGTCGAGAGATTCTTCTTCTGGTAAGGTGCTGTCTTCTCTTTCTATTTCATTGCGGATCTCTTGTAGTTTAGTCTCTGAGAGCCATTTGATTTTCCAGAGTTTGTTTTACTTGATCAGCCAGATACTGGCTTGATACCTCCACGGCGGATTTTTCCCTCCGTATTTTGAGCATGCGTTTCTTATAACACCGCTCAGATAGTTTGCTTTTGAAGTAGCAATACATTACTTACCTGTTCTCCTCACTTGATCATTCTCTCTACTTGATCTGGCTAACTACCACTCGGCGACGGCCGTGCTCCTTCTGGGTGTCATTAGTGGAGCATGAACTGGGTCATTGGCCAACAGTAGCTTGGTAACGACTTTGTCCCTCCTGATGTCCATTTAGGATACATGAGCCGGAGTTTTGGTCAGCAGTCACGAGATGACGATCGGCTCCCTCCTGGTGGCTAACAAGGGAGCACCTGCCGGTCACGACACAAAAATCTTAGATTAGTGCCCCATTTTTTAATGGTTAATTAATGGTTCATTGAATTTGTTGTACCGTCATGGTTGTTTCCTTGGTACTTCGAGGTAGCATCGGATATGAGTGGATTGATTAAAACTGATGTGGTTCAGATGTAACCTCAGAGCTCCACCTGCTCTTAGCACCACAGGTACATTATTATTATTATTATTATTATTATTATTATTATTATTATTATTAATATTTGGAATCTCACACCAGTTGCCTGGTGGTAACCGCTGGAGTTTGAGTGACAGCAAGTCTCCTCAAGTCTCCAGCCCTCCTCTCCTAGTACTCATAGGTCGCAGTAATTCTACGATTTACAGTTTCACACCGGTTGCCCAGTGGTTATCGCTGAAGGCTGAGTGACAATAAGTCTCCTCAGGTCTTCAGCTAACGTCTCCTCTCTCTTTCGCATATCATGACAGAGCTACAATTCGTTGCAGTACTTATATCTCTAGCACCTTCCTCAGTATCCGTGCAGTTCCCAGTAGTGCTGTGGTCTGTACGGTATCTATCCTTCCCCTAATCCCGATCTCCTCCAGTCTCACCCTCAGCGTTTTGGGGACAGTTCCTAGTGCGCCCACTATGACCGGTACTACCCTGGTTTTCATGTTCCACATTTTCCTTAACTCTCTTGCTAGGTCCTGGTATTTTTCCCTTTTTTCACCCTCCTTCTTTTTTACTCTATGGTCTGCAGGTACAGCAACGTCTACTATTTGGCAGGCCTTCCTTTTTTTGTCTACTATCTCTAAGTCCGGTTTTCTTGCCTGGATGAGGTGGTCAGTTTGGATGTCAAAGTCCCAGAGTAGTTTGTGGTTGTCATTCTCCAAAACTGCCTCTGGCTTGTGCTGATACCACTTTTCCACATGGCTGAATCCCATTTGATTGCTTAGTTCCCAGTGTATCATCGTTGCTACTCTATCGTGTCTATGCTTATACTTCTTCTGGGCGAGTTGGCTACATTCACTCGTTATGTGGTTTACTGTCTCATCTCTTTCACCGCACATGCGGCATTTGCTGTTTGTCTGTGTTCTGTGGATTTTTGTTTTTATGTAGTTTGTCGTTATGCTTTTGTTTTGGGCTGCCATGATGAGCAATTCTGTTTCTCTCTTAAGGTTCCCCTTTCGTAACCACGTCCATGATTTCTCGTCTGCTATATCTTGTATCCGTCTTTTAAACTCGCCGTTCAATTTTTTCCCTTCCCATCTTTCTTTTCTTGTTTGCTGTACTGTTCCATTGTTTTCTACTTTATTGCTTGTTGCACTATCTCTCGCGCTCTTTATGATTTCTTCACTATTTGTTTGCACATATCTTTCTAGGACTGTTTTAGCCCTCTGGACACAATCTTCTATGCTGATGAGCCCCCTACCACCTTCTTTTCTCTTAACGTATGGTCTATCTGTATCATCCCTAGGGTGTAATGCTTCATGCATCGTCATAAGTTTCCTTGTTTGCCTATCCATTGATTGGAGCTCTTCCTTTGTCCATCCTAGGAATGGTCCTGTATACCTAACTACTGACACAGCCCAGGTGTTCTTTCCTTTTATTAGATTTCTGCTGTTTAATTTGGTTTCTAATATTTTCCTTATCCTTCTAAGGTATTCTCTCTTTATTTTCTCCTTCATCTCTTCCCGTTTTATCGTGTCACATTCAAGGACACCTAGGTACTTGTATCGGTCTTGTGCGGTCAATGCCCTAATCTTGCTGTTGTCCTGGAGTTCAATTCCCTCAGCCATTGAAAGCCCTCCTTTATGCATCACCATGATTGCGTATTTTTCTATCCCAAACTCCATTCCTATGTCCTCACTATATTCCCTTACTTCGTTGAACAGAGTCTCAAGCTCTCCCCTGTTTTTTGCAAACAATTTTATATCGTCCATGTACATTAGGTGGTTGACCTTTCCTTTTGTTTTAGAGAAGTGGTATCCTTTGCTGTTTTTCAGGATTCTGTTAAGCGGTATCATTGTTAGAACAAATAATAGTGGGGACAACGAGTCTCCTTGGAAGATTCCCCTTTTTATCACTACCTCAGCTAGTTTGTCCCCTGCGGCTGTCAAATCTACTTTCCAGTCTTCCATTGAATTACCAATGAATTTAACCACCGGTTCGCTAATTTTGAACATTTTAAGGCATTCGAGTATCCAGCTATGTGGAATCATATCGTATGCCTTTTTTTAATCTATCCATCCCATTGCGATATTCTTTCTCCTTTTCCTTACTTCTTTTAAGATCATCTGGTCTATGTAGAGTAAATCGTTTGCCCCTTTGGTTCCTATCCTACACCCTTTCTGTTCTTCTTGTAGTAGCCCCCTTCTATCCATTGACATGTATATTCTCTCTGCTATTTGCCCGGTCAGGATTTTCCACATAAGTGGTAGGCAAGTGGTTGGTCTATAGTTGCTTGCTATGTTCCCCTTTTCTGGGTCTTTTTGGATGAGGGTGGTTCTGCCTTTAGTCATCCATTCTGGTGCCTTGCCTTCGTTTAGACAATTTTGGAGTAGGTGAGTGAGTCTGCCGTGTAATGTGGTGAATTTTTTGAACCAATACCCATGGATCCCGTCGGGACCCGGTGCTTTCCTGTTGGCTACTTTCCTAAGAGTATGTTTCAATGTGGTTTCATTCAGTACTATTAGTTCTCCCTTGTCTATATCTTCTAGTTCTTTTCTCATGTTTCCTAACCATTGCGGTGTTACGTTGTGTCTTTTTGGGTGCCCCCATATGCTATTCCAATAGTTCTTGGCCTCTGTGGCATCTGGTTTTATGTCCTGCCTTCTTTCCCCATTTAAATCTTGGTAAAACTTTTTCTCATTGTTTTGCAATGTGCGGTTTTGTGTGTATTGGGCCGTTCTTAGTCTGTATCTTTTCAGTCTTGCCTCTTTGGCTAGTCTTTTCTGGTGTAAGTCTTCGACTACAGTTGCGATGCCTTTTTGCGTTACCTTGTATTTGTTATAAAGTCTTACTCGTGGTCTGTCCGTGTGTGGTGTATTTCTAAGCAGTACTTCATCTCTCTGTAGTTGGGAGATCTGCCTTTGTAATCTTCTCTCCCAGTTGGGTTTCTCTTCCCTATTATTGCTCGGGTTCCTATCTTGTTTTGTGAAGCTTTGTGCTACCATTTTTGCCCCAGCGTAAATTAAGTTGTTGAGTTCTAGGAGGGTGTTCGTTTCTATGTGCTGTAAGAGGCATTATTATTATTATTATTATTATTATTATTATTATTATTATTATTATTATTATTATTATTATTATTATTATATTGACCTATTGATGACCTGCATACGCCATCTGTTTATGTAACCTATGATATCACGGAAAATTAACATATTTGATTTACTTTAATGTTCTAATGTACAAACCTCAGCTAATTCTGGTGATACAGGAGATTAAACATTAGAGATAGTTGTATATTAGCACCAACTGAATTGAAGCTGATATACGTAAAATGAGGCCGGTAAAATATGAGGTGGTGTGACGAATTAGGTAAGTTGAGAAAGTACTGAATGAATTTAGCTTCGGTTCGTTTTTTTGGGTTTTTTTTTCGGTGGAATTTTAATATGTTGTCGCTTAGTAAGAGTAATCTAGTACTATAAAATTTATGTTGAATGTGAACTAATGTTTGATTTCATTTATTGATTTGATTATTTATGTACACCTTGATCATCATTTGAATTGGTATGCCATGCTTTTTGGAAAGTTGTAAATCCTTTGTATTTAATACAACATATGTATTGCATGTAATACAACAAAAAAAACGAACTAAAGCTAAAGCCATGTAATATAAGTTAGCGGTCAACTGTTATCTTTGCTTCGGATTGTTGTTTTGCATTATAAAACGAAATAATGGTGGAGAAATAATGGAGAAACGCTGGGTCGAGCGTATTGACAAGGACTCAGGTGATGCTGACAAATCAATATTATATTTACATATATTGTGTGGATGCTTTTTGAATCAGATACTTCTCGATTTACATTTACATCATTGACACAGTTTCTTTCTTTATCGAAAACTCTGCCATAAAGCAGACATACAAACTATAGTCTCTTTCTCAGTCAAAAAAAGGAAGCACGTGTTAAAACTAGTAGTTTTTGGACTGTCGCTCAATGTCTGCGATCTTTCTTGACTGTAGCTTCCGATAACACCAGTGCTTTGGGTGACTTTGTTTTAAAATATATGGAAAGAGGGGTGTAAAAATTGAATGGAAAATTTAACAGAAAATCTAAGGAATGGAAATAGAATACCACAGAAGTTAACCATATTTAAACTTATACACAACTTTGAAACGGGATACTTAAAAAAAAAAGAATCTTTATTCAGTGGAGGGGCAAACGAAAACACCAAACTGAAGAACCGCTGAAAATTCAGCAGGAGAAAGGATAAGCACAGACGGCTAACTTGTATTATATGAATTTAACCAACGCATCCTTCCGATTGTCAACTATGGAACTGAAACATGGAACCTTAAAATGACAACCATGCAACGTACACAAGAGAGGATCAAGCTCAATATCACATTGAGAGATCACAAGACAGCACATTATATCAGAAAAACCAGGAGCCAATGGTATCACAGAATCTATTAAACAACTCAGATAGCAATGGGTTGGTTTCTTATCTTTAAACTTAAAAAAAAACAAAGCTGGAGAAAAGGAATTTCAATATGTTTTAGCTCAGACATAGAGCTTCAAATAAACTGTACGCTGAATGTATACTAGTGTTTGATTTTATTTGCTCATTTAATTATTTATATACACCTTGATCATTATTGGTATTGGCATGCTATTCCTTTTTGGAAAACTTTAAATCTACATCACAACAAATTGTCTTGCTGGGAGACGGGCACGAATTATTTAGCAAGGAACGATGGAAAAATTGAAACTTTTTCAACTGCTAAAATGAAGTCCCCAGACTAACTAAAATTGCCGCAAATTTAGATGAGTACATAATTTTCTTGATTTATTATTCATTTCCTCATTGTTCTGTGATAATCTTTAATGCCTGCCTATTCATCCAACTCTGTATTACATGCTTGTAAATGTCCTATGCATCGAATCGTTGGTCAAATAGCAAAAAAAAAAAAATCTCCGAATGTGCACCAATTCTGTATATTCCAAAGAACCCTAAATCCCCTCCCCCAAAATTAACCATGAATCTACAAGGAAAAAAAAGAAAGAACCCTCCCCCAAATGCCGAAATCTAAATATCTAAAAGCTAAACTGACCCCATACTCCCCCCTCCCCCACTACCTCGACCTAACTTTGACTTGCCATAAAAAACAAACGGATGTAGTGTTGGATATATCAAGGCCGTATCTATTGTCAGTAGTAAATTTTTGCTGGGAGACGGGCACGAATTATTTAGCAAGGAACGATGAAAAAATTGAAACTTTTTCAACTGCTAAAATGAAGTCCCCAGACTAAATATGCTGATGCAACTGTGTTTATAAACTTAAACCTCTGTGGACTTTATCTAAGTTAAAAACCTAATATATAAGGGAGAGGTATCCTCCAAGTTGTCCCCACCGGAATCTGCATCCAACTTTTTTTTTTTTTTTTTTTTTTTTTTAAACCTTGGTGCTCCGAACATCCACTCTTGTTTCACAAAACAGTTTGGATGTGTATCAAGAGCCGGTGGAGCTCTTTTGCCCCTGACCCGCAGTGGAAAATCCACTAGACCCCCTGCCAACACGTCCTGGGCCAGCGTGGCAGGGCATGGCCCATTACTCCCCATGATTTGCACACCAAATATTATATCGGCCGTTCCTGCTGGGACCTCGGTACCAAAAGGCCCAGCCATATCACTTGCTTTGGGTGGGGGTGATATGCTCCAAGGGCGACTACCCAAAAACTACACCAAGAGCACGTCAGTTCCTGCTGGGTCATCGGCCCCAAAAGACTCAGCCACATCACTTACTTTGGGTAGGGGTGATGTGCTCCGAAAGCGACTACCCAAATCCTTCACCAAGGGACCATCTGTCCCTACTGAGTCACCGCTCAAACAACGACCATTTCAACAGAACTCTAAGACTGTCAACAAGAGGACAAATTTATACATAGGCACATACAACGTCAGAACACTGTCAACTGACATGCACCTAACTGATCTAGAAAGTGAAATCAGAAATGTCAAATGGGACATCATAGGCATTAGTGAGGTAAGAAGACCCGAAGAAGAACTAATCGAACTGAGAAGCAAGCATCTTCTTTACAGCTACGGTAAAGAGAAAGTAAAACAAAGTGGAGTTGGCTTTCTCATCAATAAGAACCTGAAAGACAATGTAACTGGCTTCAAAGCCGTCTCTGACCGGGTAGCTAGCGTCACCATACAACTTTCAAAACGATACAAACTCAATATAATCCAAGTCTACGCTCCCACTTCGCAATCAACCCAACAAGATATAGACAACTTCTATGATGACTTGAACTCCCTACTCCAAGGCACCAGAAAACACTTCGATGCTATCATTGGAGACTTCAACGCACAAGTAGGACAAGGAAATGAAAATTGCATCGGCAAATTTGGGTACAAAATACGCAACGAGAGAGGAGAAGATCTTGTAAACTTTGCAACGGCTAATGGATTCAAAATCATGAACACCTTCTTCAAGAAGGGACCCAGTAGGAAATGGACTTGTAAGAGCCCCAATCACGAAACAAGAAACGAAATAGACTAAATCCTAACAGACAAAAACGATATTGTCAAGGACATCCAAGTCCTAAATCAAGTCAATGTAGGCAGCGACCACAGAATGGTACGATGTAAAGTACAAATAAACACCAATAAAGAACGCAGGAAAATGTTCCATACAAAACTGCAGCCTCTAAACATACCAAAAGAGCACGTTCAATCTTTCAAGCTCGAATTGAAGAACAGATTCAGAATTCTTACTGAACAAGACAGCACCAACATCAACGAACTAAGCAGCAAAATGACAACGTCAATAATCGAAGTAGCCTCTACATTCAAGCCAATGAGCAAACAACCCATTAGCAAAATCTCGGATGAGACTAAAAATCTCATGGAAAAACGCAGAAACCTCAAGCCACCGACAACATCGAGGGAGAAAATTGAAGAGGCTGAACTAAACAAATTAATCAAGAAGAAACGAAGAGAAGACAGGAGATACACAACGGCAGTCATTGAATCAACTCTTGAAAAAGGTCGGGGCTTCAAAGCTATAATCAAACTCCTTAACTCGGGACGAAAACAAATAATTAGCATACTCGAGGAAAATGGAAACCTAACAACAGACAGAGACAGAATTGTCGAACGTGCCAAAGAATTCTAGCAAAAACTTTATTCGTCCAAACAAGGACTGCAAAACAATGAGCAAGATACGCAAGACACGGGCAAGCAACTAGAGGACTTCCCAAAAGTAACCCCGTGGGAGGTGAAGGAAGCCATTAAACAGACAAAGAAAGGAACTGACCCTGGACCAGACAACATCACCATCGACCTACTCTGAAAAGCAGGTAAAATCATCAATAGGAAGCTGGCCGTCCTCTTCAACCTGTGTCTAAAACACAGTAAAGTCCCAGACGATTGGAATACTGCTATCATAATGCTTTTATATAAAAAAGGAAACCCGAAAGACCTCAACAACTATAGGCCTATAAGCCTACTCAACTGTGTATATAAACTTTTCACAAAGATCATCACCAACCGAATTACAAAAACACTCGATGAAAACCAGCCACGTGTACAGGCTGGCTTTAGAAGAAGCTACTCGACCATGGACCACCTGCACTCGATAAATCAACTGAAAGAAAAAGCAGCAGAGTATAGACTACCACTTGCCGTAGCATTTATCGACTTCAAAAAGGCGTTCGACTCAGTAGAAATCCCTAAGGTCATGGAGGCCATCAGTCGGCAAGGTGTAGATCCAGTATATGTTGAAGTGTTGAAACATATATACAATCACGGCAGCTCATTTATCAGGCTACATAAAGACTCGGACCCCTTCCAGCTCCAGAAAGGAGTAAGACAAGGTGATACCAGCTCACCTAAACTCTTCACAGCCTGCCTCGAGATGATCTTCAGAAGGCTAGACTGGGAGAGTAAAGGAATTAAAATAGACGGCGAGTATCTGAGATTCGCAGACGACATAGCCCTTTTCGCAGAGAACCTACACGACCTCCAACTAATGATAGATGAACTAAATGAGGAGAGCAAGAAAGTCGGCCTACACATGAACTTCAGCAAGACGAAGATCATGTGCAACAACCACATTGGAGATAAGAACACTAAGATCGAAATCGAGGACACAGAACTCGAGAAAGTAGACCACTACATCTACCTAGGGCAACGAATCTCCATGAGACCCTCAAAAGAAGAAGAAATCAAGCGAAGAATCACACTAGGATGACAAGCCTTTGGCAGAGCTAGCTCAACCTTCAAAAATAATAAGATCCCATTAATCCTAAAGAGAAGGGTGTATAACCAATGCATCCTCCCAATAGTCACTTATGGAGCTGAACATGGAACTTAACCAAGAAACAGACCCGTAAGCTGAGAACCATGCAACGTGCATATGAAAGAATAATGCTGGGCCTCACATGGAGAGACCACAAAACAGCACAACACATCCGGGAAAAGACAAGAGTTAGAGACATCATAGAATCCATAAAAAAATCTCAAATGGCGTTGGGCTGGCCATGTTGCAAGAATGGCTGACAATCGATGGACATCACGACTCACCACATGGATTCCCCGAGACCATATGCGCAACCGAGGCCGGCAAAATATTAGATGGAGAGATGAACTAGACAAGTTCAGGAAGTACTGGCTCCGTGACGCCCATGATAGAGAAGTGTGGCAAATCCTGGGGAAGGTCTATGTCCAACGACGGACGCTAAAAGACTGATGATGATGATGATGATGATGATGATGATGATGATGATGTACACCCTGATCGTCATCTGAACAATTCATGATTGATAACTACCAGTGGTTGGCACAGCAAAAGAAAACGCTTAATTGATATTCCACTAAAAAATTAGCTAAAGCAAAGAAAATCTATTACATGAATTTCGCTTCAGTTTGCTTTTTTTGTAAAGCACTATGTCAAAGATACAACATATTTTAGTTCCCCAGGTTTATTTTCTAGGGATTTACAGTAAAAAATAAATAAATAGATAAAATAGCAAACGAATCAGAGCTAAATTCATTTATTAAGGATTTTGAGCGTAGCATTACTGGTTGTGGTAGTAGCAGCAGGAGGGGAAATAGGAGGACCACACGAAAATCTGGCGAGTGAAAAAAAATCAGTTTTAATTTAAGGCAAATGTTATGCGCACGCGGGCGTGTGTGTATGTGTGTGTGTGTGTATGTGTGTGCGAGACTGAAAGAGTTTGGAGGGGGAATAGAAAAACACCAACGGCAGAGAGAGCGTTTGTGTGCATGCAATAAAAATATGTGAAACTGACTTTAAATAGGATTATGTGTAAATTTACATATGCCACTTAAAGGCAAGTAACCAGTTATCATTTATAGGCGAGTAACCAGAAATGATGTTTTGGGACATATTCATTCGTTGTGATGACGAATAAATATGTTTGTAAACAAAATTACTACGTATGAAACTTTCAGTGTCCATTTATTTCCTTTCTGTGGCTTATACTAATGGAATTGATAACTAGAGTATGCAGTGCTATCAACAAATGTAAAAGAATTTTAAAAGAATTATCTTTATTAAACCACCGCTAACGCTTATGCATAATGACTTGGATATTGTGTAAATATGACTATTTGGTGTTTGTTTTTGTTTTCACAAGTGTGTCGTCTACATTCACGTCAAAATAAATGTTCGCATGGTTAAATGTATAACTGTTTTTGCGTTAGTAAATTTGAATTACAGTTCACTATGGATACAATGTTTTGTCGTGAAGAGGCACTTGACTAAAATCTAAATATGCAGAAGCAGGTGAAAATCTGATATTCCGCGCCATCAAAGATGAACATTTTACTTATTTGCCCCCATTTTTTTCTAGATTGGGTTGGCTTTAAATCAAAATGCCTGATAAGACTGTAATGTCAAAGCCTATTTTGCAAGAGTTCTGAAAGACCAATAATAATATTTAGCATCGGGATCTCAAAAAAGAACAAAACAAGGAATATGTGAGGCCTATGTTAAAAATATCCAGCCATTTGATGTTAACCTAAGTATTGTCTACTTATGACAATGACGTTTTAGTCCCCGTTCATAGCACTGACCTTGAAGAGTCGTACACTTATCCCAGTTTCTCTACCGCTTTTCGAAAATCTTCTTTTGTGATTGCCATCAACTGTCTCGTTGCACTTTCTTTAATCTTTTTCACGATCTGGAATCTCTTTGGAAGAAGCTAGAAGTAGCAAAGAGCCAAATCTGGACTGTACAAGTCTAGGAGGTGCGACATTTTTGCCAAAAAAACTACACTAGATGTGAAGTATGGGCTGGTTTGGCCATTGTGAATGCAACAGTCACACTGTGCACAAGCTTATTTAATCGTGTTTCACTGTCGATTGAGTTCACACATGCATAATCTTCGAGATAAACAAAATGACTATTCAATCATTTTATAAAATGCTGATGCAATTTCCATTTAAAAAAAGAAAGAAAAAGATATTCTGTATTGCCAAAGGATTCTGATGTTTATCATTAGACCCTTAAGTACTTTACACAGTAACTGATTTTTTTAAATAACTCTCTTACTAGTTTCTTGTCTTTCGGTCGAAAGCCAGAAAGAATTGATGTTTAGTTCCAGGGTGTTGTACCCCGGGCTGCACTTCCCTATTGCAAATGGGTGGGAGATAAGACCAGGCTCATTGTCGAAAGGAGAAATACCTTCGGAACTGGACAATTTTGGGAACCATTCACTGTCACACTCTGACTTTTCGTGACATTCTTCCGACGTGGGGAGTCGGATTAATACCCTCTTGGGTCCGAGGAATGATAATTTTTTAGGATTCGGCTTTGAAAGCCCTGGACTTCTCTGAGTATCAAATCGGTGATGCTGACTCTATATCTCTAGCCGGAAGCGATAACAGGCGGGAAGGAAATAAATATTTGCCTTTCGTTCGTATCAGATAAAACCGTCAATCAACATCTGTGAACGGATCGAATTTCTCAATGTCTGCTTGAGTTGAGCGGCTAGCTATTCACGTTTTGAAGTGGTCAAGTGAAAAATATTTTTAGCAAATACTTTAGCGACTTTATACTCAGAATGATTATAATAAAATACGCTGAATGATATTTCATCTCATGGTTCGAGATAAATGTACGTACGTAGAAGTGACTTTCTTTGTTGGTGATATGTACACCAACATGCCCCACCACACGGACAGACGCAGACATACACGCAAATACCCAACTCTTTCTTTCTCCCTATCTGTCTCTGTCTGTCTCTATCATATATGTAAAGATATTGGCATGGTTTGTGATTGAAACAATCGCATACTTCTCATCAAAGCCAGAGGTCAATTTTCCAACCTAGGTAAAAGCCAGGATATGTAATGCTAATTTTCAATTAGACCGTGTCCTCAGTAGGTCCTTTCTCGTCCTTAGCTAATCTTAGTAAATATCAAGATTATTTCCAACCAGTGCAGCAGTCAATACTGATTTCAAGGTAAACAGACCTTCCCCATCTAGAAGATGTACCTAGCACAATCTGTCAATTCGAAATTTTAACTAATTTGCCTTGCATCGAACTCAGTAAATATGAATCAGTTTTACTAAGATAATGAGTTACGTGTAACCGGAAAATGTAAGTCTATACATAGAGAGAAACCCAAATAGATAGATTGATAGATAGATAGATAGATAGATAGATAGATAGACAGATACATAGATAGATAGATAGATAAATAGATAGATAGAGAGATAGATAGATAGATAGATAGATAGATAGATAGATGAATATGAAGAGACTTTTAAATGGGATATATTGATGATAGATAGATGTTATCAGACTGGGATAGATAGACCGTTTCATACATTATTGAACAAATATGGACAAACTGAGATAGATAGATATAAAGAAACAGATGGATCGATATAGGGTACCGACCAAAGTGTTAGCTCTTAAATATAAAATAGGTAATAGTGTTCTGGCTCCTCATTCCCATCTCTCCAGTATGGTCTTAAAAGGTTCTAATATCTCGTTGCTATATTTTTAGTTTGTCCTCTAATTGATGTAATCTTTCTTTTTTTTTTGCTTACCAAAAATATGATTCATATTCCCCACAGCATTCGAAGGAGTGAGCAATATATTATACGTAAGTAATTACAAACGTTTTTAACACCTTTCTGAATGTCAGTATAAGCCAAATTAGGATATATGAAGAGGCCACGAACTGAGATTGAAACAAAATGATTTTAACAGCATTTTACTTCGTTCTTGGCAGAAGGCTGCCCACCCACGAAGAGTGTGAATCATTTAAGCATTGGAACTTACCATAAAGTCTCTCTCTCTCACTCTCTCTCTCTCTCTCTCTCTCTCTCTCTCTCTCTCTCTCTCTCTCTCTCTCTGCATTTGTGTAAAAGGCCCATCATCTGAGAAAACGATCGGATTTTGATGAGCAGACTGCCCTGGCTTTGTTAATCTCTAGACAAACTTGGAATATTCCTGGATTTCGAAGAAAAAATAATTGTCTGTCAAAATGAGCAAAACTATTTAAACCTGAAGGCTGATGTATATCTGTATTCCTGATCTGGTCAATTAGACTTTTTTCTCTATTTCTGCCTTTGATCCTTTGTTCTCATGTTCTCATTCTCAACTGGCCATCGTGGTCGTTCGGTGGTAGGCTGAAAAGAATATAAACTTACATTGAAAATCAACCCCCACAAAAAAACTTATCAAGGGGGGTTTCCAAAGAACAGAAAAAAGTTTTCAGTAAACATAGTAAGGATTAGATTATTTAAGTTTTCAACTATCTAGCTCCATACAGACCAATTTGAAAACTGGAGAAACCTATGCTGACAGTTTTGGTGACAGTTATGGTTGACGGTTTCCAGTATTTTGGGAGTTACGAAAAATATTCTTAATGTCTTTTGGTAACTTGGTGTAACAGATTGAAAAAGTAATACGTACTCGTGCAGTTCCGCAGATTTATATAAAATATCATACAAGGTATGTTTTTTCCAATCCAGACACCTGTCCTCACAAGGGGCATGACATTCTTACAGAAAGTGAGGGTCAGCTCTCAGTTTGTGGCCAGATCTTTGACAATTATGTACAGTGCATTATCAAATAAAAACGAAATTTATCTTTTTAATTAGTACGTAGCATTTTACAATGATTAACTATTGGAATCCTTCATATAAAGAATCTCTTTCCAGCATGAGATCCAATTGCCAGTTTTGCATCAATCATATTTGCCAGGAATTTATCTATGATGTAGCGAGGAGGCTTATTTCTTTCTTAATTGATGGAAAAATATTTGAAGAGAACAATAACGCAGACGTCTGGAAGGGAGGTAATCAAAAGGGGTAGTTGAACCCCACTGTTTAGATGTTTTTTGATTGCAAAACTTTGGGTGGCGTCTAGTTGTGAGAAATTTCTATTCAGATGATTTTGGAGAAAAATGATATTTTTCTAATGCTTTTCTTTCCAAATCTATTGTAGTTGATAATCTGATGATAAATTTGGCATCAAACCTGAAAATAATTTGGCATTTTATCTCAGTGATTTTTCGGTTTCTATGGGAAAAAGCAATAATTCCACAGCGGAAATAATTACTTCAAATTATAAAACATAATGCATACGTCGCAAAAATGATGCAAAAGTTAACTGACACCACTTGGTGTATTGAGTGAAATTTATGATGGCAAGCCACCATCACACCACCATTCCAGCCAGTGATCAAAATTTGCATATTTTGACACCTCTACTTGATATGGAGAAAACAAACAATAATTTATGATTAGATTTTATATTGATTGTTGATATTTTTGGTCTAAATTTAATTTGGAATATATTTTTTAATTGCCAGAGATGAAAGTTATTATAACTGCAGAATCATTTCCTTGTTTGTTTTTGATTTGATATAAATGTTATAATGTGAGTATAGTTAATATACACGTTTCTTCTACGAACAAAAAGATTGATATAAAGTAGAAATCAAACAAAGAGCGCATATTCCTACCAACGCCATTGTGAGAGGAGATAACTTTGTCAACATAGGTTTCTTCTGGTGATTCCGGTTGGTTGGCTGGCCGGTTCGCTAGCCGGTTGGCTATGTATGTGTCTCGCACCTATACAGCAAGGGGTTGAAATAATTTTCTTTCAATCCCAAAACCCTAAAATAAGATTATTTGTTGTTGTTGTTTTAGGGTGGGTGGGGGCGTCAATTTACAAGTTAATGCTAAATGGATGTCTCGTATGTGTCCGGCAGTGTTGACGCTTGTTTTGTTCTTTTGTTTGTTTTTTGTTTTTTCTTAAATCGGAACTTTTTAGTGATCCAACAAAAAGTGCTCATTACAATTTTTTCAACACGGTATGCTACCAAGGGATGTTGGTCACATGAACATATCTGTTGATTAACCAACCTGACCTGTCTGTCTTATTTCTCTATTTGTTGAATTTCATAGAAGCGGGCGAGAGCGTCTGACGTTTGCTAAACATCAGACTCTCTCGTCTTCCTCCTTCTCTTCCCTTTCTTTCTTTCTTTCTTTCTTTCTAAACGTTTTTTTTTCTCTCACTCTGTGTGTGCCTCGTGTCTCTATATAAATAGTTCTGTCCATGTCTATGTCTGTCTGTCTGTCTGTCTGTCTGTCTGTCTGTCTGTCTGTCTATCTCTCTCTTCTTCCCTGATCTCTTATTGAATTGTGACACACAAACGATTGGGGAATAGAATAGGCTATATTCATGAAAAGTGTTCAGAGGAGCTCCATCAACTGGTTCCACCAATTCGAGGGAGACTTGGAGTACAAAATAAAAACGTCACCAAGTTTTGAAGTGCTTGCAAAGGTCATCAGAAATACAAAGCATTGGAATGCTTTATTTTGACCTATCAGCTTTGATGAAGAGGCTTTTAAGTAGAGGGTGGAACAATTCTACTATCGGTAAGTAATCACTTGTCCATCTCCTTGACTGGTTGTAAACCAAGACTAAAGAGACCAGTCTATCCAAAAGCTATGGGTAAATACATGGCTGCAAGGAGACCAAAACCACGTAGCTTTCTCGCTTTGGTCGATTGATTTACCCACAGTTGCAGGGATAACTGTCTTCCCCAACGGTATCAGTACGAAGAAATCACCAATCGTCTCAGCCTAAATCTGAACTAGGTGCGCTGATTCCACTTTCAACGCTTTTTAACCATTAAGCCATCGGGACCAAAATAAGTTAGCTTGCTACAATTGCAAAAGATCAAATTTGAAAAGTATGTAATTGTCATGTTTTGTTTTGTCTTTCTCTAATTTATTTAATCGTAAAACAAAACGAAAAGAGGGTGTTATTAGTAATTAGGGCGTGAGAAACAACAGTCTTACACAAAGAACGATACACATGAGGAAAACGAAATGAGACAAGTTGGTAATCAAATGAATACAATGACGAAACATCGAGATTGTCAGTCATGGATGGTCATGGTTGTATTGGGTTATTTCAGCGAATACCGATACAGACAAAGCATGCGTCACCATGCCTCTAAGAACAATGGTACCATCAAGGAAGGCTGCTAAGCCAGATGTCCATGGTGAAGGGGTAATATCCTGTCGGATACTTTATCTCACAGGAAGTTGTGGTTCCCATGCAAACCGAAGTCAAGGCGGCGCTGCTATGGAATTGGATAATTAGACTGAGATTCAGTACGCAAATCAGCATTTCAAGGGAAAATATAAATCACCATCACCCATATAGGCTTCTTTTGCCTTTTGTTGGCCTCGAACTCTGAGCAACAAGAGGATATCACACAACTCCAGTCACTAACAGACCCATAGTGCATGCATATATGCCACTGGGATATGACAATTATTTCCTGATTCTGCTTATTAAAAAGTAGCCAGCTTGTGTGTAGACAGTGAAATTTCTCAATCGTGAGCTGGTCTTTATTTAGACAAGCACAGCTGACTGTTAAGACCCATTTGCCAACAATGCGACTATGATGCATGGGCTAATGACATAGATAGAAAGCAAAATATTCATAGAGAAAAGAAGCTCCAGAAATGAAATTAATCATTTTGTTACTCACAGCCAGGTCAGCCAGAATGTTAATGATTGACAGGGGGGTCGGGCATTTGGCTTAAGATCAGTCTCTTTTTGGAAGATTAATTGGATTACCACAGATAGCTCTCATGCACGATCCACTGCACCTGATATAATGAGAAAGTCTCCCATCACGGTGATTATCAGAGTTTTTCTTTTATTATTATAATCAGCATTTGGTTTATTGGGCCCATCGAAGCTCCACCAGAGTGTCATTAACTGTACCAAACAGGGACCTATTCCATACTCTGTTACAAGCCTCTCCCGACACTGGACGATGTTGGACTTTCCCGGCTTAAATTCTGAATTGCCCCCTCCTAGACTGGTTTGACAACTACGGCTGCCCTGCTTTATCACCCATAGTTAGGAAGAGGAAAAATATATCCATGCCTTCCCCGAGGTAATTATTGCAATGTGATCGTGACTTGTCTCAGAGAGAGAATTTATTTATGTCAAAACATATAATAAATAAAGCATTAAAATATAAAACAGTCCTGTTTTTAATTGTCATAAATTTGTGAGTGTAGTGAAAAGAAAATATTAACAGCAGATTCATTTTATGGAAAAACACCAAATCTCAAGGAACCAAAGAATTTTGAGAAACTTTGCTTTATCTTGTGTAATGACCCAGACCTCACGAAGAGATCAGAAATCCTTGGCCTACAGGTAATTCACTCCCAATATGTTTGAATACGTTCCGTGAAAAAGCCCCTATCACGAAACCAAGAACGAAATCGACTACATCCTGGCAGACAAGGACGACACTGTTAGATATATTCTAAATGAAGTTTTTGTAGAAAGTGACCATAGAATGGTAAGATGTAAAATTCAAATTAACATCAACAAAGAATGCAGGAAAATGTTCCACATCAAAAAGCAACAACTAATCATACCAAGAGAAGATACCCTACCTTTCAAACTCAAACTGAAAAACAAATACATCAAGGAGTTCAACAGCAAGATAATAATTTCTCAAACAGAAGTTACCTATATGTTTAAACCATCCGTAAAATTCCAGAACGGATCAAAAATCCCATGGTGAAAAGCATGAATCTCAAAGCACCGACAACAAGAGAAAAGATTGAAGCAACTAAACTAAATGAAACCATCTAAAAGAAACGAAGAGAAGACAAAAGAAGATACACGACAGCAGGATAGAAACATCAGATAAAACTCTTGATACAGGAAGAAAACAAATAACCAGTGTGCTTGAAGATAATGGCTCCTAACAAAGGACCAGGGTCGGATTGTCGGGCGTACCCCGAAATTCAGCAAAAACCTCTATTCTTCCGAACGCGTTGCAGAAAAATGAACAAAGTATACATATCACGAGCAACCAGTGCACAGATTTCCCAGAAGTTATTCCGTGTGAAGTGAAACAACCCATCGAACAAACAAAAGAGGAAAAGCACCTAGACAAGTTAACATCACCATTGACCGACTAAAAATAGCTGGTGAAGTCATTACGAGGAAGCTAGCCATTCTATTCAACTGGAACACTGCAATCAAAATGCTTTTATACCAAAAAGGAAACCAAGAGATCTCATCAGCTAAAGGCCAATAAGCTCACTCACCTGCATCTACAAACTTTTCGCCAGAGTGATCACCAACCGTATCACAAAAACAATTGACGAAAACCAACCACAGGCACAAGTCGGCCTAAGTAAAAGCTACCAACCATTGATCACCTTTATTTGGTAAATCAAGTAAATGAAAGTAGCAGATTATAAAATGCCACTTGCTATAGCATTTGTTGATTTCAGTGGAAATCCCCAAGGTTAATTCATGCTATCATTCAACCAGACGTAAACCCAGTATATATCAGAGAATTGCAAAGTTTCTACCGACAAAGCTGCTCCTTCATCTGGCTACATAAAGACTCGGACCTCTTCCAGCTAAAAAAGGGGCGAGAGGGAGATACCAGCTCACAAAAACTCTTCACAGCCTGCCTCGAGATGATCTTCCAGAACCTTGACTGGGAACACAAAGGAATCAGAATAGACGTGCGAATACCTCAGCAACCTCAGATTTGCAGACGACATTGTCCTTTTTGCTTAGAATCTTCATAACATCCAGATGATTTTGGAAAGAAAGCAAAAAAGTTGATCTCCACGTAAACTTTAGTAAAAAAATGTCATGTACAACGAATATGCTAAAGACAAAAATACAACAATCATAATCGAAGACGCAGAACTGGAGAAAGAAGGCCAGTACATCTACTTAGAACAACGAATCTCCTTGAAATTTTCCTGATAGTCACCTATTGAGCTGAAACATGGAAACTTTCCAGAAGACTGACCCTTAAACTGAGAAGAGAGAATCATGCCTACCATAACGAGAGATCGCAATACGGAGCAGTATACTAAAGGTGAAGCAGGAGACATTAGAAAACTTGAATGGCAATGGGCTGGTCATGTTGCTAGAATGTCAGTCAGCTACTTGACATCACAATGTGGATCCCCAGAGATCATATGCAAAAACGGGCCGGCAAAATATAAGATAGCGTGACGAACTGGATAAGTTCAGGAAGTACTTACTCCGTGGCGCTCACGCTAGAGAGAACAAGCGAATCTTGGGGAGGGTCTATGTTCACCGACAGATGCTAGAAGGTGATGATGATGATGGTCAAAGGGTACAAGAGCTGCAAGATGAAAATCACATTGCCAATGAAAGCTGGTTCGAAATTGTATGGCAAGGAAACAATAAGCGATCACATACCACTGTCCGTGCTTTTATAACTAAAGAATGAATGAAAATCAGTTCATATATAGCTATGATGCAATGAAGTAACTCTAGACGAATTCTTGAATATATCGTAGAGCGCATTAGCTGACGTATGATGATTATGAATAAAGATATTTTTTGTTCATTTTGTTATGTTTGGGAAATATCAGATGGGTGTATTGGAGAGATCCAGAAAGGCGTTTTCAAGAAAAACAAAAAATACGGAAAATTTAGTCTCATAGCTGAAGCAGTTACATATACAGGTGCCAGGAAATCGAATTGAATTAGAATGTCAAGGTCTTCAATGCTTATTTTTGTACGAATGCAGTCCCTCCCCCATAGGAAAATTAAAATAACATGATCTTCCTGCTTCCCACTTCATCGACATTTTATTTCTGTGTCGTAATAGGGGAATCAAAATAGACGGCGAATACTTGAGCAACCTTAGATTTGCAGACGTCAGCCTACACATGAACTTCAGTAAAACAAAAATCGTGTCCAATAATCACGTTGAGAATAAAAACATAACTGTTAAGATAAAAAATGCAAAACTCGGCAAAGTAAACCACTACATCTACCTAGGACAATGAATCTACATGAGACCCTCAAAAGAGGAGGAAATCAAGCGAAGAATCGCTCTGGGATGGCAAGCCTGAGGCAGAGCGAGCTCGACTTTCAAAAACCAGACGATCCCAATAATCCTAAAAAAAAATAGTATACAACCAATGCATTCTCCTGATAGTCACTTATGGAGCTGAAACATGGAACCTTATCAAGAGACAGACCTGCAAACTGACAAGTATGCAACGTACGCATGAGAGAATCATGCTCAACCTCACATGAAGACAGCACAGAATATAAGAAAGAAAACAGGTGTCCGTGACATCATAGAAACTATCAAAAAACTCAAATGGCAATGGGCAGACCATGTTGCTAGAATGAAAGACAACCGATGGACATCAGGTCTCACAACGTGAATCCCCAGAGATCACATAAGAAACCAAGGCCGACAGAACAGAAGATGGAGAGATGAACTGAACAGATTCAGGAAACACTGGCTCTGCGACGCCCATGATAGAGATTTGTGGCGAATCCTATGGACGGTCTATGTCCAACGACGGACATGATGATGATGATGATGAAAAAGGCAACTAAATAGTATTTTGATATCTGCTGATCTTACCTTAATCATAGGTAAGATCAGCAGATATCAAAATACTATTTAGTTGTCTTCCCCGTGGCTGAAAAAGTTACGTTTTCTCTCTCTCACTCACACACACAGAGACACACAGACAAACGTATATATATATATATATATATATATATATATATATATATATATATATATATATATATATATATATATGTGTGTGTGTGTGTGTGTGTGTGTGTGTGCAATATAAAAGACACTGATAAATGTGTACATGAATACATTTAAGTGTTGAGGGCAACTAGAATGCTATAGATGGAATCGAAACTAGAAATCAAACAGTGAACATGTATAACAATCTACCTTGTTATTGATTAAAAAATAATGAATTTAAAAACGCTCTGCAGTTTTATGCATATTTATTAATAGATATAAGGGAGGTAATTTCACTTACATATTCAATATACATATATATATATATATATATATATATATATATATATATATATATATATATATATATATATATATATATATATATATATATATATATATATATGTATATATATAGATATGCTATTAGGAATGAGACAGACTTACAAAAGTACATAGAAATTTTATCAGTTAATCAATTGATTGTTAGATAAATTATTTAGTCCATCATTCAGGACGAGTTCCTATCTTCAGTAGCATGTGTGTATGTACCTTTTAGAGGTTAAAAAGTTAGGTTTCCATAAAAAACAAATTCAGCATCAAATATTTTGCTATCGAAGCAAAAGTCTGTGGGACGCCATAGTGGTGAGTTTGAACTGTTTTTTTGTACGCGAAGGAATATGTGGTAGTTCGGTTGGAACTTTTTAAAAAAGTCTTAGCAACTGTTATAGGTGTTTAATGAGTTGTTTTGGTCAAAGGGTATGGGTATCCTTAAGAATTTGTTATCATGATAATTAGGAATCATAATCATGATCCAGTACTAAGTTACATTGGTACTTAGTAAGGTAATACAGAATTCTTGTATATATATATATATGTATACATACTAAATTGTCTATAGGTACATACATGCATGCATAACCTTAAAAATGAACCAAACGTATATCCAAGACTATACATACCTGCACATATGCATATATACATATATACAAATGCATACACCTAACTCAACACCACCCAGCGTACACATATACATCTACAAACCCCAAATTCAGTACAATGCAATGTAATATCATGTAAGAAAATGTAATGGGTGATGCAAAACCTGTGGATTCTATTCCCTTGACTTCTGTCTGGGAAAGTGATGTATGTTTGTAGAAAGTATGTTGATTTGTGCGTGGGTGAATATAAATGTAAGACGGAGAGAGTGTAAGTGTAACATCATCACTAAGAACGAGAGATGGGGTGAAAGTTACATGTCAATATTGGTAGGCGAATATCAATGGTGGAGTAGAACTATAGGTGTATTAATAGTATGTCCGTTTATAAGGTGAGGGTTTGGTAATAATAGGGCTGAAATATTGGTAATCATTTACGTGTATTTCCAGAGGTGAGCTACAAGATCGAGGCTATCCCTAGTAATGATCAATGTGATGTTGCATATAAATCGGGGGGTCCTTTTATGTATGGTCGAGTGTCATTTGGGAAATGCATGTTCTATAACCTTAATGGTCATTATATTCTGAAAGATCAGATTCCTTTGAATAGTACAAGTAAAATGGACCATGCATAGGTATCAATTGGTAGGGGTTTCGGTGACTATGTATAACGTCCCTAATGGTTGATATAAAAGAAGGAAAAAAAGAATTAGGTATGGATAGGGTAAGATAAGATAGTAACATTAACTATACGTAGGTAAAGCTCCAGAATATATTGTGGAGAATAAGAGTATATATGTATTACGGTGTGTTATGGTGTGCTCGGGTGCATATCAATGGGTCAGGTGGGAAGTTTGGTATTAGATGTAGGTAAAAGTGATTTGATAAGCCTAGGATAATGAGGTGTGAGGGGATTGCAAGGTTAGAGCTCGGTGTTAGTTTAGAGTTGAGTCCATTAGGGGAGAGAGTTTTAAGTTTATTAATCTGTTATATTCTCATGTAGTTTCAGAATTTTTGTTGCGTCGGCATGTGTATTTTTTAAAATATTTTTTCTATGAGTGTAAATCTAGTGTCTGTGTCAAAGTTGTGGCCAGGCGTGCAGGATAAGGTTTAGATGATTCAGTGATTTAATTCTGTGCCTATGATTATTAGATCTAATATAATGCCACTTCAATTTACTATATATCACAGTTTGCATTAAATATATTCTACTGAGTAAATTACATTTTGCTTCCATGGTTAAAATTATGCAGATGTAGAATGTTTTGTTAGTGGTGGAGTTAGTGGTAGAGGTGTTAGTATTTTGAAGGTAGTTACAGCATAGACTATTTCTATTGTTGCTGGGTTGGAGGAATTTGACGGTTTTAGGGATGGGTTTATACTATCCATTATCATGGTGTTACTGCTAATCATATTTTTATCATATGTGTTTAGATCTTTATATATTTCTTTGGATCTAATATAGATATTAAGATGATTATCTATCTGTCTCTCGGTGTATATCATATCTTACATAATACATTCATGCATTCAAATATGATAAATATATCTTGTATAATAAATGAACTCTTTTTCTCTCTTCTCTCCACACATGTATACCAATCTCAAATCATTACGTGACAACAAATACGTGTGTGCATTAAGAAATTATTTCATAGAAGTAGATAGAGTCTATAGTTCAAAATGGTGAATAGGAGATATTTTTATCGACATTTGTTTTTTAAATAGATCAGTCCATTGCTATGGTAAGAGGGAAAATCAAACTGTTCTTTAAAAAAGTACTTGTTTCTCTTTCCATTTGTGGCTTATTTACACCTAATGGTAGTAATATTGCCACTAAACAGGGAATATGCAATATCTCTCTCTCTTTTTCTCTCGCCCTTCTCCGCCTTCAGGCGTTGAACTTCAACAAGGAACCTCTCCATCGCATTTGCATGAAAAAAAAATGATTAAGGATGAAAAGGAATAAGAGAATTAATGAAAGAAAAACTTCAATAAGTAGCACCAAAAGGTATTTGATGAAAGTTTTCTTGAATGGGCAAATTTTATTTTGAATTATCCCTCTTGATGAATTCGTAAAGGGCAGATCTCCTTATTGACACATTTTGGGGATCTATCTCATTTACGTAGTGAAATCTCCTGGTCGAGGGACGCATTGCTAATTTTGACTAATTTTTCCTGGAAATATTCAGTTTGGATAATCTTTAATTAGACGAACAAAACTGAAAAGAATAGGTAGTTAAAAAATTGAGAAGAAAACGTGTTCTGGAGAAAACATAGAAATTAATTTGTAGAAAAAGAAAGAATTTGACGCAGAAAGAAGAAAGAAAAAAAGGATAAAAGACCTTGAGGCCTGGATTGTGCATTCCTTTTTTTCATGACTCTCCTGTAGAATAATAATAATAATAATAATAATAATAATAATAATAATAATAATAATAATAATAATAATAATAATAATGATAATAATGAGAGAAAACAACACTCCCCTCCCTAAGAGACAAAGACAGAAAGAAAGTCGGAGAAGTGACCGAACAGGTCAACTGCCTCTTACAGCACATAGAAACAGACACCCTCCTAGAACTCAACAACCTAATTTACGCAGGGGCGAAAATGGTAGCACAAAGCTTCACAACACAAGATAGGAACCCGAGCAATAATAGGGAAGAGAAACCCAACTGGGAGAGAAGATTACAAAGGCAGATCTCCCAACTACAGAGAGACGAAGTACTGCTTAGAAATACACCACACACAGACAGACCACGAGTAAGACTTTATAACAAATACAAGGTAGCGCAAAAAGGCATCGCAACTGTAGTCGAAGACTTACACCAGAAAAGACTAGCCAAAGAGGCAAGACTGAAAAGATACAGACTAAGAACGGCCCAATACACACAAAACCGCACATTCCAAAACAATGAGAAAAAGTTTTACCAAGATTTAAATGGGGAAAGAAGGCAGGACATAAAACCAGATGCCACAGAGGCCAAGAACTATTGGAATAGCATATGGGGGCACCCAAAAAGACACAATGTAACACCGCAATGGTTAGGAAACATGAGAAAAGAACTAGAAGATATAGACAAAGGAGAACCAATAGTACTGAATGAAACCACATTGAAACATACTCTTAGGAAAGTAGCCAACTGGAAAGCACCGGGTCCCGACGGGATCCATGGGTATTGGTTCAAAAAATTCACCACGTTACACGGCAGACTCACTCACCTACTCCAAAATTGTCTAAATGAAGGCAAAGCACCAGAATGGATGACTAAAGGCAGAACCACCCTCATCCAAAAAGACCCGGGAAAGGGGAACATAGCAAGCAACTATAGACCAATCACTTGCATACCACTTATGTGGAAAATCCTGACCGGGCAAATAGCAGAGAGAATATACATGTCAATGGATAGAAGGGGGCTACTACAGAAAGGGTGTAGGATAGGAACCAAAGGGGCAAACGATTTACTCTACATAGACCAGATGATCTTAAAAGAAGTAAGGAAAAGGAGAAAGAATATCGCAATGGGATGGATAGATTACAAAAAGGCATACGATATGATTCCACATAGCTGGATACTCGAATGCCTTAAAATGTTCAAAATTAGCGAACCGGTGGTTAAATTCATTGGTAATTCAATGGAAGACTGGAAAGTAGATTTGACAGCCGCAGGGGACAAACTAGCCGAGGTAGGGATAAAAAGGGGAATCTTCCAAGGAGACTCGTTGTCCCCACTATTATTTGTTCTAACAATGATACCGCTTAACAGAATCCTGAAAAACAGCAAAGGATACCACTTCTCTAAAACAAAAGGAAAGGTCAACCACTTAATGTACATGGACGATATTAAATTGTTTGCAAAAAACAGGGGAGAGCTTGAGACTCTGTTCAACGAAGTAAGGGAATATAGTGAGGACATAGGAATGGAGTTTGGGATAGAAAAATGCGCAATCATGGTGATGCATAAAGGAAGGCTTTCAATGACTGAGGGAATTGAACTCCAGGACAACAACAAGATTAGGGCATTGACTGCACAAGACCGATACAAGTACCTAGGTGTCCTTGAATGTGACACGATAAAACGGGAAGAGATGAAGGAGAAAATTAAGAGAGAATACCTTAGAAGGATAAGGAAAATATTAGAAACCAAATTAAACAGCAGAAATCTAATAAAAGGAATGAACACCTGGGCTGTGTCAGTAGTTAGGTATACAGGACCATTCCTAGGATGGACAAAGGAAAAGCTCCAATCAATGGATAGGCGAACAAGGAAACTTATGACGATGCATAAAGCATTACACCCCAGGGATGATACAGATAGACCATACGTTAAGAGAAAAGAAGGTGGTAGGGGGCTCATCAGCATAGAAGATTGTGTCCAGAGAGCTAAAGTAGTCCTAGATAGATATGTGCAAACAAATAGTGAAGAAATCATAAAGAGCGCGAGAGATAGTGCAACAAACAATAAAGTAGAAAACAATGGAACAGTACAGCAAACTAGAAAAGAAAAGTGGGAAGGGAAAAAATTGTACGGCGAGTTTAAAAGACAGATACAAGATATAGCAGACGAGAAATCATGGACATAGTTACGAAAGGGGAACCTTAAGAGAGAAACAGAATCGCTCATCATGGCAGCCCAAAACAAAAGCATAAGGACAAACTACATAAAAGCAAAAATCGACAGAACACAGACAAACAGCAAATGCCGCATGTGCGGTGAAAGAGATGAGACAGTAAACCACATAACGAGTGAATGTAGCCAACTCGCCCAGAAGGAGTATAAGCATAGACACGATAGAGTAGCAACGATGATACACTGGGAACTAAGTAAACAAATGGGATTCAACCATGGGGAAAAGTGGTATCAGCACAAGCCAGAGGCAGTTTTGGAGAGTGACAGCCACAAACTACTGTGGGACTTTGACATCCAAACTGACCACCTCATCCAGGCAAGAAGGCCGGACTTAGTAATAATACACAAAAAAGAAAGCCTGCCAAATAGTAAACGTTGCTGTACCTGCGGACCATAGAGTAAAAAAGAAGGAGGGTGAAAAAAGGGAAAAATACCAGGACCTAGCAAGGGAGTTAAAGAAAATGTGGAACATGAAAACCAGGGTAGTACCGGTCATAGTGGGAGCACTAGGAACTGTCCCCAAAACGCTGAGGGAGAGACTGGAGGAGATCGGGATTAGGAGGAGGATAGAGACCGTACAGACCACAGCACTACTGGGAACTGCACGGATACTGAGGAAGGTGCTAGAGATATAAGGACTGCAACGAATCGTAGCTCTGTCATGATATGCGAAAGAGAGAGGAGACGTTAGCTGAAGACCTGAGGAGACTTATTGTCACTCAGCCTTCAGCGATAACCACTGGGCAACCGGTGTGAAACTGTAAATTGCAGAATTACTGCGACCTATGAGTACTAGGAGAGGAGGGCTGGAGACTTGAGGAGACTTGCTGTCACTCAAACTCCAGCGGTTACCACCAGGCAACTGGTGTGAGATTCCAAATAATAATAATAATAATAATAATAATAATAATAATATATCAATTGAAAACACATTCTTGGTTCCGTCAAAAATTGAATCGGTTCTCCCTTAGCCCACGACTCACACTCATACAAAATGTCATTGAAATTCTTGAGAACTTTTGAAGATATTATGTGGGCAAAGAGAATGACGGAAAACAGATAAAAGAAAAGACAGACACGAATAGATACATATACTGTTCTAAACTTGGTTGGCAAAAGGAAATGAGTAGCAACTATTTGCAGCAGGGTAAGACACCAGATAAAAAAAAAAAACTGAAGATCGGGAAATCTTTTCCCATGTTCTTAATCTGCCTTTCTCTTTAATCGGTCTTTCTCATCCAATTTTGGTCCCTCGAAGCAAAGATCTGAAGAGAAAGTCCGATTCAAAGTTTCGATATATGAAGGTGTTCGGTTTTCAAAGTCAATATTTCGATGATTCAGGTGTGTTAACATTGTTTATTTGCTTGGTATGGTGTTATTCTAGATATTCGGATCATATCTATCCATCTATCTATATATGTACATTGATTAATACGCACAGAGAGATAGTGATATATTCATGTGTGTGTGTATGCGTGTGTGTGTGCATACACGTTTGTGTTTATATATTAATTCAATTCTCCAAATATTGGTGGATGGGAAATCACGCTTGTATGTTTAGAAGTACTCATTAGCGTAAGCACACACACACACACACACACACATACACACACACACACACAAATGTATATGTGTGTATGTATATGTGTGTGATAATAGTAGAGACAATTTATTTGAAAACATATTTCGTCCGGCACCAAATTAGCAAAACGAACGGTCGACAAAGTTAATGAATAAAGGAAATGAGCGTCATGCATTACACGAATCCGAGTGAAATATCAAATATTTGTGTTCGACGGCTGCAGAATAGAGAGATGGGTGGTTTAAGTGCGCTATTTCAGATTCCTACTTCGTGTTGATAGTCAGAGGGGTCACATTGAAACTGATTCCAAGTGGACGTGTATTCGAATCCTGAACGACACTCATTTTCTTTATTCATTTGTGGTCGCCCGTTTGATTCACTGTTTGATTTGGTTGATTCCTATCCCGGACAAAATATATTTCCAAATAAATTGTCTCTGCAATCATTACATTGTCAGACACAATTTGTCCAATCTCACGACACACACGTGCATATATATATTCGAACACCGAAAGGCCCTAATACTTGATGAACACTTGAACTCCTTGGTCTAACTTCAAAATCTCTTACACCACGCTCAGAAATGATTAGACACGAATGGATCTCCAAGAGATGCAGGTGCATTGAATATGCCCTCATTTCGGTCAGCGATACGATCGTCCAACGCCCAGGAAATTTTCAATTTGCACCACCATTAGCAAAATTAACGGTAAAACAACATAAAATAACACCTCATACGAATGAAAACAAATCCGATGCTGATTAAATGTATGACTTTTCTAAATCCTCTTATTCACACATTTTTACATCATCCTTTTCACGAATATTTTTCTCCAAATAAATCTCTCTTTTCCCCATAACTACGACACCCCCAGGACTTCCCCAAAACAACCTTATTTATGCATGTCCCCAGTAATGTATCCAAATTTTCTCAATGTATTTCAATCAAATTCTATGGAAGGGTAGGTATGAAGTACGGAAGAAGTAACTGAATTTCTGAACGGATCGTAACAGATACAAACTAACAAAACACTATAAAAAAAACTGATTGAATTCTCTTTCCAATGTGCTCTCTGTACAAATATTGGGGTTTACATCCATAATGTATATATTTGGAGGAGAATTTCATTAGCCTGTGCTGGAATAATTGCCATTACTTTTTCCCTGTCACTCTTTTTGCACAATACATACAAATTAACAAGATACACTGTTAGAAAACTGACAAAATCTTCTTTTCATCAATATATTGTTATTTGTACAAACATTTGGGTTTTTTGCCTAAAAAGACCTGAAGTAGGGGGAGTCGAATTGGCAGCTATCTTCACGTACGATAAAGTTTCCCCAAGGACTGTTTTGGCTTTATTGACTGATACTAGTTGATTCACCTTGAAAAAATCACGGATATATTTGAATTTCTGAGTGACAATATTCAGAAAAGAAACTGCTGAACTAAACTGCTCGAGTCAATTGTTTCAAATGGCTAGCAGGAGATATTTTTATCAGCGAAATTGTTACCTTTAGGTGGGAAAGTCTGTTCTTATGGACAGAGAAACAAATAAAAAATCATGCTGTACGTACAGATATGTTTTTGTGCGTGATACTTTTCAATGAGCGCAGAAATAAGAGACTTGTATCCTAGGCAGAGAGCCTGGGATAAGCGCTTTGATCCTTGACGGAACGCACAGGTATTCTGATCTATGCGTACTTGATTCTGTCATTTTTTGCTGATGCTCTGATAGTATGAAAATAAAAGAGACCGAATCATCGAAATGATTAGATGATATTCTTAAAAGTTCTCCAAAAGACGACGGAGAAATGAAATAGAGTTGAATACAATTACATTAAAAAACACTTTTTCAAAAAAAAAAAATAAATAAATAAACATCTGGAAAGCACCACAGTATTGGTTTAAGAACTACCTCATTACGTGACTGATTGATCCACCAACTTCAAATTTACCTCGATAAAGGCAATGTCACAGACTGGATGACCAGAGGCATCACAACCCTCATCCAAAATGAAACTGAAAAGGGGGAAATGAGGTGAGCAACTATTGATCTATAGACCAATCACGTGCTTACAACAAATGTAGGAAAATCGGACCAGACAGATAAATAATTCAATTAGCCATGTAAATGCTTCTGAAAAATGCAATTCATTTGTATTTATGAATAACATGGTTGGACGAATAACGCAAAATCACGGGCGAATATCTACTTACTTCTAATATTTTTATTTTTTATATTGTTTAATGGTTCTATCAATTATTTTAATGCCATTTTAGGAACGAAGTAATTTTCACTGGAAATATATATATATATATATATATATATATATATATATATATATATATATATATGAGTGTGTGTACTACAACATCCTAACCGACCACCCAAGCAAGAAAACAGGATCTGGTAATCGTTGACGATGGAAAGAAAACTTGCCAAATTATAGACGTGGTTGTGCCAGCCGACTACGGGGATCATGAAAAAGGATTTTTAAAAAACTGTGAAAATAATAGGATCTAGTCTGGGAGCTGAGAAAGTTTTGGAACATGAAGATCAAGGTAGTACCTATAATGGTAATCGCACTAAGAACTTTGCTAAAGACATTCACGATCGTAGGAGAGGATTGAGTCTTTGCAGACCACTGCACTACTAAGATCTACACGGATACTAAGGGAAGTACTGGAAACATGAGACTTACGACCTGCAGTCGTCAGCAAAGGCCCAACGGCTAGAATGGGTAAGGCATATCTGTAAGTGAAGCGGGGGAACTTTGGTACTGTACAAACCACATCATTGCTGTGATATGTGAGGAAGCTGAGAGAATGACTGGGGATCCAAGGATTATAGATGTCACTCAGCCTCTAGCGACTACAACTCGGCATCTGGTAGGGGCATACAGATCATATATATGTGGGTGAGTTAGGCACAAAATGTTGACAGTCATCGGAAATATATCATTGTAATTTTTATTTCTTCGTTCCCCCTCCCTCTCTCTCTCTCTCTGTCTGTCTCTCTCTCAAACACACACACACACACATATGTGACGCTCCTCTATTCAGGGTTGAGCACTCTTTAAGTGGGGTAACTCGTCCATTGTAAGCTTATGCATTGCTCTTCCATAGGAATAGAGCACTCTGGTAGACGGGGAATTTAACCAATAATAAATATATTGCTTGAATTCAGCCTTACTGGCCGTCCAGTTCCGTAGCTCATAGGTAGAATATCGGCCTCCGGGTTTAAACCTGCCTCGTGGTACTGGGTGTTCGCTGTTCCACTACAGCAAAATGTGACACAAAGTCGAGGCTTAACGTGGGAAGAATAGGAACCAGCCGTCCAAAACTGGCTCCAGCCGACTTCGATTGCCAAGCAACCGTAGAAGCTAAAACAACCTCCATCATGAAAGCGTCCACTTTGGGAACTTGCTCCTCTTGGTGCAATGGAGCAGTGCTGCCCCGGGGCAACGGATCCCTCGCATCTGGGCCGAGTAATAATAGGAGAGCCCATGGACAAGTCCAAAGACCTCCAATGCGCGTAGCAGTGCGCAGCCTCAGTAAAACTTCATTGGCTGACGCACTGCACCGGCGCACTCGGTCTTATTCTTCTATTTACAACATCACGCTCCCTTTTTTAATATTAGCGCACCATTTTGACAATAGTTTTGGGGAGCATCAACCACATTTTTCAAAATCAACTCCCCTTTCTTTAACCTTAGCTTCTTCTATGTCCCCTATATTTGTTCCAACCTCCTTTTCCAAACATTAGCTCTCTTTTTAACATTATGCCCCTTTTAAAATAAGGTCACCTTTTCAAACTATCTGCTTTTCATCTATCTGTTTTTTTTTACTAATTCACTTATTGACAGTAATTTGAACCGCCCGATATTTATAGTAGTGGACACAGCAAGTGAAAACGCTAAACTGATAAACCACCAAAAATGTAGCGAGATCAAAGAAAGCAGATAACCACTACCTTGTTTATATGAATATAGCTTCAGTTTGTTTGTTTTTTTGGTCGAAAATCCTTTAAAACAGACCTCGAGAGATGATACAATCATATGCTAGACATAGAGCTTTAAATAAACCGTTTGTTGAATGTAAAGTAAGGTTTAATTTCATTTGCTCATTTCATTATTTATATACAATATCATCTGATATTGACATGTTATACTTTTTGGGAAAGCTATATGTCTAAGCTGCAACATGTTTGAATAGCTGCTTTAAGGGTTTAAGACAAAAAATCCAAGAAGTGAACCTTAGTTCACATTATAAAAGTCAGCGGTTGTATTTGCTTCTGCTATATTTCTAGCGTTTCATCAGTTCAGTGTTTTCGTTGGCAGCGCCCACCACTATATGTTGTCGATAACACTTGTGATAACGAGGGCACAGAATGCTTAACTGGAAACGAAGCCTGAATGTGTTTGTCTGTGTCTACGTCTAAATGTTTTAACTACCCGATTGAATAGTTGATTAGTGCATACTGGGAAGAAATACGGGGGACATCTTATCGATTATAATACAGTGAAACGATGAGTAGAAACGGTTGAACTCTGGCTCTGCAATTTCAGGAATAGGGAGGAGGAAACTTTGGTACTTGAACTACGACGCTAGCAATTATTTGGAGGAATTTGAAAGAAAAGTGCAAAAGAAAAAAAGATGATAACTGCTGTAGTAATTGTGACTGCAGAAACAAAGGCATGAACGAAGAAGAAGAAGAAGAAGAAGAAGAAGAAGAAGAAGAAGAAGAAGAAGAAGAAGAAGAAGAGATGATAGATGTGATTTGGAATGTGGAGGCGTATTGCAAAATAAATGGAGGAAACAGATGTAAAATGAGATATTGAAGATGAAGATCATGCTAAAAGAAACAAAGAAAAATAGAGAGCAAACGAAAAGAAATTATATTTGAGGAAAAGAATAGAGAACAGAAACAATGATTAGGCAACACTAACAAAAAAGAACGAAAGAAGTAAGGAAAGGATTTGATTAATGCTAAACGAAAGGAAAAAAAGAAAACCAGGCTTAAAGAAAAAAGAAGGACTGAACATGAAAAAGACAGACAGACAGATGACCAAAAATAAAGAAACAAAGATTATTAAATGGAGAAATAATTTGGGTCTTGAAAAGAAAAATAATGCGACTCAGGAAAATGGATCACGCATTAAAAATAAACTTTAAAGAGCGTCAAACTATCCAATAAATATGAAGGGAATGCTTATCATGAGAATTTGAGCCAAAAAATTATAAAGCGAAAATTTATACTAACTGCATTTCGAGGTGAAAAAGAAAATTTTATAAAGAAAAGTAAGTCGTTTTTGGAAGTGAAAGAAAATGTCTGGGAAGAAGAAAAGTGGGAGTAGAGTTTCATTTATCATCTGCTAAGATTACAGTCTAGTCTGTTGATAATTCTGTTGATTCTATGGGCATAGTGTGTGTTCTTGGGGCAGAGGTCTACATTTCCAGAATGGTACACAAAAAAGATTTGTTTTAATTCATTATTTCATCCCCATCCTATTCTTCGTCTTTGCATCATCTCCTGTGTGTATGTCTGTCCCTCTCCTTCTGTATATGTGCTTGTTTATATATATATATATATATATATATATATATATATATATATATATATATATATATATATATATATATATATATATATATCACTAAATAAAAGAAACTTGTGAAGGAATGCTGATTTCATTTTTTATAACAGTAGACCACGACTAAAGGAACTGCAAACAAGGCTGATACCTTAAAATAAAATATAATCATGAATATAAGATAATGAATTAGAAATGCAATGAGAGAGGAATCCATGTTGAGATTCAATGCAAACATTCCTTAGTTTGATGAAAACATGACAAAAATTTTATTAATCGCCTTTTCCCTTGAGAGGATCTTGTTTGTTTAGCGGCTAGGATTGCTACAGCTATAAAATTGATAACTGATTACCCACGCCAGTTCAGTGAAAGTTAGCCATTAGTTGTGTACGGTTATCAGTTGACTAACGAATTGTTTGAGAATCACTGGCGAACAACTCGCTGGATATCGAAATATTATAATTTTGTTTTTCAGACTACCAATTGACCTTTCACACTGTATGTAGCCCGCCTTCTCTCTTCCTTCCACTTGCAGCTAATTCTATAGATATTAGTATTAGGGATATTATTGTTCATTCCTTTACCTCAGAAAAGGCAATCCCTTTGACAAATGAGAACATTAGGTGGCAAATCTATATGCCCACATGCTGACCCAGGTCCCTATATTACTTCATCGTCATTATTATATTCAGCCTTTTATTGTCGTTGGACATAAACCTTCCCCTAGATTCAGCTGACTGCTTTATCATGGGCATCGCGAAATACTCCTAATTCATGTAGCTCGTCATGCCATCTTAGTTTCTGTTGGCCACTAATTCGCATATGATATCTGGGGATCCACGTTGTGAGTCGTGATGTCAAGCAGCTGACTTCTTGCAACATGTTCTGCCCATTGCCATTTGAGTTTTTAAACTGTTTCTACGATACGATGGACTCCTGTCTCGTCTCTAATGTACTGTGCTGTCTTATGTCTTCATGAGAGATTGAGCACGATTATTTTATGTGCACATTGCATGGTTCTCAGTTTGAGATTTTGGGATTTGCCACAGAATCGGAGGCCTTTTCAAAGTCAACAAATGCGGTGGCATTCTATATTCTGCTGCTTTCTCTTTTAGTTGGTTTACTGAATGAAGATGGTTGAGATGGTTGAGTAGCTTTATCTGAAGCCAGCTTGTTCCTGAAGTTGGTTTTCAGCTAGCTTTTTTGTGATCACGTTGTTGAAGAGTAGATGAAATTAAGTAAGCTTATTGGCTTGTAGTTGTTGAGATCTTCCAGGTTTCCTTTTTTGTATAACAGCATCATGTTTGCAGTATTTCACTCTTCTGGGGCTTTGTTTGGGACACAAGTTGAAAAGAATGGCTAGTTTCCTTGGGATGACTTTTCAAGCCTCATTGAGTATGTTGATGGTGATGTTATTGGATCCTGGGGGGGGGGGTTCCTTTGTTTTTGTTTGTTTGATGTTTTGCTTCAATTCCTTGGGAAATTCTCGAATAGATTACTCTTGGTTTGTGTTTCCTGTTTATTCTTCTATGTATGGTGGAATAGAGTTTTGTAGAATTCCTTTGGCTCAAACCTAGTGGTAACTTGAATTAAGGAGGTTGTTATATTGTTCCTAAGCTCAATAATGTTTTCTTCTTGTTCGGTGAGGAGTTCATGTATATTTTTCGATACCAGTTTGAATGATAGGGTGAGTTCTTTTTGAACAGTAACTGGTTGTAGTGTAGTGTTTGAACATTTTCCGTTCTATCCTTGAGTTTATTAGAATTTTGCATCCAATCATTCTGTGGTCACTTTCTATATTGACTCCATTCAGGACATGCAAATCTTTTACGGTGTGGCTTTTGTCCGCTAGCATGTAGTCTATTTTGTTTTTGGTTTCGTAATTCGGGTTCCTCCAAGCCCACTTTCTATTGGTTTTCTTTTCAAAGTTTACAAGATTTTCACCACTCTCGTTCCGTAATTTGTATCCGTACTTGCTGAGGCACTTTTTATTACCTTGTCCACTTGGGCGTTGGAGTCTCGCTTAATTATGTTGAACTATTTTTTTTGTTTCTTGGAGTATGGAATTCGAGTTGTCGTAGAAGTTGTTTATCTCTTCGATGGTTGATTGTGAAGTGGGAGCGTAAACTTGAATGATATTCAGCTTGTACCTCTTAGAGAACTGTACAATGACATTTGCTACACAATCTGAGATAGCTTTGAATCCAACAACATTGTCCTTGAGTATCTTTTTACGAATTAGACAGCCAACTCCGCTTTGTTTCTCTTTTTCCTTCCATGGTTGTATAAAAGATGATAAATGTTTAGTTTGATTAGTTCTTCTCTAGGTCTTCTGTTTTGCTAATACTGACTATGTCTCATTTGATGTTTTTGTTTCCATTTTCCAGATTAGTGCATGTCTATAAAGAGAGTCCTGGTGTTGTAGGTTCCTGTTTTCCTTTGTGTAGTGTTTTATTTTGGTGATGTTCTTGGGATGTGTTTGCGTTATCACACTTGCTCCTCCCTCCCCCCCAAAGGGTAAGCGATATGGCTGGACCTTTTGAGACCGTTGGCCCAGTAGGAATGATTTTTTTCCTGCAACGTTCTTGGTATGTATCGGTAGTCGCAAGAGCACATCATCACTCCAAGTATCACATGGCAGGTTGCACTGAGTTACATAGTTCTACTACCAGGGAGTGATCCTCGACCTTACCTAACGCTGACTGGTAGTATTTGTGAAAGTCAATCTTGGAATTTTGATTACATCGAACTGTTACGATAATATTTAAGATTTGTTCCTGAAGATTCGAGTATTTCAAAGTCTGACTTCCTCCTCCCCATGTTGTGTTTTTTTTATCTTTGAGTCATTATTCGACATTCCTACTTTCCCAGTGTTATGTTCTATGTCTTCAATGTTCATTTACATGAAAGTGGCATGTCTGCTTGTTGGCACAATCAATGGTTACAGATCTTTCTATCTGATCTTCGAGTACTTGGGTGGGTGGGAATGGATTGTTAATAACTCTCCCTTATTTCCTTCAAGTTCTAATTTAAAGTGTCCTGGGATTTCAGTTAATATATGAAACTAGTTGATATGAAACAAGACAATCAGAAGTAAAGTTGCATAACAGAAGTTCGCCATTGGCAAGTTGTAAGAACCAACTTCTCAATCAAGTGTGGTTCGTAAGATAAACTCATTTGTTTCAATATGGAGGCTGGTTGATACCGACCAACTGGAATCTAAAATAATTCCTGTTTTATAGTCTCTCATGTGTATCTATGTTATTATGCCTTCACTTATAACTTGTCTACGTTGAGGGGTGCGGGTCTACGACTATCTATCAACAATTTGGGGCAAGAATATCATTGTGTGACGATATCTCGTCTGATGCTCCCGGGTAAACATTGCTTTGACTATCTTCATCACTATCCAAGATTTGTTTCGAATCACTATCTGATTCACTGCAGACTCAGGAACAAATAATTTTCTTGCAAAATATCTCGCCGGACATCCCAGAACAATATTGCTTTCATCATCATCATCATCATCATCATCATCATCATCATCATCATCATTATCATCATCACCTGGGTATTCTGTTGGATCTCTACACAATTCACTACCTGAGTAAGAGGACTCAGAAACAAAGAAGTAGCTTATCAACACTCTCAAACGCTTCAAATTCTAGCTTTATCATTCCTATTCAGCTTGTTGTATATATTCAAAATTAGTGGAAGAATTCTGGGTAATGACACTTACTGATTCCAGAAAAAGTTCAACGATACGTCCAACATCCATGGTAGTAGTAAAAGGTGGCGGGAAAAGAGCAAATAGTCTCCCTTTGATTCAATTGATTTTCAAATTTTTGAATCAATCTGATATGAAACATTTTACATGTTTTTTTTTTAATAAAATTGGAAATGGTCATTTTTTACTTTTTCTATTATGACATTGTTCGCAGCTGGTGAAAAATGGTCAGAAGAGATTGTCTTTTACGTAGTGCAGCACGCCTTTTAATGAGGTAACACATTTTTATGACATCATACCTTTCAATGACACAACATCTTTTCCTTCCTCCCTTCCTTCCTTCCTATTTCTGTTGTTAAACGTAATTTGGACCGACAGGCAGATAGACCGAGTAGCATATACAGATGTGTGGATATATTTAAAAACGTTATTTTTCAAAGTTCGAGGCTCATGAATCGAGAAATTTTAATGCAATACAATGACGCTGAATTGTTATTTGCTAAAATAATTGGCATTGGTCCACACACGCTGTGAGGGTGAAAAAGACAGAATTACAACCCAGTCACTCCTTACGTCACGGCAAAAACAAAGAACGCGATAGAACCGGACGATAAGGGTTAAAATAAACGAATACAAACCATAAAAAATCTGCAAAACAAAAGGGAATACAACACTTGCAGCAGTGCTATGGAAATGTGAAAACAAGTTCTTTATCCAAGATTCTGCCTAGATAAGATGGTTGTTTGGCACAATTTCCTGGTGAACGAATGCAAGTGTTGACAGGAACAAAGGTTATTTATATCATTTCCACCAATAAATTTATCAATTGAATGTCAAACTCATGAATAAATAGAGAATGTATCTTCACTTTATAATGCTCATTGATAATTATCATTGATAATTTGTTAATCAAATATTGATACCCAAAAGCTTGCTCCAAAATCTATGCGCATGACTATATATTTAAATGTTCATATCGAGGTAGATATGGCGTATATATATATATATATATATATATATATATATATATATATATATATATATATATATATATATGATATTGAAAAAGTTTTTATTTTATATGTTCAGTGTTATGAATGCTGTAAAGATTTCTAGACTATATATCTATTAAGAAAAGGATATATGATCCGAAAGAATGATTATGATTTGCGTTATATTATAGAGAAATCTTTTTTGACGTAATCTCCTGTCATTACACGGTGATTGTAACACTCGGCCCTGACAACATAAATAGAATAAGCTATAAAATTTTCAAAAAATGCCAGGAGCTGCAGGAAACGTACTTGCAACCGATAAGGTAGCAGCTTCAACGCAACGTGCATTACTGGCGGCTGTTAGCTCAATGGTAAGAGCAATACAACGTTTTTCAATGGTTATACAACTACTAAACCGATCCTCAGCAGAAATTCTCTGATCCAAGGCGAAAGTATCGAATCCATACTTATATAATCCCGCCATTTTTTGGGTGCTGTGGAAGTAAACATAAACGGAGAATATTTGAACATCTAAGGAAATGTTATGTTTATCTATCAATATCAGAAACTGAGAGGTGGAAACGAAAGATGTTGAGTGATCTAAATACATGAAGCCGAAATAGGATTAATTACGAACAAAAAAAGCACAGACGTAATGTTCATTGACCAAGTCCCGAAAAAAGAAACAACAAAACGGTGAAGCTTTAGGAGGGGTTAAGGAATACGTTTATTCAGATTGGACGATGAAGGTAAAGATAGTCAACATAAATTAAATAAGACAGCAGTTACCAATTGAATGGGAGGCATTTGGTATAAATAGAGACTTAATGAAAATCAAGTTGTCAATGGGCTTAAAACGTAAAGTATACAATCAATGCATAATACAAGCTATGCTGTGAGGGTAAAAAAACTGGGAACTTATAACACAAAATGGACCAGGATAAAGGATATAGCACAAATAATGGAACAAAAAATGGAGATAAAAAAATTAAAAAAAATAAAAACTGATAGTAAACGCAATAAGAAAAGGCCAAACACAAAATGGAGAAACGAGTTAGAAAAGTTTGCCGGTAAGAGATGACAGAAATTAGTGCCGCCATGCTCGTCATGTCCAGCAGGGGTCATTACGGATAATGATGATGGCACTATCTGAGATTTGACTGAAAAACATTCAAAGTGACATTTCTAACTAAGTTGGTAATACCGATTTATTTTGTATAACTTTCTAGATCACAAGAAGCTAAAAAATGCATTTAAACCAATATCAGAGTTGAAAAAAAACAATAAAAAGACATCATTTTACTAATACATTTATTGGATTGGATCAATTTAATATAATGAAACTTTGTATCATTCTGACAGTGTTAGGATAATAATACAGAAAAGATGAACAGAATAGACCTATGGTGCTAGTCTAAATATTCACACCTTTCTTCGTAAATTGTTTTCCTGGTGATTCCCTAGGATTAGATACACATGAAAAGAAAGGAAAGTGTCGTAGGTTAAGAAGTCCGTCATTGTATTATTCATGGTAAGCGGAAAATGATGAAGTCAAAAGAGAAGAATAAAAATCGTCGAAAAACTTTGGTCAGTTTTGCCTGGTGAGGAAGAACAGAGAGATTGTGACTACAACCAAATTTTGTTCGGAGTCTGCTGGTTGAAGATCTAAGCATCGTTGTATTGGAATCTGAAGAAACTCTAAGCCTTGTTACATTGGAATCAAATGGAATTACACGCAAATGCTCGTGAGCAAAACAACCATTTGGGGGGTATCAACCGCGCGTAATTTGATCTCACTCGCCTCCGGTCAAATCATGAATATCTACATTAGCTTTGGTTACATTTACCCCCACGACACCATTGTCTACGATAGTCTGACACTTTCCAATGTAAATATGCAAAAATTCTTGGAAAATGTATCGTCACTTGAACTTTTCTCTGAAGGCATTCTCTCAAGACAATGCACGTATGCAAAACTATCTGGATAATAGATTTTAAAAAGTTAACAGCTGATCAGTGCACACGCGCAAAACTGGCTGGTCAAGCAATTTACTTACAGGTAATTATTTGGAATCTAATTTTCATTCAATACGAACAGAGTAAAACATTAGATAAAGTTAAATTTAACCGCTGCAAAGTGACCCTGTTGACAACAGGGGTGGTATATCGATATACAATTTATCACTACAAAAAAAAAAAAACATTGAAAAACTTTCTCTTGCAATTTCTTCAGAGTAAGGTGGGCTTTTTTTCATCGTAAATGCATTCGATCATAACGACACATGGTTGAAATGCACGCACAATTGCTTGTCCTATTCCTGCAATATTTCGTCTAGTATCATCAACCACGAAAAGAATTCAACAATGTCATTAGGGTTTCAGAAAAAAATGAAAGCGAAAAATCAAGTTTCAGCAACTTTTATCATGGATAGAGATTGGACTTAACACTGCTATTTAAATGATCACCCTTTCTGTGATCGTTAACCCTTTGCTCGTGTGTTCAACTTATATCCGTAATGTCTTCTACCTTGTCACAAAATCAAAATTACCTTTATACTATTCTTTCGATTTCCACCTAATTCCCAAATGGTACAGAATTTGTATTTGTCAGAAATTCCTTCATTTGATCTCATAAATATTAAGCTGTCAACTGTTCTTGTAATTGTAATCGCTCCATTATAATAAAGATATGCCAACTGGATTCCTACAGCCCCAAAACATTGGATTTGGCACCAAAAGTACTTGTCCGAAGTGAAAAATGAAAATGAGTATTTAAAAAATTTAGCGTACTTTCTTAATTTGACAGTTTTAAGTTCAGACAGAATATATTATGTTTTGTCAAAATGATAAAGAGTGGTCTTCTTACGATGTATTACTATGTTAGGAATAACTAAATCATTAAAATTAGTATTTTATTCCGATTTATAAGTTATTTATATAAGAATAAGAATTTTATATTAAATATTTATTTAATTTTACTTTATTTCAAATATTCTATGATAGTATAAATAATGTTATTTACTTATTTCAGTCTATGTACCAGAATAAGAATAAACCCGTTTCAGAGTTTATATCTTATTCAACTTCTAATTTTTCTTTACAAAAAATCAACCTGATTTTTCTTTCAGAAATTTCAGAATAAACCAGGACCTATGACTGCATTTTACTTCAACCCTTGATTTTTTATTAGATGGATTCTGTTGATCTATAATATTGAATTTTCCCTCAAGATACAGAAAACAAATTGAGTACAGACTCCTACGTGAATTAGTCTGTTTCAACACATTTCATTTATTTATTGTTGTTTGGTTGTTTTCTCCAGTAATATTTAAATAGAAATGTGTGATTCATATTTATCGTGTCAGAATGATAGTACATGGTTTGCAAGGCTCGATTCAAAACTGATTTCTAAGGTTCTATTTTAACATTTGAAATAATCAGGATTTATATCCGTAGATATTTCAGCTTTATAAACTATATTTTTAAAGCTCTTCTGGAGTTAACAGTTGTCTAGGTTTCTGCAATCACTCTTAACATTTGATTGTGATTGTGGTTCATTTTTTAGTTTTAAAATCACTCATCTCAAGTGCTCTGTTGTACTTATGGCTAATGTTATTAAATTTGAGGTTCTTGTATGAGTCCTAAATTTAAACAATTAGGTATTTGTTTCGATATGGAAGAATGATCAATGTTTACTACCCATCATATAATATTTTAACCTCTGGTCATTGCAACCAACCGGAATAAATCTCCCTTTTGACCTCAATCTTCCAATACTCAAATTTTAATTAACTTAAACGCACAATAACAGACATCTAAAAACATCAGCTGAATAAATGATATCCTAAAGCCTGGATGCTGATATCCTTGGGGACCTGACATACATCTCACTGGTCTAACCATGCAGTCTGCTCAGCCATCCACTTTATCAACTACTATCTCTACTTACTAAAACTCACGGACTACTCAATGGAAAACAAATCAGTTTCTTATCATACAAAGCTCAATATAATCATTTACTTTAGCGATCCTTCCTATGGTATCATGTCTCTCTCATATTGATGGAATAACCATAACCAATACAAATACATTGATTATGGTTGAATTCGATAGATAAGGGACATCTTGTTGATCTTTCATTGAACCTTTCTTGTTTCTCCTCAAGGGAATGTATGTTTGGATCCATAAAGTGTAATAGTCGTCAAAAACTGTTATCGTACCTTGTGGTTGCGGCTAAAAACTAGCTATTTTCAAGGTCTTCAACAATTTCATTTATTATTTTAATCATGAAGGATTGCTTATGGTCTGTATTGATTACCAGATTCCATCTACCCAATATTATCCGAAAGAAATGACTATAACATCAAAGTAATATATATATGAAATGATTTTCCGTTATTATACAGTAGATGTATCATTTGGCCTAAGCAACGTAAATAGAATAAACAATTAAAGAAAATGGGGCTGCCGCAGGAATTGAACCTTTCACCGATATGATAACTGCTTAAACGTAGCGTTTGGTCTTACCATTGATCTAAACAGCCACCGGTAATGCAAGGCACAGATAATTGTTTCAACATCAAATTTTCAAATTCAATTCCTTATCTACTCTACTTATTCCCTTCAACGTGACAATTATGCATTTAAGAATGGATATATGATCTTACAGATTGATTATAAATTGCGTTATATTACATGATTTGCCTGCCTGAATAGTTTCTCTAATTATTCACCAAATATGTCATTAGTCATTAAACATGTTCTTTTACATATGTCTTCTTGCAAAACCCAATCACGTCAGAAAAAAAGTTGTGTGAGCCAAAAAAGTTTGTGAGCATTGAGTATATAAACTGGTAGGTTGCGCGTATGAATCTTATCATGTTTGGATTTGAGATTATGGTAATGTGACATTTATAGAAAGAGATCTTTCAACCTTGAATGATATTTGGCAAACCTTCGTTTTGTGAATACAAATTTTTTATCCATTGTCGAAATTGATTATGGATGTACAAAAAGGTAAAACCAATTGACCATAATAAACCATACAAATGACAAATTATATAAAAAAAAGAATTATAAATGGTAAATTTCCACAAACTAACTTGTTCAATGTTAAAAACGGTGCACAACTTACGCTTACCATTTTTTCCAAGAAAAACATGAGTTGAAACAATACTATATAGTAATTGCTTTGAATTGCACCCGGTGTAACAAAATAGTTTTTGACTTTTTGAGCTTCAATAGTGAATTTCAATAGTTCGTTGATAGATATACAGAGGTGACTATAGATATGAGATTGTTGAATATAAAAACATACGTGATGATGGATGTGAGTAAGGAAAATATCGGAACAAATAAGTCTATAAGTATGAAGGGTAGTAAATATAGGAACAGAGCTGGCTATTGATATGAAGTTAGTAGAAAAAAATAATCAGAGGTGGCTCCTAATATGAAGTTGATAAATATAAAAACAGAGGTGGCTATAGATATGAAGTTAGTTAATATAAAAACGGTAGGGGATGTAGATATGAAGTTTCTAAGTATAGAAACAGGGTTGGCTATAGATGTGATATTAGTAAATATATAAAGAGAGCTGACTATAGATATTAGGTTCGTAAATGAAAAAACAGAGGTGGATATAGTCAACATAAATACTGAAGTGTGTATAGACACGAAGTTAGTAAATGCAAAAATATAGGTGGCTATATATATATGAGATTTGTAAATATAAAAAACTGAGATGGTTGTAGGTATAAGATTAGAAAATATATTAAAAGATGTGGCTATAGATATGAGGTTATATTTATAAAACCTCATATATTTAAGTATATTTAGAGGTGGATGTCGATATGAAATAAGTAAATAAAAATCAGAGGCGGATATAAATATGAACAGAGGTGGATAGAGAAATGAGGTTAGTAAATATAAAAACGGTGGACATAGATATGACGAGATATATGAACAAGTTGGCAATAGATATGAGATAAGTAAATATAAAAACGGGGGGCAACAGATATGAGCTATGTAAATTTATAATCAGAGTTGGCAAACTATATGAGGTTTGTAAATATATAAACAGAGCTGGCTATAGATACGAGGTTATTAAATATAAAAACAGAGGAAGCTATAGATATGATGTCAGTATATATATAAAAAGATGTGGTTATATGTATGAAGTTAGAACATTTAGAAACAGAGGTATATATAAATAGGAGGTTAGTAAGTATAAAAAGAGATGTGACTATATGTATGAGGTTAGTACATTTAGGAACAGAGGTAAATACAGATATGAGGTTAGTAAATATAAAAACATAGTGGGATATAGATATGAAGTTTTTACATATAAAACATATTTGGCTATAAATATGATGTTAGTGTATATACATTAACAGAGCTGGCTATTGATATGAGGTTAGTAAATGCTTAATCAGGGTTGGCTGCAAATATTTGATTGATAAATATAAAAAATGTTGTGGCGATAGATATATGAAATTAGTAAATCTAAAAAATGAGGTGGCTGTAGATACTATGCCAGTAAGTATATTAAAAGAAGTGGTTATAGATGACATAAGTAAATAAATAATAGATGTGGCTATAGGTATGAAGTAAGCAAATTTAAAAACAGAGGTGGTTATAGATAGGCGGTCAGTAGATATATGAACCAAGTTGGATATAGATCGGAGATTAGTAAGTATAAAATCAGACTTGGATATAGATACAATGTTTGCTACTATAGAAAGAGAGGTGGCTATAAGTATGAAGTTAGAAATTATATGAACCAATGTGTCCAGAGATATGAAGTTAGTAAACATAAAAAATGAAGTGGTTATACATATGAAGTTAGTAAATTTATAATCCGGATGGCTATATATAAGCTGTAAAATACACACACACACACACACACACACACACACACACACACACACACACATATATATATATATATATATATATATATATATATATATATATATATATATATGGAACTGGCTATGGATATGAAGTTAGTGAGTACATAATTCACGGTGGATATAGATATGAGCTTAGTAAATATATCATCAGAATTCGTCATAGATAAGATGTTAGCATATATATAAACAAAGCTGGCTATAGATAGGAGGTTTGCAAATATATGAATGGAGCTGGTTATGAATACGAGGTTATTAAATAAATAATCAGCGGTGGCTATGAGGTGAGCAATTATAAAAAAAGAGTTTAATGTGGTGTTAATAAATATAGAAACAGAGCTGGCTATACATGACATTAGTAAATATATAAACAGCGGTGGATATTGATATGAGGTTAGTAAATATAAAAACGAATGTTTACATATATGTAAGAAGTTAGTGAATATAAAAACAGATTTGGGTATAGATCAGAAATCAATAAATATATTAAAAGAGGTGGCTATACATATGACGTTAGTAAATATATAAACAGGAGGCTGTAGATATGAAGTAGGTAAATATTAAAACAGGGGTGGATGTAGATATAATGTTTATAAACAGAGAAGAGGTGGCTAGAGATATGACGTTAGTAAATATATGAATAGACGCCCATAAATATGAGGTTAGTGAATAAAAAAAATGAAATGGAAATAGGTATGACTTAAATATATATAGTGAATATATAGACAAAGGTTGCTATTGGTATGAGGTTAGTAGATATGTGATAGAGGTTGATACGGGTACGGTGTGTTTTTTTCTAATCTTTTTTTGTAATCCTTTGCCAAAATAGCACAAATATCCGTCGGGGCATTTGCCATACTCCATACTCAAGGTGTTGCATAATCCATTATTTTCTTGCTCTAAGCAGTCTCATCAATTCATCCAATAAGTTTTCAATTGGATCCAGTTGACGACTTGGTGAACTTTTATATTCTTTTCCTGAAGATAAGTCTTCTTCAAAAACTCGTTTTGTGTCATTGCCATGCATCTTCAAACACGTTTTCATTTCATACTTGTAACAGACCATTTAAGTTGATAGATTTCACAATGACTCTTTTTTTCATTATATCATCATTTCACACCAAGCATGCATTGCAGAGAATCCCCTTCCGAAGCATGATGATTCCTCCTCAATGTTTTGTTGTAGGACAGTGTTTTTTCGTCTTGACTTCTCCAAACAAATTTCTTGTCACTATGCCCTAAAAGTTCTTGTTTTATATCATCTGACCAAAGTACATTTTCTCACAATTTGACAGGCTTATCAATATGTTCATTTGCTAGCTTTCAGGTATGGGATCTCACATAGTTGACATACTCCTCGCTTGACCCTTCATAGAGATATAGTGATTGTTTTGCTCGTCACACTCACTTCAGCGGCCCCAAAATTATTCCTGAAATCTTCAGTTGTAATATTTGGGCTATTTTCAGAAGTTTTGAGGTGGTTATGTTCTGCTCTGGCCAACAGTTTCATCTTCTTAACGAGCTTAGGTTTATTTGCAACAGTTTTTTCTCGTCGAATGATGTTTCGACGTTATGTTGAAAGTAATTATTGCGCGACTGAAATCACCAAGGTAGATTCTTCAGGAAATAAATAAATATTGATATATCAATCATTATCTAATACCTGTAACATTTGCCCCCTGGCAATAATTTTAGACATAGATTTTTGAATGATTTTATAGCAAGTTATTGAATATACCTCGTTGAATGTTATTCTTTTGTATATTTCAACCCAATACTTATAACTTATAACTGCCTTTGGACAAGTCTGCGCACACTCCTTAGCATATCTGTAATAGCCTGCACGCAGCACTGTTAGGTCAATGTAGTCCACCCAGCTTTTCGTGGCACCGTTATCAAAATGTTTGAAAGAGGAAGTCTGGGTTTAAGATTTCAATAATACTAAATTTAGAGAACAATTTCTTTCTATTCTGAACTCACTCTGCAAACATCCACTACTGAAGGCTTTAAAAATAATTACCTAATTTTTTCAAATATGTTGTTGACTGTAGTCAATAATCCAACTTAGACACATTTTCATAGAGCGCCTCTGTTGACATAAAGTATTTAAATCATGTTTGCTTATCCAAATCGTAACCGAGAAGAGAGACACATTACTGACAATAACTTCAATATAAAAATTGGAGACCTTCATGAAAAAGTAATGTAAATTAAACTGAATGTTGAGCAAAACCTATTTATATGGACGGCTACCGTAGATTTTTTTTTTATTGATAAAAAACCGGCCAGAACTAGTCAAAAAGACTAGTACAGCCGTCCTTCTTTTACTCCATATTCTCGGGATCATCTGTCTGACCCATTCTTTCTTTTTTGTCCACTCTCTCATTATAGGACACTTTTGCCCACTCCTTTAGGACCATTACCCAGGCTTGTCTAAGTCATTTATTTTGATCCTTGGGGCATACATACGCACAGGCAATCATATAAAAATCAAATATACGTAAGTACAATTTATTACATTGGGTGATAAATACTTGTCAAGACTATTCAAACACAGCGCTCTTTTATCAGTCTTTGCAATCTACCAGGGTCTGTCTAAAAATCATTCAAATCAATGAGAAGGGTGGGTATGAGTCCATCGACTCTTTGCCCACCTAAAAGGATTCTGTTGAGATCTGAGCATTTTTGTTGAATGACGGGGACTTGGATCGTATAAAAGCGAAAATAGACCTGCTTCACGCAGTAACCCCCTTTCGATTGCTCCACTCGATGCTCCTACGTACGTGCAAACCCACCAAACCAGTCGATCACGTGATGCACGGAAGAGTTTGCAGCGACCTCATTATTACTGCCCACCTCTCTCACCAGTTTCCTTTCTCTTTCCGTCTTTTTCTTTTTCTGCTTCTTTCCCTCTCCTCGTGTCTTCTCCAATCAGCAGCATCGGCTTTGCCCAAAACAAAATCGATAAAATCGATTCAGTCCTTGCATCTGAGAGGAAGTGCAAGGTAACCGTGATGGAGGTGTTCACGATTGTGATGTTCTGTAAGACTTGTACTTCTGTATGGCAGTCGGTTCTGATGAAACCAATGCAGATAAAGACGCTGCTACCATAAGTGAAGAGATATACTAATAGTTGAAGTGATCTATTGGGTAAAGAAGTACGATGCTAAGTACGCGTGGACGTGGATGGAAGAGACCACATATACACGCCAATCACATCGCACAAACACATTAGATATGCACCTTTCTATTATTAAAAGAATATAATACTACAAGGAACTGAGAGTTTATACAGTCGATTTGTGAGTTTATTCTGAGTAGGAGAGGTATTGTGTCGATAGATCGAGTGTGTGGTATGCGTGTCATGACCCTTGGGGGATTGCTTGCTGGGCTTTTGGTCATCTGTACTGAGCAAAACGTTGAAATTTGACTCTCACATCGGATTAACCATAAACCCGTACCGATATATATATATATATATATATATATATATATATATATATATATATATATATATAGTGAAGCCTCGTTATAACGGACCCAGAGAAGCCGAATATCGGATATAACGGACGAAATCTGAATTGAGAGAGTGACTGTCAGCAGGAGAAACAACTGAAATTATTTAGTTTTATGATGTATCGAGTTTAGATAACTTTAATACCGTTTAGATTGCAGTGCATACACAGAAACCAAAACAAACATATACACACACAATGCACGCACACACATACACACACACACACACATATATGTATATTCATATATATATATATATATATATATATATATATATATATATATATATATATATATGTATCAGGTGATCTTTCCAAACAACAGTTTCTATATGATATAACGCAATTTACAAGACATAAGAGTAATCGATTGAGAGATCCATAAAATAATATAGGATAGATATATTGGGCATATTTGCCCACATAAATAGATAGATATAAATAAGTTTAGTTCTTGGTGTAGTGTTTGGGTAGTCGCTGTTGGAGCACATCACTCCCACTCAAAGCGAATGATGTGACTGGGCCTTTAGGGACCGAGTACCCAGCAGGAACAGCTGATATAAGTTTCAGTGTACGGATCATGGGGCTGTGCTGGCCCATGACGTGTTGAAGGGGGTCTGGTGGATCGGTCACTCCTAGTTTGGTGGCCTCAGAGCTCCACCGGTTCTTAACACCCTTTTTATCTGCTCTTGATAGGTAAGCAGATAGGTCGGGGTGTACGCAGCGCTGTAGAAGATATTTTTCTGTTATTCATGAAATCTATTCGGATAAGCCAGTTCGATTAACATCCTATCTCATCCTATTTACATCTGAGATTGGGGCCCAGTTTTGTGTTAGTGGAATATTAATAGGTCTGACGGATAATCTAGTCCTTGTTCAGCTACATGGGTCATTCAGCTTGATCATACCTCTCCATTATATGTCAAGTTTTTGACTAAGTAAAAGTCCCCCAGGCAGTGACATTTCAAACCAAGCAAAATTAGAGGTTTACTTATCCAGTCTTCATCTCTTCTTGCTATGGTGAGGCCTCAAGATGATCTCCGGAAACCTGGAATATAGACAGTGAATATCTGAGCAATCTATGATTTGCAGGTGACATAGTCCTTTTTGCAAAGAGCCTACATGACTTCCAACTAATGCTAAATGAACTAAAAAAAGAAAGCAAGAAGAGTTGGCCTGCACATAAACTTCAGTAAAACAAAAATCATGTGCAACGATCACATTGAGAATAAGGACATAACTGTCAAAATCGAAGATGCAAAACTGGGGGAAGTAGACTACTTCATCTACCTAGGATAACAGATCTCTATGAAACCCATGAAAGAGGAAGAGATCTAGCGAAGAAACACCCTGGGATGGCAAGCCTTCGGCAGAGCAAGCTCAACCTTCAAAAACAAGCCGATTCCAATAATTCTAGAAAGAAGAGTATACAACCAATGCATCCTACCATGGAGCTGAAACATGGAACTTAACCAAGAGACAGGCTCGGAAGCTGAGAATCATCGAACGCAGATGTAGGATAATTTTTATGGCCTCTCAGTAAGGATCAAAGTGTAGTATCTGTTCCCGGCAGTTACTTTAGCGCTGCTTGCCTGCCGTATGGGCAGGGGATTGTGTTGTGGTTGACATCAAAGACAGAGTGCGCCGGTGCAATGCGTTAGCCAATGAGGTTTTACTGAGGCTGCACAGTGCTACATGCATTGTGGGAGCTGTGGATTCGCCTTTGGGCTCTCCTATTATAACTCGGTCCAGCTGCAGGGGATCCGTTGCCCAGGGGCTGCACTGCTCCCTCGCACTTAACGGGGTAGGTCGGGACTTGTCCTGACGCTTTTGTGGCGGAGGTTGCTTAGCAAACCAAAGTCGCGTCAGCTGGAGCAATTTTTGGATGGAGGGCTCCAATTTTCCCCCACGTTAAGCCTCGACCTTGTGTCACATTTTGCTGTGGTTGGACAGCGAATAAATAGTGCCCCCCCATTTTTTCTGGCTCTTTCAGCAGGATTTAAGTGTAGTATCTGTTCCCCGGCAGAGGATGAGCCGCTGCCCTGCCGTTTGAGCCGGAGATTGTGTTGTGGTTGACATCAAAGACCGAGTGCGCCGATGCAATGCATTAGCCGATGAGGTTATACCGAGGTTGCGCAGTGCTACGTGCATTGTGGGAGCCTTTGGATTCGTCCTTGGGCTCTTCCTCTTTTACTCGGCACAGCTGCGGGAGATACGGCGCCCCGGAGCAGTACTGTTCCATTTTTGTTACAAGGCCGATGTCGTCTGCAAATATGAGGTTACTTAGATATTTGCAGTCTATTTTCATTCATTCGTTTCCCCAGTGTAGGTTTCTCGAGATCATTTCGAGGCATGCGGCTATGAAGAGTTTGGGTGAGCTGGTATCACCTTGTCCACCCTTTTTTTTATTAGCTGAAAGGGCTGCAAGTCTTTACGTAGCCCGATAAAAGAGCTGGTATAACTTTATATATGTAGCAGCAGATAAACAGGATCTACACCTTGTAGAGTGATGGCCTTTATGACCATGGAAATTTCCATAAAGTTGGATGCCTTCTTGACGTCTATAAATGCTACAGTGAGTGGAACTTTGTATCTTGCTTTTTTTTCAGCTGATTTACCGAATGCTGGTGGTCCATGGTTGTGTAAATCCTTCTTAAGCCAACTTGATGTCGTGGTTGGTTTTCATCAAATGCTTTTTGATTTGGTTGATGATGATTTTGTGAAAAGTTTGTATATGCAGTTGAGTAAGCTTATAGGTCTGTAGTTGTTGAGATCTTTTGAGTTTTCTTTTTAATGTAAAAGCATTATGTTTGCTATGTTTTAATCTTCCATGACTTTACTTCGATTTAAGTTAAAAGTATGCCAAGTTTCTTAGTGATGATCTTACCAGCTTTTTCGAGTAGATCGATGGTGATGTTATCTGGTCCAAGGGTTTTTCTTTTTTTCTTTGCTTGATAGCTTGCTTCACCTCCCATGGAGTAACACCTACCCGGCATCAAAGATATTTGTCAAGACCCGACGTTGTTTTTTTTTTTTTTCGTATCATAAATCAGTAGCAGTAGTCGACTTTTCACATATATCTCACTGCTAGGGAGAAAGACTTATTTTGAAGCCAACTTCTCGTCACGCCAATATTATTGAAAATGAATATGTTTTAGTTTGACTCCAGAGATGGATGGCCTTTGAATTACAACTACTCAAAGTCATGAGTGTAAAGATCATGTTAACTGCATTTGATCATCAACAAAATCTGTCTACTCGGAAAGGATCAAACAATTTTGAAGATCTAGAGAGACAGTTGTGTGGTATTAATGATATTTTGCAACAAGGCTTAAATGATACGATTCGACGTCTGAATTTAGTTCAACATCTCTTCTATCATGTGGCTTATAGGGTATAACGAAGTTTAACCACATAGAGATTCTAAAGAGCAAAAAACAATGCAGATTTTTTTAATGCAAAATTTTTCGATGAGGAATCGAATACTTGCCTCCCCGTTTGGCTGCTGTCATTAATTATAATGATGATTACATTATTGATAATTAGCATTTAATTAAACTTTACCGGCATTTGTTTTTGTCCCCTATTAGTCCCATAGAATATACTCATAGATAGATAGATAGATAGATAGATGGATATGAACGAACTGAGATAAAGTTCCTTGTTTAAGATTGCATTCGATCCAAAATGTGTATCGGTCTACGTTAAGATTATCTAACTAACCAGTTTTGGAAACTCTTCAAAACAACAAGGCAACTGAGCCTTTTCAATCTATGTGATCGATTCAGAACAAGATTTTAGCGGAGTAGGAAGTTCCTGGTTTGTTTCATTTAATAATTCAATTCATAAAAAAACATTTCCCAAAAATTCAGAATCAAAACACATGACTAGATGCTCGCCTGGCTATTCAGATATGAGTAGTACCATACATAAATATATTCTGACCTGAGCACCAAGGTTTTGCAGGCCTCTATAGTCAATACACACTTGCTTCTGTTGGAGTGTTTAGGTTATGTTGCATGTAGCTGTCCTGTCCTGTTCCGCCTTTAAAAAGATAGAAGCGGCTTCCCTATCAGTCGCAGGTTCGATTTCCTACAGCAGCCCCATTTCCTAAACTGTCTTCTTTCTATTCATGTTATCTAAGCCAAATGATTCAAGATCTGTGTAATAACTGATGAACATTTCAAATATTATGACGCAATTTATAATCATCCTGTCGGATTATACATCCATTTCTTGCAACCACCCAAACAAAACCCAAACCCGAAAACCCTTACCTAGAGAACAACGTGATAGATCAGTACCTACAACACCAGGAAACTCTCAACAGACTCTCACCTTGCCCATCTAGCGAACAAAATCCGAAACGTCAAATGAGACATCATCGGTTTTGGCGAAATGAGAGAATCAGAAGAAGAACTAACGGACCGGAAAATCAAACATCTTCTTCACAACTACTGAAGAAAGAAAGTAAAACAAAGTGGAGTAAGCTTTTTCATCAATAAAACCCTCAAGAAGAGTGGCTAGCGTCACCATGCAACTCTCAAAGGGGTACAAACTGAATGTCATCCAAGTTTACGCTCCCACTTAGCAATCAACCAAAGAAGAAATAGATATTTTCTATGATGACTTGAACTCCCTACTGCAAGATACTAAACAATACTTTAATGTCATTATGGAAGATTTCAACGCATAGGTAGGACAAAGAAACGAATGCTGCGTTTGCAAATTTAGATACAAAATAATGGAACGAGAGAGGAGAAGATCTTGTACACTTTGCATCCGCGAACGACTTCAAAATCATGAATAGATTCCTCAAAAAGAATCCCAATAGAAAATGGACTTAGAAGAGCCCCAACCATGGAATCAAAAGCGAAATAGACTACATCCTAACGGACAAAAGCGACACCGTCAAAGACATTCAAATTGTAAACCAAGTAAATATAGGAGGTGACCATAGAATGGTAAGGTGTAAGATGCAAATAAATACCAAATAAAGAACGCAGAAAAATGTTCAACACCAAACTGCGATCGCTAGACATGCCAAATGAACTCACCTAAACCTTCAAGCTAGAATTCAGAAAGATATATAACATCAACGAACTCCACAACAATATAATAACTTCTCTGGTAGAAGCTGCCACTCTATAAAATCTCAGAATCTACGGGGAAATTCATTGAAAAGCGCAGAAACCTCAAACCAGCAACAACAATAAGGGGAGAAATAGAACCGGACAGTTATATTAACGTGGATCAAACAAACCCCTTAAGCTATGATATATATATATATATATATATATATATATATATATATATATATATATATATATATATATATATATATATATATATGTCATACTACATTTCTTTATCATTTTATATAGGTAATTATCATAATGAATATATTATGATAATAACCTATATCATATGGATGTTATTTTATATTACAAATTTTTTCAACTCAATGCTCATTTGCGTTAGTTCCCCGAAGATCGTATTTGATGATCTAGGATCAACAGATAAGACTCGTTTCCGTGTCACTCCTATTGAATGTTCACCCATGTGAATATTACATCCATTGAGTCGGTTTTAATCTCAGATATCATGGAAAACAACAAATCCTCTTTACGAATACTAGTTTGGACACAACCGCACACACGTGCTTGTGTGTGTCTGTGGATAGATTGATAAGGAATATGGGTGGCACCAGTGATATTGCGTCAGGACCAATATCGAATAGAAAAGCCCGTTTGTCTCATTCATCATTCCAACTTACTACAATGGATAACTGATAATTTGACAAGTCGCTGTACTACGTCTAGGCCATGGTGCTATTCATAACAAGCTACTTGTCTGGATGGAGCTTCATTCAATAAACTCGCTTCTGTATGAATGACCGAATAATGAAATATTTCGATTCAGACACTTGTGATAGAGAGCTAAGAAACGTAAATAGGTCAGTGTTTAAAGTGTTTAAAGCCCACCAGGCTCGATTCTGTTTGTTTTTTTAGTTTGGAAGATTTGTAAACGGATATTCATTCAAAGCAGGTTCATTCGATATTTTGTACTGAATCTTTTTGAAGGAAGAAACTCACTATGTCAAGAACAATTCTTTTATTGAATCATATTAGCTCCATACATGTGTCGTCCCACCAACCAACCAAGTAAGCTACAGAATTTCCTCTGGTTGCTCGTCTGTGTATGTGTGTGTGTTTGCATGTGTGCGATCAATCTACTCAGCCTATCACGATTTAAACTTGAATATAATTTCAAATTGAATCTCGTTCAATCCTACATCCAAATTTTAATCTAAGCATACGTCTTTGATTCTTTGGAAGATTTTTTTCTCTCAAATATTTTTTGTCAGCATACTACGCCAAACTCTTATTCTCATAACCACTTCTTTCTTGTACAATGTGACTTTGACAAAGTAGGAGATTACGGTGAATAAGATATATTTCTTGTGTAAAATAAATTTTGTATCATTATGATACGGACTTATCGATGTGCACATACACACAGACAAATGTATAAATTGATAGAAAAATCGATAGATATGCACAGACATTGATAGATACCAGAACTAGTCATCTAGGTCATTATCTAACAGAACAAATGTAAATTTTTTTGAAAAGATACCAGCACAAGATTTTGCAATTATTGTCTCAAGACCATAGTGCTCCCGCTCCTTCACAAAAAAAATTGGGGAAAAAAAAATCTTTTTAGAGTTAGTAGTTGTGGCCCAAAATATTTGGCCAACAGCAACCGGAGATACACTGGCACACACACACCCATGCAAATACACAATCATAGAAGATAAACGCATACATTGATACAGACGAACAAAGAAAAACTTTAGACCATTTGGCTGGCTGTTTGGTGGGTCAGATAGATAGATAGATAGATAGATAGATAGATAGATATGAGCGGACATGTTTCCAGTGTCCTCGTTTAACAATGAACATTGGAGCTAGCAAATTATTGGGTGGGATTTGCTTTGACATTTAAATCTCATAGGTTACTGCAAATTTGATACCTTAAGTTAAGCATATGCAACAACACAAGGCGAACAATAAGGTCAGAATATTTATAGTTGCTGCACGTAAACAGACACAACTTAGTAACTTATGTAGTTAGCACCTAATAACAGGTGAGAGAAAAGGAAAGGGTTTTGTTTATAATGAAGACTTGTAAAATCACCCATGCATCCATGTTTCGTTTGGTAATAAACAGGGCCAGATAAGCCATATGCAAACTACACAATGATGTATGTTGCAGGACATTGAAGAGACTCACGAAGAAAAAGAGATAACTCTTTCACTTGGGAAAAAGACCAATCATAAATGAAATAATTACTTTATACATTTGGCACGTGGATAAAACAAAGATTATATAGAGGGTAAAAAGCACTTTTTTAGTTTGTTCTATAAGCCTCCTTATTTAAACATTCGTAAATTGCAGTTATCATTACCAGTATAATTTGTTGCACATTTCTTATATTTTTGCATTGTCTAATTACAAAATTTATGAATTAAAAAAAATGCTTTTTGTTTCTCTTTCTTTTACATTTTTAAAGATGTCTGCTTATGTTCCAATTTAAACTTAACCATCAATATTCTATTTTAACTATGTTTATGCTCCAATATAAACTTACTATTTTGATCCCATATAATTTATGTATGGTTGGTTCCAAATTTTGCCTGACGTAAGGTCCATTAGGGTCTTTCAACTAATAAACAGATCAATCGTTTCAAAACAAGAATGTTCTTAGTGATCATTTTGTTCCCTTCGTTCTGCAATAATTTAAGAGAAAACTAATGCTTAATAGCTAATCGTCAGAAATTTCGCAGAAGTACAAACAATGAAGACAGAGGGTGATTTTCCATGTCTATTTCATGTCCTCCGATGGTAGTTTTTCTGCAGTAGCAGAAAGTTTAGGGTCTGGCAGTGGCTGAAGAGAAAGTGTTCAGAAATGGCTGAAGGGTGAAGGTCTGGCAGTGGCTGAATGGTAAGGATCCGGCAGTAGCTGATGGGTAGGTATCTGGCAATGATAAACTTTTATTAGTAATTCAACACCAGTTAAAAACCTATGGGAGATATCCGTCCAACAGTTTCTTTCAGTGCAACTCTTATGTACTGAGGTAGGTAGCAATTAAACGAAAGAAAAGAGCTAATATACACCGAAGTACAAACGAGATGAAAATTTTGAGTGAAAACAGTTATTTGGGTCTTTGCATTACCGGCAGCTGTTTAGCTTAATGGTAAGAATAACACTAAGTTGGAGCAGCTACCCTATCGGTCGCTGGTTCGATCCCTGCTGCAGCCTCGTTTTATTAAGTCGTTTATTCTATTCCCGTTGTCTAGACCAAGTGATACATGAATCCTGTCATGTCAAGGGCTTGTTTCACAAAAGAGTTTCCTCGTGGTATAACGCAATTTATAGTCATTTTGTCGGATCATAAACATCCATTTCTTAACACACACACACATATGTGAGTGTGTATATGATTATTGATGTATATTATATGTATGTCGGAATACATAACCTAAACCAGTTACAGTGATTTAACGGGTCTGTTGTGGGTAGCAATGATTAACAATATAACCGAAAGTTGGTTAGTTGTAGTAATTTATCGCTTATTGTTGATCATTTATATACCAGTCCCAACTAAGTAAACTAGGAGTATGCAAGTGGTTCGAAAGAGGCTCTAATTTTGATAACAGTGAAGAATGTTATTGTGACATCTGACAGAAATTAGGGCAGAGTTCAGGCCAAGAATGCTAAAAAAAGTAGGTGGTAGGAATAGGGGCATCGAAATAGCATCGAAATGTTTTAGAAGGGGATGTGACCTACTTACGCTGATGTGTGCCAACTTTTTCTACGTTGATTTATTTTCAATGCTAGGTTCCTTGCCTGATCGTTTGTCTCTCTTAATGATGACGCAGATAATGATGCTTGTGGTGCTCGTAGTGGTTGTGATACGAGGTGAAATATGGCCTGAAACGAAGGAAGGAGGGGAAATATTAAATAGGGATCATTATAGAATACTAATCCCCAATAAGGAATGCAACATTTACTCAAGAATCAGAACTACTTACCACTGGAAGGGTGTATAATTCATCATTTTTATCGCGAAATGTAATGAAATTAAAGCACCGATTGTCCTATATTGGTTACAAAACTCATATAGCATGCTACTGCTGGTGAATACGAATATTGCTGAATACTCCACTATCGAGACTAAGTAATGTTAAATAAGTATTTAATTTCCCAGATGACCTGCCGTTGTGAATTGGTTAGCAAACTAGTCTTGCTGGCCATTAGCATTGAATTCAATTCTCTATTGATGTTCCGAAATTACGACCTTGTGCCATAAAAAGCTCATCTAACTGAAAGTATATTTCTTGAAGAATAGAAATCTGGGGCTCCAAAGTGAATAGATCTACACTAATATTTGAGCTTTTTGTTTGTTTGTTCGTGCCTCTCCCCAGTAAAAACTAGAAGACATGATAACAATCGAGTTCACCAAATTCTCTCCATTCATTTTTAATTACGAATGGCGCACGTATTTCTCACAATAAAATCAATTCTTGAACAAGTATCGGTGTTTTCGGTCGGATATTGCTTTTTTGGCAATGTGACACTAATATTGGAAGTATATGTCTGAGTCTCTGTGTAAATAAAAGTTTTTCTCCTGTTGTGTTAGATAAGAAGGGTCAAAAAACATATTTTCCCCAGTGTTATCTTGTTTGAGGTTCTGCTTTCCCCGGGCAATGCTAGTACTTTATAACTTACATTTATTTTCTCACCAATCTATAATATTATTCTGCTTGTTGCAACATGCGTTCGAGGGATACGCTTCTCGTTATTACTTTTGTGAAAACTTAGGTAGTGCGTTCTAGAGAGTAATGTAGAGAGGACAAACGAGGAAGTTTGGTAGTTCAATAAGTGGGTAGTAAAACTACCAATCGTTCTGATAAGCAAAGTATAAATCCATCAGTCTTGCTGGTAATCCACCAGCACAAAGCTGGGCCCCGTTGTAGACACAAGTAGGCTAAGACTGAGATGAAATGGAACAAAAAATAAAATAAATGTAAAATAGGTGAATAAACCTCCCAAACTCTCATTCTAAATCTTTTTTTCTACCCTCTACAGCGTTGCGTACACCCAGGACTGTTCGCTACTCACCAAGAGCAGATAGAATAGGTGCTATGAAACGATGATGCTCATAGGTCACTCCAAACGTCACTAGCAGTGACCAGTCCATCAGACACCATCCCAATACGTCATGGGCCAGCGTGACAGGGTATGGCCCAATACTCCCCATGATCTGCACAATGAAACTTATACCGGCCTTTCCTACTTGGTCCTCGGTCCCAAAAGGCCCAGCCACATCACTCGATTGGGTGGGGGTAATGTGCTCTAACAGCGACTACCCAAACACTACACCAGGAAAACGCCCGTTCTTGCTGGGCCAGAACGCCCAGCTGCATCACTTACGTTGGGTGGGAGTGATGTACCCCAACTACAACCACCCAAACAAAACCCAAATCCAAAATCTTGCTGGGATCATTCTTGCCTTGGGTGGGAGTGATGCGTCCCAACAGCGACCACCCAAACAAAATCGAAAATCTCTCATCAAGAGAACAACGTTATACGTCAGCACTTACAACGTCAGGACACTCTCAACAGACTCTCACCTAACCCATCTAGAGAACAAAAACATCAGGTGGGACATCATCGGTATTAGCGAAATGAGAAGACAAGGAGAAGAACTAATAGAATTGAAAAGCAAACATCTTCTCCTCAATTACAGAAGAGAGAAAGTCAAGTAGACTAGGCTTTCTCATCAATAAAGACTTCAAAGATAACCAAACTCTTCATAGCCTGCCTCGAGATGATCTTCCGAAACCTGAACTGGGAAGATAGAGGAATCCAAACAGACGGCGAATATCTGAGCAATCTCAGATTTGCAGACGACATCATCTTTTTGCAGAGAACTTATACAACTTCCAACTAATGCTAGTTGAACTAAACGAAGGAAGCAAAAGAGTTGGCCTACACATGAACTTCAGTAAAACAAGAGTCATGTGTAACAATCACATAAAGAATAAGGACATAACCGTCAAAATCAAAGATGCAAAACTGGGGAAAGTAGACCACTACTAAGTAGACAACGAATCTCTACGAAATCCACAAACGAAGAAGAAATCAAGCGAAGAATCACCCTAGGATGGCCAACTTTCGATCACAATCATCCTAAAAAGAAGAGTATATAACCAATCCATCCTCCTGATAGTCACTTATGGAGCTGAACCTAACTTATGGAACCTAACCGAGAGAAAAACCCGCAAACTGAGAAGCATGCTGCGTGTGCATGAAAGAATTATGCCCAACTTTACATGGAAAGATCACAAGACAGCACAATATATCAGAAAGAACACAGGGGTCAAAGTCATCATAGAATCCACATTCGAAACCGAGGCCGACAAAATACAAGATGGAGAGATGAACTAGACAAATTCAGAAAATACTGGCACCGCTACGCCCATTCTTGGGAAGGTCCATGTCCAACGATGGATGCTTAACGACTGATGATGAATACTTCCAAGATTTTTTTCATGTGAAACTAACCAATGTTTGCATAACATTTACATAAAACATGGAAAGCAACGAAAATTGGGAGGATTGAGGGAGAGAATGAGAAGATATGGGCAAGACGGAAGAGCAAATACATGAGGTAATGGATAAACTTAGTTGTCAACAACCGTGGAATATTCAAGAATTAAGCTAGGAAATTCACAAAAGTAAATGTTATGATAAAGATTGAGAAAAGCTTATATTATCAACTAGTTCACAAGATATCCACAAGTTCTTATTTTTAAAAGTCTTACTCCTTTTTATTCCCATTGTTGTTATCTCATCTCGTCGTCTGGGTAGAGAGGATGTAGGGGGGATCCATTATATCCTCAGCGTGAATAGAAATGCCCAGAGTTGCTAAAAGGTGCTATTTTTTCGAGTAAAAGAATTACCAGAAATAGCCAAAAACACGCCAAAAAGATTCTAAAAAGTCAAAAATACGCTGAAGATGGCCGAAATATTTAAGCACGCCTGCACTTATCTAGCTAGCCATGATCAAGTGTATGATGAAAGGGGAAGCAGCACTAAGAGGTGGGAATGTGAAACTTGTTCACGTAGTAAAAATTAGCATACTAAAATTGATTCACTTCACATTCATCAGATGGTTGGGATGGGATTTCTAGGAAGAGCCAGGCCCTCCCTGTTCTCCTTGGCGACGGTTATGGATCGATCATTGGTTTGAAAATAAATATATAAAAGAGTAGCTTCAACCTCCAACCGCATTCACTAGTATTGTTGAAATTGACTTCCAGGGGTTGCAAAAGATTAAATTTTGTCTCTTTCATTTCCGTTTGCGCTACTATTAAAGTGATCAGGTCAAGATTTTTCATGGGTTATAGAAATCCAATAAATGCATTTGCTGAAAGAGCATAGACCAGGAAATTATTTTTACTTTCGAAATTGGGAAGTAACCTCAGAATTTTCTTTCTGCTGTTTGTTTGGGGTCAGTTATGTTCTTTGTTTAGTCATAGTATCCCTGTAAAAGTGATGTTTTTCTGTATTCGTAACCCAGCAAAAGCGGCGCATGGGAAGCAGAATCTATTTATTCCATCATCTTCGGCATGCTCCAATAAAATAATTCTGTGTAGTTTTCGCCCGTTTCAATGTTTTATTAATTTACCATACGAATACAATGGAAAGTGGGCCTTGAGTTCATGTTGTATGAATTATCTTCATTATGATTTGCCAAAAGTCCGTCTATGTATGTATATACTCACCAGAACTAATAATCTAAAAAGAAATATCTAAATTTATCTGAAAAAAAAATGGATCTTTTATCTAAAATTAAATTCAGATAATAGATATTTCATCCAAGAGGACCTTCCACAAAATCATATGGAGAGACCACGAGAAGAGGGAACAATGTATAAGAGAAAAATCAGGAGTCCAGGACATCGTAAAATCCATTAGAAAACTCAAATGGCAGTAAGCATGCCATGTCATAAGAAAGTCAGAAAATCGTTGGACATCTCAACTTATAACGCGGATCCCCGAAGACCATATGCAAAATTTTAGACGGCAAAAAATGCCCTGACGGTTTGGATAACCCCACGATCGAGGGGTCTGATGGATTTTGGGAAATATCTATGTCTGATGTTAAATAGCAGATAATAATACCTGATTTCACTGATTAGACTGATATCTGAAGAGAACCAATGAGTTGTTAATTGAAGCTTCATAAAGTTCAGTACCCCTTCGGAATAATCAGTGTAAGAGCACCCAGCACCTACACAAAAGATATGTTTCCCTATCTTTTTAGTGAGAAGCAACAAACAAGAAGCTTTATGTATTGTAAATATAAAATCGTCAGGAGGAATGCCAATTGTCTAGCGGTTATCAGCACAATGTGTTCACTTTGCACTAATGCCCTTAAGAGGGACATGAATCAATCTCTTTCTTACCTTCACCATCGCCCAGCTATGGGTAAAATAGCCAAAGTGAGAGAGTCCAACCACTTGTCCAGTGCCACGAGAGGTTGGGGATATTCACCCGTTAGGGGCTCTTGTGAAGCTTCGATGGGCCTAGCATTTTTTAATTTCAAATACTTTTATTTCAATTTAATTTGATTCTAAAAAAAGGACACTGTGAGACGTTGGATCTTTTTTTCGACGTTTCAGATGGATACGGTCTGAGAATGTTTGCACAATCTGGGATGAATCCCATATAAAAGTTGACCATTCCCCAAAATTGGTGTAGTTTCATCATTGTGTCCTGAGCAGAAAATTGCGTTTGGGTTCAGTCTTTTCAGGGAGTAGAAAAACACCAGCGGCACTAATCCTGTGTCCTAAGGCATCTATTTCAGATTCTCCCAATTGACACTTTATTAGATTAATGACAACGCCGTATTCCTTGAAACGCTCGAAACCCATAGTAAGTATTCCTCATAGGATGAACTGGCTATCATAACATCATCGTTGTATAAAAAACTGCTGCCCAACCCATGTAGAACACTGGAAAGATTAAGCTGCGTCTCTGAAAGAGACCGAAAGATGTCGTTATTGCTGTCTTCGGTAGGTCTGTGGGTTCTATCGAAATCTGGTTATATGTCCGGATTAAATCAATTTTGGTGAAGATTCTCTTTTCTTGAATTTGTCATGTAAATGTGGAACGGTATACCTATCCGACTGAGTCACGAAATTCAGAGCACTATAATCACCGCATGTGCGCCAAGTACCGCCCTTTTTCGGAACTATGTGAAGTTGAGAAGCCTAACTACTTTGAGATGGCCGTATAATGCCAAGCTCAAGCATTTGGTCGAATTCCATGTTCGTAACTTTTAGCATGTCGGGGGCTATCCGCCAGGGACACAAGAGGAATTGTCGTTATGATGTGGTGGTTAATGATTAATGAGACAACTGTGGGGCATTAAATGAGGGCGTGCTAGTTTCCGGACACTTTGTGAGTAAATCTAAGAATTTAAGATAAAAATTAGAGCTAGCTATGGAGGGAGTTAATTTTTCGGTGGCCCGGAGGAAGCCTTTGGTTTTCAAAACTAGTTACGGGTTTTTTTGCTATCTGTTGATTAGGTCTACCAGAATGACTTAGGAATACCCATGGGTACTGCCAGTAATGATAATTATGCGAAAAAAAAAAAACAAAACAAATAGTTTGCATACAGGCTTTCAACTGGCAACAACAAAAAACGAGAAGTATATAAAAAGTACCCACTATATATTTTTTCATCATCAGTATATTTGATTATTAACATTGCTAAATTATTTATAACGCATCATCATTTTCCAACAATCGACCTAGATTGGTTAAAAATTCTTGAAAAGTAGTGATTTTTTTCAATTTCTACAGAATCAAATTAAGCTAAAAGGTTGCTAAGGAGAACAATATTTTACTTTTTTTTTTACTGCCTTTTTTTATTCCAATGAAGGAATCCCATACTTCGGTACTTTGAAAGGTAAACAAAATTTAATTATCCAGGGATCTAGCTTTAAAATGTGGAAAACGCAATTAAAACATGATTGGACTGAATAAGTGAAGTCTTCAGAAATAATGAAATAATAAAAATAAAGAAAGGGTTAATCGCACTGAAAAATCTCCAAAATTTGCAATGGGAGCTTCATAAACGAATTTGAATTTGTTCTGAACATTTTGATAAGATCTGCAACTCTAGTTTACTGTACTATGAAATGAAAAATAAGTAGATTTGCAGGAAAAGCAAATAAAAATAAAAGCTTTAAACAAATAGTAATCATCAGTTTATCTTAACTTACACTTTTCCATAGCATTAACTTCACAACTGGAAACATCCAAAAATTGATATAGGTGGGACGCATTTTTCAAATTCACTAACCTCCTTTTTCTTTTCAATTTCAAATGACATCATAATTTGTATTTTAGTTATTTTCTTTTCAAAGTAATAATTTACACATGAAACGCACAATAATTTTATCAAAAAATACAAAATCTAATCTAATACAGAATGATTTCGAATAGGGAAAAAACAAATTTATCATGAAAATATCTATATTGACCACTTTTCACCCAGAAAATTAAATTTTGAGGTTACATCTTAGATATAGAGGAGTTACCGGTTATCCTTGCCTCTGCTAATTTTTCTCATTCTCTTAACATGTCTTTTTTTTTCTTTAACCCCTCTTTCTTTTCTGACACACTTGAAATCTTAAAGCTATCCTTAACTTTTTCAAACAAGTTGCTCACTTGCTGTAGTTATCATATTTTCCAGTTCTGCGCATGATCAGCCATGTCCAGACTGACGTTCAAAAGTGTTTGAATTCGATGCTAGATTTTGTGTTTAAAAAGACTAATGCAATTTTCCCCAAGATATTTTAGAATCAATTGTGACAGAGCATGAGCCACAAGTGAGGAATGCTGATGACATAAAAACCGGTATTACGACCCAAAAAGAAAGAAAAGTCCACCCCCGCTGTACTTCAATAATGGGGACACGAAAGAAGTAAAATATACGTCATATAGAGACATATGTATAGTCATTTTGGTATTTTAAATTCATGTCAGTTTTTGAGTAGATTATAGACACTTCACAAGACGTTCAGCACCGAAGGACGTTAATGAATGCCAAACGTCAGTGTTCACGTCTTCCTTTTTGAAATTAGGGAGAAAAATTAATGATCATGAACAAAGATATTTTTTGTTCATTTTGTTCTGTTTGGGAAATATCAAATGGGTGTGTTGGAGAGATCCAGAAAGGCGTTTTCAAGAAAAACAAAAAGTATGGAAAGTTTTGTCTCATAGTTGAAGCAGTTACATACACAGGTGCCAGGAATTCGAATTGAATTAGAATGTCAAGGTCTTCAATACTTATTTTTATACGTAAGCAGTCCCTAAGACAACATGATCTTCCTGCTTCCCACTTCCTGTGTTGTATTAAGGTAAGATCAACAGATATTAAAATACTATTTAGTTGTCTTCCTCGTGGCTGGAAAAGTTACATTTTCTCTCTCTCATTCACACATACAGACACACAGACACACAGACATATATATATATATATATATATATATATATATATATATATATATATATATATATATATATAGTGGATTGCAGATTCGCTACATAAACTAGCTTATGTTTCAGCCCTCTTTGGGCCTCATCAGGCGAATGATTGTCTGTTTTTTGGGGGTCTATTTATTGGGAATTTGGTGAGAATGTTTTGAGTGTGGTAGTGGGTGGTGTGGGAATTTAGAAATTTAGAGCGTTGCCTGCACTGTATTATGGTCTCATTCTTTCTATTTAGTAGGTGTTGATATCTCTGCCAGGTATACTATGTTGGATCGAAGGCATTTGTTTTGCAGGGGGCACTTTTTCTTGTTTAGGCAGTTGCAGTCAGATTTTTTTTTTGCACTAGTGTTTTCTTTACTTCTATTATTTCTAAAAAATGTATTATTATGCTTAGTAATGATCCTATTGAAATTTTCTGTACAACTAAAACTAATTTTCATTGTATTTCTATTAATTATTTTGTTTAGTGGGTGGTTTGGGGGGAAATGTTTTTCAATTAGTCGAATGAAAATTTTGCCGAAGTTCGTCCTTACTTATAAGTTAAATGGAGGTGTATACCAGATAATTTTTCTATTCCTGTTTTTCTTATTATTTTTCTCTTTCTTATTATTGGACTTGACTTTTTTATCATATTCGAAGTTTGCTTCCGTGAAACCACTATCGTTTAGGGCTTTGATGTAAGTGTTTCTAACTTTATTGAATATTGTTTCATCGGAAGAATTGTAAGTTAATCTGGTCTCTATGGATTTGGGGATTTTTGTAATTATTGTGTTCGGATGGTTGGAACTAGTGCTGATATACTTAATGATAGAGTTTTCCTTTCTGTATGGTTCATAGGTATTGTTGTCTAGATTAAATGTGATATCTAAAAAATTAACAGTTTTCAAGTTAGCTTTAATTTCGAAATTACCCTACTCAGAGGTTTGATAGTACATGTTTCGGAGGCTCTCAGAAATCGGGCACTGTTTGGAGTTCTATGTGATTTAGGTATCCAGTACAACACTTTTGCGCGTTATAGTTTTCTACTATTTGTAGTCCATCATCCCGGTACAATCCTATGTTCTTAGTGTCTAACTTGGATGTAAGGTTATATAAAATGTACAAACCTATAAGGTCCAACATCTCGGCTGAATCGAGCCTGCCCATGGAGACATCGAATCTCCAGACATCGGTTTTTTTTTTGTTCATTGCTGTTGATTATGAAACAATACCGTACGTCTGCAGTGTGTGATGATTTAAATGTCCCTGCTGCTGATGTTAGTGTAGGTTTTAGTGAATTCCATGGCGTCCTCGAATATGCCTTTAGATATGGATGGGTAAAAATCCATGATGTCGAACTGTATGAAGCTGCACATTTTTTTTGTTTCCTATATTGTTAAACCAAGTAATGGCATCGTTTGTTCCTATCCACTGATTAAGCTCCAATTGATTTTTTATGCAATTGTTGTTTTTTTCTAATATATCTTTACTTATTCTACCTATCCAGCTCTAATGTAAAACAACTCAACTCCATGAGTAAAATATTGTATGTATCGAGCACTCTTTAAAATAAATCCATTATATTTTAGAAGTGGCTTCATATTATTGATATATTATATTATGTTATACTGCTAGCCTGATCTGTACTACATATACTATACTATATATATATATATATATATATATATATATATATATATATATATATATGTGTGTGTGTGTGTGTGTGTGTGTGTGTGCGATATGAAAGACACTGATAAATGTGTACATGAATACGTTTCCATTTTCTATTTCCTCCACACTGTAGTTTTTCAATACATCATAGCATCATCTGGGGTGATTTATTTGTTAAGGAGTACTTTGTTTTTAATCGTTCCCGAGAATGCTCATTTTATTTTGCAAACCACAATGTTAAGGGCAACTAGAATGCTATAGATGGAATTGAAACTAGAAATCAAACAGTGAACATGTTTAAACAATCTACCTTGTTATTGATTAAAAAATAATGAATTTAAAAACGCTCTGCAGTTTTATGCATATTTATTAATAGATATAAGGGAGGTAATTTCACTTACATATTCAATATATATATATATACATATATATATATATATATATATATATATATATATATATATATATATATATGTATATATATATATGCTATTAGGAATGAGACAGACTTACAAAAGTACATAGAAATTTTATCAGTTAATCAATTGATTGTTAGATAAATTATTTAGTCCATCATTCAGGACGAGTTCCTATCTTCAGTAGCATGTGTGTATGTACCTTTTAGAGGTTAAAAAGTTAGGTTTCCATAAAAAACAAATTCAGCATCAAATATTTTGCTATCGAAGTAAAAGTCTGTGGGACGCCATAGTGGTGAGTTTGAACTGTTTTTTTGTACGCGAAGGAATATGTGGTAGTTCGTTTGGAACTTTTGTTGAAAGTCATAGCAACAGTTATAGGTGATTCATGGGTTGTTTTGGTCGAATGGATAAACCCTACTCACACATGCCAGTAACCAATTCTCAAGACAGCCATCACCACCAATTCATTTCGCTGACCCACAGCAGCAGAGTAAACTTGAAATGAAATATCTCATTTTACTGGTTTTACATAACCATCCACTGCTCTCTTGATGCTAAAAATTTCAGACCTTTCTACGGCAGATGAGGCTTTTCTGTTCAAAACATGTTCGGAATAACTCTATGTGAATAAACTACTGCGTATACACGACACACTCCGGCGCTGCCTCAACTTGTTTACAGTACAACTCTATGAGTATATATATATATTGATTAACGTACGTATATGCAACAGAGATTGTCATTAGCTAATAAGTAACGACTGGTCAAACTTCTAATAGGCTTTTCCTCTATCCGAAGCTGTATCAATGTTTCTATGAATGAATTGTGATTAAAAACCTAAATTACTAGTTACTGAACCAAAAATTTTGCACGTGAAAAGTTATAAAATGTCTGTATAAACATATAATTAAATGATAAGCCATAATAAACTTGTGCAAGGACTAATGAGCGTGTGACTTTACGAAGAGACAACTGTGCGGGGACAACTGAGCAGGAGATAGTTAAGTGGAGTATGATTAAGCAAAGGACAATTTACGAATTTCTGTTACGCCAACCGTCATTTTTGTTATCAAACAAACTATGATGACGTTGAAAATTCTTCAAAAATGTACAAAATAGCGTTTTAATTACGCTTTGTTGCAAAAGACTCAGACAATGCAAAAAACATCTCAACCCTGGGCGCTAATTTCGTCCTCTTGGGATTTGCGTAAGGAATAGGTGAGGAAAGAGCATTAACAAAATAGGTAGCAGAATATAGCAGTAGAATTTGTAATTAGGTTGGGAATATTTAGGGAATGATTGGGACCTAGGGATGAGGGAAAAATTGTGAGAGAGAGCATTTAGCAGATGATTTTTTTGCTGGATGAGAAAAGAGAATAAGGGAGAGAAAAAGAAATTTGTGAACCCTCTGGATGCTAGATTAGAAATTTGTTGTTTTTTTCCCCCCACTCTAACTTTATTATCTTCTGTTGAACAAGTCTGACGGAAAATTTCATAATCAAAAACCTTCGTAGTGCAACTAGCAGGTGGCGAATCAGGTGCTGGTGAGGAGAGAGAGGGTTGAGGGTAGGAGGTATGGGGAAGAGGAATGGAGGGAGAAAAAGAGAAGTGGGGTTTTAGGGCACGGAAAAAATTCAAAATAAAAGTAAAGAAAGGTTATTAATGTGTGCAAGATCACCATCATCGCCAATTGGTTGAAGCTCTAGACATTAGACACATTCCCTTTAGATTCGTGACCTTGATAAGCTCTAATAAAAGATCCATCTTCATTGAACCTACTGCCAGCATCAGCATCACTATATTCTTCCATACTGTCTGTCTCACTGCCCATAGATTTGGCAGTACTTGAGATTGACACATTATCTGGCTTTTGCCTATCAGGGTCGTCGTCTCTGGAAGATAAGAAAAAAAATCTACTTTGAAATTAATGATGATTTTTGATGAAGATTTACTTATGTTCTAAATTAAGATTAAAATCATTAAACATATTCTTCAGAGAACTGACCAGGGCAGATCTAGTTAGATTCTCAGTCTTAGGGAAGACTTTATTATACACTGATTTACTTGGAGTAATGTCCCTATCTTAGTTATTACAGCCACATTCCTGCTGTCTTACCCCCAGGGCTTCTTCAGATACTGCCCTGGTCAGTAACCTTCTTAGAATTTTGAACAGAACCTTTCATTTAATCCATAAAGGTAGATTTGTCCTGCTGTCCAGGCCAGAGAATATCTTGTATCAGATAATTTTTCCTTGTGATATCGCTTGTCTGCCTGAATCAGAATATGTGACTTTTTTGCACCACCCAACTCTGGGATTGTACTTGTAATCGTTAGGTAGGTTACTAGTTAACCAATGCTTCTTATCCACTCAGTTATGTGTCCTGTGAGAAGGATATCGACTATGATTGACACCTGAAGAAGGCAGGAAGATGCAAGAGCCAAAATACTATGACTATAATAAGCAAAATCTGGAAATCAGTGAATAATATCTAAGAAATTCAGAACAAAAGGAAAAACTTATTCACCTGTTTTAGGCTGAATAGATAACCGGACCTCCCCACCCAGGATTCTTTAAAACGGATAAACCTAGCAAAATAGCAGTTTGTTTTTGCTTCAGCACTAATCTTACTGACAGAATCCTATTAGCCCTAATTTCGGAGTAAAACTATCACTCTAAAGAGAATGATAGCCTAGCATAGACTCATCTTGGCAAGCTCAAACTCCTCATTGTCTTTGTTGGCAAGGCCCTGACATAGCTCAAAGAGCAAAGTTTCGAATTCAAGTCTTGAACAAGCACACCATAAATCAAATAGAGGTTTTTAAATAACACCATCTTATATATTATAATTTGTGATAAGTTAGTCTATCACATAACAAACAAAGAGAGGAAAGGGGTAATATGAACACATAAACACAAAATTGGCTAGTGCTAAGCAAGTGCTGCTGTATGTGAATGAGTCTTCACTGGCTGCTGGTAATATAAATACTACTACTGTTGTTGTTGTGTCAACCAACATATACCCAAATCAATACACTGCTCTAGGTTGGTATTACAAACTGTGAAAATTAGAATAATTTCATTAGATTAAATATAGCTTTTTCATTCCGTACCTCCCCAAGAGTTTTCCCTCTGATACTATAGTGCTTTGAATTTCCATCTCTAGATATACAATTAGTAAAACAACTGGTATTTTAATAGTAATAAGTAGAAATACTGGTTTGTATAATGCTAGCAAGGGATTCTCCATAACCTTACAGAGAATTTGTATTTACTATCACGTATATCCGTGGCGGTGATAGGCCCGACTGACATCCTAAAAATTGTTAAATTTGCACCCTTACAAAAGTAAAAGTTTCAGATGATTACTCTTGGCTTAAAAGTTTTATTCTGATTACGAATTTTTCAAAACTGTTACACTCAAATTCGTCATTTTAATTGTATTTAGAACAACTTTCAAAACTGATTTACGCACCAAAGATGTTGCTTATAAAAACAATTTTTGATGTAGAAAGTTTTCCCGTCTTAAGATGTTACTGCGTAAATTCTAACTTGAGATCTTATAGATTTTTTCCTGTTTGTTAATCTATTTCATTTATGATATGTTATCCAAATTAATTTTTCGCTAATAATCGTTACTCAAAAAATGTTTAAAGGTGTCTTTTTTTTATACAAAATTTCATTTTATGGAACTAAAAATATTTTTTTCTTGTAGGAATCAACGATTATTTATCATGGAAATGTTTCGGGGTATCTAAAACAAAATAGATATTTCACCATTGTTCTCCAATAGCGTTGATCAATATACCACTTGCCCTCAAGCTATGGTTCTTTTTATTTTGCCTGTTGTTTTGAAATAGTTCCTGTTTACGTAGCCACAAATAACGTTTTATCTGGAAAAATACTATGTTCAGAAGTAGGAATTATTGGGCCCAGAATATCCACGTACACAATAACTAAAAAACATGAAATTATGTTATTTCCATCATTATTCCGACTCTCCTCATCTTGGTTGTTTTTCATACAACGTTTCGGTCGTTGTACTCTACGGCCTTCAACAGGTACGGCCTCCCAAAGATTCACAAGGTGGGTACTCCATTACGACCTATAGTAAGCTGTCGCGACTCAGTATGCCATCCACTGAGCAGGTACCTGGTGAGTATAATCAACCCGCTGGTTGGTAAGACCTCATCCTATGTAAAGAACTCAGCTGATTTCGTAGAAAAACTCAGAGGGGCTCCAATTCAAACATAACGAATGTTGAGCCTAGACGTGGTGAGTCTCTTCACACGAGTACCTACATCCGAAGCACTGTCAGTAGTCAGGGATAGATTAAGTTCAGACCCCACATTGGATGAACGCACCTGCACCCCTCTTAACAACCTAATGGAAATGTTGACCTTCTGCATAGAAATAACATACTTCCAACTGGGCAATGAGATGTACCAACAGGAGGAAGGCTGAGCTATGGGATCACCGCTATCACCAGTGATGGCAAATATAAACATGGAGTATTTTGAGGAATTGGCCTTAGGAACATCACCACTAAGGCCAAGCATGTGGCTTCGATATGTAGATGACACCTTCGTACTATGGCCACATCCGGAAGACCCACAGTTACTACTTGACCACGTGAACTCAATCAGAGCTCCAATACAGTCCACAATGGAAAAGGAGAGTAACAATAAATTAGCCTTCCTGGATGTACTGGTAACAAGATCGGAACAAGGTTTCAAAACATCTGTGTATCGTAAGCCACCATTCACTGGTCAATATCTCAACTTCGCCTCTAACCATTCAGACAGCGTTAAGAAAGGGATCCTCCGATGCTTACAGCACCGAGCAAATTAGCACTGGTTGTCCACATGGACACTTAGCGTAGTGGTTACAGAATCAGACAAAATTACTGCAAGTAATCTGATGGTTCGAGGTTCAATCCCAGTATGAAACAATAATAATACTAGTGCAGTCAATATACCCCCGTCGGTCAAATAAAGGGTTTGGTTCGTTACTTCCCCACACCTACCAGATGATACCCGATGAAGGCTGTAGAGTACAACAGCCGAAACGTTGTATGAAAACAACCAAGATGAGGAGAGTCCGAATAATAATAATAATAATACCTCATCTCAAAAATTCAGAGATATATGAAATTATGTGTAATAACAGTGATCTGTGTGGAAATTGGAGACCAAAGATAAAAGATAAATCAAACACACCGATCATGTACTGGATTCCTAAATTACATAGAACTCCAAACAGTGCCTTCGAAACACGTAGTATCAAACCTCTGAGTAGGGTAATTTTGAAAGTGTTCGAATCAAATAAAGGAATTCCATAGAAAAAGTAAATTTTACAGTAATTAATAATTGCATACATTGGAAAAACACGCTGAAGAAAGATGCATCAATTTGTAACTTTAGCACACTTTTCGTTTTGATACAAAAATTCCACGAACATGCCTTATCAATGAATTAAACAATATTATAGATTTAGCACTTGCAGACAGTTATAGCCAATATAATTTTAAGTGTGCAAAAGCTGAAACATGGAACGTAACCAAGAGACAGATCCAGAAATTGAGAACTATGCAACATGCACATAAGAGAATTATGCTGGGCCTCACATGGAGGGACCACAAGACAGCACATGAATCCGGGAAAAGACAAGAGTCAGGAACATCATAGAATCCATTAAAACGCTCAAATGGTAGTGGGCTGGCCATATTGCATGAATGGCGGACAACCGATGGACATCGCGACTCACGACATGGATCCCTCTAGATCACATGCAGAACCGAAGCCAACAGAAAATTAGATGGAGATGCTACACAAATTCAGAAAGTACTCGTTCCGTGAAGCCTGTGATAGAGAAGAGAGGCGAATCCTGGGAAGGGTCTATATCCAACGACGGACGTTGAAAAACTGATGATGATGATGATGATGATAGCTGATATATTACTATCTCAAATTCTGAAGCTCACAGGCCAAAAAGTTAACATGACAATAAACCATTCTTCACTATAACTACTTCGAAAAAAGTAGTAAACCTTCTTATTTAAAAATAAGCAACCAAGTACTACTGCAAAATATAGAAATTATCATGGGAATTGATCCTGCACCTAAATAGATACAAATGTATTAAGAAATAGATGTATATGATCAGACAGAATGATTATTGCCTTACATTATGTAGAAACGTATTTAAAATGATCGATCGCCATAATACGGTTAACTCACCCTAGACAATGTGAATAGAATAAGCAATTGGAGAAAATGAAGGTGCTGCAGGAAATCAAACCTACCGCCGAAAGCTGCTTCAACGTAGCATTGCTCTTACCATTGAGCTAAACAGTTGCCGGTAATGCAAAGGTCAAAATACCTGTTTTAAACCAAATTTTCATCTTGTTTATTGGGATTTATTGTCTATTCGCTTTTTTCAGTGCGAGAATTATGTATTAAGAAATGGATATATATGATCCAGCAATTATGAATTGTGTAATATTATATATAAACTCATTTGAAATGATCTCCCGTCATTACTCAGTTGATGTATCACTCACCCAAGACAACATAAATAGAATGAACAATTAAAGAAAATGGGTCTGCTACAGGAATCTACCCTGCCATCATTAGGGTAGTTGCTTCAACGTAGCGATTTTTCGGCAAATGAACTTCCATGAGCAATAATGGGAAATACAGTTTCTGGAAAAAATTCCCCAGTCTTCTAAGAAATAATATTATCAACTATTTTTGTATTATTGAGCCTGCATTCCTACTGGATTCTTACTGAATGTTCACCTCACACTGCATTATCCATGATATCTATTAATTTTAGATTAGTCTGGCATAAGGCAAGATGAGAAGAGAAATATCAGATAGGAAAATTGTTTTGTGCCACTTTTTGGAGATGGGGCTTTCCTGACTAGAAGTTCTGAAGTTGAAGCTTCTCATCTGGGCTCGAATACCGACCATTGGCACCAGTGAGAAATACAAAACTACCTACGCCACCAAATAGGACTAAAACTCAGTAAATGCATTAGAACACATGTAAAAATGGATATTGGATTTTAAAACAAAACATTTATACATTATAACTGATGAAACCGGTTCATCCGAATATAAATGACAGTGTATTGTTTCTATTTCTCATACCCGTCAACCATAAAATCTCAGCGATTTGACAATCATGCTACGTTCGGAAATAAAATTTTTCTATTGTGGCAACATTCATATTGTGATTTTCAACATACTTTCCACGTTGGTAGATGATGTAAAAAGAGTGTTTAACTGCTGACACTCTGCATTAACAAACTGTGATGAATTGTCATTAATGTTGTTAGTATATAACAGTAAATCCTCATCCAAACAGACTCCTTCAAGCCAGATATAAAATCTGATAGTGACTGTCCGTGTTGGCTATTTCATCATCATCAGTCTTTTAACGTCCGTCGTTGGACATAGACCTTCCCCAGGATTCGCCACAATTCTCTATCATGGGCATCGCGGAGCCAGTATTTCCTGAATCTGTCAAGTTAATCTCTCCATCTTCTGTTCTGTCGGCCAAAGTTTCTTATGCGATCTCTGGGGATCCATGTTGTGAGACATGATGTCTATCGGTTGTCTTTCATTCTAGCAACATGGTCTGCCCATTGCCATTTGAGTTTTTTGATAGTTTCTATGATGTCGCAAACACCTGTTTTCTTCCTTATATACTGTGCTGTCTTGTGATCTCTCCATGTAAGGTTGATTCTCTCATGTGCACGTTGCATACTTATCAGTTCATAGGCTTGTCTCTTGGTTAGGTTCGATGTTTCAGCTCTATAAGTGACTATCGGGAGAATGCATTGGTTGTATACTCTTCTTTTTAGGATTATTGGGATCATCTGGTTCTTGAAAGTTGAGCTTGCTCTGCCGAAGGCTTGCCATCCCAAAGTGATTCTTCGCTTGAATCCCCCCTCTTTTGAGGGTCTCATGGAGATTCGTTGTCCTGGTAGATGTAGTGGTCTACCTTGCCAAGTTTTGCATTTTTTTTCTTGACAGTTATGTTCTTATTCTCGACATTATTATTACACATGATTTTTGTTTTACTGAAGTTCATGTGTAGGCCGACTTTTTTGCTTTCTTTGTTTAGATCGTCTAACATTAGCTGGAGGTCGTATAGGTTCTCTACTAAAAGGACGATGTCGTCTGCAAATCTATGGTTGCCCAAGTATTCATCGTCTATTTTGATTCCTTTATTTTCCCAGTCCATGTTCTGGAAGATCATCTCAAGGCAGGCTGTAAAGAGTTTTAGTGAGCTGGTATCACCTTGTCTTACTCCTTTTTGGAGATGAAACGGTTCAGAGTCCTTATGTAGCCTAATGAATGAGTTGCTGCGGTTGTATATGTGTTGCAGTACACCTTGTAGGGCGATGGCCTTCATGACCATGGAAATTTCTACAGAGTCAAATGCTTTCTTGAAGTCTATAAATGCTACAGCGAGTGGCACTTTGTATTCTGCTGCCTTCTCTTTCAGCTGATTTATTGAATGAAGATGGTCCATGGTCAAGTAATTTCTTCTAAATCTAGCCTGTTCTCGTGGTTGATTCTCGTCTAGTGTTTTAGTAATCCGGTTGGTGATGATTTTTGTCAAAAGTTTGTAAATGCAGTTGAGCGGGTTTATAGGCCTGTAGTTGTTAAGATCTTTGGGGTTACCTTTTTTTATGTAGAAGCATTATGATAGCAGTGTTCCAGTCTTTCGGGACTTTACATTATTTCAAACACAAGTTGAATAGAATAGCTAGTTTTCTGTTGACTCCCTTGCCAGACTTTTTGAGTAGATCGATGGTGATGTTATCTGGCCCAGGGGCTTTTTGTTTTTTGTTGTTTTTTTTTCGTTTGATGTCTTGCTTTTCTTCCCATCTGTAACTTCAGGGAAGTCTTCGAACTGATTATCGGTATCTTATGTATTCTGGTCGTTGTTGTATTGTCCATGTTTTGAAGAGTAGAGTTCCTGGTAAAATTCTTGGGTGCGTTCAACTATCCCGTCCTATCTGTTGTTATGTCTCCACTTGTTTTGAGAATGCTAGTTATCTGTTTCTTTCCTGTACTGAGATCTTTGTTTATCGCTTTAAATCGTCAACATTTTTCGAGGCTGGCCTCGATGATGGCTGCCGTATACCTTCTTTTGTCTTCTCTTAGTTTCTTCTTTATCGTTTTGTTCAGTTCGATTTCTTCTATTTTCTCCCTTGTGGTCGTTGTCGGTTTGAGGTTTCAGCGCTTTTCAATCAGTTTCCTGGTTTCATCTGAGATTCTGCTAATGGTTGCTGTGTTTCTTGTTTTGAACATATTGGCTTTTTCTAATAGAGAGGTTGTTATTTTGTTGAGTTCGTTGACTTTGGTGACGTTTTCGTCGGTAAGGATATCAAATCTGTTTTTTAGTTCTAGATTGAAGGCTGGGGTGAGTTCATTTGGTACGTTCAGTGACTGCGGTCTAGTGTGTAACATTTTCCTGCGTTCTTTGCTTGTGTTTATTTGCATCTTACATCTTACCATTCTATGGTCGCTCCCTACATTAACTTGGTTTAGGATTTAGATGTCTTTGATGGTGTGGCTTTTGTCCGTTAAAATGTAGTCTATTTCGTTTTTGGTTTCATGGTTTCGGCTCTTCCTAGTCCATTTTCTATTGGGTTTATTTTTGAAGAATGTGTTCATAATTTTGAAGTTGTTTGCCGTTGCTAATTAACCAGATCTTCATCTTCCTCGTTTTGTCTTTTGTATCCGAATTTTCGGACGCAGCTTTCGTTTCCTTGTCCTACTTGTGCATTGAAATCTCCAATGATGACATTGAAGTATATTTTGGTATCTTGTAGTAGGGAGTTCAAGTCATCACAGAAGTTGTTTATTTCTTCTTCGGTTGATTGCGAAGTGGGAGCATAGACTTGGATGACATTTAGCTTGTACCTCTCCGACAGTTGTATGGTGACACTAACCATGCGGTCTGAGATAGCTTTGAAGCCTACCACGTTGTGTTTGAGGTCTTTATTGATGAGAAAGCCTACTCCGCTCTGTTTCAACTTCTCTCTTCCGTATTGTAAAGAAGATGTTTGCTTTTCAATTATATTAGTTCTTTTCCTGGTCTTCTCATTTCGCTAAAACTTATGATGTCCCATTTGATGTCTTTGATTTTGTTTTGTAGATGGGTCAGATGAGAGTCAGTTGAGAGTGTCCTGACACTGCAGGTGCTGATGTATGGCATTGTCCTCTTGTTGAAGGTTTTGGGGTTTTGTTTGGATTCAAGAGTTCTGTTTGGATTTTGTTTTTGGTATTGTTTAGGTGGTCACTGTTGGGATGCATCACTCCCACCCAAGACAAGAGATGCAGCTGGGCCTTTCGGGACCGTTGGCCCAGTACGAACAGGCTTTCTCCTGATGTAGTGTTCGGTAGTCGCATCTTGAGCACATCACCTCGACCCAAAGCAAGTGATGTGGCTGGGCCTTTTGGGACCGAGGACCCAGCAGGAACGGGCATCCTTCTGGTGTAGTTATTGGGTTGTTGCATTTAGAGCACATCACCCCCACCCAACTTCAATCACCCCAACATCAACTTCAATTGCCAAGCGACGTTAGTTGCTAAAACAACCTCCGCCACGAAAGCATCAGGACAATCCCGACCTGCTCCTTTAAGTGCAATGGAGCATTGCTGCCCCAGGCAACGAATTCCCAACAGCTGGGCCGAGTAATAATAAGAGAGCCCAAAGACGAGTCCAAAGGCTCCCGATGCACATAGCAGTGCACAGCCTCAGTAAAACTTCATTGGCTGATGCACTACACCGGTTCACTGGGTTTTGACACAACCAACTCAATCTCCGGCCCATTTGACAGGCAAGTGTCAGTACCAGCTCCTCGGGCTCTGCCGTGGAACAGATACTACACTTTACCGAAGAAAAGGCCAAAAAAAGGGTTCTATTTTCTACCGTTGCACCACAGAGGAATTTGACACAAGGTCGGGCTCAACGTGGGGAAAATAGGAGATACCCTTCCAAAAATGGCTCCAGCCGACGCGGCTACGGTCTGTTTTGCAACCAAAGCAACCTTTGCCATGGGACCTGCTCCTTTAAGTGCAATGGAGCAGTGCTGCTCCGGGGGAACCAACCCCCACTGCTGGACTGAGTAATAATAGGAGAGCCCAAGGACGAGTCAAAAGGCTCCCCGATGCACTTAGCAGTGCGTAACCTCAGTAAAACCTCATTGGCTAACGCATTGCACCGGTGCAGTCGGTCTTTGACACACACTCCCTCTCCGGCCCATTCGGCAGGTTAGAGTCAGTACCGACTCCTCTGGCACTGTGGAACAGATACTACACTTTGATCCTGAAGAACAGGCCAGAAAAAGGGTGCGTGCCGGTCTATTTATTTGCTGTCCCGCCCCAGCAAAATGTGACTCAAGGTTGAGCTTAACGTGGGGATAATAGGAACGCTCCATCCAAAAGTGGCTCCAACCGATGCGACTTCGGATGCCAAGCAACTGTGGTTACTAAAACAACCTCAGTCACCAAAAGAATTGGGTGGTCTATAGCCACACTGAAGAGTTATAATACAACGAATCAGCTGTCGGTGGATTATATATATGGGAGAGATGGAGAGGAATATAATCGTACACTAATGCAAATTTCAATTTTCAAAATTACTGAAAGGCATACATTGAAATCTTGTCACTTTTATTTAGAGGAGAAATTATTGCTGCATTGCACCACTTTTTTTTTTTTTGTAATGAGATTCTTTAGATAAGAGGCGGCAGTGACCTTTTAAAAATGAAAAGATCAGTTGCGGTAAAACTAATAAAGAAAGTGAAGAAAAAAACATAACTTCAACGATGCTCTCACCATCTGTGATAGTAGTTACAGGAGAAATGGGAGGGAAAGCAAGAAAACTTTTTTTTAATCTCGAATAAAAATTGAAAAGGACCATCTTTGCCATTTTTTGCCTTTCTCTATTATGATATTATTAGCAGCTGATGAAAAAATTGAGAGGAAGAGATTTTCTTTCAATGCAACACATCTTTTAATTACGTCTCGCCTTGTACTGGCATCATATATTTTAATGACTTCAAACCCCTTCGTTTATCCCTATATCTGTTGTTTAATGTGCGTAGAATAGACAGACTGATAATCATCTAATCGCTATGCATGGACATATCTGAGAAGGAAATGGATGGAATGGTAGTTCTAGTGTCTGGAATTTTTATTTCATTTATTTCTGAAAATATGATAAATTCATTTAGACTTAATTGTTCCCATGTCACATGAAACACGACGCAGTCCTTCCTCCCACAAGATATCATTGACATCATTTCTTCTGGAGATATCATGAGGACAAACATGAAAAGATTTAGATGTATCACTACGACGTAAGGGAGGTAATTATGCATGTTTCTGCCAGAAATTTATTCAGTTCTTCCGTAGCCTTTGTCCCTTGCACAAACTGTTAAAAAAATTAATGATAACTTTTGGAGATATCGTGTAGACGAGAGGTTCTCAACTATTTTTAACCGATCCCCCTAATTAAGTGTCATTCCTCCACCCTAGAACCTATGATTCATACGGGCAACATAGTATGAAAAAAATTATCTAAAAATCTGTGTTCTCTAATGGCAACAGGAATAAGTTTGGAACGAAAGAAAATCCCCGTCTAAGATTTTGAAATGTCCCTCAGGGGATTTCCCTCTGGTTGAAAACAAACATGAAGTTTTTGCGATATCATGAAGACTTGACATATAACGACTTAGGGAAGGTAATTGTGCAAGGATCTGCACCTAAATTCAATCATTTTTTTTTTGCATATTGTCCATCCTTTTTCAAAACGTCACGGAAATTTCTTCCGTACATTTGGATATATCGTGTGTGCAGTCATGAGCGTATACATGAATAGAATTGGGAAAAATTTGAAAATATAACTCGATCAAAAAAATCCTGCTTTGTCCTCAAATTTTACCGTATCTTTCTTACCTCCTTTGCCCACCGTTCTATAAAATTACTTTCAGAGATATCGGATGGATAGACGAAAAAATTAATGGACAAAGGAACCGACAGAAAGACGAGACCGAATACGTATAGCTCTTTCCAACTTTTTTGACTGAGGTAAAATCTAGTCATTGTCAACTTAGGTCATTGAGCAACTGCATCATATAGTACCAATGTCCAACCACTTTTGCGTTCTGTGCTCCCTCAAGATAATATTTCCTTCAATGCTGGAAATTAAATGAAAAAACTTTCGCAATTCTTATGAGGACTGCGGGAAACATCTGCCAAAATTAATCTCCACAACATATTTACCGTGGCTTTAAATATGTCGGCAATGGATTAAATAGATGTGCAGTTGAACTGCCGTGTGTAAGTGACCGAGGACAACTCATTCTGGCAAGATATGAAATTTAATATGGTTAAGCACAATCAACTGCATACTCGAAGTGTTGCTCAGTTATTTTATGAAATATCTTGATTTAGTAACGTTTTAATTTAATGATAAGATTTATTTTCAAGTAATGCAATATATTTTCATCCATCTATCTATAAACAACTTTTTTGGCAGATTTTGAAGCCAACTAAAAAGATATACATGGCTTAACTTTCTCTAGAATGGTCAGTGCTGTAAATATTTGTAGTTGAGTTCCTGATCACAAGACTGAACGTTCAGTCAGGTATAAAATACTGGCCTTTTTACCGAACAGCCAGTCTTATGATTCGGAGCTTAGTGACTGCCTGTTTTAGGGAAAGGTCAGTCTTGGTTTTCTGCATAGTTGGGTTCTAGATCTGTTGGGTTGTCAGATGTTTGCAGCTTTGCCTGAAGAAGCTAAAAAAGTCAAAGACTTGGAAATTAAAAAAAACAAACTTGCAATATAGGGCATAGCATTTGGGGACTTTTTCATTAGTCTCGATCAGACCAAAATTTTCATAACCTGTAGGAATTGACGCGTAAAGCTAAATAGTCTGTTTCTCCCCCCGCCTTCGGTAGAGGTTAGGGCTAGATGTAGGTTTTTCGTTCCTCTGGAGATTACCAATGAAGGCCCAGATATATCTTCGGCGGGGGGGGGGCTCATACTTTGAAATTATGGACGTTAGCTTTTTGAGGAGAGCCATGGATATTTTCAAGAAACAATTTTCAACTAATCTCACTCAAAAAATTAATATTTGCTGCAACTACATTAGTAATTGCATATCACATGTGAATTAAATTCATCCCACTTGTCTTTTTTTCCAGATTGTAGACTGTAATTTTCAATTTAATCACCTGTATTCCCAATTTGCTTGCTATATTTTTCAATTTGCATGCTGTACTTTTTAATTTGTGTGACGTATTTTCAGTTTGCAGACAGTACTTTTTAATTTGTTCCTTGGTCTTTTTTATTTTCTTACAGTATTTTTTTTTATTTGCTTGCCTTGACTTGAAATTTGTTCGAGAAGAGGTTTAGATATTTTGAAAAAAATCCATTTCCTTTCCCGGATTCGATGGGCCTCTCTGGATCTGCAGTCAGTGTTCATACATTATAAATGATAAGATGAAATAATTTCAAAAAATCTGCAAATTTCCTTCTATTTGTTGCCTTCCACCTGACAATTACAAACTATTCTGTTTACCTTTTGTTGTGAAACACATGTTTCCACAGAAAACAATGGAATTGTAACCTTTAGTTTTTACGGGGATTAGATGTGGGATTAGTCGGCCAATCACAAACTCCCTTACGGGATGTTTTTGTTGGCCTGACCAATCAGCGTACAACTTGAAAGTACACCTCTCTTAGGATCTAACTATTGAGTTAGTGTTCATTTCGTTCAACGTTTGTATTCTTTCGGACCCTTCATTTCACTCTTCAAATGATCGCCCGGCTTTTGTTGCATATTTTGTTTTCGTCTATGTCTTTCGAAAGCTGCTCTTGTGACTTCACTGAGACTATTCAATTCACAATAGCGTTTCCTCGGAGCTTACACGTGTTCCAAAGCAAATACGTTTACAAGATTAAGATGGCAAAATCATTGGCAATATCAGTCTCTACTAATCATCAGAATTCATAGTTGTCGGAAAGAATGTAACATATTGGGAGAGACATACTATTATATGAAAGGGCAAATTAGAACGGAAGATATCTGCCAAGAAAACCAGCATTCAAACTTTTGACTTTCTTGTCTACCAGATTTGAACCACAAACCTCTCATCTCTTGTTCTAACTGCAAATCGAATGCCAAGTTTTGTTCTTGTAAAACATTCTCGAGCTTACAGTTAAATCATGATCGACAAACAGGTTTCCGTACGATCACCAAAGTCATCGATAATATCAAGTGCCGGTGCGATGTTCATCACTTTTAAGTTTATCTCACATAAACTGCAAGTAAAGACAAGATAAACTTATGATATGGGGAGCTCATGTAGGGATGGCTGATGCCGTTGCTAGCTCAAAGGCAAGTTAACTAAGACTTGAAGTTAACTAAATCTTGAAATATAAATTGCTTGGGTATTCCGTAATAAAAGGATAGATGGAAAAGGATTGTCAGTGAAAATTACATTGCTACTAAGGGTGTCATTAAAGCAGTTAATATGATAATAAAGCCATTACACAATATAAAAAAAATTCAAATTAAAAAAAAAAGGCTTCCTATATGTACTGTGCTATCTTGTGGTCTCTCCCTATGAGGCCTAGGATAATTTTCTCATGCGCACGTTGCATAGTTCTCAATTTGCGGATATGTCTCTTGGTTAGGTTCCATGCATTGGTTATACACCCTACTTTTAGGATTAATAGGATCTTCTTATTTCTGAAGGTTGAGCTTGCTCTGCCAAAGTGTGATTCTCTGCAAGTACTGGCTCCGCGACACCAATGATAGAGAAGTGTGGCGAATCCTGGGGAAGGTCCATGTCCAACGACGGATGTTGGAAGACTGATGATCATCATCATCTCCTATGGAATGACCTCTGGGAATTCTTCAAATTGGTAATTCAGAATCCTGTTTATTGTCTTGTGTCCTTCGTTTGGAGGAATAAAGGCTTCTGTAGAATTCTTGAGCCAGTTTAACAATTTGGTCTGTACCCGTTGTTAGGTCTCCATTTTCTTCGAACGTACTAGTTATTTGCGTTTTTCCAGTATTGAGATCTTGCTAATTGGTTCAAAGTGCCTACTTCTTTATTGCTTCTGGTGACTGATGTTGTATATCTTCTATCTTTTCTTCCTTTTAGATAGTTTTATTTAATTCGGTTGCTTCGATTTTTTTCTTGTCGGTGGCTTGAAATTTTAGCATTTTTTCATGAAATTCTTGATTTCTTCAGAAACTTTACTGATGGCTTGCTTGCTCTTCGGCTTGAGCACATTGGCAGCATCTATCAGAAAGGTCTTTATTTTGTTGTTGAGCTCGTTGATGTTCTCTTCTGGTTCGATGAGAGATTCATATCTGTTTTCCAGTTCCAGCATGAAGGATCGAGTGACCTCTTTCAGCCTTGTAAGTGGTTGAAGTTTTGTGATGAACATTCTTCCTGCGCTCTCTCTCTTCGTAATAATTTGAATTTTACACCTTATTATTCTGTGGTTGCTTCCTACATTGATTCGATTCAGGACCTAAATGTATTTCACAGCATCGTTTTTGTTTTCTAAGATGCAGTCGATTTTGTTCTTTGTATCGTGACTGGGCCCCCTTGGAAAATATTTCCTATTTGATTTCTTCTTAAAGGAGGTGTTCATGATTTTGAGGCCGTTTGCTGTTGCAAAATTGACAAGATTGTCACCACGTGCTTTGTATCCAAACTATCTGACGCAGCTTTCACGTCCTTGTCCTACTTGCACGTTGGTGCCTCCCATAATGATGTTGAAATATATTTTGGTATTTTGTAGGATGGAGTTCAAATCATCGTAGAAGGTGGCTTTGCCTTATGTGGTAAATTTTGCGGTAAAATCGGAATAATGTACAAAGTCTCGATTCCATATTATTAATAATGATCCCACTGCAAGGATATCTAACCAAAACTGAGAAATGGAGCTCAATTTATGGAATTCGTGAAACAATCAGAAAAGGACGTCATGGTTCATCATATATACTAGCCTAATCCTCAGTCACGTTGCATGGTTCTCAATTTGCAGATCTGTCTCTTGATTATGTTCCATGTTTCAGCTCCATAAATGACTATTGAAAGGATGCATTGGTTATATATCCTTCTTTTTAGGATGAATGGGATCTTCTTATTTTTGAAGGTTGAGCTTGTTCTGCCAAAGGCTTGCCATCCGAGTGTGATTCTTTGCTTGATTTGTTCTTCTTTTGAGGGCTTCATGGAGATTCGTTGTCCTAGGTAGATGCAGTGATCTACTTTCTCCATTTCTGTGTCTTCGATTCTGATCTTAGTGTTTTTATCTCCGATGTTGTTGTTGCACATGATCTTCTTGCTGTAGTTCATGCGTACGCCGACTATCTTGCTCTCTTCGTTTAGTTCATCTATCATTAGTTGGAGGTCGTGCAGGTTATCTGCGAAAAAGGGCAATGTCGTCTGCAAATACAATTCATTTTGAAGCAATGTATATATAATTGAGTAAGGATTCACTGCACAAACACGTTAGAGTTTCTGTCCTTTTTGGGATTTTTCAGGTGAATAATTCGGTTTATTTTTTATTTGGTTAAAATTAGATTCCTATTTTGGACATTTTGGGGGTCTATTTTTCTAGGTAGTAGAATCTTCCTTTCATTCTATTCATATATTTTGGGGTAGTGATTGGTTATTGCTTGTTCTATTTTCTGTTTTATTTCGTGGGAATGCTGTGCTTGTTGGGAGTTATAGATCATAAATAAGAGGGTATGGTGTAGTTATCAGTATATAGCTGATTTATCATGTATTCTCTCAGAGCGTATTTTATCCCAATTTGAATCTATTTCCCAATATTACTTCCTTTTTATATGACTTCATGGTTATTTCGGGTTTGGTCTGTTTCCACATGTCTACGATAATTATAGTGATTGGGTTGTACTTCAAGGTGGCTATGTGAATAAGATATTATACGATGCTTATTTTTAGTATATCGCATAGGTAACATGAAACATCTTAGCATAAGTATGTTTGTTTTAAAATTCTCTATTTTACTGTATGTTTGTGTTTGCTATCACTCAATCTCCAATATGTCGACAGTGATGTACTATTTTTTATATTTTTCATCCGTAAATGATGATATATGGTTGGTTAATCATAGTTTGAAGGGTGTTTTCGATATCTCTATATAGCATTACACTTCTAGGGGTTTCTTTTGGGTTTATATTTCGGTTTGGTATACTATGTTCGATTTGAGTCATTCGTTTTGCAAAGGGCATCCCTTTTTGCTTGTACAATTGCAATCTGGTTTGTTTATGCTTCATTCGTCAGTGTTATTTCCAATTACTTTGTGGTTATGTTTTTTATGAGATTATTAAATTTTTTCGTACAACTAAACATTATTTTCAGTTTGTTAATTTACTCAGTGGGTTGCTCGCGGGGGGGGGCTCTATTAATTGGGTGAAAGCTTTTCTTGGGTTGCTTTTTACATATAGGTTGAATGATAGTGTGTGCCAGATGATTTTACTGCCTTTACTTTTTTTGTTGTTGCTATGTTTTACTCTTTTGGATTTTGTTGTTTCATTATATTTAAAGCAAGTTTCGGTAAAACTGCTGTTTTTTTAGGGTTTTTCTAAATTCATTGAATATTGTTTCATTTGAGGAATTATAAATCAATCTAGTTTCTATCGATTTGGGGATCTTTTTAATGATATATATATATATCAAAATATATACAGCTGTCTCTGTTTGGTACGGATCAGGTTAGCAATATAGTATAACATAAAGCAACGTCTGATATATGATAGAATTATTTCATAGAGCGCTCGTTACGTTCAACTTCATACTTCGAAAGTCAAGTTGTTTTAGAGTTGGAAATAAATAGATAATAAGATGTGGATACGCTACAAAAACTACTTCGCGTTTCTGTCCTCATCTGGGCCTCATCAGGCAAATGATTGTCTATGTTTTTGGATTTTAGTTTGGGGAATTTTGTGAGAATCTTGTCGGTGTTGCTGTGAGTGGGAGGAGTTGTTCATTTTGTTTTATTGTTTTAGTAGTGTGAATATTTTTGTTGGTGGTTGTAAGTTACATGTCAAAGGATATGAGCTAGGTTTAGGAGTTATCTCAAAGAAGATGCTTAATTGTATTCTGATAGTTGTTTTTATCTTGACCTTGGTATTTAGCATTAGGTATATTGCCTATGTTGGTCTCCTTTATGGCTCTAGTGGATTGTACTATTCTTCTTTTATTTGGGCACGTTAGGGAGTAGATGATGTTGACTGGAAGTTTTTTTGGATGATGGATATGAGAATAGACTGTCTACATCACCTTTGATTTACTAGTGTATGGATTGCTATTATAATATATATATATGTGTGTGTGTGTGTGTGTGTGTGTGTGTGTGTGTTTGTGTGTGTGTGTCTGTGTGTGTGTTATCTCGAACGAGGATTACACATCATTTGCCTTTTTTGAAAGTTGAAAAACTGGTTACCGACCTGGTTGAATGCACCTTTAAAAAATACGAAACGTTTGTGCAGACCAACAAACAAATAAGTTGACATTTATTGCCGCTTATGGGAAAATAGAAACAGATTCTCCGGATCCGTTCATAAATAGTCTTTTGAAAAACTGAATAACCAACGAATTTACTTGAATCAAAGTAGGGCATCGCGACCTTTAATGGAAACCTTCTTTTAATGTGACCATCCTAATACACACCATTACATCTACATGTCTTTGTATCAACTAAAATCATTGAATAACTGATACCTCGATAGACAATGTTTTACGAATCATTATAATCGTGGTGCTATCAGTGGAAATCTCACTTTTCAACCTCTGATCAATCATTTAGAATTTTCTCTAAATCTGATGTGAACCATATAGCTAAAAGCAATAAATACAAACGTAACTGTACCAACTTTAAAATCGAAAAAGACTACATCCGTATTAAAAATGAATTTAATAATATAAACTGAGATAAACTCCTACAATATGAAAGAAAAATCATGTAAATTTCTCTTTTAATGTATTTTATTCAACATGTGGAAAATCATTGATAAATATATGCCACTCAAAAAATAACAAATGAAACATTTAAAAATAGATGTAACCCATGGATTACCCATGGAATTATAACTTGCATTAGAAGGAGAGAGATCATCTTTGGAAGATCTATGCGCGAAAAATGAAGCCAACAGGTCTTTACATAATGAATATGAAGAACTCCATAATGAATTGTAAGGAAATTAAGTTTGATTACTTTGAAAATTAATGATCCAACTAAAATTTCAAATAGTTTTAATAATTATTTTTCAAGTGTAGCAGAAAACATTCTAAATAAACAGAAATACGCAGGTGATGGGAATCTTATATCTAAAACATAAAAAACTCTACTAAACTCTATATCATTTAGCCTCGTTGACGATAAAAAAAATTCGAATATTATATCTACATTCAATACCAATCAACAGGTCCATTTAGTATTCCGACATGATAAAGCAGGACACTTCAACAAAGTCATAAACATCTCTTCAACTACAGGCACTTATCCAAAAAAAAATTTAATAGCTGAAATCTCAATAAAAAAAGGTTCCAGGTTAAAGGCCTTTAATTAGAGACCCATCTTATCAAATAGAAATCAAAATCCAAGAGACAATGGTTGCTCATGATAATTACAAATGCAGAAAATATGCCGGTGGAACGCTTATTGACTTCCAAATTTATGACATACTTATAGAAAGGCTTGATCCTTATGGAATTAGAGGACTTACTAGGAACTGGTATAAATAATATCTGATTAGTAGACTGCAATATGTCTCAGTACTAGGTGTTCATAAGGATCGATACTAGGCCTTTTTTTTTTACTGTTATATATCAACGACCTTCATATTGCAATAACAAAACCTACTACATACCAATCTGCAGATGACCCCAGTTGACTTTTGATGGAACAATCTTATAAAAAATACTGAAAAAATAAATTCGGGACTAAATTGTCTCTATAAATGGTTATTGACCAATGAAATCCCTAATCACTGACAAAACAGAACTAATCATCTGCAGATTTTACCTATAAATATTAAAATAAAAATAGATGGCCTAAGAATCTACCCGATTTCCCACATAAAATATATCTCAATGTGTATATAGTTTGATTTTTTGATGGACCCACTCATTGTCAAGAGCAAGAGATCAAACTTGGATGGTTTAACGACGAACTGAATGAAGGAAGCAAAAGATATGGTCTTCCCTCGAATTTAAAACAAATGTCACATAGAACAAACATGATGAAGACACAGAGAAAATGATCAAAATGGAAAACATAGGGCTGGAGAAAGTAGATGATTCCATCTACTTAGGAGAACAAACCTCCATGAAACTGTCGAAAGAAGAGATTGGGCGAAGAATCTTTGTAGGATCGTCAAGCTCAATTAGAGCAAACTCAACTTTCGAAAACAAGAAAATTCCATTTGTCTTTGAAAAAGGGTAAACAAACAATCTGTCCTCACGATAGTCACCCATGGACATGAAATATGGAAGCTGAGAACCATGTAACGTGCACATGAGATAATGATGCTCGTGGAGAGATCATAAGGTAGCACAGTATATTTGAGAAAAGACGGGATTCTGAGATATAGAAATCATTAGAAAATTCAATTTGCAATGGACTGGATATGTTAAAAGAATTTCAGACGACTGCCGGACATCACAACTTCCAACATGGACCTCCTGAGATCATATGCGAAATTGTGAGCGGCAGAAAGTAAGATGGCGTAACGAGCTAGATTTGTCTATATTTGTTCAGGAAGTACTGACTCTTCGACGCCCATGACAGAGAAGTCTGGTGAATTTTAGGGAAGATCTATGTACAACGGACACTAAAAGGCTAAGGATGGAGGGGTTTTTTGTAGACAATAAGAAACTGGAGATAACTGGGTCAGAAAACTTGTTTACATTTGCGAACCGGTGGACTAGTCGAAATTGCTTCGGGAAATTTGAGCCCAATTTTCACAAATATTTTAAAATTCCATCCAAAATATATTAATGGGCCAATTTCAATGAAAAACCTGTTAGTTTCCAATCGACACTGAATCGGAAATAACAAATGCCAAATGCTTTTTTTTAATTTTTTAAAAATTTCATTGAAGTGCAATATATGAAAAATATCTCCTGGAATTATTTTATTACGGTTTTTCTAGAAATTTCGTCATCGAATGATCAATGTTCTACCTACCTTGAAGATTATGAAATTTTACCATTAGAAAGAGGGGTGTTCTATTTATCGATTAGTATTATGTTTTAGCAATTTGGAGACTGTTAAAAAAGAATTTCGATTATTGTTGTTTTAATTACAGATATTACCATTGTTTGTGCATGGCAGCTGGTAATTGATTATCTTTCTTTGCATGCTACGTTGTTCAACATATGTTCAAGACCTGATATCTGCCTATTCGTGTCATCCATTATTTATCACAAGCCAACCAATACCTGTCGCGCTTTATGATAGCGTAAGATTTATATTACATTAAATTACACGAGATCGAAGCTGTCCTCTGAACTGCTACGACTCCCACCTCCCTGTAAAAAATATATTTCACATTATATTTCCAGAAGCTATATTTGTGCATAATCCAATCAATTAACCATCAAATTAACTAATTTTTCTCCGATTAAGATTTCTCTGGTATAAATTCTATTTTTAAAAATTGAGTCACAGAACATTTTTTAGAGTTATGTTTTAGTGTTATAAAAGGGTCAGTTATTGTGCATGTGTGTATGAGTGAGTGTGTGTACCGAAAGCTAGCCTAACTATTGATCGATGTACAATGTTGTTTTGATATCAATTCGGATAATTGAGAAGATACGTTGGAAAATCCTAGTCTTTGTTCAGTTGTTCTATATTCTAAGATCAATGTAGATTGTATATATTTTTTCTACGGGGGTTCTCTATTATCGAATATGCTTTTTTCAGGTCGAAATTATGGTCCATTTTGCTACAATGATTAATGAGGGTATAAGTCACACAAATATATATCCTGTAGTAGTCCTTGTAGAGTACTTCGTAAATTCCAGCTTCAGAGGTATTTTTGCCGTGTGTTTTTTGTTTGTTTTTTTTTGTTATGAAAACTTCAATGTCTTCGTTGATCATTGTAACAATAGTAAGTGAGTCAGACTACGGACTTATTGACCACCTGCATGAGTGTGCACATTAAACTTTTTCATCAATGTGCAAGTATTGATTTCATCGAAATTATAACTGTGTATTCGAGATAACTAATAAAAATCGACAAGGTTCCAAAGGTAACCATTGCCTCCAATCGTTGAAAAGCTGATCGACTGGTTCAACAGCTTGTGTGTTGATTTATCATTAAGGCAAATACAAGTTTATAATGATTTATTAGTTCAGGTCACAATATCATACGTCTACACTTCATACGACGATGGAATGCGCCGAAGACATCATCAAAAGCCGATGATCAAAGTCCCCAATGATGTGCATGCAAACATGTCCTACAAACAGTGCACAAAAGAAACTAATGTGCACACGAAAGATTTCAAAGAGCAAACTGAGTTTTTATTGAAAAAATATTGAATCACTAGGCCGAATTCAAAAGTGTGCACTAACTTTTGTCTCGGGAAAGAATTATACGACCCAAGATTTTTGAGCACACTAACTCCGAAAAATAGAGGGAACATTGCTGGTGGTAGTCGTAAATTGTTGACAATTTGGTAATTTTTAGTTTCCCATACTTTATTTTTAGTATTTTCTAATTTTGGAGTCTCACAAAGATGTAATAGGACCTCTTGAAACTATGATAAAAATGAAATATTAATGGTGCTATTTCATGTTAAAATGTTTCTGAACAAAAAAGTAATTTTGAGGAATAAACTTGTAGAAAATGTCGATATCTAAGGAGCAGTGTATTCGCGATGTGTATGAGCAATGTAACCATTGACTCAAGACATAGTTCTCGGAAATGGTGCAAGTGGCCAAGCGTTAAGCAGCACTGGAATTGGAATTGATGAGTGGAGTTAAAACTCCAGCTCACACTATTCGTGTTCACATTGCACTAATGCCCAAGCGAAAGTTATAACCGCCCAACCGAGAAAGTCAAATCCCTCATCTACCATCGTCATTGTCTGGCAACGGAAAGGTATGATTAACCAAGAACTTTTGAAGCATTGACAGGCTTAGAAAGCATAGATTCTCTAGTAAATTAACTGTGACATCCTAGATGACACAAGCAGATGGATGGCAAAGACACAAACACTCCGAAAAGTAAATGGTGTTCGATTAATAAAGAAAGTCACTGCTTTTTATCTACGTTTTTCATCTTGATATCGAATACCATGAAATCGTTGTGATGATGATGATGATGATGATGATGATGATGATGATGATGATGATGATGATAGTACAAATGAAGTCCTCTCACTGTGATCTCTTCGCGACTGGGACTTTCCGATAACTATTACCAGCTGATAATGTTATGCAAAATATGTATAGAAGAAGCTACTGATTGTGACCATTTTGAATAAAATGTTTGGAACTTTTGTAACAATAATCGTAACATATCACCATCCATGATTGTATTAAGAGGTATCCTCCGTATTAAAATTTAGATATCAACAAAATTTGCCAGTTTTACTTTTCGAATTACCATAGCCAACCAGCAAGGTGTGCCACAGATTCTTCTCTCTTCAATTGCGCCTGTGTCTGTGGGTGGGTGTCTCCAGGCGGTCCTCGTCACATTTTCTTGGTTACAACATTGAGAATTCGTACACCACTAAGTTCTATCTGAAAACGATTTCTTTTGTTTTCCAAAGAGCTCTCCTGTGTCTCTCTGGTTATTTTGGATCAACAATGCCCACATTTTGTGCTAGTATTTTTTAGAAAATTTCCGGTGAAATATCTATTTTTTCGGTGATCATTCTTATTATCATCAATCTAATCGTCCGTCAACAAACATAGTCCTTCCTTAGAAATCGCCACATCTCTCTATCGTGAGCGTAGCGAAGCCAGTATTTTTTTAATTTGACTACTTCGTCTCTGTATCTTGTATTCTGCCGGTCACAGTTTTGCATGTCATCTCCGGTGATCCATGTTGTGAGTCGTGATATCCAATGGTTGTCTTCCATTCTTGGGACGTGACCGGCCCAGTGGCATTGAAGTTTTCTTGTAGATTCCATGATGTCTCAGACTCCTGATATATTGCGCTGTCTTGTGATTTCTCCATGAGAGATTGAACGCCTTTTTACTCGCGTTCCCACAAAGAGTGAGACGTGACACAAGGTCAAGTTTAACGTGGGATGGAGCACCCTCAAAAATAGCTCCAGCCGACGCAATCGAAGTCACGAGGCCAGTGGGTCAGTACCGCCCCGAGGCAAACTGCTTCCCTACAGCAGGGCCGAGTTTATCTATTTGCAACCCAACGACAACAAATATGACACGAAATCGGATTAAAGTGGGGTTCCACAAGGTCGAAAACATGCAGGCATAGGATACAATGAACCTGAGTCCTTGCGTATGATTTCGTCATTAGGGCAGGCTTGATATGGTTCACAGGACGAATCCTGTTGATGCTCTCAGGACGAGATGCTGGTCAGTGATTCCAGGATGGGGGACAATCTCGGACAATGACCAACTTCTCAGCTCAAGGGCGTCAAAGAAAAGATACTACACTTTGATTGTGGGGAGAAAACCTAATGACAAATCAAAAGGTTCCCAATGCGCTTAGTAATTTGCAGCCTCAGTGTCCCCTCAATTGCACCCGTGCACTCGGTTTTGATGCAGTATTGATGCTTACCTGCCACACAATCCCGGCCCATTCTGCTGGCCAGCGTCAGTACTGGTGCCTTGAGCGATGCCATGGAACATCTATCTATTTACTCTCCCAGAAGAGAAAAATGCGTCACAAGGTCAGGACTTTACGTCGGGAAATAGAAGCAACCTATCAAAAATAGCTCCAGCTGACGCGACTTTGGTTGCCAAACAACCGTGGTTGCTAAAGCAACCGCTGTCACGAAAGCGTCAAGACCAGCCTGACCTGTCCCTTTAAGTGCAGAGGGACAGTACTGCCCCAGGGCAACTGATCCCCTGCAGCTGGGCTTAGTAATGATGAGAGCGACTAAGGACGAATCCAAAGGCTCCAAATGCGCGTAGCACTGTGCAGCCTCAGTATAACCTCATTGGCTGACGCATTGCACTGGCGCACTCAGGCTTTGATGTTCACTATCACACAATTTCCAGCCCATTTGACAGGCAAGTGTCAGTACCAGAGCCTCGGGCTATGTCGTGGAACAGATATTACACTTAAAACCTTGCCAAAATCCAAGAAAATGAGGTCTCCCACAGAGGTGATATATGATACAATGTCAAGTTTAATGAAGGAAAGTGGAGCACCCCATATAAAATAACTCTAGCCGACGCAGCTGAGGTCGCTAAAGGGTCAGGACAAGCCTGACCTGTCCCTGTTAGTGCAATGAGACTGCACCGCCCCGGGGCGAACTGCTTCTCCACAGCTGGGCCGAATAATAAAGAGAGAACCCTACGACGAATCCAAAAGTTCCCTATGTGCTTGTTTTTGAAGGTTGAGCGCAAGCTTGCCACCTTAGTGTAAGTCTTTGCTTAATTTCTTCTTCTTCTGTGGAATTCATATCGAGCTTGGCTGTCCTTGGTAGATATAGTGGTCTACTCTCTCCAGTTTGCATCTTCGATTTGGACAGTTATGTTCTTATTCTTGACGTGGTTGTTGCACATGACTTTTGTTTACTGAAGTTCATGTGTAGGCCAACTTTCTTGTTTCCTTCGTTTAGTTCATCTAGCATTAGTTAAAGGCCGTGACAGTTCTTTGTGAAAGGGCAATGTCGCCGGCAAATCTGAGATTGCTTAGATATTCACCGTCTATTTTGATTCCTCTATTCTCCCAGTCCATGTTACGGAAGATCATCTCGAGGCAAGCTGTAAAGAGTTTGGGTGAGCTTGTATCACCTTGCCTTACTCCTTTTTAGAGCTGGAGGGGTTCTGAGTCTTTATACAGCCTGCTAAAGGAGTTGATGCGAATTTATATATGTTGCAGTACTCGGACGTATACAGGGTCTACACTTTGCAGAGTGATGGCTTTCATGACCATTTGGAATTTCATTGAGTCAAAAGCCTTCTTGAATTCTATAAATGCTACAGCATTTTGTATTCCTCTGCTTCTCTCCTTTCAGCTGATCTATTAAATGGAGATGATCTGGTTGGTGATGATTTTTATGGAAAACTTGTAGATGCAGTTGAGTAGGCTTATATGTCAGAAATTGTCGTCTTTCGGGTTTCCTTTTTTATGTAAAAGCATCACAATTGCCCTGTTCCAGTCTTCCGAGACTTTAATCTGTTCCAGACACAATTTGAATAGAATAGCCAGTTTTTCATGGACTATCTCACCAGCTTCTTTGAGTAGATTGATGGTGATGTTATCTGGTGTTGGGGCTTTTTTCGTTTGTTTGATGGCCTACTTTACTTCCCATGGTGTAACGACTGGGAAGTCCTCAAACTGATTGTCCACATCTTGCGTATCCTGTTTGTTGTTTTGTTGTCCGTGTCTTGAAGAGTAGAGTTCTTGGTCGAATTCTTGGGTGCGTTCAACAATCCAGTTTCTGTATTTTGTTATGTTTCCGTTTTCTTCGAGAATGTTAGTTATTTGTTTCTGTCCCATATTATGCTTTGTTTATTGCTTGAAAGCTCCGGTGTTTTTCGAGAGTGGATTCGATGATTGCCGTCGTGTGCCTTCTTTTGTCTTCTCTTAGTTTCTTTTTGATTGTTTTGTTCAGTTTGGGCACCTCTATTTTTTCCCTCGATGTTGTCGGTGATTTGAAGTTTCTGCGTTTTTTAATGAGTTTCCTGGTTTCGTCCGAGATTTCACTAATGGTTTATGTGTTTCTTGATTCAAACATAGAGACAGCTTCTATTAGAAAGTTTGTAATTTTGGCTAAAAAATATATTTTTTTTTGTAGACAATTTTGATAATTTTTCAAATGATTAATTTTGATTCACCTGCGGAAAACGGCGAGGTATGAATAATTTTGGTTTGCTAATGAACAAAAGAATCTACTTTTGATGACGTCATTTCTTTAGTTGAATCTATAATTGCCAATTTTGTCAATTGTTAAGACGATGTTTCGTGAAGAAGAGAGTGAGTGAGTGAGTGAGTGAACCCTTTCCGGTAATCATCTTACGTGGCTGAACCTAATGTCAATCTTGGGGGAGGTCAATTATTCATTTCATCAGGAGCAATAAGGATTTTTAATTGTGTTTTTTTACGGAAATATTACACTATGCCATGTCTTTTCACATTTTTGTTCTCGACTAATAAGTCTCATTTCCTGATTAATAATGTCGAAAAAAATTTAGGAAATTGCTATTCCTTCCAAACGCTTTTATGGCCAGAACATTGACATTTTGTAATTTACATATTTCGTCAATGGAACGTATTGAAGGCTACCGTAAAGGCAAAGATAGCAGGGAACCTTGCAAAACCGTCATAGAGATCCATATCCTCGATAGAAGCAATTAGAAAATAGCTCTCATTATCAAGGAACAAACATAGCGTTTCACGGTGTTATCAAAAACGATGTTTCATCCTCATGTCATCATGGTTTGTCATGTTTTCTCAGCTAATGTCATCATGTTTTAATTTTTATACCCATTTCTATACTTTTCATCGACAAATAACGTCATCTTGCTCGTCCAGTTGTAGCACAATCTTAAAAGTCGAAAATCTGCTCACTTCTAAATATTTTTTGATCACTTTAGTGTAAATGCTTTTTAATATACATTTTTATGTTACTGTTTTTTTCTGAAGGAAATCTAATTTTTTATGAGAAGAGAATATGCAAATTCATCTGTTGTTCAATTTCATATATCACTCTCCTGACCACCAAAGCAAAGTTTGAAGAAAATAAAATAGATTTTCTATACTTTTTAGATATAAGCAATTGAGAAATAACACTCAACGTCACAGGGACCATTTCAAAAGCGCTTCACAAATGCCATGGCGGTCATTTTACGTTCTGCCATAACCTAATGATTTATTTTGCTTAATATCTTCTGGAACAAGCATCATAACACGGAATAGGTGATACCTTCTCCCAAGTTTTCATGGTCAGGGGTTACAATGGTACTATATACAACGTTATAAACTATTCAGGTGAATACTTAACCGTGAATTCAGTGACGTCACAAGGAGAATTACAATGAAATCGCAGCGTCTTTCAAGATGCAGAATGAAATCCAAGCATTTTTCATGAAATTTGTAATTTACAATCACTCTCTGGGAGCAGACATGTCTTTTATGTATGTGTCCACAAGGGGGTAAGCATTTGTTTTAGTTGATACTTCTGGGTGCTTTACTAACCAGACAAAAATAGTGGCCATGGCTCCAGCTGTCCTTGACTTTTGTTGTCACAGACGTACGGAGAGACAATTTGGCGAATTTTAGCTGTACTAATGGGACCCAAGAGAATGTTTCAAGGTAGTTAGTTTTCGAAGGTTCCAATGCTTTTCAAGTTTTTAGTGGGGGTGGGCATGATTTACAATGTAAGTATTATGATAAATGTGTTCTTTTTTTGTGCTGGCGGCGTCCAAGTTTACCTAAAGAATTACTGTTACTTTGATTCATCCTCAGCTTGACAAAGCTAAGATCGATAAGTGTCTATACTAACTCAAGTTGTGGTTTAGAATTTCAATAAATCAATGTGTAGTCATGAGTTGTTTGAACTTCTTAATTCTTTTAGACTTCTGTTCTTTAAAATCATGGTCATTAGCTTTTGGCTGGGGGAAGAAAGAAGAGCCAAATTGTGTTAGCTCGTGCAAATAGCTGGACGAGACGTAGTTTCAGACCTTCTTGAAACTATACGTGTTTCATCAGTATATCATACCTCTGAAAACCGGAGATTTTTTTTAGTTCATCACGAACGATGCAGCAGGCAAATGCACTGTTGATTATTAATATAGATAACAAAATATAACTATTTCCACAGGGCTACTTTTATCATGCAGAATAGTGGATATTAGTTTTTTTAGGGGGAACAGAAGGAGAAAAGAAATGGAAATTCGATGGAGACATGGCGACATCTAAGCTCCAAACTAAATTTGTAAGATCTTGAGATGGCAGAAAAAAAGAGAGGAAAGAAAAGGAAAGCGAGTATCAAAGCAAAACGAAAGGGACGCTAGATAAGAAGGTGATTTAAAGGTATGAAAAAACGAGTGGGAGAAACGAAAGAGAAAGAAAGAACTATCAAAAGACAATGTCGTCATAATACATTGTTTCTATGTCAGTTTCATTAAATTCACTGACAGCTGTTCCGTTGTACTACAACTCTTCGGTATGGCTATAGACTCGGTATCCCTTCCAGTAGCGTTAAGTGGGGTCGAAACCTTCGCTCCAGTCCAAGAGGCATATGCCCTACGTAGACCTGGATGGTCATCAGAACTGAATTGAGCGATATATTTATTTACACATAATTCCCCGTCTACCAGAATGTTCAATCCCAGAGGTAGAAGAGCATTGTGTTGTTATTTATAGCAGATGGGTGCCCTACCTAAGAGTGCTCAACCCTAAAGAAGGGAATGAAAATTATAATTAATAATTGTGTCATCCATAGACAGCTATTTCTTTGTATTAAAAATCGTAGGTGGCTACGGATTCGGTATCCCTTCCAGCATATATATATATATATGTGTGTGTGTGTGAGTGTGTATGTATGTGTGTGTGTGTGTGTGTGCGTGTGTGCGTGTGTTTGTGTGTGTGTGTGTGGCAGAGGGGACAGATTAGAAGGGGAGGGTGTAAATGTCTCCCAACAGTGAACCTGATTTTCCAGGTCCCGACTGTGGGCAGATTTTCGGGAGATTCTTTTCCTACGGACTGATATGGCGAGGGGATCTTGTGTAGGGGTTGAGGTTACTTCACAGATGGCAACGGCCTAAAAGGAGGAGTACAAAACTAAACATAAAAACGGGGTATACATCTGTCGCATGGACCTGAAGCTTGTGGAGAAACTCAAACTGTAGCATCAGGACGCAAAGGAACTCAGGGTCTTCCATAACTTTCAGCTGATAGATCCCTCCGTGGCGCTGTCAGTTGAACCTGGGAAGAAAGTTGTGGCACACCCAACAAACTTTCGATATCGTTAACTGTTGAAAAGGTGCTGGGTATGTTGAAGGGGGCAAATAACACCTTCGACACGCCCTCTCCGTTGGCAGACTAAAAACCTTTTGATCTGGGGGGGGGGTCACTGGCTAAATGCCTCTATAGGGCGGCTGAAATAACCTTCCCCATCGGCAGTGTGTCCCATGATGTGATCATCAAAACTGAGACGGACCAGGATTCCATGGGACCTGCCATCCGTGTATCGACGCCGGTGCGTTCGTTTCGGGTTCTCACCCCCAGTAAAACTGACAATGGCGCTACTTAGTAATTCTGAATGAGTAGAAAAGAGTTATATATATATATATATATATATATATATATATATATATATATATATATATATATATATATATATATATATTACTTAGTGACATGTAGGCTGTTCCAGAAGGTAAATTGTGCATTATGGATGTTACCATAAAAGATGACGCGTTTCGTTTAATTGGGCCCAATCACCTGGTGGGGCGAGTTTAATTCTTTCAGCTGATAGATCCCTCCGTGGCGCTGTCAAGGCTAGTAGTTCTAGTGGGTGATTTAAATGCTGTCATTGATCCAGATATAGATCGTGCGGAAATTGAGGGCAAAATCGTAACAACCGGGACGTGATTCTGTTTCGTTACTTGATCGTCAGGATAGATCTTGTCGTCAAACACCGGAAAGAATACCTCAACGAAGTAGTGGACTTGGACCAATAGCGGCAACTCAAATAAGGTGCAACGCTCTGGGTACATCGATCAAATATTAGTTTTGAGAATCGACGTTGATCTGTTAGCTCATTTTCATAGTGTAGCTTATTCGGATAACAGACTAGTCAGGGTCTCAATAAACATAGGTAAGGCTAGGCCTAAGATGACCGATGACTAGAAAATCAACACATCCTTATTGAATGTTGAAGATTTTCAGGATCAGTTGATACAAATGATATGCCGGAACAGACGGGAGCCATTCTTGGGAATAAGTGGTGGGATAACCTTGAAATTAAGAAAAGTCTCCGTGGATTCATGTCTTGCCCTACAAATTGTATTTGTGGCTGTTGCCAATATTGCCAATACTTGTTCAATATTTGTCTGAATAATCAACTTGAGGAATGTTGATCTTAATACCGCTATTGAATATAGTGGCTGACTGATACGCCAGGTTCATTAAGAGGAGAGAAGGACGTTTGGACACCTGGCTAAGAGCTACCTTAGATATGTGCAAAGTTTATCAAATTACCTCAAACCGTGGACTTTGATTGGCATGCTAGCTCAACAAAAGTCCACGAACATAAACCTGCAGAATTTGTGCTATATCAGCATCACCCAGATAATGTCTAAAACCTAATTTCTCGACAATATCCGCAACAGAAGTTGTTTTATAGACATTTCAGCAAATACCTTAGTTTGGCATGGGATTCAAGTGAAGCATCCAAACAGCTTACACACATACCGTTAAAACTATACTAGAATATTTGGCATCTGGAACACTAAATACTGTAGCTGACGACACAGGTGTATTGGTTTTGATGAAATTACCACAAACTAGAGGTGCCGCTGAGCATCACGCATTGAAAGTATACTTGCAGATATCTGATTGGATAACGCTTACTTCAAGAACGTTTGACCCAAGTGAATTTGGCTTGAAAATATATGAACCTGTGGGAACTTTGGATCTTGTAGCTGACGAAAATCTATAGAGATTTATTTGCTGTGGATACAACGGAGATAGTTCTAACAACAACAAATGTAACTGTGTAAAGAATTGAATGTGTCAGTGCCCTTTACCTCTGAATAGATTGCTCAAAAGATATGATTCAGACTGATGGCATTGGTTATATTGTTCAGCTCGTATACATATCAATTTTCAGTTTATTCATAGTTACGTCATGGATCACCAGTGATACCACTTGTAGACTGTCAGGGAATAGGTCCATAAAGGTTTTAAGCTAACCCTGTATATCAATAATTATAGCAGAAAAATAGTAGAAAGTTACATTAACTCACCACAGACAATGCCATGCTTCCTTTTAAAATATGAGGCTTTAAGTTGGAAAAAAGCACTGAACTTACATTTTACATATGAGCCCCTTTTTTTCAAAACTACAGCCTCCACCTGAAATTCTCTCCCGTCGACCCTACTTATACAGGTAAATACATGAACCTCTTCCAACTTGCGCGTGTGGGAGAGAGAAAGAGAGAGATATGCCAATTCTGCAAAATCTGTACTGGTAGATTGGAATTTGATAGACCTCGCTGATGTGATGTTCAGCTAAAAAAGCGTATAAGACGTGAAGAATGAATTGCTCAGTCTTTATGAAACCGACTGTTACACAATGCTCAAGTTGACTCAATTGTCTCTCACAGCTGACTGAGTCAAACCACTGGAGATAGCCTGTTCACACATTCGTAGTAGGGCCTCCCGAGATTGGCAGACAAGTCACGTCATAGTCGCTCAACCGGTTCTTTCAAAATTGCTGAATACTTTGCCGACGGGATTTGTACGATATCAAGTAAAAATAGAATTCAAAAAAGTTTTCTGAAACCCATCCTGATAACAGCTATCTTGGATTCAAACTCGTAGGCGTCTTACATTTCTAATGCGGGTTAAGTGTAGGAAGCACAGATAAGGTTGAACAGTGAGATGAATGGACTTATTCAAAAAACTAATGCAGCATTGCACATTCGTTTACCCAGTATCTAAAAGGAAAACTGTCGCTTGAATAACAAACACTGTCTTATTGTATCGTTGCATAGCATTGCCCCCCACCAACATCTTTCCATCATGACCGACAAACACTTCCATTTATCCATCCACTCCTTTACCCCCACTGTTTTCAGCGGCTTCAGAATAAATCAATCCATGTTTCACTATCCAGATCTTTTTTCTCATTGTTTGATTCTTGTGGTAATATACTTTTTTGTTTGTGTTATTATATTCTTTATATTCTTTATGGCTCAAATAGGCGCCAAGATGATAAATCTGTGCGACCTTATGGCGTCAGTGCAAGAACTAATAGTGTACTCAAGTGCTGGGGCAGTATTCTAGAAAAAATAGGGGGTAGTTTGACTTTACTATAATATATGGTCAATATAAGGAAACATGCAGGAATGAAAGGAAAAAGAAAGTAAAGAAGTAAGGAGAAAAGGAGCAACGGGGTGGGGAATGGAGATAGGAAAGAATTAAAGAAGTGAAGAAGGGAAAGAAGAAAGCAAGGAAGTAAGCAGGAAAGGAGAGAAGTAAACAAAGAAGAGAAGAAAGAAAAGGGAAGGAATAAAGGAAGGGTGTGGTGAGGGGATGAAAAAAGGGAAAGACTGAAAGGAAAGAACAATGGATGGAAGTAACGAGGGAAGGAAGGAAGAAAAGAAGGAAGGAAGAAAGGAATGGAGCAAAGTTGGAAGGAAAGGAAGAAAAGAAGTGGTAAAAAGAAAGGGGGAAAAGAAAATATGGAGGGAAAGGAGAAAGTATAGAGGGGAGGAAGGAGAGAAGGAAATAAAGATTTGAGGGATGTAAGAGGAAATCAAGAAAGCAGGGGAGAAAGGGCGAAGATAAAGAGGGAAGGAGAAAAGGGAAGGAAAGAAAGGGAAAACGGAGGGGAAGAGGGTAGAAAGGGAGTAAAGAAGTAAGCGAGGGAAAAAAAAGAATTAAGTAAGGGAGGAATGGATGGAGGAAGGAAGGGAAGAAAGTGTATTTTTGTGGTGCAAATGCTCGTTCTACCTAATTATGAATGGTTTATATTATTTGAAACCTCCTGTTATTCCACCTGTCCTAGACAGCGTAAATAGAATAAATAATTCGAAAAATGTGCTACAGGAATCGAACCTGCGACCAATGAATTGCCACCTGGACGTGGCTTCACTCTAACCTACCTGCTGCCAAGTCGAAAGCTTAAATAACCGCTATGTGTCCAGACCTTATCTTATTCATTCACTTTTCTTATCTGCACTATTCTAGGAGATAATAAGAATATATAATCCGATAGAATATTTGTAAATGCGTTATATTATTTGAAACAGTCTTTCGGATTTTATTTCCAATTCCCGAACACAAATATATAGGTGGTTATGTGTGCATGCATGCGTAACTGTGGCAGTATACATGTGTGAATATATATATATATATATATATATATATATATATATATATATATATATATATATATATATATATATATATATATATATATAATTCGTTCATGATAACAATGACAACTCTATTAAGATACTAACTTCGGAAAGAAGAAGTAAAGATAGGTGTGGGAAGTCTAGTACTCAAAACGAATAGCCTAGGGACGGACCTATACTAAGTTAAGATGTATTGTAAAAATATATTTTATATTCCAGAGCGAGCAGAATCTCTTTTCTGTCGAGCATGCCCTTAAGTGGTGAATAGGAAAATACCTTATAGATATAAGGGGTATCGTCGCAAAATAGCGTGTGCCATGGAGACCCTCTACAGATATATAAGGGCTCACTGAATGCATTGAATAAAGTTGCACAAAGATTACAGACTAGATGAACTGATGATAGAACTGGACAATAAATGATCATCTATTCTATAATAAGGAGAGGGGAAGATAACAAGTTCAAAGGAGTGAAACTTTGAGTTGATAATAACATTGTAGCCATCGTAATATAATTTTCATAGCATATCAAACAATGCCTTGGATAGTAGTTAGATTAAGCAAAAAATACACTCTAAAGGTAAACCAGGATTATTATGCAACCAGTCCTGACTAGGAGATTCAAGAGTTTTACGACTAGATCAAGTGTAGGAAAAGTGGGAATAGAGCAAAGAAACGAGAGGAAACATGGTATAAATCTCTCAGGGACACACAGAATGAAGGACTAATTTCCCAGAAATGAGAAAATCGCAAATAGACTTGAAAAAGTCCAAATGGAGCAACAAAAAAAAAAAAACGAAAAAAGAAGAAAAAAAAAGAAATTGTCATAAGGGACAATACAATTGGTAACTTCATCAACGAAATGAACTTAGGAAATGGTATATGAAAAATTAAGTTCGACTTTACAACAGAAAGGGGAAAAAATGAAGAAAACATGCCTCCGGAAGATAGAGAGCATTATTTCCGGGTGGCTATACAGACCAGATTCGAGATGGAATAGAGACAGTGACATACAGAAAATGAGTAAAAGTCTGGAAAAAACAAAATTAAAGAATCTGCAGAGGTAGTAAGCGATATTGAATAATAATGTTCGTGACGTGATAACATATGAAATAGTATTTGCACTACGAAATATGAAAAGCGAAAAATGACTAGCAAGGAGACCATTAAGTTCTCGGCCTTATTTACTGCCTTATTACATAATTATCTAACGTTTACTGACTATTATTGAAAAATACTTACACATGGATTAACAAACACTTTGGAGGAAAACCAATCGCGTGAACGGACAGGCTTTAAAAGTGGCCATTCGATAAAAGACCATCTACACACATTAAATATGCTGATTGAAAAGACATCAGAATACAATAAACCACTTCGTACATCTCACACAGACTATGAAAAAGCTTTTGATACAATAGAACACCCAGTAGTCTTCAACCCAACGCAAGAACAAGGTAGACATGAGAATCATATGAAAGTAATTGAGAATATATACAAAAATGACTAGCCAGATGGAGATTGGAAAAGAAGTAAGATTCTTTACAGTGAGCCTTGAAAACACTTCTTGTAAAACAGACTTGAAAATGCAGGAGTAAATATATACGGATATTATTTAATGGTATTGTGGTATTGCATTGAGAGCAGAAACAGCGAATGATCGACAAAAATGTCAAATTCTCTGAATAGGGAAAAACCTAATTAGGATTAAAAATGAACAGAATAAAGACAAAAGTAATGTTCAATGATAAAGTCTCGAAAAAAGACCATAAGAGGGGGGAACCTTAAAAGAGGTTAAGGAATATATTTACCTCGGCTAGGCAATAGAGCCTGAGGAAGACCATAGAACTGAAATAAGATAGTGCATTGTTTGGAAAGCTTTCGTTATAAATAGAAACATACTAAAATGCTGAGTGTGAATACGCTTAAAACGTTAAGTATAGTCAAGGCATAATACCAGCTATGACGTACGGATGCAAAAGTCAGAAACTTACAAAAACAATGGAAAGAGCAATGTAAAGAATAACTTTAAGCGTTAGAGAAAGACCATCAAAGATCAAAGAAAGGACCAGAGTGAAGTATATCGTACAAGTAATTAAGTAACACAAATGGGACAGGCAATTAACAAGGAGAAAGGGCAGCAGATGGAGAAAAAACCTAACTGATTGGTGTTCGTGGGACAGCAAACTCAGTAGGAAAATACTAGACACACGAGAAATGAGATAGAAAAGAAATTCCCGTAAGACAATTTATGTTAGAGCAACCACGCTCGTCATTGAAATGGGTGGGAAAGGCTTTTGTTCAACATCCGGCTTCGTTTGCCAATGACTTCCCAAACAAACATTGGCGCAAAATATTTGGTATGCATACTCGACTGACCTGGGTGAATATTTGAGAGTGAAAAAATCGAGAAAAATCTAATTAAAGGTTTCATGAGAACTCTATTTACAATGTGGCTATAATGAACTTAATTACTGTCTGTTCAGTGTGCATATACAGACGAGTAGGAAATGAGGCAGATTCCAGCTAACACACACACACATATATATATATATATATAAACTAGCAGACATTCCTGAGGTAGTCTGGGGATAAAATAACTTCTAGCACACCCTGGACTGGACCACACATGATCCAGCAGTTAAACATTATTCTTCGGTAATGTTGTCAAATTCGAAGTTATCGCTAGGGCTCCAACAAGTACTTTTATATATCTTTGCGGTTGGTATGTAGCAGAGAACGCGTGAGAAATCCACAATGGAAAAATACCCCCTCTCCAATAAATATCCAACTCAACAGAATAAGAAAATTTATCTCCTATCTCAAACAGTGTACTAAAGCCCGTCGGTCAGCATACCAAGCACATCTTTCTTTTTGCCCACTCTAAAATACTCACAGAATGAGGAAAAGTTTTTACTAATACTCAAAAGTGGACACAGGATGCGATTTTTCCGATCCCAGCCAGTGTAGCCAAGTATGGAAATTTTCTTTAAAATGACTACAACCAGCTGGATTCTTCCATTTCAAGCTAACTTACAAAACAAAAACTATATGCTATCAATAAACTGCTGTAATCACACATCATATTATCATATATAGGCTGCAGTTGTATCATTGTCGATACTAATTACCAGTAACTTTTGTTTCAGTTGTTATAATGGCAAATACAAGTATAGAAAATTCTGAGTTATCATTTTAAACTGGGTGTCAAAGTCGATGAGGCTACTCGCAGATATTGGATTGGGAAATGAAACAATATCTGACCATTTAGCCCCCAACTGGTTCAGCCGTTTGAAGGGTGATCCTTGTTCATGTAAATGAAACCCAGAAGTGGACAACAACGAGTTGTTGATCATGATGGTTTAAAATGCAAGATAGAGGAAAGTCCGACCATTAGCACCCGAACATTTTTAGGAGAGCAAACAACAAAAATCTCTTGAACTGTAGTTGCCGATATGTTCCAGATACAGAACAAACAGACCATCATTATATTCTCAAAAGGAAACATGGATCTCAGGGAAAAACGAATTTCACAAAACCCTCTACTCCTACAAGCTAGGGACACCGAATGAATATGATATACAAGTTACGAGTGACTAATTTGAAGATTTACCACGAGTTACACCACGGGAGGCGAAGCAAGCTGTTAACAAAAAAAAAATAAATAAATAAAAGAGGCTCCCAGACCAGATAACATCATAATTGACCTACCTAAGAAAGCTAGTAAAGTCATCTCTAGGAAACATATGCCTCATGTAAAGTAAAGTCCCAGACGATTGAAACATTGTAATCATAATGCTATTATACAAAAAAGATGGATCTGATTGATCTCAACGATTACAAGCCCCACCCCCCAAAAAAAACACCTATATTTTTAGCAAATTAACCACACCGAATTATCAAAACGCTAGATGGAAACGAACCACGGGAACAAATAGGATTCAGTAGAAGCTACATAACCATCGTCCATCTCCATCTAACCAACCAACACAGAAAGCAGCAGAAAAGATAAAATGAAACTTGCAGTAGCATTTGTTGACTTCAAAAAGGCCTTCACCTCTGTGAAGTCATGGATGTTATCACACAACAAGATGTGGATCCCGTTTATGTAGGAGTCTATTAAAAGACCGACACAGCAGTTCATCTATCAGGCTGCATGAAAACTCTTTCAGCAGGGAAAAAAGGGTTGACAAGGTGATACAAACTATTCTTAGCCTGCCTTGAAATGATATTCTGGAACCTAGTCTGGGGAAATAAAGGAATCAAAATAGACGGTGAATACCCAAGTTTCTGATATGATTTTTGTTGAGAACCTTCATCTCCAAATATTGCAAGACAGATTGAATGGAGAAAACAAGAAAGTTGATATTCACATGAACTTCGGTAAAATGAATGTCACAAAGACAAACACAGCGATCAGAATCACAGATGAAGATCTGAAAAAAGTAAACCGCTACATCTATCTAGGACAACTAAAATCCATGAATCAAGAAATCAAGAAATCAACGAAAGAATCACTATGTCGGCAAGCTTTCGATTGGACAACCTCAACCTTCAAGAATAAAAAAATCCAATAAGTCGTGAGAAAAAGGGTATAATTCCAACACATCCCCGATAGTCACCTTTGGAACAAATACATAGAGCATAAAAAAGAAAAATATGGTAGTTATTCAATCAATTATTTCATGAATTTCAGCCAAAAATCTAGTTGCAGCATTTTTATCAGCATTCGTGACTTCTATCATTCTAACATTTTCATTCCTGCTTTAGATTCAAAGTTTTTTCAAACCACCTCTCCTTGATATGAATGTTACATTGTCCGCTTTATATTTCCTTTTTTGTGGTTGTGGATTTCCATTTTTGAAGATATTTTTCGAGATAAATGGAGTAGAAATCTAGATAATATTAGATAGAACTGCACTTGAAAAACACCTCGTTATGTTTCCTTGGTCTAAAATTAATGTAGCCCTGGGATCAGACTCGAGATTGATTAAGTTCCCATGATATTTCCAAAGGAAACCTAAAAAGTTCAACGTCTGAAACGTAAGCCGAAAATCTAAATCTTGGTATTTCTCTAGATAAATGGTATGCCAATTCACAAAATACACCACTAACAATTCTTAAGAATCAGTAAGTATGGATTCAAGAGACACCAAAATGCACAGGATGGTCACTCTAAGTCTCATTGATAGCCTCAGATTGGTCACGCTGAATTCATGTTCTTATCTAAGTGTGTAGACTAGCTACAAATTAGAAAGTTCGTATAATTAGCCCCAATGAATGTCAGGACAAAAATGGAATTAAAAGAAAAAAAAATTCGTGTATTGAATTTAATTATCAGTTACACTATTAAATTCATTGTTATGAACATCATAACAAAAAATGAAATTTGACCAATACTAATTTCTAATTCATTCTAATATTGAAGTATTCGATGATGATAATTGTTCGATAACGTAATCGGAGATTATAATGATATAAGAGAAGCTCCTCGTGAAAACCTTTTAAAATGTCTGATGAACTTAGTTGTCATTGGCTTTTATGCAATGTGGTCGATAGTTATTCAGCAAATATCATATTAAAAATAAAAGCACGAATACATGCGAGTGTTGAATCTTTAAACATTCATGTGGGTAAGGACTAACTTGAAAGTCTACTTTTAAAATACTAGTTTTTACTTTTTGCACAATGTAAACAACTTTTCAAATGCAAATATCTCCGGGTTTATATCGTAGATACAAGTAATTTTCATGATTTTCAACCATCTTCCATATAACTTGTTTGGAATGACTTATTCAAGAATATGAATAATATCCGTAACTCGGATTAATGAATTCGTATAGCCTGCACGTGTACCAGAAGTAATCATTTTTTTAAAATCTAAAATTATCTAAAAATGATCTTTCATTTAAAATCATATCTTAAAAATACTAGAACAAGATTACGTGTATATTCTATAATGCTGCTCCAAAATGTAACCAGGGGCGCCTGGAGACAAACACCCACATAGACACAGACGAGCAAAGAGAGACGTATGTGAACTCCACCTGGCTGGTTGGTCGTTCTGGCCATTTGTGGGAATACGATAATCCGATAATATACTCTATTACTAAGTATGTTGGATCTGAAGAATATGCCAAATTTGGTAGCTCTACATCAAAACGATTGGCCGTCGATAGAGGACAAACACACTTTTCCTTATTATCAACAGAGACATAAAGAGAAAGAGAGAAAAGAAGTGATTGAAAGAAAGAGGAGTGGCATTTCTGAGGGAAATTATGAACCCCCACCACCACCACCAATTACATGTTGCTTTTACCTAATAAATTAAGCAGGGCTGGTTGTAAAAATCGAGTTACTTTAAATTTAGAAAAAAAAGGGTGATCAATGGATGAGTCACTTTCCTTGTCTTTTTTTAGGCTGTGATCACTAAAATGAACTAATCAGAAAAACAAAAAACATCCAGATATGCAGATGGGCATAAACTTTCTTTATAGATTTCACCCCCACCCCCTATAAAAATCTATTTCTTCAGCTTACTGAAGTGAGTTTTTATGCACAATTTTGGACTAGACTGAGTCCGGAAAGATTCATACGTACATAGAAACTTATGAATGTCTGAACATATGAATGACCTTAACACAGCAACCATAATTAAACCGGTCTGTTGGGTGTAGCAATGATCAATAGAGATAAGCAAGAGAAAGAGAGGAAGACGGAATAAGAAAACGATGAATAGAGACAAGGAAAGAGGACGAGATAAGGATATGTTCGGAGTTGAAATGAATTGATAAAGAATTCAGGAGCGACTATCTGTTTCGTATACTAGTATCAAGTGGATATCGCATCTAGATGAATAGAGAACTTAACCTGGGTGTTCTCATGACATAAATAGACAAGTGGACGTGTTCACGTACGTATTTATGTACCTCTAACTCTGAAGATAAAAGATCACTCCGGATATATATCTAATTTAAATGCAAAGTCACATAACTGTCAGTCCAAATATACAAGCAGTTTATTTACAATGTCTTCACGAATATGTATTTCTTTTGCCACGGAGGTTATATTTTTACCACGTCGGCTATTATCTCTAGTGATCAGTTAATTAGATTTTACAGAGAGAAAGAGCCTTCTTGATTAAGGGTGTTTGTTATCATCATCATCATCATCATCATCATCATCATCATCATCATCATCAGTCTTTTAACATCCATCGTTTGACATGGAACTTACCCAGGATCCGCCACATTTCTCTATCACAGGAGTTGCAGAGCCAGTATTTTCTGAATTTGTCTAGTTATCTCTCCATCTTGTACTTTGTCGGCCTCGGTTTCACATTTGATCTCTGGGGATCTATATTTCTATTTATTTATCTATTTATTTATTTATTCATTTTTTTCTTTGTTTCCATATCTATCTAATTTGGGGTTTACTGGAATACTCCAATCTAATCTACGTTCATTTATAAATATCAATGCCTTACTCTTGCTCACAATTTTGGAAGATGTTAGATGTTATACATTTTAATGGTCAAAACAAAGCAAAACAACAAATCTGAACGAATGAACAGGGAGAAAATACATAAAGATACACGTTAAAAACATTTTGAATGAGTGAAATAGAGAAAAAATGTGGCAACATAAGGTCTACTTAGCTGGTTCAATTTCATCTTGCATCAGCTTACAGGGAGGGGGGGTTCTAAAAAACAGTTGGAAAAGTTTTCATTTTTCACCTTACGTTGTTAAAGAATTCATCGGTCAACCCAACCACAAGCAGCAAGAATTTGAATAGAGGATGAATTCAGATGTTCTGTCTTTGACAGATTTCCCCCCACCCCTAGTCCAACAAAAGGACAATGCCATACATCAGCACCTGCAGTGTCAGGACACTCTCAACAGACTCTCACCTGACCCATCTAGAAAACGAAATCAAAGACATCAAATGGGACATCATAGGTTTTAACAAAATGAGAAGACCAGGAGGAGAACTAATAGAATTAGAAAGCAAACATCTTCTCAACAATTACGGAGGAGAGAAAGTGAAACAAAATGGAGTAGACTTTCTCATCAATAAAGACCTCAAACACAACGTGGTAGGCTTCAAAGCTATCTCAGACCACATGGCTAGTGTAACAATACAACTCTCGAAGAGGTACAAGCTAAATCTCATGCTCCCACTTTGCAATCAACCAAAGAAGAAATAAACAACTTCTATGATGTATAAACTACCAACTCCAGGATACCAAAAGATACTTCAATATCATCATGGAAGATTTCAATGCACAAGTAGGACAAGGAAACGAAAGCTGCGTCGGAGAATTCAGATACAAAAGACAAAACGAGAGAGGTGGAGATCAGATAAATTTGCAACGGCAAACAACTTCAAAATTATGAATACTTTCTTCAAAAAGAAACCCAACAGAAAGTGGATTTGGAAGAGTCCCAACCATGAAACCATAAATGAAATAGACTACATTTTAATGTACAAAAACCACACCATCAAAGACATCCAAATCCTAAACCAAGTGAGTGTAGGGAGCGACAATAGAATCGTAAGATGTTAGATGCAAATAAACACAATTAAAGAACACAGGAAAATGTTACACACTAGACTGCAACCACTAAATGTTCCAAATGAACTCACCCCAGCCTTCAAGCTAGAACTAAAAAACAGATTTGATATCCTTACCGACGAAAGCGACACCAAAGTCAACGAACTCCTCAACCAATAACAACCTCTCTATTAGAAAAAGCCAATATGTTCAAAACAAGAAACACAGCAACCATTAGCAGAATCTCAGATGAAACCAGGAAACTGATTGAAAAGCGCTGAAACCTCAAACCGACAACGACCACAAGGGAGACAACAGAAGAAATCGAACTGAACAAAACAATAAAGAAGAAACTAATTGAAGACAAAAGAAGGTATACGGCAGCCATCATCGAGACCAGACTCGAAAAACGTCGAGGATTTAAAGCGATAAACAAAGGTCTCAGTAAAGAAACTCGGGAAAGAAACAGATAACTAGCATTCTCGAAGCAAACGGAAACATAACAACAAATAGAGACAGGATAGTTAAATGCGCCCGAGAATTTTACCAGGAACTCTACTCTTCAAAACACGGACAATACAACAATGACCAGAATACACAAGATGCCGACAATTAGATCGAAGACTTCCCTGAAGTTGCACCATGGGAAGTAAAGCAAGATATCAAACAAACGAAAAAAAAGAAAATCCCCAGAACCAGATAACATCACCATCGATCTACTAAAAGAAGCTGGTAAAAGAGTCAACAAAAAACTAGCTATTCTATTCGACTTGTGTCTGAAACTGAGTACAGTCCCGAAAGACTGGAACACTACTATTATAATGCTTCTACATAAAAAAGGTAGCCCCAAAGACCTAAACAATTACAGACCTATAAGCTAGCTCAACTGTATATGTAAACTTTTAACAAAAATCATCACCAACCGGATTACTAAAACACTAGATGAGAATCAACCAGGAGAACAGGCTAGATTTAGAAGAAATTACTCGACCATGGACCATCTTTATTCAATAAATCAGCTGAAAGAGAAGGCAGCAGAATACAAAATGCTACTCGCTGTAGCATTTATAGACTCCAAGAAGGCATTTGATTCTGTAGAAATTCCCATGGTCATGAAGGCCATCACTCTACAAAGTGTAGACCCTGTATACGTTAAAGTACTGCAACACATATACAACTACAGCAACTCATTCATTAGGTTACATAAGGACTCTGAACCGTTTCACCCCCAAAAAGGAGTAAGACAAGGTGATATCAGCTCACCCAAACTCTTTACAGCCTGCCTTGAGATGATCTCCCGGAACATTAACTGGGAAAATAAAGGAATCAAAACAGACGGCGAATACTTGAGCAACCTTAGGTTTGCAGACGACATCATCCTTTTAGCAGAGAACCTACACGAACTCCAGCTAATGCTAGACGATCTAAACAAAGAAAGCAAAAAAGTCGGCCTATACATGAACTTCAATAAAACAAAAATCATCTGCAATAATCATGTTCAGAATAAGAACTGTCAAGATAGAAGATGCAAAACTCGGCAAGGCAGACCACTACATCTACTTAAGACAACAATTCTCCATGAGACCCTCAAAAGAGGGGGGAATCAAGCGAAGAATCACTTTAGGATGCCAAGCCTTCGGCAGAGCAAGCACAGCTTTCAAGATCCAGATGATCCCAATAATCCTAAAAAGAAGAGTATACAACCAATGCATTTTCCTGATAGTCACTTATGGAGCTGAAATATGGAACCTAACCAAGAGACAGACCGTCATTGCTTCTAGATCGATTTAGTGAAATTCCAAGTCTAATCTGCTTACATTGCTGAATGATTTCAAAGGGCAGGTGTCAAGGATAAAGTCAAGTGCAAACACCAGCTTATATCGATACAAGAAAAGTAACAAGTGGAGAGAAAACCCACTAACGATGAATCGTGAACATTTAGAGCAGATCAAGCAAAATGGAATATCTGGCAGGTTCTTGGAGCAAGTTTGTGGGCAAATCGGTAATGTACTAGCTCTATAATGAAGGATATCAACAAGTCTTCTGGTGTTATTTCTCAGAGAAAAAAATAGAGATGAAAATCACTTCTGTTCGGGTAGCACCCCTCCGACACTACTGCTGCTGAGGTCATACACCAACAACTTTATTTCATACATCTTAATGTAAATGAAACGGTAAAACATAAGCAACAAGGGTGTCCTACCGGTTATACACATCCTACCATTTTAACAATACTTCCACCAAGAATTACATGCTCAACGAGATGATACAGTATTTGCAAGTCATTGACAACCGTAGCTGCTTGTTGAGATCACTTTGGGACAGGGTTACTCAGGGAAAAAATAACAAGCTGATAATATTAATTGGAACATTCATTTTTGATATGGAATATAGGTTTAGCCAATGAAGCCGAAATATACATGTATTGAGAAATGGATATATGTGATCCGACATAATAATAATAATAATAATAATAATAATAATAATAATAATAATAATAATAATAATAATAAAGAAAAGAAAGATGGGAAGAGAAAAAATTGTATGGCAAGTTTAAAAGGCAGATACAAGATGTAGCAGACGAGAAACCATGGACGTGGTTACGAAAAGGGAACCTCAAGAGAGGAACGGAATCGCTCATCATGGCAGCCCAAAACAAAAGCATAAGGACAAACTACATAAAAACAAAAATCCACAGAACACAGACAAAAAGCAAATGCTGCATGTGCGGTGAAAGAGATGAGACAGTAAACTACATAACTAGTGAATGTAGTCAACTCGCCCAGAAGGAGTATAAGCATAGACACGATAGACTAGCAACGATGATACACTGGGAACTAAGCAAACAAATGGGATTCAACCATGTGGAAAAGTGGTATCAGCACAAGCAAGAGGCAGTTTTGGAGAATGACAACCACAAACTACTCTGGAACTTTGACATCCAAACTGACCACCTCATCCAGGCAAGAAGACCGGACTTAGAGATAGTAGACAAAAAAAGGAAGGCCTGCCAAATAGTAGACGTTGCTGTACCTGCAGACCATAGAGTAAAAAAGGAGGGTGAAAAAAAGGAAAAATACCAGGATCTAACAAGAGAGTTGAGGAAGATATGGAATATAAAAGCCAGGGTGGTGCCAGTCATAGTGGGCGCACTAGGAACTGTCCCCAAAACGCTGAGGGCGAGACTGGAGGAGATCGGGATTAGGGGAAGGATTGAGACTGTACAGACCACAGCACTACTGGGAACTGAACGGATACTGAGGAAGGTGCTAGAGATATAAGTACTGCAACGAATAGTAGCTCTGTCATGATATGCGAAAGAGGGAGGAGACGTCAGCTGAGGACCTGAGGAGACTTATTGTCACTCAGCCTTCAGCGATAACCACTGGACAACCGGTGTGAAACTGTAAATCGTAGAATTACTGCGACCTATGAGTATTAGGAGAGGAGGGCTGGAGACTTGAGGAGACTTGCTGTCACTCAAACTCCAGCGATTACCACCAGGCAACTGGTGTGAGATTCCTAATAATAATAATAATAATAATAATAATAATAATAATAATAAATGGGATTCAACCTTGCGGAGAAGTAGTACTAGCACAAACCAGGGGCAGCCCTTGGTCATTGTAGACAAGAAGAGGAGAACCTGCCAAATAGTAGACGTTGCTGTACCTGCAGACCATAGAGTAAAGAAGAAGGAGAGTGAAAAATGGGAAAAATACCAGGACCTAGCAAGAGAGTTGAGGAAGATATGGAATATGAAAGCCAGGGTGGTGCCAGTCTTAGTGGGCGCACTAGGAACTGTCCCCAAAACGCTGAGGGCGAGACTGGAGGAGATCGGGATTAGGGGAAGGATTAAGACTGTACAGACCACAGGGCAGCTAGGAACTGCACGGATACTGAGGAAAGTGTTAGAAATATAAAGACTGCAACGTTAAATGTTAATAGTAACCCAACAGAGGAAGGGAAATGAAACGGAAATGTGAGCCGCAGCACTGACATGGGTGAGGTTGGGAGGAGATGTTGGCTGAAGACATGAGGAGACTTATTGTCACTCAGCCTTCAGCAATGACCACTGGGCAACCGGTGTGAAACTGTAAACCGCAGTATTACTGTGGCCTATGAGAACTAGGAGAGAAGGGCTGGAGACTTGAGGAGACTTGCTGTCACTCAAACTCCAGCAGATACCACCAGGCAACTGGTGTTAGATTACAAAAAAAAAAAAAAAATAATAATAATAATAATAATAATAATAATAATAATAATAATAATAATAATAAAACAGCAAAGGATACCACTTCTCTAAAACAAAAGGAAAGGTCAACCACCTAATGTACATGGACGATATTAAATTATTCGCAAAAAACAGGGGAGAGCTTGAGACTCTGTTCAACAAGGTAAGGGAATATAGTGAGGACATAGGAATGGAGTTTGGAATAGAAAAATGCGCAATCATGGTGATGCACAAAGGGAGGCTTTCAATGACTGAAGGAATTGAACTCCCGGACAACAGCAAGATTAGGGCATTTACCACACAAGACCGATACAAGTACCTAGGCGTCCTTGAATGTGACACGATAAAACGGGAGGGGATGAAGGAAAAAATAAAGAGAGAATACCTCAGAAGGATAAGGAAAATATTAGAAACCAAATTAAACAGCAGAAATCTAATAAAAGGAATGAACACCTGGGCTGTGTCAGTAGTTAGGTATACAGGACCATTCCTAGGATGGACAAAGGAAGAGCTCCAATCAATGGACAGGCGAACAAGGACACTTATGACAATGCATAAAGCATTACACCCTAGAGATGATACAGATAGACTATACATTGAGAGAAAAGGAGGTGGCAGGGGGCTCATCAGTATAGAAGATTGTGTCCAGAGAGCTAAAGTAGTCCTAGAAAGATATGTGCAAACAAATAGTGAAGAAATCATAAACAGCGCGAGAGATAGTGCAACAAGCAATAAAGTAGAAAACAATGGAGCAGTACAGCAAACAAGAAAAGAAAGACGGGAAGAGAAGAAATTGTACGGCGAGTTTAAAAGGCAGATACAAGATAGACATGGTTACGAAAAACCTTAAGAGAGAAACGGAATCGGTCATCATGGCAGCCCAAAACAAAAGCATAAGGACAAACTACATAAAAACAAAAATCCACAGAACACAGACAAACAGCAAATGCTGCATGTGCAGTGAGAGAGATGAGACAGTAAAGCACATAACAAGTGAATGTAGTCAACTCGCCCAGAAGGAGTATAAGCATAGACACGATAGACTAGCAACGATGATACACTGGGAACTAAGCAATCAAATGAGATTCAACCATGTGGAAAAGTGGTATCAGCACAAGCCAAAGGCAGTTTTGGAGAATGACAACCACAAACTACTCTGGAACTTTGACATCCAAACTGACCACCTCATCCAGGCAAGAAGACCGGACTTAGTAATAGTAGACAAAAAAAGGAAGGCCTGCCAAAAAGTAGACGTTGCTGTACCTGCAGACCATAGAGTAAAAAGGAAGGAGAGTGAAAAACGGGAAAAATACCAGGACCTAGCAAGAGAGTTGAGGAAGATATGGAATATGAAAGCCAGGGTGGTGCCAGTCATAGTGGGCGCACTAGGAACTGTCCCCAAAACGCTGAGGGCGAGACTGGAGGAGATCGGGATTAAGGAAGGATAGAGACCGTACAGACCACAGCACTACTGGGAACTGCACGGATACTGAGGAAGGTGCTAGAGATATAAGTACTGCAACGAATAGTAGCTCTGTCATGATATGCGAAAGAGAGAGGAGACGTTAGCTGAAGACCTGAGGAGACTTATAGTCGCTCAGCCTTCAGCGATAACCACTGAGCAACCGGTGTGAAACTGTTAATTGCAGAATTACTGCGACCTATGAATATTAGGAGAGGAGGGCTGGAGACTTGAGGAGACTTGCTGTCACTCAAACTCCAGCGGTTACCAGGCAACTGGTGTGAGATTGCAAATAATAATAATAATAATAATAATAATAATAATAATAATAATAATAATAATAATAATAATAATAATGATAATAATTTTTTTTGTTAATGGTGCTAAACCAGGTGATGGATTCATTGGTGTTTATCCATTGATTTAGTTGTACTTATTGTTTGTTGTTGTTGTTATTGTGGTTTATGTCTTCTAATATTTTATTACTACTTTTTCTCATCTGGATTTTTGTGGCGTTAATAAATCTCGTTGTGGGTTTGTTTTTGAAGTCTGGTTTGTGGTCCTTCATGAGTATGCAGGCATCTTTTTAGCAGTTTTCCTTCCCTATTTCTGATGTCTAATTTGTCAGTGATGCTTTTGCCCTCCTCATATATAGTTGCTTTGTGTTTTGTTTTGTTTTGTTTTTTGCTTTTTTTTAGTTTTGTGTGATATTGTTGGTGAGGAGTTTGTTATAGGTTTGATAGTTCATTTCATTCATATTGTTAATCTTATTTCATTTCATGAATATGTTGTTTGATTTGTTGATTCATTCCGTTTTTGTTTTGTTTTTTCTGTTTTTGGGCTATGTCCTATGTTGGTAACGGTTATATGGAGGTCCTCTTCTAATTTTTCCAATAGTTTGTGGTGGGCCTTTTCACTTCATGTATCTTCTGTTTTTTCCAGTAATCGCATCAAATATGGTGTTTGTAAAGGATGGGGATTTCCCTGAAGAATTGTTCGATATTCAATTTTTCTGTTTGCGTTGTTTGTCAAAACGATATTCGTAAAAGAGCTTTAGTATTTTCGAGGAACTATATAACAGAAAGCAAATCAGGAATGCAATATAATGAAATACGATATCTGATGTACGATGAATTTATTTCATAAAGTGTTTGATATATTAAGCATTTAGTTGATTTGAGGAAGAGCTTAAAATATAATTGAGTAAGGATTCGCAACATAAACGCGTTTAGGTCTCTGTCCTGTTTGAGCTTCTTCAAGTGAAAGATCCGGTTTATTCTAGATATCACTTGGCTCTTACCATTGAGCTTAACAGTCGCGAGCTAAGTCAGCTGTTTATTTCAATGGTAAGAGCATCGCTTCGTTGGAGTGGCCACCCTATCAGAGGTATGTTCGGTTTTAGCTGCAGCCCCATTTTCTTCAATTGTTATTTTTCTATTTACGTTGTTTAAATTGAGTGATGTATTAACCGAGTAATTGGGGGGTGGGGTTCATTTTAAAAAAGTTTGATTGTAATGGAATGCAATTTATAATTTATTCTGTTTGACCAGACAAGTCAAATTTTTAAATACATAGTTGTTGAATAAACCAGGAATAAACGACATGAAAGTTTGGGTAGGAAGCATCTATTTGGTCTTTGCATTATCGGCAGCCGTTTAGCACAACGGTAGAAGCATCACTACGCTGAAGCGGCTACCCTACAAGTGGCATATATATATATATATATATATATATATATATATATATATATATATATATATATATATATATATATATACAAGTGGCATATATATATATATATATATATATATATATATATATATATATATATATACAAGTGGCATATATATATATATATATATATATATATATATATACAAGTGGCATATATATATATATATATATATATATATATATATATATATATATATATATTCCGTTATTACATGGTCAATATATCACTCAATTTATACAATGTGTGAAAAATTCAAAATTTGTGATTATTATTATTCCATGGATGCAGTTCAGTGCATTTTGACAGGGGGTCAGCCATCTTTTTCAGAGAGAAATAATTGCAGTGGTTTCACCGAGGAAAATATGCTATTTACACTCCGATGCTGAAGAGGAGATTGCGAAAATATGGTGTTTGGCTGGAGTGTGAGGGGAAGTGTTTGTATCTGTGAAATTGAAGGTGACATTTAGTTTGAAATGACATAGATCTATGAGAGGCAGTGACAGGGGATTTATGTTTCCCGTCTCCGTTGGTGTTTGGCTTGTCTTAGATAAGAGGGGCAGTGATGGTCTTGAATGGTCATTTCTCAAGGAATGATGGATTTTGTTATTTCTATTTTAAGATGGAGAGGTGGTGTCTTGTAATTAATGGAGAGATGTTGATTGGTGTTGGGTAGGGTGGAAGTAGGTGTGTCGTTTTCATTCAGAATTTATAGTTGATAATGGGTGAGACTTCTTTTACTTTTTTCAAAGCAGTGGTGTATGTGTACTTGTATCATTTTTCGAAATGGCTGTCGGTTGTTAGCCAACACCTTGTGTATTGGTATTGTTGGTATTGTAGTGTATCGTGTCTATGTGGTTCTATTTCAAAATCACTTATATGAGTATTTAAGGGGTTTGCAATTTTAAAATACCAATACCTTTCAGTTACTGTATTACATTTGGTATAAGGGCTGCTCCATCGCATCTGTATGTCGAGCAGTTGTGAATTTTCTTGACGGGATGGGCTTGGTGAAAGTTGAAGCTATAGTTGTGCATGTTCCTGTGTTCGTCCTGGGCATTTGTCCTCTCATCCATACTCTCCTGTGTACGTATAGTCTTTTTTCGAGAGGTCTCGATGTCTCTCCGAAGTACAATGTGCGGAGGGTATATTATCAAGGCGTCATCAATATAGCGAAAGCAGGAAGCTGTTTTGGGTATGGTGTATGAGAACTGGCCTGATTCAAGAAATACCAGAAAAGGACTCCGCTTATCGGGGTCCCCATCGGCAACCGAAAATTTTGCTGATAATAATTGCCGTTGACGTTGAAGAAGCAATGGTTTATTATGAGTGTGCATATCTTTATGATTTTGTTTTTGGGTACGGCACGTTTAATCTTGACCTTTCGAAGGTGGTTGTGGGCATGTTTTAACTGGGATGATGGTATAAAGTGATGCTACATCAAGGATGGCCATGAGTTTGTTTTTCATGCCGATGGTTTTTTGTTTTTTTTAAATTTTGTGTATGAGGTGTCAAGAGTTTTTAAGGTGTGGGGGCTGATGGTGCCAAGTAGTGGGGCTAGGATTTTTGTGAAAGCTCTTGCTACCTTGAGGGTCGGCCTTTTCCCGGGATAATGGGTCGTAAAGGGATGTTTTATTCAAGGGTTAAGGATAGGCTGTAGAGTCTGGGTAGTGTTGGGTGGTATTCTATGAGTTTGGTCTATGTTTTATCTTTGCTTTCTAGTGTTTTTCAAAAGGATTAGTTGAACTTGAATTTTTTTTGTCAATGAATGTGTCGTTTGAATATATTATTGTCACTGAGGAGGGAAGTGATCTAGTTGAAGTAGGAATGTTTGTCCATGATGACGATACTTCCCCTTTTGTCTGAGGTAGTGATGTGTATTTTGCCGTCCTTGGTAAGGTTTTTCAATGCAGTGATATATCTATGTGGTGATGTGTTGTGGTTGTTTGTTGCAATGATGGCAGCGGCGATGACTCCTTGTATAAAGCCTTTGATGAAGTGAGTGTCAGAATATCAGCTATTCCTAGAGAAAATGTTGATGTTCGTCATTGGTGTGGCGAATTCAAGTCCGGAACTGATAGCGTCCTGTTTGGTGGATGTGAGCATTCTTTTGGATGTGTTGTTAACGAAGATTTTGCGTCCGATATTTCTCTATCTGCTGGTGTCGCATACGGTTTGGAGTTTATTTTGTAATTTGTTAACTTGTATGTCGTTCGTTATGTGTACTTTTTTCTATTTTGAGGGAGTCAGCTGATACCAGCAGGTCTCTGTGAAAGCTCTTCAACTGTGTGTATTTCATGCCAACAGTATGTTTGTATTGTGAAACCACCGGAAATATTTTTCACTGAAAAAATGGCTCCCGTCACAATATATCAACCCACACCCACAGAATAATAATGAAAAAATTTGAGATATAGCATCAGTTTTGTGAGTGTTTCACTCCACCTTCCAGAAGTCATTTTCATCTACACACACATGTATGTGTACACACATATATATGGATAATTAAAGATGTACATACATATATACGTATGTATATACATATATGCATACATATACATACACACATATATATACATATATAATTATAAATATGTACATATATACGTACATATATATATATATATATATATATATATATAATTTTTGTGTCATCCACAGCCAGCTAATCCGATGTATTAGATCTCTTCCGTTTTGCTATATACTTTCAATTATCCCATCTAGTACCACGAGGTAGGACTGAAACCTTCGCTTCAGACCCGAAGGCCGATATCCTACCTCTGGGCTACGGAACTGGATGGCCGTTAAGGCTGAATTTAAGCGATATATTTATCTATGCAGAAATTTCCCATCCGACAGAGTGCTCTATTCCTATGGAAGAGCATTATATATATATATATATATATATATATATATATATATATATATATATATATATATATATATATATATATATATATATATATATATATATATATATATATATATATAGTGGATGGAGACGTGCTACATAAACACTTCTAAAGAGGCCAAGATACGACAGAAACATAAGTGTGCAAAATATACTCAAACCAACTTCCACAAAATCCGCAGGGTTTTGCCTACTTCCGAAAATCCACAAACCAAATAACCCAGGTAGACCAGTCATCTCCTCCACCAACTGCCACACTACCAAACTATCTAAATATGTAGATCACTACATCCAACCCTTATCAACGCAAATTAAATCCTATATACGCGATGCCACAGACCTTCTAAACAAAAGCAAACGCGTAACAACAATCCCAGACAAAGCACTTCTAGTCACTATGGATGTGAAATCTCCATACTCCATCATTAAACATGATGAAGGCATTCTTGCACGTACAGATGCCCTAAACAATAGAACTAACAAAGAACCCAATGTTGTAACAGTTACCACCCTTATGCACCCCATTTTAACTCTAAATAGCTTTAACTTTAACAATAGACACTTCCTCTAAGTGAAAGGCCGCGCCATGGGCTCAGTAGTGGCCACATTCTATGCTAATATGTTCATGGGTAAATTTGAAGAAACCTGCATTTACCTAGAGATATATAACGATTGCATTTTTTATGGCAGATATATAGACGACATTTTTTCATGTACACAGGCGAAAAAGCCAAATTAGAGAATTTCTTTACACATATAAACTCTGCACACAATTCAATTAAGTTTGACGTCATGACATTCACTGACTCCATAGCCTTCCTAGACACCTGCATACACATACACAACAACAGAAACCTTCAAACTACCCTCTACACTTAACCCACAGACACCCACCATTACATCCACTCTAAGTCAGCCCATCCCCAATACCTAAAAAGAAACCCACCATTTTAATAAGCCCTTAGAATTAGAAGAATTTGCTCTACAGATAGTGAACTCAGTAGACATAACCATATCCTAGTACAATATTTCACTCAACGAGGATATCCACTAGATGATACAAAAAGCCAAATAAAAAAAGCAACTAGAATACCCAGGGATGAAACCCTTAAGCTCTCCTACAATGATAAATCTGACTGACTACAACTTATAACCACCTTCAACAATACACTCCCATCCTTAGCATACATCATCAATAGGAGATGGAATATACTCACATTCCCAGACCCATGTGTCATCGCTTACCGCAGGCCTCAAAACATCTAAGACATGATTAGCAGTAACAATGTCATAAATAATGAAGTCTCACTCAAAAATATCCCTAGAACCACTAAATTCTGTAAACCATGCGACATAAGAAATAGTCTATGTTGCAACCACCTTGAGTACCCCAACACCTTCACAAGCACTACCACCAAAGAGAGTAACCACGTATACTATAACACTGACTGTCGCAGTAAAAACATTATATACCTTCTAGAGTGCAAGAGATGCAAGTTACAATTCATTGGCAAGTCTGAGTGGCAATTTAACACTAGACTCAACAATTGCAGACACAAGATTAAATTACAAAACAATCGCAGCCCACTTCCCGTAGAACTACACTTTTGCACACCCGGCCACAACTTTACCACGGGTGTTAGTTTTATTATTATTGAAAAAATAGAAAAAATACTCCCATTGATATAACTAAAGTTCTAGAAAGACATGAGGATACGTGGATCAACAAACTCAAAACTCTACATCCTAATGGACTAAACACAAAACTTAATAATCCTAATCACACAGATCTCTAATTCACAAAACTTCTACTAACACCCACATCTACCCCCCTCAGATACATTCAATACTGGGAAGTTCAAAGTCACTCAAAGCCATAGCAAAATCCACCCTAGCCAGTGATATCACACGTTCAAATCATAGCCAACATATTTTGATGACTTGTAATGTTGAAACCTATGTAGTTCGTATATCCCTAAATTTTTGAGATGAGGTATTATTATTATTATTTCTATTATCCTCATCTTGGTTGTTTTTCATGCAACTTTTCGGCCGTTGTACTCTACGGCCTTCATCAGGTATCATCTGGTAGGTGTGGGGAATATATATATATATATATATAATGAGGGGTGATGAGGTGGAGGAACCACATAGGTATACGTATATATATGTATATGTATATACATTTATAAGTATATATATATATACATATATACATATATATATATATATATGTATATATGTATAAGTATATATATATATATACATATATATATATGTATGTATATATATATATAAGTATATATATATACAAATATATATATGTATATATATATACTTCTAAATGTATATACATATATATATACGTATACATGTGTAGTTCCTCCACCTCATCACCCCTCTCCATTTACACTATCCCTAACTTACCCACACAATCTAACTTCACATCACTTCCCTCCTACCCTGACACATTTCGCCCACTCCAAGACCAACTGCTGCTGCTTAACCATAGACTTCATCACAGGCTGGACTTTTTCTCAAACAGCAGGATGCCTCCAGCAGCCGAGATACAATTTTTTACTCACAAGGCAAAACTCCAGATGGTGGACTCAGGTTCCACATCAAACTTTTAATCTCTAAAAGCACATACTCACACAACACACACCACTGAAGTTGGGAATACACCCCGAAACATGTCTGAACCATTAACAACAAAAAAAACATCTACAGATAAATAAACCTTACCTCAAAACACTTCACTCCCGAGTCTGTCTCACTCTTTACAGTTCATTTTATATATGCATACATATATACCAATATGCATATACATATATAAACATATATACATGTACATATACATGTACACACACACACACACACACACACATATATATATATATATATATATATATATATATATATATATATATATATATATATATATATATATATATGTACATATATACTTATTCATGTAAATATATATGTGTGTATATGTATTTGTGTATATGTATCTCTCTCTCCCTCTCTCTCACTCTCTCTCTCTCTCTCTCTCTATATATATATATATACATATGCATATATTCACATTTATATATAAACATATCAATACAGATAAATACATTTGTACATATATAGACATATATGCATACACATATATATACATATATGAATATACACTTATAAATATGTATACATATACATATATATACGTATACCTATTTGTACATATACATATACGTACATATATATATAATATGAACTGCAGAGAGGGAGACAGACTCGGGAATAAAGTGTATGGAAGTTGTGTTTATTCATACGTAAACTTTTTTTTTTATTCATGGTCTAGACATGTTTCAGGAGGTATTACCATCTTCAGTAGTGTATGCTGTAGGTGTGTGTGTTTGTGTGTATGTGTGTACTTTTAGGGGTTATTGGTTTGATGTGGAACATGAGTCCACGATCATTAGCTTTGGTTTGTGAGCAACAAATGGTATTCCATCTGCTGGGAGCATCCTGTTGTGTGTGAGAAAGTCCAGTCAGTGATGAAGTCTATGGTTTAACAGCAACAGTAGGTTTTGAAAAAGCAAAATGAGGAGATTGGGTATAAAGTGGTTACTCGTACCTTTGCCTTTTCGTTGGTTTGTTCAGCCTAATGATTAATAGTGTCCCTACGTTGAATTGGCTACTTTATTGGTCACAGTTTCGATCCCTGCAGCAGCCCGATTTTTCTTCAGTTGTTTATTCCATCCATGCTATCATCGTCAAGTGACATATTTTCCATGTAACAACGGGAAATCATTTCGAATACAGTTTCAAATGATATAACGCTTTCATAAATCGACAAAGAGTCGAACAAATTTTGTCCGTTGATTTTAATAGCATAAATGAAATATATATATATATACATATATACATATAGCATAAATGAAATATATATATATATATATATATATATATATATATATATATATATATATATATATATATATATATATATAATTGACAGTTTATGTCCGACGGATATAAAGACATTGGAGTAAAAAAAAAATTCGCAAGGCACTGAGTAGCCTATCGAACAATCGAAGATCACTTAAATGGATGGAGGAAAATATATGTAATTCTTAAAAAATTATCTCTCGTCATAACACGATGAGTACATCAATTGGTAAATAGAATAAACAATTGAAGAAAATGGGGCAGCTGGTAGGAATCGAACCTGCTATACACGTATATATAGTGATAAACTCTAGCTGGAAATAGGTCTTTCAATCATGCAACGATATTCATCGTGCAAGTCAGTTAATTTCCAATCCTGTTAATGTACTACGTTTAGATTTTTTGCGTTATACGCAGAATGTTAAATTTTATTCTTGCTGTTCGTATTTGGATTCTAATGTTGTAAAATGTTATAGTGGGATCAACATTTGTTCAACCACAGATTTGTTTCGGGGATTAAAAACAATACAAGCATTTTACCATGCCCTCCACCTAGCTGTGTTGATCGGACATTGGTGTAGAAAGCTTTACAATTTCAATTATATATATATATATATATATATATATATATATATATATATATATATATATATATTACCCTTCTCCATTCAATATAAATGCGTTCTTATATATATATATATATATATATATATATATATATATATATATATATATATATATATATATATATCACCCTTCTCCATTCAATATAAATAAGTTCTTATATATATATATATATATATATATATATATATATATATATATATATATATATATATATATATATATAAATTCAAGTCCATTGTTGTTATTAAATCCAATGATATGAACAACTTTACATTATTATAACTATAAAAAAAATCATATGAAACTTTTGATTATCAATATTATCCATCATTATGATAAACAACCTGTTCTGTACATGGTATTGGGCCGTTCTTATCCAGCACGAAGTACTGAAACCTAGACAATCGGCAATCGAGACCAAACCAAAAGATACTGCGACGTTTAGTGAAATCAATTCGCAGTATCATCGTATAATTGATTAGACGCTTTTAGCTGAGAATGTTTCCTTATGCCTGCGAGCTTTAGAATTGACGGGAAAGCGTTCATGTGAACCTGAATGATAAGTTTATGATTTACGACAATGTTCAGAGCTTCAACTCAAATGACGAATGCATACCAAAGAGAGAAAGAAAGAATGGAAGGAAGCAGCAATAAAATACATGATTGCCATCTGAGCTCATCGGAGATGTAACGGTTGGTAGCTAGTTTAGGACGTTCCTTCAACAATTCAAGTCTTCACGGTGACTACGATTGCTTTAGATTGCCTGATAACGATGACAGAGTGGATTAAAGCATAGGAATGCGAGCAGAAGTCGAAGAATCTGAATGCAATTAATATATTCGTCCCTATGGGCAGGGCTTTAGTCAGAGAGTCTTTCACGTTTGGAAGATTGATACAACTCCATTACTATTTAGCCTTACACGAAGTGAATTTAACGAAATTTAACGAAAAAACCTGGCTTTCGATTTTGCTTTGATAATTTTTGATAACTGAAAATCATTTGTTTTTTAATTGGTTGTATAATATAATTCACGATTCACAAAAAATGTAAAATACATATCTATTTTCATGCCATGATGAATATCAAAAACTCAAATTTGAAGTCATTTGATTCGTTTTCTAACTGTTAGATTATCACACATTATGTTTAATGAGTTGGTCATAAACTGCTGAATTATAGTTTATATCAAAATCTCTCGTGACAGATCCATTGATTTATGGAGACAGAATATGCTGGACCATGCTAAACAACAGAGCTCCAGATGAGAGAGGTATAACCTCAGGAAATTTTGGCATTTGCTTATCTTCTATATACGTTTTTAGAATTTGTGGTGTTTTTATATATGTGATCATTAGAGTGGTAGAAACATTTTCTTTCATCTTAATTTTGTTTGCCTTGCAGGAAAGAAAGAGAGAGGGGGGAGAGAAACAGGGACGGGGGGAGACAGAGAGATTGAGACAGACAAAGAGAGGGAGAATTCTAATAAAAAAGCCAAAAGAAATTGGAATCAATCAATTGAAGGAACATTCAATCAGTGTTATTTGTCTAGATTAATCGGATCATAGGATCAAGTCAATGTTAAGTCCATAATTCAATTAGCCAATCTTCAATACTCGATACAATTAACCGAATGTAAGGGTTTATTCAGAACTAGAATCTCCGTTTTCATGTACAGTACTATTCATTAGTTAAGAGAACTAACATTGCTTCATTCAGACTGACCCCCAAATCGAAATATTGCAAGTCTTTACGCCAGTGCTTCTAAAATAAACTAGTGTGCTACAACTATCTCCCAAATTTTTCTGATTTCGGAAACATATGTATCGAGCCTTGTGTTCAATACTGGTATTATGGTTGTCCGGCACGAAGTTACCAATCTAATCGTTTTATCACTATACTCTGTGAAATCCCAACTTTTTTTAGCAACAGATAAACGGGATGAGTACGTAGATCAATATGTTGACATAAAAATCCTTCATTACTTATTCAAAGTCTTTGTCCTAATACAATGGTATAATATACATATTATTTCCACGATATATACATAAAGTGTGAGAGATGAGTAAGAAGTAAGGAAAAACCACACTGGTAAAAGATTATGTTATATCAAATAACTTGGATATTTAATAAAAAGGTTTTGCGTTCATAGTTATAATTTTCTGCTCACAGAAAATATTTCTCTTTATATATATACATAGATGTATGCACGTATATATACACACACTTCTGTTAATCTGTCCAAAATATTAGCATTGATGCAAAATTCACTATTATTGAGAAGAATACACCTAACAAGGTCACCAAAATACTTGAATCCTATGAAGATGTGTGGATGGGATGCTTTAAAATGATTTCACCTTCTTAACTCTCACACTGATGTTCTAGAATACTACCCTAACAACTTATTCTAGAATACTACCCAAACATCTTAAATACCCCACCTATCCACACACACACACACACACACAAACGCCAATACTAATATATACTATCAAAAACTGAAAAATCACACAACCCACTTATCTTGAACTTAACCAACGAAAAGACCATCACATCGTACTCAAGTGATAAAGACTCTTCAAATCCCACGTAAACCTTTTCTTTAAGGTTTTCCTAGAATCGATTATTTTGAGGGTGTTAACGGGTAAAGAATATAGGGATTATAAAATGCTTCTTAAGAGTTTTCATACTCTTAACCTATTAACACCCTTGAGTTGATTTTTACATTTTCTTAATCTTCTTGACCCACTGCTCCAAGAATTACCTAAATTCCAATATTGCAAGATCTAAAATGGACAGAAATTGGCTTCTTTGGTTACCTGTAGCTTAGACTCCCTGAAAAAAGTTGGCCTACACATGAACTTAACTAAAACAAAAGTCATGTGCAACAACCATATCGAGGATAAGAACATAACTGTCAAAATCGAAGATGCAAAACTGGGGAAAGTAGACCACTACATCAGCCTGGGACAACAAATCTCTGTGAAACCCACAAAGAAGGAAAAGATCAGGCGAAGAATTGTGCTTTTCTGGCCTTGGGGGGGGGGGGTCAAGTGTAGAATCTGTTTCCGGTACTGACGCTTTAGCAACATCAGTCACGTCAGCTGGAGCTATTTTTTGGTGGGGTACTCCATTTTCCCAAGTTAACCTTAACTTTGTGTCATATTTCGCTCAAGTGGGAGTGCGGATAAATGAAGCCCGAGGCATTGGTACTAATACTTGTCTGCCGAATGGACCGGAGATGGTGTGGTGATGAGCATCAAAGACCGAGTGTACAGGTGCAATGCATTAGCCAATGAGGGGACACTGAGGCTACGCATTGGGACTCGTCCTTGGATTCCCAAATTATTACTCGGCTGAGCTGCATAGAATCAGTTTACCCCGGGGTGGTGCTGTCCCATTGCACTAAAAGGGACAGGTCGAGCTCGTCCCGACGTTTTCACTACTTTGGTTGTTTTTGCAACCTCAGTCGCGTCAGCTGGAGCTATTTTTCGTAGGTTGCTCCATTTTTTTCCTACGTTAAGCTTGACCTTGTGTTGCATTTTGCACCAGTGAGAGTGCAAATAGATAGGTGCTCAACCTCACATGGAGAGACAAAAAACAGCAAAATATATCAGGGAGTCCAAGACATCATTGAATCCATTTAAATCTCAAATGGCAATGGGCCGGCCATGTTGTAAGAATGGTAGACAACTGATGGACATCAAGACTCAAGGCATGGATCCCTTGAGATCACATGCACAATTGAGGACAACAGAGTACGAGATGGAGAGACGAGCTGGATAAATCAGAAAGTACTGGCTCTGCGACGCCAACAATAGAGAAATGCGGCGAATCCTGAGGAAGGTCTACGATCAACGACAAAACGCTAAGAGACTGATGATGATGATGATGATTTTACATGTTCTGGGATGGGTCAAAATCTTCAGTAGCTTGTGTACTTTTTATTGATCAAAATGTTTGGTCCATGAGAAACATATTTAGCATCAAATGTTTCCCTTTGAATGCAAATATGAAAATAAAAAATGAGGATTCTTGGGAGGCCATAGTGGTGAATTTGGACCGTTTGATATATACGAAGGAATTCCGTGGTGGTTTAGTTAGATATTTTGTTATAAGAAGTAATAGCAGCTATGGATATTTTATCGGTTGTACTGGTCGAGGAAGGTTCTTAAGAATTGGTCATGATTATTGGGAATGTAGTTCATGATCTACAGTTGAGCTATTTGGGTACTGAGTATAGTGATATAGAGTTATTGTATATATATGTTTATATGTTCACTTTCCCATAGTTATATACATAAACTGGATATCAGTGGAGGATAGAACTGTAGGTGTATTGATAGTGCGTCTATGTATACGGGGGTGGTTTGAAAATAATGCAGGTGAAGTTTTGAGAATTATTTAGGAATATTCCAGGGCTAGTCTATGAGGTCGAGGCTACCTATAATATTAATCAAAGTTGGGTGTAGATTAGAGGTGGTTCTTGTTATGTACGATCGTATATCAGTTGAGAAATGCATATTCAGTAACCCCAATTGTCATTGAACATGTTCTGAAAAGTCAGATAACTTTGAGTCGTATAAGTAAGATAAGCCATACATAAATATCTATAGAGGTCTTGGTGGTAATGTATGACGTTCTCAATCTTCGAAATACATAAAAGAAGAGTTAGATATGGATAGAGTAAGATAAGTTTGTAACATTGATTATGTGTAGGCAGGGGTCCAGATCATATAGGCAGGGCCGTTGTGGAGAATAAATGTATATGTTGTATATTTACTGGCCGGGTTGGAAGTATAGTTTTGGGTGCAGGTACAGTGATTGAATAAGCATTAATCAGGAGTGCAATGATTATTAATTTGAGCTCAATGTGTTTAGGGTTCTCAAGTTTAGCGATGAGTTCGTTGGGACCGAGAGTTTTGAGTATCAATCATGTAGTTCCAGAATCATATGTGTGTGTGTATGTGTGTGTGTGTGTGTGTGTGGAAGAAACAAACAATGCAGATAAAGATATAGTGAACAAGTTGAGACGGTTATTTGAGTCTTCACATTACCTGCGCCGGTTTAGCTCAACTGTCAGAGCAACGGCATGTTGAAGTGGCTACCCAATGGGTTGCAGATTCGATTCTTACAGCAGTCCCATTTTTTCATTCAATTCACGTTGTTTAGGCCAAGTGATATATTCATCATGTAATAACGGGGGATCAATTCAAATAAGGGTTTCTAAATGAAATAACACATTTTATATTCATTCTGTCGAATCATATATCTATTAGAATAGACGAAGTTGAGGCTTACATTCACCTAGGTTAGTCAGTAAAGCAAGAGAAAGACCATCGAAGTGATATAAGAGGCGGGCCGACTGGCTATTTAGCATTTGGTATAAAAAGAGACATTGCCAATATGCTTAAAACATAGAATATACAATGAACGCATGATACCAAATAGGTCGTTCCGGGGCGAAACCTGGAAACTTACAAGAGTACTCGAAAGCCAACTCAGAATAGCACGGATAGAAATGGATGGTTAGGAATAATTCTTACCGATAGAAAAAGATCAACATGAAAGAAGACCACGGTGAAGGTCATCGTACACGTAATTTAGCAACTAAGAGATGGAGATGGACAGAGCAAATAGCAAGAAGGGACAACAGATAACAAACTGATTGTTACCTGTTGGACAGTAAACACGGTATGAAAAATCAGTCACAAGATTGAAGAACTTGTCGGTAGGGTGGTAAAATTGACTTGCCCAGAATATAATCGGGGTATAAAACAGGCAAGCCCACTTTAACCCCCGGATAAAGTCTGAGCAGAGGGTATACTTTTGGCTGTTACAAAATGTTGACGGCGCCGCAACTGAAGTGTGTGATAATAGAGAAAGGCGTCAAGATGCTTGATCAGAATCTCAGACGAGGACTCGAGATTCCATCATCGCTTGTGATAAGGATTATGTTAGTGACAACTACATTAAACTTCTGTTGATTGTTACATTTGATCATTTTTATTCTTCCTATTCCATAAAGGCGACATCACTTTCTGAACAAAATAGTAGATTTTCCGGTACTTCTTTTTCTTCTTCTTAGTAGTCCAAACTTAACCTCTTAACAAAGTCGCAGAGTCTCTGTAGACTGACTTTTGCGCAGGCGCCTCTGCTTAATTGAGGAGTGCTAGGCCACCAATTTTTTCAAAAAAATCTTTTAGCTTCTCCTACCCAACGCTAGAGAGCCCGGTCTGCCCTGCTATTTCACTTAGCTGGGGAAAGAAGAGATAGATTCATCCTTTCTAAAGTACATTAGTGTGGCATGAACATAAACAGCCACGGCCGGATTTCGAACTTGACTGACCGATTCTATTGTCCACGCCGCTAACTCGCATCCCCCAGTACTGAACATGGATCGAGAAAGATATATATTTTACGAGTCATCTCGTATTTGGCAAGCGATAGGATTAGCTGCTTTGAAAACTGAGTGACCCGTGCGCTTATCTTTGTTCCAGACAAGTGCAATGAAATATTTTGGTCAAATGACGCACAAAAAGCAACAAAGCTAATCCTTGCTATAAAAAACAAACAAGGATGTCGACATTGTTTCAATTCAACAAAAGCTGTTATAGTATTCAACGACCGGATGATCGGTCAGTTACACTTCCCACAATTCATCACGCCTTCCTAATCACTTCCTGTTGCTGAATTAACATAGTGCAATTATTGTCAACTATCGCTGGCGTAATATTGAACCAAACACATGAAAACCCTCTGTTGTCTGATTATGCACTGCTGGTATTTGTGAATATATGACAAAACTGCATTTTGCGATTGTTTGCGACAGAATTTTCCTTGAAACACATTTTTACGTTTAGAATGAAGTCATTCAAAGCATTAGAATCATTTGTTCCGTTTGTCATGCCCGTGGACATGTTTTATGATTTGTCATGTTGCCAGAGTTGAGTTCATGTGATACTAGAGGGAATCGTTGCCTGTATTTGTTTGTATTGTTACTGAAAAGGCATTGCCAATAATGTATGGTCAATGTATTCAAAAACATTACTAAAACATAAATAACTTTTTTGCCGGAAAAATAAATGGTCAAACTAAGTTTTACTTGAAAGAGCAAAATCTCCTCTACATTACCATACTGAAAATGACCCATTTCGATATGCATCATTGATAACATTTTCTAAAAAGACATGGCACATTTCCATCGCTGCTTGAATCTGTGCATTCAACACATTCCCATACTTAGGTTTAAATCCATCCTTGAGAACTACAATTTTGATAATAACACAATTACAATTGGCTAGCATTAAGGGCAATTTGTGAAGGTTTTTTTTCATCTGACGCAGACTGTTCGTAATGAAATGATACCTTGTTAGGCCAGAATATTGCTGTATCTTTAAAACAATTTGTTTCCATTGATAGGACCAACCTAGGTTCAATACACTCCAATCTACATAATTTCTGATTGATCACCACGAAAAGTAAGGTTAGACAGCATTGTCGGTAATACACTAGTGTAGTTCTAAAAAAAGAAGTGTGCCCACTCTAAGAACTTTTACAATCTTCGGCGTCCCATTCCTCTCAAGGGAGGATGGGAAGATTTTAGGAAATTTAAATAATTTCAATAAAGATGTTTGGGGGCCCATACAAGATAAGTATTTAGACATTATACTGGCTGACTTTTCTTTTAATATATTGATGATGAAGGGACCCCCTCCCCTGCTGCAAAACGTACGGAAACGCCGTTCCAACAATTATATGCCACTGGTAACAGTCAAAGTCTTGTAGCGGATAAGCCAAAGTGCAAAAATCATTTGTGTCCGAGCTCAAGTGATAAGTATTTATGATTTGTTTGCTTATGTAGTTTCTTACACTAAACATGGCGAATGAAAAAATCTAGTGGTAGTCTGTAAAACGGAACATGGGTTCATACAAAAAAATTTCAAAGTCAAAACCAACCTTAGTTCAATTAAACGTTTCACCCAAATATCAGAAGCGAAATGTGGAAAGGTTGTTTATGACATGCCAGAAAAGAAGTTCAACTAAACTGGTATTGTGAAAAATAGAAACACGTAAGTTTATGGACATTTAACAAACAATTTAAACCGCTAAGAGGAAAATCAAAAGAGTAAAAGTATGGGAACGCCCTTTACTCCAGTATGGGAAGGCCAACCCCACGCATTCAAACAGCAGTACACTGCTGCAGTAATGGCATACCGTATACCAATTTGGGCAAGAAATTTTGAGACCCCCCCCAAAAAACTCATTTTTTAAGAGAATTGGGTTAAAATCCTTCATTGGAGAATGTTGCTGAATTATTAATTTTAACTCAAATCTAACGCTCCGTTACAGTTAAACGACGGACTGATAGTCCTTAAAATGCAGACGAGAAAGCTGCCTAAGCGTTTTCCTATTCTAAGTAATTTTATTGCTGCTATGCTTTGGAATTTTTTTTTTCTTTCCCTAATTTCTTTTCCGTAATCATCTTTCATGGCTTTCAAGGCTGCATTTTGACTTACCCTATAAATCAATCTGACCTAATGAGAAGATACGTTTCGTCAAATTTTTTTTCGATCACTTTCTAGCCTTCAGACGTCAATTTACAAACACCAGAGTGATACTTTCCGCAATCTTCAACATTTCACCATTTTAAACCATTTTGTAACTGAAATTACTCATTGAAAAGCGTTGGAATCATTTTTATTGAAACTTTCTTCCAAATATTTCTTATTATTATCTATCATAATTTGCAAAGCAGAATAAAAGCAAGACATTCTCGACGTAAAAAAACCCATAAAAGTTACATCAATAGGGAGCTTGAATATTATCTTATCTGTATGTGCATATATATATATTTACCCAGAAAATCTATTTTATGCTGACGGTTGATCCAATGCATTGATTTGATTGGTTCATAAATATATGTTCACGAATATATACATATATATATATATATATATATATATATATATATATATATATATATATATATATATATATATATATATATATATATAACAATTTGTTATATATATAAATCATAGTTTGTTATATATATATATATATATATATATATATATATATATATTTATATATATATCTGTAGATATACGTAGATATATGTAGATATATATATATACATATCATTGAGGACATTGGGAAGTTACTCAGTTGGTCTCATGCAGCAAAAAGATAATATCTGCGATTTACTGAACAATGTTCACTAATTATCAATGATTGGTATTGAGAATGTAATGAGAATTGATTACAGGATAGGGATTAATTAAAAATTATTACTGAATAAAGATCAACGAGAAAAGATAACTGAATACTAATAAACGATCAAATGTAACGGGAAACGATTACAAAATAATAATCATTGATTGGTCTTGTGAATATGATAAGAAATGATTACTGAATAAACATTAATGTGAAATGATTACTGAATATGCATTAGTGAGGAAAGATTACAGAATAAACATTGATGAAGAATGGTCACGGAATAATGATATTAATTCTGTCTTATGAACTTTGTGAATCACTGTAAACTAAGCTGGATGAAGTCTTCGATCCCTTTGCCAATGTTAAGGAAACGTGTAAATACAAGTATCTAAAACCTAAAACTCAAACCTAATTCAGTTTATTTCCTTTTCTAAAAGTAAACTGGAGAATGGTAATCCCCCTATTTGGAAAAATGAGGTTGTCACAGTTTATGTGTGGTCTATAGACGGCAAAGAAAGATGATAATGAATTCCTACACGCTTCAACACATTAACCTTAACGTGTCAGAAAAATTGTGGTTGCAGGAGCGGTTGGTTATGAAAGGGGGACTTGATTTTATTTTGCAAATATATCTCTCAATATATACTTATATGTATATATATGTATATGTGTGTGTGTGTGTGTGACACATCAGCCTCTCTGTTCTAAATACTGAACGCCGACACAAATTTCCCTTATTTCCTCTAAAATTCATTCTCTTTCCTGGTAAGCTATTTTAGCATAATACACTCAGAAAAGGATTGGTAAAGAAAGTGAGTACATCGAAGTCAAGGACTCATCAGGCTTGTTATTTCAGTAGCCTACAAACTACCACTTACTGAAATAAACACCTCCATAATTATGAATCTAAAACAGACTGAATCATTCGCCAGAAAAAGACACAAACATCAACGTGATTGTGTAAATAATTCTTACTCCATTATATGTTAAGCACTACTCAAAATCAACTTAATGTTTAATGATGTATATCACTTACATTATGAAATGATAAACCCGTCATACATCGAATAATATTATATTACATCCCTGATTTACTTTGTGTGATATATGTATGTATGCATGCATATATATATATACATGAATACATACATATTCATATATACACACAATGCAGATCAGGAATGTAATATAATATTATTCGATGTATGTACATACATTACAAATCAGAATACAATATAATATGATAAAATACAATGTGGTTTTATTTCATAAAGTGCTTGGTACATAAAATGTTGAATATGAATATTGCTACACGAACACGTTTATGTTTCTACCCTGTTCAGGCTACAAAAATAGACATTCCCCAAAAAACGTCCAAAATAGGGATCTAAAGTAAGTCAAAACATTCGCATGAAAAAACCCAAACAGGACTGAAGCATAAGCGTGTTTGAGTAGCTAATCCTTTACTCCATCATATATGCAGATATATATACATACACACACACACACACATATATATATATATATATATATATATATATATATATATATATATATATATATATAGATGAAAATGACGATTGGAAAGTGAAGAAAAAACTCATGAGGTTATACCTCAAAATCTTTTAGCATTCCATGCATTTTGACAAGGAAAAGCCAACTTTTTCAGAGAAAATATTTACAGTTGTTCACAGAAAAAATCAGTCTGCATGATTGATACTGAAGAAGAGAATAGGAATATTTCTGTATTGTTTAGTTGTTTAGTAGGAGTGGGATGGAAGATAAAAGAAACGGAGCTGAGCAAAACGATTGAAAAGGAACGAAAGGAAGACAAAAGAAGATACATGACAGCAGTCATTAAAAGCATTCTCGAAAAATGTAAGGGGCTCAAAACATTTCTCAAATCTCTCAGTACAGAGAGAAAGCAAATAACTAGTATGTTCGATGCAAGTAGACAACTGACAACGGATAGAGACTGAATTCTCAAACGTACCCAGGAATTTTACAAAAACCTCTATTCCACCAAATAAAGGACACAGATAAATGAACTGGAAACACGAGTAACGACAGTCATTGATTCGAGGATTTTCCCAGGAATGAAGCAAGCCATCAAACTAACAAACAAAAGGAAGGACTCCTTGACCGGATAACATCACTATCGACCACTTAAAAGAACTGAAAAAGTCATCACTAGAAAACTAGTCATCTTATATAAGTTATGCCTCAAACAAAGTAAAGTCTTCGAAGAATGGAGCACCGCAATCATAATGCTATTACACGAAATGAGAAACCCAAAAGACCTCACCAGCTACAGGCCAATAAGCCTACAAAACTGCATGTACAAATTCTTACCCAAAGTGATCACGAACCAAATCAGCAAAACGCTAGATGAAAACCAAGCCCGAAAGCAAGCTGGCTCGAGAAAAAGCTAATTAACCATTGACCATTTCCATTCAGTAAATCAACTAAAAGAGAAAGCAGTAGAATATAGAATGCCACTTTTTGTAGCAATTGACTTTAAAAAGGCCTTCAATTCAGCAGAAATTCCCGAAGTCAATGACACAGTTATACAACAAACTGTAGATACCGTACATGTCAGAGTACTGCAACATATCAATCGACACAACTGTTCCTTCATCGGGCTACGTAAAGACTCTGAGCCGTTCCAAGAGGAGACAAGGTGATACAAGCTCACCTAAACTCTTCGCAGCCTGTCTTGAAATGATCTTCCCAAACGTAGAATAGGAACACAAAGGAATCAGAATACCTTGGTAATCTCAAATTTGCTGACGACATCGTCCTCTCCGTTAAGAACCTTCACAATCTCCAAATGATGATAGATGAACCAAATGAACCAAGTAAAAAAGTTGGCCTCCACATGAACTCCAATAAATCGAATGTCATGTACAACAGACAAAGACACAGCGACAGAAATCAAAAATGCAGAACTGGAGAAAGTAGACAACTACATATACCTAGGACCGTGAATCTCCATGAATCTATCTAAAGATGAAGATAAAGCGAAGAATAGCTCTGGGTTGGCAAGCTTCTGGTATTGCAAGCTCGACTTTTAAGAACAAAAAACCCACTAATCATAAAAATGGGTATACAACCAATGAATTAAAACTGATGGTCACACATGGAACTGTAACATGGAACCTAACCAAAGAATTGATCCTTAAACTGAGAACCATGCAACGTGCACATGAGAGAATCAAGCTCAAACTCACATGGAGAGATCACAAGACAGTATATTATTGGAGAAAAGACAGGTCTGAGACATCATGGAATCTGTCAGAAAACTCAAATGGAGATGGACTGGACATATCCTAAGAATGGAAGATAACCGCCGGACATAATGATTCACAACGTGATCAGATATCTGGTGTGAGGCTGTGGCCGACAGAAAGTAAGATGGCATGAAAACTAGATAAATTCAGAATGTACAGTCTCTGTGACCTATTGGGGTAGGTCTCTGTGACCTATTGGGGTAGGTCTATGTCCCATGACGGACACTAACAGACTGATGAGGATGATGTTTCTGTGTATTACCAGAGCATTTGTCCTTTAATCCAGTTGCACACTCTTACGTTCGTTTATTCTTTTCTCGAGAAATTTTGATTTCTCTCCGGTGTAGAATTTGTCGCAGTCCTGACAAAGAATTGCGTAGACGCCGGCTTTGAGAGGTAGGGGTTTATGTTGAGGTTCGTTAACTAAATCTCCGATGGTTGTTTAGGTGTTGGTGGCGATGTATACTTCCATCTTGCTAATCTGGAATGTCTGCCCAAGTTATTCTTATCTACTCTTATCACGACTCACAACATCGATCCCCCGAGACCACATGCGCAACCGAGGCTGGCAAAATGTTAGATGGAGAGACGAGCTTGACAAGTTCAGGAAGTACTGGCTCTGTGACGCCCATGATAGGGAAGTGTGGCAAATCTTGAGGAAGGTCTCTGTCCAATGACGGACGCTAAAAGACTGATGATGATGATGATGATGATGATGATGATGGTGATGATGATGATGATGATGAATTACTTCAGAGCCTATTTTAGCTACAGGACTAATATGTGAAAAATCAGATTATCTTCCTGCTAAATGCTGTTCATTTGGAAAGGCTATCGTGCATCATTTTACTTCTTTCTGTATAACAAATAAGATGGCACCAGTAAAATTTTGGTACATTTGGTGCTACCGATATCTGAAATGATCCAGGCATATTTTATTGATTTTTGCCAATGACTCGGAAATTATATCACAAATAAATAAATCGTTGACCAACGCAAAACTGCTTTCATCACTGAAGATTAATAATGGAGAAACTTTTGTCATTGTTTTTCTCATGGAAAAACCTCTTTGTCTTTGTTTTTGTAACATTGGATAAAGTAACGGTGGTCTTTGAAAGTTTTGGGAATCAAGAGGGCTTTTGCAATTGAAAACCTTGTTCAGACAGTCGATTAACTGCTATCCTTATTGACGTCTTCGACGTTTAAAACACAAATACTTATGTACATCTTAAGACGCGGTATTGGGATGAGAAAAAAAGGTGTGAAGCGAACCAGTTGAACAAAAAACAGATAAAAGTTAACCAGTAAAAACTTCTTTCAATTCGTCATGCTTGAACTAAAACCATCAATTTCCCACGACTCTTATTTGGTGGCTGGGATGTCATGCGTCACATTACTCAGGGTCTCTATTGTTTGTCATTAATCTTTGCATATTTATCTATTTTTTTAGACTTAGTTCTTCTTTAAACATTTACTATTCACTCCTTATCTTCATAAGAGGATAACTTAGAGGGCTACAATCGTGGAACACTCAGTGAAAATCGAATACATTATTGACACAAATATTGTGCAATATTGATTAGCTTGTATCTATGCATATATGTACACAGGGACACAAGGTGTTTCCTCAAAATGCTCACTCATTTTACCAGTGCACTAGTCATTAATGTTTTGTCGGTTTCCGTTGCGAAATTTGCTTGCAGGCGTGTAAAGTAACAAACTTACGCGTGGACACCTGAAATATTTTACTGAAATGGTACTGGAAATGCGAAGATTTTACTAAAGTCTGCAGACATTAACAGCTATTAATAATATGTGCATTTTTAAAATCCATATATATATGTAAGGCTGAATTTAAGCAATATATTCATTTACGCAGAAAACAGAGTGCTCTATTCCTATGGAAGAACATTAAACAGATATTGAGAAATAAGCGACTGAAGTGACTCAAAAAAATTGAAAAGGTTTTTTTAACGTGTATAGTGTCTATATATATATATATATATATATATGTATATATATATATATATATATATATATATATATATATGAATGAAGATATGCATACTTTTTAAATACTGCTCTGATTTCTTTTTTCTTTCCTTTTTATCATTCTTTCTTGTATTTCATTTTTTAATCAAAAATTTATTTTTTCTATATACGACGAGATTTTTTCTATATAAGATAATATTATGTAGCGTGACGTGAAAAGAAATAATTTCCTTTTCTTTCTCTCTCTATTGCTAATTCTCTATTACTTAGATATCAGCTTTCTTTCTTTGTTACAACCGCTATTATACCTTTAACCACACTCTATTTGGGTTACTTGTTCCTTTCAAACGCCGTAAACCTGTTCAAAAATGGCCTTAAAATGAAAGTTTCCCCGTTCTTATGGGCGTGAATGGCCATTTTTTGCTTTTATGCGGACCTTTGATGTTCTATTATGACATGATTAGCAGCTGGCTAATAAATGATGGGAATAGGTGTTAAACCTTTTATTGATGTCACGTGTTTAAATAATATAATGCCTGGTGGGAGCGTTACTCCCAACCGAATGAATGGGATTAACAGACCGACCGAAAAGCATCTTATAGAGGTGTGTGGACACATTTAAAAAACGATAAATGAAAAAGGGAACAGTTGTGAATAGTAGCAATTAGTATTAACACCAATTCTGCTCTATCTATAAAGTATATTCGGCCCTACGAATCATATGGTAAACCAGGGTAATTGGGGAATTACCACTCAATGCAACTTATCCAAGCCACAGAGCTGTCCATTTTGAGTTACAGTAGTCGAAGTCTAAGACATAGTACCAGTGCATTGGACGCATAGTTATATTCAACTGCGACGTGAATAGAATTTTCCTTTTCTTACAATAGCATACGTTTTCAATCAAGACCAGATTCAAATAGGTTAACAGCGTTTGTAAGGAAATCAGTTACCCTAACACCGAAGGGGAACACCACAAGACAAGTGCAATATTAGGGGGGAAACAGGAGTCTGCAACATCATAGCAACCACCAGGAAACTCAAATGGTAATGGGCTACCCATGTTGCAAGAATGGCAGACAACCGATGGACATCACGAATCACAACATTGATACCCTGAGATCAACTGTGGAACCTACGCCGGCAGAATATGTGACGGTGAGACAGGTTCAGAAAATATTGGCTCCGATAGAGGGGTGTGGCGAATCCTGGGGAAGGACTATTATGATGATGATGATGATGATCATCATGATGATGATGATGATGATGATGATGATGAAAAGGTACAGTGTGATAGACAGCACCCTTTCTCTGTTTGGAATAGTATTCTTTTTCTTGATCATGTCACAAACGTCAATGAAATCTTTTTGTTAATTAATTTTTGAAATAAATTGATAAATAAATGCAAGAAAGTACGAGAAAGATAGAAAGCTCACTATACTGTTTAAAATTAATGTACATACCCCCTATCTCTCTCTCTCTCTATTTATCTATCTATCTATATTTATTCATAAAACCTTTTTATTTCACAATGAATTGTATGGCATTTCTCACGATATTTTTGGATTATTCTTTATGCAATAATCTTTCATTTCAATTTCGAACGTTCTAACGGGGATGGGGATTAACGTAAAAAACAAATTGGAAGAAATCGTTCCATTACAGAAACACCTGTTGACGAATGTTTTTAAATGCTGTCAAAAGTTGAATGTACAACGTCGTTGGGTCTTATATATAGGTAAATTTTACAGCTCATTTTTTTCGCATTTTTCTTCTAATTTACATAACTTTTAAATGAACTACGGTAGCAGGCCAGATTCATGGATTTCTTATTCAGGAATGCAGTCTTCAACACTGTAACTATTACTGACGGGTAGGGATTAGATTCGCAATTCTTGTTAAACAATCCAGCCTCTCCCTTATATGATTACTGAAAGCGCAACACTTGAACGCAGGTAGGGAAAAGCAGAATAGTATCACTGCTGATCGTGTTGTTCCAAGTTAGAGATATCCTTTCATTCTCTCTTTTATAGCTTCCAATATTTGTTTTTGTATAAATGATTTACCAACATGTATTAATTCCTCATACAAAATCTCAATACACTTTCAATATGTAAATTTCTTTCCTCCCCTCTCCATTCTAACGCTCTTATTAAAATACTTTTCTGTCCTCTTTTTTCCTCACCTCTTATCAAACTACCTAACTATTGATAAACTACTAACCATTTCATAAAATTCGAACACAGATAAGAAAAAGCAGAATAACATTATAGTTTCAATAACTTTTACCGAAAGAAATGCGAAAAAAACATTAGTGAAGTTTTAAGAACAACCAAACCATCATTAGATCATTTTCTGACCTGTTTTATCTGATAGCTTTTATCTCTTGTGCTAAAATGGATTGATCACGTGAACTTGCGCCTCTCTCTCTCTCTCTCTCTCTCTCTCTCTCTCTCTCTCTCTCTCTCTCTCTCTCTCTGCCCTATTTCAAGGACAGGTCAATTATCAATAACCGCTAGGATGATGTTCCAGAGGCATTTCAGAAAAGCTTAATATTAACAACTGGCTCATTCAGTCACGGTCTGAATCTCACAATAAAACTAATGACTTTCGCAGTCTGGCGGAAAGGATCGCTTTTATTATGCGAGTATTTATCTATAGCACGGGAAAACAACTATTGCATTATAGATGATTATATCCGTTTTATTTGATACACAACATTTGATTTGACATTAACAAAGTCCAAGTCCAGATAGGTCAAAAGTTTGGCCATGGTGAGAGGATGGTCGCCATTGTGAGAATCAGTAGGTTATATTTTATACTAAAAGCATGGCTACGTGGAAGACTGAATAATTCGGTGGGCACGTGGCCCGGCCAAGGGGAATGATAATAACAAGAGTGTAATAATAGTGGAAACACAACCACAATTATTTAATCATTTCCCAACAATGAAATGGATATGTTGTAAAACATCTAAGTATCTAAGTCCAAGTAGTATGTAGGTGCTGTTTCTGTAGGTAAGAGTGAATGCAACTTAATCAACTGTCTCTTTACCCGTTCATGTATGTTTTGGCAAAAACAACCAAGATGAAGATAGTCCAAATAATAGTAGAAATAATAATAATACCTCATCTAAAAAATTCAGAGAAGCACTAGTCATTCATGTAGTTTGTTACTTTATACATGGTATTATCATAATGTATATGAGTGTTATTTTATACTACACATTTATTTTTTTTGATACAGACAATTTTTTTCACTAACCCTAGAGCTATTTTTTCCACATCGCACACTATCAATTTGTTTTTTTCCTTTAAATTGTCAAATACATTATCCTTATACACATTGTTGAAAGGAAACGAAACCACTTTTCTTCTGGTAGAAACACCTCAATGGGCTATTCCATTAATATTCTTAGACATTTAACAGAATCTTGTATTCCATGTTCGATTTCCAATCCTGCCCAACTACCAATCAGCCAGGGAAATGGACCAGAGCCAATCTTCCCCCTTCCATTGATTATAGTCAATACAACGATATTTCACACTTACGAAGACTAGATCCATCCCATTTTATTACCTAATTTCCCTTCCATCAATAGGAATTCATTTAATTTGATATACATTATTCATTTAATATATTATATACTCGATTAATTAATTAGTTTTTGCTATTATTTCATTATGGTCAAGGGGTACAAGATATCTAGTCATGGCTTTTTTAAATTGTCTAAAAGTCTTTTCGCCGCTTTGATTAACCATTCCTACGACTAAAAAACAATTTTCGGTATAGAATCAATAAGTCTAGTTGTAGTGAGTGCTATTCTCAAATATCCTGATAATGTAGTGCCGTAAAGATATATGAGATTGAAAACTACTTGTTATAAACGATACGCGTACGATACGGACCGGAAACGAGTCTTGTTTATCATCCTCGATTTTAATATTCGAATGTAAGAACGTTGCTTGCATTCCATTATGTTCTCACTTTGGTTCAAGATCCTTACGATATATACTACTATACGATTTCCCAAATCCTTCCCCGTCATTAAGAGAACATAAGTTGTCAATAAAACGGGTACAAACTAAAAATGAACGATTCCTGCTTTGTAGGACACGAATATATATTGATGTCTATGAGAATACAAATTAGCTCAGTAGGGCGCAGGATCAATTTCCATGGGGACACCAATGATCAAATGAAATAATCTATCACCATTTCTTAAGTAACATTCCCCAATAAGATGACTTACAAGGTTAGAATGTGTAAAGTAAGTCTTGCCTTTTTTTTACATCAAAAGGTTTTACAATGTGTAAAACTTGTATATTTATTTCCTCCTGCAATTGCAGAGTCTATCATTTTATTAAATTCTTTAAGATCTTCGCGAGGAATACACACATACACACACACACACACACACACACACACACACACACACACATATATATATATATATATATATATATATATATATATATATATATATATATATATATATATATATATACGCTCATTTTCTATTTACGGTAGTATTTCTTATAAATTCTGTTCAGGTTAAAGCTGGATGTGCTATTGATCCAAACATTCATTCGTTCTTAACATCACATGAATACAACATTGTGAGTAAATCTTATACTTTTCAGTATTTTTGAAAATCCATTTGCGTAATTTGGCTCTGTGTACATACCATGATTCAATAAATTGTGCCATGAAAATACGGGTTCCCATTTATGCACAAAAATTTTGTTTCAGTTTCCTTGTTTTCTATAATATCTAACCACTCTTAACTAAGTTGGAAGAGGTATATGTAATCCCTTGCAATTGTTTTGATTTTGTTCATCCAATATCTCCATTTGGTATCGATGAACTTCCATCAAATTTTCATGTGATGAAGAAAAAAATGTTAAATTTGGGGGTATACCCTGGTATTGATTTTAGTTTGAAATATATTTTGACATTCTTTTCAAATATTCATACTTATTCAACATGTGAATATTTGAAAAGAAATGTTCGTCCACACAATATCACTAAAAGTTCTCATTGAATTTGAATAACATTGTGGAATAGTGTGCCATGGACTAAGGTAGAATTTGTTAAATTTTTACACTGGTTCAGGAATTCCTTCCACAGTCTCTCAGAGATTATATGTGTACATAAATATACAACTGCATGAAAGTTAACATTAGTTTTTCAATTCCTTATCTTTTTCCATTTACAAAAAGTGTAATAGTTTATTCAACAATTTTGATCTGGTTTAATGGCTATAGTTTATTTTGTGGGTAACTATTTAGGTTAATTTTAGCCAACATCATAGTTTGCGAATTATGATTTTATTATCATTGTGTTTCATAGATTATCTATAGGGAAATGTAATTATCATACATTAGATCAATTATTTAAAATATTTATACATTAATCCTTTTCTGCAATCATCCTAAGATCATCTGTTATCTGAATTTTCCAATTCTTCAAAAATAAACAAATTATTTAGATAAATTGAAATTTACTTATGTTTTCCAATTCCTCTCTGTCCACGGAGATTGGCATATTGTTTTATTAAATCATTTCGATCCAGTTTGTTAAATATTCCGTTATTCAATTTTTTGAATGGGTTTGTGTCATGGGTTTAATTGTATGGATGTACTGTTTTATGTCTATTATCATTTTTTCGTCTGTACTTTAGTTTTTTGGAAGTCTTTTGTTCGCTGGAATCCAAGTTCTATTTCTTCCTGTTCCATTTGGTATTGTCTAAATGATTCTGGATGTCTATTCAGGGCTTTAGTAAATTGTCTCAATAATTTATGTCTATTTTAACCTTGTTTAACCATTTTGATTATAAAATGGGTGCATTTTTACGACCAGATCCTTAGCAGCTTGGGTTGCTCTTGCTATTTGTACTTATCAAAGATAGTATGGTTCCATAGAATATATATGGTGGTGTGTCGCTACTTCTGTGGTATGCATACGATATAAAATGGGAATTTACCCTGTTTATCAAATAGTTTATATGTAAAAATTCTATGTACAATATACATAGATCAAGAAATGTGGCCAGTGTTCCTCTATGCTCTGTATTAAGTTCAAAGTCTGTCGGGTATATATATCTGTATGAGTGGTCGAATTCATTTGTATCATTCAAGCAACACGTATAGTCTACTTAGCGTTTACATCTGTGAAATTCGTGTTAATGTTAATATTGTAGGAATTATTGTTTTAGATATTTGCGGGGAGTTATCAGTTATTGGAATGATGGTTGGTATGGTTCTGGCTGAAGAATGGGCGCCCACTCTGACTGTGGACTCACATGGACGTCAGTGAAAAACTTGAAGGGGGAGAAGATATGTATAAAGAATATGTGCACCAAGTACGACTGCAAATGCAGATGCAGATATTGAAGGGAGTAAAAAAAGTACAAGTATGTAGATGAACAAATGGAAGGTACCTTTTATTCATAACATTTATGACAAATTAAATGATGAAATATATGTAATGAGAACATTTATATGATCGATCGTGAAGAAAAGAGGCCTGTATAGTTTAGAGGCTTATTCCTATTCATAAAAATGAAATTTAAGAAAGACTAAATATTTAGAACACACGTGGCATAACAGGTCTGATGCCCTTTGGTTTATCCATCGAATGGAACCTGGTGAATTGTGCCAGTTATAATGAATGGTATTGTCGACCAAGCTGGATTATAAAAAGGTGGTCACTTCAGGTTAAGTGCAAGAAGGAGCTAAAAGGGGTGGAATTGTAAGCGCAGCGAACGCATTGTCGCCAAAATATGTGTCAAAGTAGTTGCATTTGGTAGCTATGAAGTTCTTGCGAATTCTTACACTGAGGAAGATAAATGACTAAATGCAAGTACTGCAACTACTTTTTTGGCGACAACGCAAACGATGCGCTCAGTATTTCACACTTTTTAGCTCCTTCTTGAACTTCATCATCATCATCAGTCTTTTAACGTCCGTCGTTGGACATAGACCTTCCCCAGGATTCGCCACACATCTCTATCATGGGCGTTTCGGAACCAGTACTTCCTGAATTTGTCTAGCTCGTCTCTCCATCTAATATTCTGCCGGCCTTAGTTGCACATGTGATCTTGGGGGATCCATGTCGTGAGTCATGATGTCCATCGGTTGTCTGCCATTATTGAAACATGGCCAATTTGGGATTATTGAAAACATGGCCAATTGGGATTTTTGATAGATCCTATGATGTCCCTGACTCTTGTCTTTTCTCGGATGTACTGCGCTGTCTTGTGGTCTCTCCATGTGAGGCCCAGCACAATTCTTTCATGTGCAAGTTGCATGGTTCTCAATTTGCGGATCTGTCTCTTAGTTAGGTTCCATGTTTCAGCTCCATTAGTGACTATCGGGAGGATGCATTGATTGTATATTCTTTTTAGGATTATTGGGATCATCTTGCTTTTGTATATTGAGCTTGCTCTGTCGAAGGCTTGCCATCCCAAGGTGATTCTTTGCTTGATTTCTTCTCCTTTTGTGAGTTTCATAGAGATTCGTTTTCCTAGGTAGATGTAGTGATCTACTTTCTCCAGTTCTATGTCCTCGATTTTGATCTTTGTGTTTTTATCTCCGATGTGGTTGTTGCACATTATCTTCGTCTTGCTGAAGTTCATGAGTAGGCCGACTTTCTTGCTTTCTTCATTCAGTTCATCTATCATTAGTTGGATGTCGCGTAGGTCCTCTGCAAAAAGGGCAATGTAGTCTGCAAATCTGAGGTTGCTCAGATACTCGCCGTATATTCTAATCCCTTTACTCTCCCAGTAACCGCCTTTTTATAATCTAGCTTGGTCAACAATACCACTCATAATAACAGGTACGACTCACCAGGCTCCATTCGATAGATAAACTAAACGACATTAGACCCTTTATGCCTCATGTCCCCTAAATACTAATTCTTTCTTATATTTCATTTTTTACGTATAGGAATGACCTAAACTAAATAGGCCTCTTCTCCTCTCTTTACACGATCGATCATGATAATTTTTCCATCAGATTTATTTCATTTTCGTTCTGTAAATGCCACAAATGTTATAAACTGAATGTACCTCTCATTTTTTACCTTCAGATACTTGTCTGCGTCTTTTTTTTATTCCGTTTGAAGTGAGATTTCAACGCAGAAGTAGGACAAAGAAAAGAACGCTGCGTTGGAGAATTCGGATACAAAAGACGAGAGAGGTGGAATTCTTGTAAATTTTGCAACTGCAAACAACTTTGAAATTATGAATACATTCTTCAAGAAGAAACCCAATAGAAAATGGACTTACAAAAGCCCCAAACATGAAACGTAAAAGATAGAGAACATCCTAACGGCCAAAAGCAACGCTATCGAAGACATTCGAATTCTAAACCAAGTAAACATAGGAAGCGACTACAGAATGGTAAGATGTAAGATGCAATTAAACATCAATGAAGAACGCAGAAAAATGTTCCACACCAAACTGCAACGTACCAAATGAACTCACCCAATCCTTCAAGCTAGAATTGAAGGACAGATAGACAATCCTTACTGATGAAAATGACACCAACATCAATAAACTCCACAGCAAAATAGCAAACTAATAAAAGCTTCCATTACCAAGAAACACACAGACCATTAGCAAAATCTTGGGTGAAACCAGGAAACTTATTGAAAAGCGCAGAAACCTCATACCACCACCACCAGTCAGGGGGGAAATAAAGGAGACTGAACCAAACAGCACAATAAAAAAAACCAAACAAACAAACAGAAGACAAAAGAAGGTACACAATAGCAATCATCGAAACCACTCTTGAAAAACGTCGGGGCTTTAAAGCAATAAACAAAGCTCTCAGTATAAGACAGAAACAAATAACTAACATACTCGAAGAAAACAGAGTCATAACAACAAACAGAGACCGGATTGTCGAACGCACCCAGGAATTCTACCAAGAACTTTACTCTTCAAGACATGGGCAACAAAATAACAACCAGGATATACAAGACACTGATAATCAGTTCGAGGATTTCTCAGAAGTTACACCATGGGAGGTCAACCAATCGATCAAACAAATTTTAAAAAAGTGAAAAACCCATGGACCAGATAACACCACCATCAATCTACTCAAAAAGCTGGTAAGTTCGACAATAAAAAGCTAGCTATCCTATTCAACTTGTATCTAAGATAAAATAAAGTCCCAAAAACGAACACGTTAATCATAATGTTTCTACTCAAAAAGGGAAACCCCCAAAGACCACAATTACTACAGACCTATATGCCTACTCAACTGCATATATAAACTTTTCACAAAAATCATCACCAATCGGATCACTAAAACACTGTATGTAAACCAACCACGGAAATAGGCTGGATTTTGAAGAAGCTATTCAACCATGGACCATCTCCATTCAATAAATCAGCTGAAAAAGGAAGCATCAAAATACGAAATGCCACACGCTATAGCATTTATAGACTCCAAGAAGGCATTTGATTCTGTAGAAATTCCCGTGGTCATGAAGGCTATCATTCAACAAGATGTTGACCCTGAATACCTCAGACTACTGCAACACATATACAATCACAGCAGCTCCTTATATCAGGCTACATGAGTAAAGGAGTAAGGTAAGGAATCAAAATACAGGAATCAAAATAGACGGCGAACATCTGGGCAACCTCAGATTTGCAGATGACATCATTCTTTTCGCAAAGAACCTACACGACCTCCAACTAAAGATGCATGAATTGAACGAAGGGAGCAAAATAGTTGGTCTACACATGAATTTCAGTGAAACAAAAGTCATGTGCAACAATCACATCGAGAATAAGAACATAATCAAAATCAAAGATGCAAAACTGGGGGAAGTAGACCATTACATCTACCTAGGAAAACGAATCTCTATGGAACTCACAAAAGGAGAAGAAATCAAGCAAAGAATCACCTTGGGATGGCAAGCCTTCGACAGAGCAAGCTCAATATACTAAAGTAAGATGATCCCAATAATCCTAAAAAGAATATACAATCAATGCATCCTCCCGATAGTCACTAATGGAGCTGAAATATGGAACCAAACCAAGGGACAGACCCACGAACTGAAAAGCGTGCAAGGCGAGCATGAGAGAATCATGCTCAACCTCACTTGGAGAGATCACAAGACGGCACAGTATATAAGGAAGAAAACAGAAGTCCGAGACATTAGAGAATCTATTTTAAAAAAACTTAAATGGCAATGGGCAGGTCATGTTGCAAAAATGGCAGACAACCAATGGACAACATGGATCACCAGAGATCACATGTGGAACCGAGACCGTCAGAATACAAGATGGAGGGATGAACTAGACAAATTCAGAAAATACTCCACGACACCCATGATAGAAAAATGAGGCGAATCCTGGGGAATGTCGATGTCCAACAATGGATGTTAAAAGAATGATGATGATGATGATGATGATGATGATGATGATCTCCGTCCACTTTCGTACTTGGCGCGCATGTTCCCTATACATCTTCCTTCTTCCTTCTGCTTTTTCGCTTACGTCCACGTGGGTACAGTGAGCAACCATTCTTCAACGAGAATCCAATAGTACTATTTAGAACCCAATATTTTCTGATTACCAATCTAAATACCAACCATAATTCCGAAAGCAAACGACCCTGATATATGTATATAAGAACAACGAATCTTACACATAGAACTGGTTTAGGTAAAAGAAAAATGTAATTCTAATTTTGAATTTATATACTTGATTGTATATTACTTCGAGTAATTTTGTTTTTTCTATCTTTTTTTAAATTCTTATCTTTTTATTGAAAAAATATTTCGATCGAATAAATAAAAACATACAAGTATATATATAGTTTGGTGCTTCTTGTGAGGCTTTGAGTCTGATTTTTACTCTCCCCACCAAATGTTGTATTAATAAGAAAAAATTTGATAGATTTGTTATTGTTTATTTGGTGGAATCAAAATACATTCCATTTCATTCTATTCGATTTCATTCGATTTTCCATTTTCATTCCAGATCTTATCAATTTCTTAAAAAAGATTTGAAAGCATGGACAGAGGTCTAGTTGTAGACCGATAACATCCTGTTGGTATATCTCTGAATTTTTTAGATGAGGCATTATTATTATTTCTATTATTATTCGGACCATCCTCAGATGAGGATGGTCCGAATGATAATAGAAATAACATCCTGTTGGTCATTAATTCTTTCAGATGAGATCAATTTCGTTTATATACGCACAAGTTAAAAGGTTGTTTTAGATTACGTTTGTAGAAAATTTTAATGAAATCAAAACGTGATAGCTTCAAATTGAGCAATAATTTAAAAAATTTAAAAACCCAAAATTTCTTTCGCCATTTAGTCTTGTTTTTTTTCTAATTGTTTCAATCGTGATAAATTATTACAGCTTGTTCGTCTCCTCCCTTAATCAAACCATTATTTCTTATTAATTTGTATGTTTAGCTTAATTAACCATTTAACGTCCGTCGTTGGACGTATACCTTCCCCAAGATTCTCCAGACCACTCTATGATGACCGTCGCAGAGCCAGTATTTCCTGAATTTGTCTAGCTCATCAAGCCATCTTACTTTCTGTCGGCCATAATTCCGCTCGTAGATCCATTGTTAATCGTGATGTCCATTCTTGCAATATGTCCAGCCCGTTTCTATTTGAGCTTTCTATGTGCATGAATTTTAAACTAAAAGAAATTAATTTTTTGTAATGTGTTGTGAATATAAAGTCTTTTCAATGTTAAAATAAAAATTCTGTTATCAAGGTACTCAATTTGTAATTGAGCCGTTGCGTTGTTGTTTACACCTATTGTTTGTGAAGTGGGGTCCCTGGACTGTGCTGTTATCTCTTGGTTTTTCCAGAATCCGAATAAATTGAGGAGTTGTTATTTTGGAATTTTAGGTCTTTTTCTGGGAAATCATACCATTTATAGTAAAAGGGGATAATTTCCAGGAAGAATGCTTTGCATTCGGTGAATTCTTAAGTGTTTTCTATTTCTAAAAGTGTTGCCTTTTCAGGCAAACGAGGAAAGTAAAATGAGAGAAAGTAAGACCCCCTGTGTATGTATTTGTAATATGTTTAACTAATATGACTGGAGGAGAAAGTATGTCTCAAACACAACTTTTGGGGTTGGTTCTTTCCAATCCTGTGATGACTGAAATCAACAATACCATGCAAGGTGACTGGCGGCAAAACAGCTATTTATTCTCTCAACTTGCGACCAACATCTTCATTTTTTTGCTTCAGAATGTACCATCGTTCGGGAATGAATTGGACACTCTCTATCTCAGGAATGGGGCTGGATCAAAGATTCATGTCTCATCCCCATCCATTCTAACTGGGACCTTGCTCCTTGTTTCTAGTTGGAGCTCGTGCATTGCAATTGCAAGTCTCGTTGCGGTAAAAACCGTTGTCAAGGACTTCATTGCTCCCAAGCCTGTTTCTAGTGCGCATGTGGTGAGCGAATATTTAGATGGGGACAAGTTTACAATATTTGAATGGGGACATATTTACGTGTAGGCTGTATGAGCCGAAATTGAATGATGGTTTATAACCTTATTTGTTAGAATTTTTTTAGAAATATCATTTTGGCGTAGGTGCACATAGACATTCAGAAGAGGTCATATCTGATGTTTGTATTTGAAAGAATAACCAAGAAAACCAATGTGCAGCAATAAATCATGTAAAAATAGCCTGTTCAGAAGCAGAGATACACACTTTTTCGTGTGACGCTGTGACGTAAAGTCCCCTGAGATCAATCCCTGAATTTACCTCGATTTACAAAAATAAAATTTACGCCTTTTAAGATGTTATCATAACGATAAGGACCTTAAGGTATTATGCTAATCTTCCAAGAGAAGAGGACCGGCCTATAAGTCCAAAACTTTTTTAAAAATCTTAGCTTGAACCCCAATCGCTGGCCATGTCAGCAAATAGTGTCGACTACCTGCCAAGTCTTGCCAACGTTTAAGAAAATAGCTTGTATACGGAGTAATAATAGCAACAAAGATTAACTGAAACTCATTAAAATGGAACCTGTGAATTGCGTATGAAGCATCTGTGTATGTGGCTTGTGTTTGCATGCATGTATGCAGTATGTGTGTATGTGCTAGTGTAATATATGTGTGGCATGTGTGTGCTTCCATGCACACATACATACATGCGCATACATACCACTGCCTTCGTGCTACCTTTGCTCAAACACAAGCATATGCGACATATGCACATATACATGTCCAAATGTACGCATTCACATACACACATACACACACATATTGCCCATACATACACACATGCACATAAGCACATGCACATACACCTAAACATGCTCTACCTGTATCTCCCTCTTCTTTCCCGCTCGCAAAGTGGGTTGGGTAGGTGTACTTCAATTTTTCTTGATTATATGGTACCAGCAGCAGGGGGTAATCCCTGACATCAGGAGAAGTAGATCCATGCCTTTCCAAAGGGTATTAGTAAAGAGCAAACTATTTTTGCCAGAATTTGAACTCAATTCACAGGTTCCATTTTAATCGGTTTCAGTTATCAGCTGTATGATATCTACACTGGATCATCTTAAAAATTATAACACTCCATGTGCTAAGATCTGATGCGAACACCGGTTTGAACCAGTCACAGAAGCAAAAGATATTACTATATTATGAGACTTCCTTATACGTACTGATAGAACAATAAACGTGAACAAGCCAGACATTATTGTGAAAAACCTTAAAGAAAATATGTGTCTCCGAGTAGATGTGATTGTTCCAGCTGATAAAAAATCGAAAAAAACTCGAAGAATATAGATACTTTGAAATAGAAATCAGTAGAATCTGGCAACTTAGAACCAAAATAATATCAATAGTCGTTGGAGCCCTTCGACTGCTCAAAAAAATCAGTAAGTTCGTTGACAACATAGCTGGGAAAGCAACATGCTTGAAAAACATAAAATAACTTTTATCAACACTGCACCCATCATTAGACAATTTTAATCAACGTGAATATATGTACTACACCTAGCATACATCATTTTATATATATGTAGAAGCATGTTTATGAAAGTGTTGTATCGTTTGCATATGTAAGAGCCCTGACCCCACTTTTTTTTGGTTAAACTGTTATAACCTACATAACAAGGTTTTCAGCCTTAGGTCTTTGGTTGAGACAAGCTGGTGACTGTCATAAACTGAAATCAAAGCAAATAGACTTGACAGCCGCAAGGGACAAACTAGCAGAGGTAGGGATAAAAAGGGGAATCTTCCAAGGAGACTCGTTGTCCCCACTATTATTTGTTCTAACAATGATACCGCTCAACAGAATCCTGAAGAACAGCAAAGGGTACCATTTCTCTAAAACAAAAGGAAAGGTCAACCACCTAATGTACATGGACGATATAAAATTGTTCGCAAAAAACAGGGGAGAGCTTGAGACTCTGTTCAACGAAGTAGAGGGATACAGTGAGGACATCGGAATAGAGTTTGGAATAGAAAAATGTGCAATCATGGTAATGCACAAAGGAAGGCTTACAATGACTGAAGGAATTGAACTCCCGGACAACAGCAAGATTAGGGCATTGACCGCACAAGACCGATATAAATACCTAGGCGTCCTTGAATGTGACACGATAAAACGGGAGGAGATGAAGGAAAAAATAAAGAGAGAATACCTTAGAAGGATAAGGAAAATATTAGAGACTAAATTAAACAGCAAAAATCTAATAAAAGGAATGAACACCTGGGCTGTGTCAGTAGTTAGATGCACAGGACCATTCCTTGGATGGACAAAGGAAGAACTCCAATCAATGGATAGGCGAACAAGGAAACTTATGACAATGCATAAAGCATTACATCCTAGAGATGATACAGATAGACTATACGTTAAGAGAAAACAAGGTGGCAGGGGGCTCATCAGCATAGAAGATTGTGTCCAGAGAGCTAAAGTAGTCCTAGAAAGGTATGTACAAACGAATAGTGAAGAAACCATAAAGAGTGCGAGAGATAGTGCAACAAACAACGAAGTAGAAAACAATGGAACTGTAAAGCAAACAAGAAAAGAAAGATGGGAAGAGAAGAAATTGTATGGCGAGTTTAAAAGGCAGATACAAGATGTAGCAGACGAGAAATCATGGACGTGGTTACGAAAAGGAAACCTTAAGAGAGAAACTGAATCGCTCATCATGGCAGCCCAAAACAAAAGCATAAGGACGAACTACATAAAAACAAAAATCCACAGAACACAGACAAACAGCAAATGCCGCATGTGCAGTGAAAGAGATGAGACCGTAAATCACACATAAAAACATAAATCATCACATAATCATCACATAAAAACTAGTAAATGTAGTCAACTAGCCCAGAAGGAGTATAAGCATAGACACGATAGAGTAGCAACGATGATACACTGTGAACTAAGCAAACAAATGGGATTCAGCCATGTGGAAAAGTGGTATCAGCACAAGCCAGAGGCAGTTTTGGAGAATGACAACCACAAACTACTCTGGGACTTTGACATCCAAACTGACCACCTCATCCAGGCAAGAAGACTGGACTTAGTAATAGTAGACAAAAAAAGGAAGGCCTGCCAAATAGTAGACGTTGCTGTACCTGCAGACCATACAATTAAAAAGAAGGAGAGTGAGAAACGGGAAAAATACCAGGACCATATAGCAATAGAGTTAAAGAAGATGTGGAACATGAAAACCAGGGTAGTACCGGTCATAGTGGGCGCACTAGGAACTGTCCCCAAAACGCTGACACAGACCACAGCACTGCTGGGAACTGCACGGATACTGGGGAAGGTGCTAGAGATATAAACACTGCAACGAATTTTAGCCCTGACATAATAGGTGAAAAAGTTAAAAAGGGAGGAGACGTTAGCTGAACACCTGAGGAAACTTATTGTCACTCAGCCTTCAGCGATAACCACTGGGCAACCGGTGTGAAACTGTAAATCGTAGAATTACTGCGACCTATGAGTACTAGGAGAGGAGGGCTGGAGACTTGAGGAGACTTGCTGTCACTCAAACTCCAGCGGTTACCACCAGGCAACTGGTGTGAGATTCCAAATAATAATAATAATAATAATAATAATAATAATAATAATAATAATAATAATGATGATAATAATAATAATAATGATAACTGCCTCTTACAGCATATTAAAACTACCAACATAACAGAGCTCAACAATATGATTTACCCCGGTGCAAAAATGGTAACACACCTCTTTACGACACAAAGAGAAACCTCGAACAAAAGGAATTTTAAAAAATCACATGAGGAATGAGATTAGAAGAAAATCAGATCTCCAAACAACAGAGAGATGAAGGATTAGTGGAAACAATGTTATGTCAATACCTGAACGGAGGAAGATGATAATACCACAGAAGCAAAGAACTATTCGGAAGATATATGGAGACACCTAATATGACACAACGAATCTCAAGAATCATCACCATTATCATCAGTCTTTGAACATAGACCTTCCCCAAAATTCACCAAACCTCTCTATCATGAGCATCGCAGAGACGGTACTTTCTAAAAGTGTCTAGTTCGTCATATCATCTCACTTTCGGTCGACCATAGCCTCGCACCTTTGTGAGTCGTGATGTCCAATATCTGCCATTCTTACAACATGTCTAGCCCATTGCCGTTTGAGTTTTTGAACAGTTACTTTTTTTCAGGACTAGTGGGATTTTGCATGTCGAGCTTGCTCCACTGAAAGCTTGCCAACCTAGTGCTATCATTATATTGGTTTCTTCTTCCGTTGACTTCATGGACACTCGCTGTCCTAGGTATGTATAGTGGTTTACTTTCTCCAACTCTGCATTTTCAATTTCGATCGTCGTTTCTTTACCCCCAACATGTTTGCTGTACATGATATTTGTTTTGCTGAAGTTCATGTGGAGGCCAACCTTCTTGCTTGCTTCATTCAGTCGATCTATTTATTCGGAGATCGTAAAGGTTCTTAACAAAGAGACGATGTCGTCAGCAAATGTATGTATTCTCCATCAATCCTGTTCTCATTCCTGTTTCGGAAGATCATCTCAAAGCAGGCTGTGAAGATTTTGGGTGAGCTTGTGTCACGTTGCCTTACCCCTTTTTTTTTAGTTGAAAGGGTCTTTATGTTGCCAAATGAAGGAACTGCTGTGTCAGTAAACATGTCACAATACTCTCACATATACGGGGTCTACTTCTTGTATTATTGGGTCAATGACTTTGGGGGTTTCTACTGTATCGAAGGCCTTTTTTAAAGTTAACAAATGCTACAACAAGTAGCATTCTACATTCTACAGCTTTCTCTTCTAGTTGGTTCACTGGAGATAGTCGATGGTTGGGTAGCTTTTTCTGAAGCCAGCTTGATCCTGTGGTTGGTTTTCATCTAGTTTTTTGCTGATTCGATTGGTGATGACTCTGGTGAAGAGTTTGTATATGCAGTTGAGTGGACTTATTGGCCTGTTGTTGAGGTTTTGGGGGTTCCCTCTTTTGTATAACAGCATTATGATTGCCGTGCTCCACTCTTCTGAGACTTTACTTTGTTTGAAGCATGTTTTCTAGTGATGACTTTTTTTAGCTTTTTTGAGTAGGTTGATAGTGATGTTATTGGGTCCAGAGGCTTTTCCTTTCTTGGTTTGTTTGATGGTTTACTTCCCTTCCTGCTGAGTAATTTCTAGGAAATCCTCCAATTGATTACTCTCGGCTCATGTTTCCTGCGCATCTTTCTGTGTCCTTTATTTGATGGAAGGGAGGTCTTTGTAAAAGTCCTGAGCACGTTCGACAATTCTGTCCGTCGGTTTTCCTGTACTGAGAGATTTTTTGATTGTTTCGAATCCCCTGCCTTTCTCGAGAATACTTTCAATGACTACTATCGTGTATCTTCTTTCGTCTTCCCTTCGTTTTTTATGGTTTCGTTCAGCTCTATTGCTTTCAACGCTTATATTGTTGTTGGTGGTCAGCGATTTACATGAGATCTTTTATTTCTTCTGAGAGTTTGCTTATGGTTTTTGAGCTTTCCAGCTTAAACGTACTGGTGACTTCAATTAGGGAGGTTGTTATATTGTTGCTGAAGCCGTTTATGTTCTTTTCTGATTCAGTGCTGTTCATATCTATCTTCCTTCCCAGTTAGAATGGTCGGATGAGTTCTTTTTGAGCGGTAAGTGGCTGCAGTTAGATGCTGAACATTTTTTCTTGTGTTCTATCTTGGCGTTAATTTGAATTTTGCATCTGATCATTCTGTGGTCACTTCTTACATTGACTTGACTAAGGACCTGCGTATCTTTAACGGTGTCGCTCTTTTCAGCCAGGATGTTGTCGTTTTCATTCTTGGTTCCATGATTGGGGCTCCTCCAAGTCAATTTTGTATTGGCTTTCTTTTCAAAGGTGTTCGCGATTTTGCTGTTGCAAAATTCACCAGATTTTCGCCCCTCTCGTTCCGTGATTCGTATCCATAGTTGCCGGCGCATTTTTTCATTACCTTGTCCTACTTGGGTGTTGGAATATTTTTTAGTTTCTTAGACTAAGGAATTCAACTCATCGTAGAAGTTGTTCATCTTTTCATTGTGAAGTTGGGGCATAAATTTGAATGATATTCAGTTTATATCTCTTTGAGATCTGTACAGTGACAATGACTGCACGGTCTGAGATGTTTTTGCACCCAACAACATTATCAGTGGGTTTTTTTATGAATCAAAAACCAACTCCGATTCGTTTTCCTTTTTTCCTTCCATACTTGTATAAAAGGTGTTTGCTGTTTAGTTCGGTTTGTTCCTCTCCAGGTCTTTTCATTTCACAAAAACCGATAATGTTCTATTTGATTTTTTCGATTTCATTCTCCAGGGTTGTTAGATGCACGTCTGTGGAGAGTGCCCTCACGTTGTAGGTTCCTAAGAATAGTGTTGCTTTCTTAATAATATTCTTGGGGTTATATTTGGGTAATTGCACTTGGGGCACATCACTTCCTCCTAAAGTGAGTGATGTTGCTGGGCCTTTTGAGACCGTTGACAAGCAGTAAATGCCGCCTACTTGGAGAAGAGGACGAAACTGTAAACTGCATAGCCAGTGAATATATTGAATTGGCCCAGTAAGAGTACAAAAACAGACACGACAGGGTAGTAACATTTATACACAGAGAACTATGCGAGCGAGTGCGTTTCAACAAACTGTATCAGTACAAATCAGAGACAGTCATGGAAAATAGAAGCCACAAATTGAGACCTTGACATTCAAACTGACCACACCATCCAAGCGAGAAGACATGACAGTGCTTGCAGATCTCAGAGTAAATATGAAAGAGTGTGAAAAGTTAGGGAAATACCGGGCAAGCAACTATTAATGGTAACAGAACCCCCTGCTTGGCGGTACCCAATTCTCATCCGCGATGCTAATGTAGATGATACCAAAACCCATCAGTGGCTACGAAGTTCAGAGTTAAAAGCCGAAACAGAGGGCTTCATCTTTCCAGCCAGAGACCAGAGCCTTCCTGCTAGGAACTACCTAGCACACGTTATAAAAAATGGTGCTTATCCCAACTACAGATTCTGTGACAGCACAGTTATGGCTATCGACCACATACCTGGATGTTCTGTTCTAGCTCCCAATGAATACAGACTTATATATGATAGAGTGGGTCAATTCATCAACTGGAAAGTCCGTAAGCACTACTGTGTACCACATACATTACATTGGTATGACTAGCACTCAGAACCTGTAATTGGAAGACAAAATGTGGCTGTATTCTGGAATTTCTTTGTACACATGGATCGAATCATCAAAGCCAACCAACAATACGTGATTGCAAAGGACAGAAAGGAAAAAGGATGTCTATCAATAGATATGACCATTCTGCCAGACAAAATCGTATCTGTAAAAGAGTTTTAAAAAATGCCCAAGTACAAAGATCTGGAAATTGAGATCACAAAAAGGCAACTTAAGACAATATATGTTGTTATAGGAGCCCTTGGAGTCATGAAAAAGGGGTTGACAAATATCTTGGTAGGATACCAAGAAACCTAAGCATCTATGAGATACATAAAAGTGTCCTAACAGACGCCACCCATTTTCTTCACAAAGTACTGTCTATGTAAATACTTTGTCTGTTATACAACTATGCACTGTCTCTTGTGCAGCCTCCTGTTTTGACCCGTCCCTTTGTATACGTGATGAGAAGAAATGCCAGTGCCTATCAACTCATTAAATTGTTATTTTCCTAGTGTTTCAAGCCAAAACTCGCAGTGCAATAAATACTACTAATTTATTTAATTGGATTTTTCGACTTCTGAAATGATTGCTGCCAATTTAAAACCCCATTTCTTGTTTTACCTCTAATCTGTTCTCTAGCCAGTCTGTGAGGTTAAGTATTGTGAAATTAAATTCGTATACCCCCTGACGAAATTAGGTTCTTTTATGCAAAACTAATGTCTGATAGAAGGCACTTTTTCATGTGAATACTCGGGAGGTACCATAGTGTATAAATTTGCCATTCTCTTTCGAATTCTAAGAGGAAAGTTGAGGGGTAGAAAGAAGAATGGGCAGCCGGCTTTAGTCCCCACTAAAAATTGGACTCTTACTTAATCAAAATACGAGGTATACTTAACTAGCTCAGAGACAAAGTTTTCAATTTGGTGGTGAAGGACCAACAATACCACACTTTTAGATGTTGTGCACACCCAAATGCTTTCTCCTAGTGAGAATATACCCTGGGTGCTATGAGCCAGCGGAGCTCTGATGTTACTTCTGAACCACATCAGCCTTAACCAATCCAGAAAGGTCTGGTGCTCCCTCAAAGCACAAAAAAAATCAATCATAACAGTACAACTAAATCAATTTACCGCAAAAAATGGGTTACAATCCATGATTTGTGTGTCATAACCGGCAGGTGCTCCCTTGTTAGCCACCAGGAGGGAGCCGATCGTCATCTCGTGACTGCTGACCAAAACTCTGGCTCGTGTACCCTAAATGGTCATCAGGAGGGACACAGTCGTTACCAAGCTACTGTTGGCCAATGACCCAGTTCATGCTCCACCAATGACACCCAGAAGGAGCACGGCTGTCACCGAGTGGTAGTTAGCCAGATCAAGTTGAGAAAATGATCAAGAGAGGAGAACAGGTAAGTAATGTATTGCTACTTTAAAAGCAAACTATCTGAGCGGTGTTATAAGGAACGCATGCTCAAAATACGGAGGGAAAAATCCGCCGTGGAGGTATCAAGCCAGTATCTGGCTGATCAAGTAAAACAAACTCTGGAAATCAAATGGCTCTCAGAGACTAAACTACAGGAGATTCACAATGAAATAGAAGAAGAAGAAAGTGGCTTACCCGTATGAGAATCTCGCAACACAACTGACATAGTAAAAGACAAAATTGAAAGAAATCCAAACAAAAAGAAAATCCCAGAAGAAAAGCATACACCAGAGAGACACTGACACCCCAACGGAGGGACAGAAACCTCAGATAATGATTTTGAAAAAAATTATGCGAAAAGAAAAAACGAGACCGCCAATTCTTGATACAAGAATAGAAATAAACTAAAAGAAGCAACTGAACACGTCAACTGCCTATCAAAACGAACAACCAATCAGAGCTCAACAACCTAATCTATGCTGGAGCGAAAATGGTAACGGAACTCTTCACAACACAAGAAAGAAGCCCAAATAATCTGGCAACAGAACTGAAGAAGGTGTAGAACATGAAAATTAGGGTAGTACCAGTAATAATAGGTACACCAAGAATCGTACCAAAGGCAATGAAGGCGAGATTGAAGGAACTACGGGTGAACAGAAAAATTGAGACTCTGCAGACCACAGCACTGCTAGGGGGTGCACAAATTCTGAGGAAAGTGCTAGAAATGTGAGATCTACGATCCCAGCTGTTAATAGTGGTTTATGGTCAGATGGGGAAGAGGCAAACACGCACAAATAGTGGTGTTGGTACAAACCACAGCACTGTTGTGATAGGTAAGGGAGAGATGAGAAGACCTGAGGAGACTGTGACCACTAGGCAACTGGTGTGAAAATTATTATTATTATTATTATTATTATTATTATTATTATTATTATTAATAATAATAATAATAATAATAATAATAATAATAATAATAATTTTTTATGAGAAATTATTGATAACACCCTGCTTGTTGATATTCTGAACGAAAGAAGAAAAATAAGGCTGTTTCAATTTTCAAAATATAATACATAACAGTACTGAAAATATCCGATATTATCATCAATTAAAATTCAAATGTAAAATCTTGTGATGTGTTATAGCGTCAAGATCTCCTTTCACTTCATCTCGAAGTTATTATTGAAACTATACATTCGTTAGTTTATTTTTCTCATTGCTGCAATGCTTGTTGAGAGTGCTGACGTAAATCCCAGTATTAAGGCTGAATGTCCTTCTTGCTAGGTAGGAAAAAAGCCAGCACCAATAGTTTGAGTTCAACAATGATTGTAATAATAACAACACCATTTCTAGTTTTACCTTGGACCTGTAAGCCCTCTACGAGAGTAAGTGGAATTAAATTTACAATTAAATTTACACTTCTCCCCTTTCTGGAGAATTTGAGTTCTTTTATGCAAAACTGATGTTTTTTCATGTGAATACCCACCTTGTTATGAATTGACCAAAGTCACTAGAATACCCACGTAAAGAAATGAAATAAAATAAATACCCCCCCTCCACACACACACACTTCCAAGTAGAATGGCCCCAGCTAGGAAGGACTCTCACCAAGTCAAGAATTAAAAAATTCAAGGGAGAGTTTTGACCTTACTAAATGCACGTAATCAGCCTTGGAAGCCAAGCTTAGTGCTTTAGGTATTAATTAGGTGGTGGAGTACAAACGCTTCACCACACATAGATGTTGTGTTCACCCATATGGCTCCTCCTAGAGAGGTCATACCCTGGGTGGTAAGAGCCGGTGGGGCTCTGAGGTTAGTACTGAACCACATCAGTCTTAACCAACCCATCAAGGTCTGGTACTACCTTAAAGAACAAAAGAATACAATTATGACAGTACAACCTAATCAATTTACTCCCCAAAATGGGACTCAGATCCAAGATTTGTGTATCATAACCGGCAGGTGTTCCCTTGTTAGCCACCTAGAGGGACCCAGTTGTCATCCTGTAACTGCAGGCCAAAATTCTGGCTCGTGTACATTTAATGGCCTTTAGGAGGGACACAGTCGTTACCTAGCTGCTGTTGGCCAAAACCAATATTCCACTAACGACACTCAAGAAGGGCACAGCCACCACCGAATGGCAGCTATAAAGAACAAGAGGAAAAAATGGTCAAGACAGGAGAACGGGTTGGTCATGTATTGCTACTTCAAAAGCCAACTTTCGGTGCAATCCTATTGGGAGCGCAAGCTCAAAATATGGAGGAGAAAATCCGCTGGGGAGTATTCAAACCAACGCCTGGCTGACCAAGCGAAACGAACTCTAAAAAACAAATGGCTCTCCGAGACTGAACTACGAGAGATCTGCAACCATATATAGAGGGAAGAAGGTGACACACTCGAAGAAAAACCTCCTAGCATAACCAACACAAATGACAAAACTGAAAAAAACCCAAACAAAATCCCTGAAGAAAGGCGCACACCAGAGAGAGATGACAAAACCCCGACGGAAGAAGAGAAAACACAGATACTAACTTTGAGGGAAATCATGCAAGAATAAAAAAAACGACACTCCCCACTATTAGAGACAAGACAGAAAGAAACTCGGAGAAGCGACCGAACATGTCAACTGCCTCTTACAACATATCGAGACGAACAGCCTCTTGGAGCTCAATAACCTGATCTGTGCTAGAGCAAAAATGGTAACACAAAGTTTCACAACACAGGAAAGAACAATAAATAACAATATAGGAAATAAAAACCCAACTGGGAAAGAAGATTAGAAAAACAGATATCACAATTCCAGAGAGATGAAGTACTACACCACATAAAGACAGACCACGAATAAGACTTTGGAACAAATACTAGATAAAACGAAAAGGTATCCCCGTTGCAGTGGAAGAGATACATCGGAGATTAACCAAGGGGGCAAGGCTGAAGAGATACAAGCAAAGAACTGCTCAATACGCACAAACCACAAATTCCAAAACAACGAGAGAAAGTTTTACCAAGATCTGAACGGAGAAAGAAGACAAAAGATAAAGCCAGACGCACTGACGTGATAGGCGAGGGAGAGAAGAGATGTTGGCTGAAGACCTGAGGAGATTGGGCAACTGGTGTGAAACTGTCAACTGCAGTATTACTGTGGAGAGGAGGGCTAGAGACTTGCTGTCACTAAACTTTCAACGGTAACCACCAGGCAACTGGAGTGAAATTGCAAATAATAATAATAATAACCCTGAGTAAGACTTTGGACCAAATACAAGATAACACAAGAAGGCCTCCCTGCTGCAGTGGAAGAGATACATCAGAAGAGATTAGCCAAGGAGGTAAGACTGAAGAGACAGGCTAAGAACGGCCCAATACACACAAAACTACACATTTCAAAACAACAAGAGAAAGTTTTACCAAGATCTGAACGGAGAAAGAAGACAGGACATAAAACTACACGCCACAGAGACCAAAAACTACTGGAAGAGCATATGGGGACACCCGAAAAGACACAGCATAACCCTGCGATGGTTAGGAAACATGGGAAAAGAATTCAAAGATATAGACAACGGAGAACCGATATTATTGAATGAAACCACATTAGTAAAATAGCCAACTGAGAAACACCAGGTCCCGACGGGATGCATGGATAATGGCTCAAGGAATTCATCACATTTCATGGCAGACTCATTCATATACTCCAAAGTTGCATAAATGAAAGTGAGGTACCAGAATGGATGACCAAAGGCGGAACCACCCTCATCCAAAAAGACCCTGAAAAAAAAAATATGACAAGCAATTATAGACCAATCACGTGCTTGCCACTTACGTGGAAAATTTTGACCGGACGAATAGCGGAGAAAATGTATATATCAATGGAAAGAAGGGTACTATTACCAGAAAAACAGAAAGGTTGCAGAAAATGAACCAAGGGGGCAAATGACTGACTGTACATCGACCAGATGATCTTAAAAGAAGTAAGAAAAAGGACGAAGAATATTGCAAACAAAAAAGTGTATGATATGATCCCACATAGCTGGATACTTGAATGCCTTAGAATGTTTAAGATCAGCGAACCAGTGGTTAGATTCATCGGAAACTCTATGAAAAACTGGGAAGTAGACTTGACAGCCACAGGAGAAAACTTAGCAGAGGTAAGGAAAAAGAGAGGAATCTTCCGAGGAAACTTGCTGTCCCAACTATCATTTTTTCTCACCATGATACCACTCAACAGAATCCTGAAGAACAGCAAAGGATACTTTTTCCAAAACAAAAGGAAAAGTCAACCACCTAATGCATATGCATGATATGAAATTGTTTGCAAAAAAAAACAGGGGAGAGCTTGAGATGCTATTCAACAAAGTAAAAGAATAATGTGATGACATTTGGAATGGAGTTTGGAATTGAAAAGTGTGCAATCAAGGTAATGCACAAAGGAAGGCTCGCAATGATTAAGGGAATCGAACTCCCAGACAACAGTAATATTAGAGCACTGACGGCACAAGACCGATACAAACACCCGGGCGTTCTTGAATGTTACACAATAAAACGGGAAGAGATGAAGGAGAAAATAAAGAGAGAATACCTCAGAAGGATAAGGAAAATATTAGAAACCAAATTAAACTACAGAAATTTAATAAAAAGAATGAACACCTGGGCTGTATCAGTAGTGAGATACACAGGACTATTCCTTGGATAGACAAAGGAAGAACTCCAATCAATGGGCAGGCGAACATGGAAACATGATAATGCATAAAGCCTTACACACCGATTATGATACAGATAGACTATACGTTAAGAAGAAAAAAGGTGGCAAGGGGCTCCTCAGCATAGAGGACTGTGTCCAGAGAGCTAAAGCAGATCTAGAAAAGTACGTGCAAGCAAACAGTGAAGAAATCATAAAGAGTGCACGAAACAGCACAACAAACAACGATGTAGAAAACAATGGAACAGGACAGCAAACTAGGAAAGAAAAATGGGAAAAGAAAAAATTGTACGGAGAGTTTAAAAGACAGATACAAGATGTGGCAGAGGAGAGATCATGGACATGGTTACTGAAAGGAAACCTGAAGAGATCAACGGAATCGCTCATCATGGCAGCTCAAAACAAATGCATCTGGACAAACTACATAAAAACAAAAATCGACAGAACACAGACAAACAGCAAGTGCCGCCTATACGGTGTAAGAGATGAGACTGTAAATCACATTACTAGTGAATGTAGTCGACTCACCCAGAAGGAGTATAAGCACAGACATGATAGAATAGCAACAATGATACACTGGGAACTGAGTAAAAGATTGGGATTCAACCATGCAGAAAAGTTGTATCAGCAAGAACCGGAGGCAGCCCTGGAGAATGGCAACCACAAATTACTCAGGGACTTTGACATCAAAACCAACCACTTCATTCAGGCAAGAAAACCGGACTTGGTTATCGTAGATAAAAAAGAGGAAGACCTGCCAAATAGTAGACATGGCTGTACCTGCAGACCATAGAGTAAAGAGGAAGGAGAGTGAAAAACTGGAAAAATACCAGGATCTGACGAGAGAACTGAAGAAGATGTGGAACATGAAAGCCAGGGTAGTGCCAGTCATGGCCAGTGTGGCAGGGCATGGTCCAACACTCCCCATCGTTTGTACAATGAAAATTATACAGGCTGTTCCTGCTGGGTCCTTGGTCCCAATAGGCCCAGCCACATCACTTGCTTTGGCTGGGGGGTGATGTGCTCCAAATGAATCTACCCAAACACAACACCAGGATAATGCCTGTTCCTGCTGGGTTCTCGGTCCCAAAAGGCCCAGACACATCTCTTGCGTCGCAACAGCGACCACCCAAACATAACCCAAACAGAATCCTTGAAGCCAAACAAAACCTAAAAACCCTCAACAAGAGAGCAATGTTATACATCAGTACCTACAAAGTCAGGACACTCTCAACGGACTCTCACCTGACCCATCTAGAAAACGAAATCAAAGACATCAAATGGGACATCATAGGTTTTAACGAAATGAGAAGACCAGGAGAAGAACTAATAGAATTGAAAAGCAAACATCTTCTCTACAATTACAGAAGAGAGAAGGCGAAACAAAATGGAGTAGGTTTTCTCATCAATAAAGACCTCAAAGACAACGTGGTAGGCTTTGAAGCTATCTCAGACCGCATGGTTAGTGTCACCATACAACTGTCGAAGAGGTACAAGCTAAATGTCATCCAAGTCTATGCTCCCACTTCGCAAACAACCGGAAGAGATGACTCGAATTTCCTATTACAAGATACCAAAAGATACTTCAATGTCATCATGGGAGATTTCAACGCACAAGTAGGACAAGGAAACGAACGCTGTACCGGAGAATTCTGATACAAAAGACTGGAGGAGAGAGGTGAACATCTATTTTGCAACCGCAAACAACTTCAAAATTATGAATACATTCTCCAAAAACAAACCCAATAGAAAGTGGACTTGGAAGAGCCCCAACCATGAAACTGAAAATGAAATAGACATTTTAACGGACAAAAGCCACACCATCAAAGAAATCCAAATTCTTAACCAATTGAATGTAGGGAGCAACCATAGAATGGTAAGATATAAGATGCAAATAAACACAAATAAAGAACGCAAGAAAATGTTCCACACTAGATCGCAGCGACTAAATGTACCAAATGAACTCACCCCAGCCTTCAGATTTGATATCCTTACTGACGAAAACGAAACCAATGTCAACGAACTCCACAACAAAATAACGACCCCTCTAATAAAAGCTGCCAATATGTTCAATTTAAGAAACACAGCAACCCTTTGCAAAATCTCAGATGAAACCAGGAAACTGATTGAAAAGCGCAGAAACCTCAAACCGACAACGACCACAAGGGAGACAATAGAAGAAATCGAACTGAACAAAACAATAAAGAAGAAACTAATTGAAGACAAAAGAAGGTATACGGCAGTCATCATCGAGACCAGACTCGAAAAACGTCGAGGATTTAAAGCAATAAACAAAGGTCTCAGTACGGGAAAGAAACAGATAACTAGCATTCTCGAAGCAAACGGAGATATAACAACAGTATAGTTGAACGCACCCAAGAATTTTACCAGGAACTCTACTCTTCAAAACACAGACAATACAACAACAACGACCAGAATACACAAGATGCCGACTATCAGTTTGAGTATTTCCCCGAAGTTACACATTGGGAAGTAAAGTAACCCATGAAACAAAAACGAAAAATGGAAAAGCCTCTGGACTAGATAACATCACCATCGATCTACTAAAAAAAGCTCGTAAAAGAGTCAACAGAAAACTAGCTATTCTAATCAACTTGTGTCTAAAACAGAGTAAAGTACTGAAAGACTGGAACACTGCAATTATAATGCCCCTACAGACCTATAAGCCTGTTCAACTGCATATACAAACTCTTCCCAAAAATCATCACCATCAGAATCACTAAAACACTGCACGAAAATCAACCACGTGAACAGGCTGGATTTAGAAGTTACTCGACCATGGACCATCTTCATTCAATAAATCAGCTGAAAGAGAAGGCAGCAGAATACAAAATGCTACTCGCTGTAGCATTTGTAGACTTCAAGAAGACATTCTACTCAGTAGAAATTCCCATGGTCATGAAGGCCATCACCCTACAAGGTGTAGACCCTGTGTACGTTAAAGAACTGCAGCACATATACAACCACAGCAACTCCTCCATTCGGCTGCATAAGGACTCTGAGCCGTTTAACCCCCAAAAAGTAGAAAGGAAAGGTGATACCAGCTCACCAAAACTCTTTACAGCCTGCCTTGAGATGATCTTCCAAAACATGGACAGGGAAAATAGATGAATCAAAATAAACGGCGAATACTTGAGCAACCTTAGATTTGCAGACGAAATCGTCCTTTTAGCAGAGAACCTACATGACCTCCAGCTAATGCCAAATGAACGAAACAAAGAAAGCAAAAAAGTCAGCCTATGCACGAATTTCAGTAGAACGAAAATCATCTGCAATAATCATGTTGAGAATAAGAACATAACTGTCAGGATAGAAGATGTAAAACTCGGCAAGATAGACCTTTACATCACCTAGGAAAACGAATCTCCATGAGACCCTCAAAAGAAGAGGAAATCAAGCGAAGAATCACTTTGGGATGGCAAGCCTTCGGCAGAGCAAGTTCAACTTCCCAGATGATCCCAATAATCCTAAAAAGATGAGTATACAACCGATGCATTCTCCCAATGGAGCTGAAACATGGAACCTAACCAAGAGACAGACCTACAAACTGAGAAGTATGCAACGTGCGCATGAGAGAATCATGGAGAGATCACAATACAGCACAGGATATAAATAAGGAAATGGGTGTCCGTGACATCATAGAAACTATTAAAAAACTTAAATGGCAATGGGTAGGCTATGTTGCAAGAATGAAAGACAATCGATGACATCACGTCTCACAACATGGATACCCAGAGATCACATGCAAAACCGAGGTCGACAGAACACAAGATGGAGATGAACTAGACGGATTCAAGAAGTACTGGCTCTGCGACGCTCATGAAAGGGCATCGTGTCAAATCCTGGGGACGGTCTATGTCCAATGACAGACGTTAAAAGAATGATGGTGATGATGTAGGGAACAATGGAGAGGATGGAAACTGAGAATAGAGAATAAAACGGAACCAGCGATTAGACTTGAATTTAGGTTAATTCAAGATAAACAGACGAGGAGGGATCAAATATAAGAAGAGATTGCAAGAAAAACATCTCATCATTTCTTTGATTTTTATGCGATGTGTTTTATGTATTAAAGAGGAATATATTTATGTTACGAAAAGTTATACTTTAAGGAAGGTACTATCTATAATTCTGAGACGGTTCATGAACATTCAGAGAAGTTTCTGGACAATAGAACTCTTTTTAGCTGTTGGTGTTGTTAACAGGCTAAGGAAAGCCGTAAAATGGATCGGCGGAAACGATATGTTAATAACACGAAAAAACAAGAGGATCAATCGTTGAAAAAAACCTTTTGAATACAGAAGTTTATAATTGTTTTTAAAAGGTGTATATAAGTAAATTTGAATCCATGAGATTGCTGCAAATGTTCCTGGTGCCATTTTTGTATAACACTAGGGAAATCTTGAAGTTTACTTCGTAATTTATTGAAGTCTTTATTGCTGTTAAAACCAGTCAACTGTAGAATGTTTTCACAAGTCTGGAAAGATTCTGAAATTTTGAAAATGGCTTCCATATGAACTTGCTGAAAGGAACATCAACATTTAAACGTTTGTCTATTTAGATGTGTCCACACATCTATTAGATGCTTTTGGATCGGTCAGTCCTTCTATAGGGTAGTTGGTCCAACACGTTAAACAGCAGAAATAGGAAGGAAGATATACGATGTCATTGAAGGCGTAGCATCATTAATGCAGTGACGTGAAAATAGAAAGAACGACTTACACATTTTTTTAATTTTGAAAAGTCATTTGAGCTTTTAATTAAAAATAATACTCTCAAAATATTCCCATATTGCAACATTTTACAAGTACGAAAATCAACTGTCTTTCTTCGACTATTTGCCCTTCTTCCTCTAACACCTTCGTGGAGAAAGGGATAAGACTGTTAATCACATAACCAGTGGCCCAGAATTAATAGAAAAACAGACATTACAGTGTTGCAACTGTTAAACACTGGGAACTATGCAAACGATATGGATTCAACTATTTAGACAAATGTTACCCCTTCAAAATATCTATTGCGATTCTAATACGTCCCGATAATGCTGAAATATTACAGTGCTAGCTGAGATACCCGACGTTGCCTGGTGCAGGGGTATGACAGCACTGGGAATCAATTGACATTTTGAAGACATTTCACAAACACTCTGGTCAGGCATGTGTAACTTCTTGAAACCATAAAAATATATTTTTCAATGAACTCCATTCGATCACTCTTGGTGTCAGTAATTTGCATATCAAAGCTGATTCAAATGGTACCCATATTTTATCGTTATTTTTGGATCTGAATTTGGGTCAAATTTGGGTTATTGTTTTTGCTCTGAGAAAAGCATGTTTTATTGTCAGTGTGGGATTAGATTCTTAACAAGATTCTGCCAAATCGGTAAAAGCATTGATAGGAGAAAGTCACGTCCATGGTGACTTATGACAAATGGAAACTAAGGGTTCAGTTTAGCATAATAGCAACATTTTGAATACACCCCTCCTTTATAAAACAATTAGATAAATATTTTCTCAAAAGTGACTTATTTCCGGGAGTTTTTAAGGTATGATAAATTGTAAGCACATGCAAATGAAGGAGAAAAAATTCTCCAATGAATTTTCAACTCGGTCTAACGATCATAACGATTCCTGCATCAGCCCCATTTTCTTGGATTGTTTATTCTATTTACGTTGTCTAAATTGAGTGATATATTAACCGTGAAACGATGGGAGATCATTTCAAATAAGTTTTATATAAAATATAACATAATTTATACACACACACATATATATATATATATATATATATATATATATATATATATAAATACCTTATTTCATCCGTTCACTTTCATTCTCCTTGATTTATCTCGAACAATTTATGATAATCCACTTTTTTTAGCTTAAACTTATCTAAACTTCACCAAAGCCCCGTTAGCAATACATTTTGGGAACACGTTCCCTACTTTATCCGTTGATCGTCTCTCATAATGCAGGCTAGGAGTTCTTTCCTGGTATGGAACCAGATTTATCCGTCTCATAGACTGGTTGCCAACGATGGCAGTCGATCCAAGCCTGTCTTGATATTTATCCATAGCTTGGGAAGAGATATGTCCCTAATCTTTTCCCAAGGGGGTCAGTGCGAAGTAAACGCCAACTGTTTCACCAGGAGTTTGAACTCAACTACTATTCTCCGAGCATTAACCGTTAAGCCTTCTACATCTGAAATTCCTGTAAATTCAAATTTTTCAAGAATCGAAAATGTGCGATACGCTGCATACCTTGCTAGTCGTGGTGGCTAAGGCACCAGGGGGCGCAAGTGCGAAAAAACGCGAATCCTAAGGAATAACTGTACTTTAAAACACAAAAAGTTGTAAATTAAAAATGAATCTCTTTCAAAAGGATTTTCGAGCGATTCAATTGAATATTCTAACAGTCACTAAGCTACAACATAGGATTTGGGTAATTGTTATTTTTACCTCTTACATTGTTAGGCATGGATTTCGATTCTTTGTTCCTGTTTATCCAAGCGTGGCTATCATTGGAATATTGTATTTACAGCCATCATTGGAAAATCATGTTTACCACCATCACGGATATCACACATGGAAAAGTCTGTGCAACGGATCAGTCGAAACATCATGTTAAGACACACAACAAAAAGGGTTTCAATAGTCTGAAAAACTCTTTGAATGTGAATGACCTTCTCGACACTGTAGATGAAAATGAATGCGTTGCATAAAAAAACGGATTTTTCAAGTATTCTTCAAAATCGACTCAATTCTTTGATTTTTAACCATTCAACATTCTGATCATTCAGGAATTCAGCATTTTTTTAAGGCGTTCGGGATCGTCTAATCCCGTCTGTGAACCAGGCTTATTTTCTAATACCTCTTAGACTTGAGCGACCAAAGATATTCAAATCTGAGGTCTACATCAGCTTCTAAAATCGTCCTCTGAAAACTGATTGTTAACGATCTTACATGCATAGTAAACATGGAATATCATCATAAATGGAAATAATATGTACTAGCGAGAGTATCTGACATGGCCCAGGTAAGAAAACGTTGAATATAAGAAATAAGTCGGGCAAAATTAACGAAAGCTTTAAATGATGAATCGCCAAACATTTAGCAAAAGTAGGGATAAGAATATGAGAACACATGAAATCAGATGATAATTCATAGAGAATTTCGAAAATTATAAAAAGGGTGATGGTGCTTGATTAGTCAAATCCTTTATTCGAAAAAAAAAGATGTTGGGATTAATATCTTGGTGCTTTCAAACAATAAGATATGCGAAAGTAGGTTTGATGGCTGTTGTTTCTATTTTAGCTTCTAAAATGATCTTCTGAAAGCTGATTGTCACCCATCTTACATGCATATCAAAAGAATCGCATTATGAACAAAAATGATATTTACTTGCTTGTAAACTCGACGTTGCTCAGGGAAGAAAACTGAACTCCAAGCTATCAAGCATTGCGACGTTGTTTTCATATGCAAAAGTGACAGTTATGGGGAAACAAATGTAGGTCTGATGGATGTTTTTTCTATTTCATCATCATCATCATCATCATCATCATCATCATCATGCTTTTAGCATCCGTCGTCGGACAAAGACCTTCCCCAAACTAGTCTAGCGTCAAGGAGCAAGTACTTTCTTAACTTTATCTAGTTCGTCATACCATCTTATATTTTGTCGGTCCCGGTTTCGCATGTGATCACTGGGGAGCCATGTTGTGAGTTGTGATGTCCATCAGTTGTCTGACATTCTTGCAACATGACCAAACCATTGCAATACGAGTTTTTTATGGATTCTATGATATCTCAGACTCCTGTTATTCCTGTAATATACTGTCATGTCTTGTGATCTCTCCATGAGCATGATTCTATCTTCTGTTGTATGGTTCTCAGTTTAAGGGTCAATCTTTTGATTCAGTTCCATGTTCCAGCTCCATAAGTTACTATCAGAGGGATGCATTGGTTGTATACACTTCTTTTCAGGATTATTAGGATCGGCTTTTTCTTTAAGGTTGAGTTTGCACTGCCAGGTTTGGCCAACCTTCGCTTTACGATGTAACAATAAATTGGAACTGAACCCTCACTTCCCATCAGTCGTACAAAAGTACAGCTTCGAAGTTCTTTGCTTACTTCAGTTGTGAAGGCAAAATGTTATTTCTAAAGATGGGTGGCTTCAATTTTCATTATGTTCCCATAAAGTTTCGTATTTTTGAAAACTGATTTTAAATAGTCCAGCTCAGAATTATGGATAAATCGGTAATAGAACCCCATCCGCACCACAAGCGTAATTTTTTTTAATGATACTTTCCGGGTACTTTCGATTGAAAGCAGCAAGAATGTAATCGAGTTAAAAAATGTATACATTCTTTGACGATCATTGTTGAGAATACAACATAAAAAAAGTAAATAGTAGTAAAAAAAAAAGTATAATGATAGTTCACAATATTTCATCATAATTTCGTGCCGTGTATTCCTGTATTTGAACTTTTAAAAATGTTTTCTTATGAATAAAAATTGAGTGTAAAGTTGATAATTTAATCTGGAAAAAATATAATTACATCCTTTGTCCTTCACTGTTGAGAAAATTTTAACTTGAAAACATAACAAAAGTCAGATGATTAGGTGAATAGTAATAAAAAATGAATAGTCAAGATTTACGATATTTCATATCAAAAAAATAAATGATGATGTACAGTCGGCCCTCCAATTTTGTGAGGAGTTCTATCAACATTGTCTTTTATAATAAAATTACGCATAAGCTTAAGATAATATAACTTAGTAATGTGCGATACACATTAGGCTCAATAGTTTACTAAACTTACATTATTTTTATGCGTCCAGCATTTTTTCATCCCAATAATGAACTGATTTAATCGTTAGGTATGTTTGTATGAGGGAAATGAATGGTTGATAGAATTTGATCACGGCTTCCCTTGTCAAGTTTGTCAAGTAAGGAGTGAAAAACCGCCGAAAAATTGTTGACGAGTTGGTTTCATTAGAAGAAATATGTGTCACTCGAAAGAAGAATAAATGATGAAAATCATGTTATAAAAAATGATATTTGTTTAGAACCGGAGACTGGCAAGAGAATGACCTCTGGTAACCTCGAATGTAGGACGTCTATTTCTATTGATTATTATCATTGATAATTATCAGGTCAATCGGCCATGTAGCTTTAGCAGAGAAAAAGGTTTGAACAAGTAAATAAATGGCACAATATTAGTATATATTCATGCTTTTCACATTTTAATCGAGACCTTATTGCATACGAATATCTATAGCATACATCTAAATCTTTTCGTGTCCATCTTTATGTGAATATTACATGATCATTTAGTTATCAGAGGAGTTAGCAAACTAATTTTGTGGACCATAGCAAATTTTATCCTCACAGGATGACTCCCATTTTTGGCCTTGCACCAGATTTAGTTACGATTAGAACATTTTTTATACATTGATATTTTCTATTAAATATAAACGAAAAAGTTTGATTTGTTTTAGTGACACGTCATAACACTATGTCCAAATGATTCGATGACGACTTTCTATTGATCGATTCCAGAATTGAACAAGAAAGAGACTATATTTTTCCCTATACATGGACACGTTTGTGGTGATTAAATGATGATGATAATGGCTCTCCATCCATTTATCTATGTAAGAGTCATATATGCAAATTATTATTTTTAATTGTATTGGGGTCCTGTTCTGTCTGATTACTGTTATAACTTAAAAGTGATAACGAATTGGTCCTCGTGAAATAAATCAGCATTGCTAAATAAAATGATTGAAGAGTCGTAATAAAACAAAGCTGTGACAAAACAATGAAGAATACGTTACAGAAACGCTTGACGTTTGAAACTAAAAGTAAAGGAAGAAAGTTAGGATGTAAATACTTTTTTAAATGCTTGATTTGTAATATTTGGCCCTGTTTTTTCCTAATTTTTTAGCAAAATTATATAAGACTTTTTGGTGATGAAATATCAATGGTGTTTGTTTTCACATCATGATTTGGGACTTCATCTTCGATCACCCTTCAAATCACTCAAGTTGAGACATTATGAAGAACTTGAGATTAAAACAGTTGATTAAATTGCCTATCAAATTAGCTTAATATTCATTAATGAAATAAAATAACCCCGTCATTTTTACGGGCATAAGCAAGATTATAAATAATAACTTAATTTACGGCTGGCTCGGAGCCAAATATGGTATATGAAGAGTGTGTTGGGTCAATCTTCCAAGCTGGAGGGCAATCTTTTGTCTAGACACGAGCCCATAGTAATGGCACGGGAGTAAAATACGCCACCAAGGAAACTTTTGAACATTTTGCATACATTCAGGGATGCTGTCAACATGGTGTAATGTCTAGTATAATTATTCTTACTGTGTATCGTGGATTTTTTCCATGTTCTTCCAAGAAAACGTAGACAAATACGAGGTAGGGAGATATCGAAGGCTTGGGGGGGGGACAAAATAGTTGCGTTCCTTAGCTAGCTTCGATGTTGTAAGGGTAAAGGTTATAAGTTGATGATGTGCTGGGACATTTAGTGGTTTATTGGAACGTGATGTCAGCAGTAGGTGACATTTTTCCTTCGGAGTTGAGGAATATTAAAAGAACAGGACGTCCCTGAATGCAACGTATATGTATTACAAGATAGCACTTCCCGTTTCTGACAATTTTTATTCTGATTACGTTAATTATACAAAGAACGATTACTTAGGATAGATAAATAGTCCTCTTGTTTTCATTCATAGCACGATTTGCACTTTCTTCCAACGAAGTTACCTTGTAGATTGTCGGATTGGGCTAAAATTTGGTACTGGAAACAAATCGCTTCTGTATACATCGAACTTAAAAGGGTAGCCTTACTCTGACTACAACTTCAGACTGCTTAGAAAACTGATCCCCTACCATTTTAAGTGCAGAGACTTAGAGTATAAACCTGTTCGTATGCTAAAGTTTTGGAATGTTTAGAGATAACCAGGAATGATTCTCTATAAGAAAAAAAAATCATAGATACTAGTTTATGCAAATCAGTTAACTCCGTTCATATAAATGGAACTGTTACTGTTCACCTACTTTCAATTCATTCAGGGTTATGACTTTTTAAAAATAGTTGACATAATTTCATAAAACTTGTTCAGTCTCAGGGGATAAGTAAGCCCCGGATTTCATCTCCACATTACACTAAGAGGGGGTGGGTACTTCTACCGGCGCCTTCATGACACTAGTTGCACAGATTACAGCTATTTTTTAACTACCCATACGCACACAAGTGGGGCCCATTTTAAACTAACCTTGTGTCAAACATCTCATCTTGGGAAAAAAGGTAAAAACAGGTCATGGATTGCTCGAATACCACCAGAATATGGTGTAACCGAAGTTATGGGCGCCTAGTTTTCAAAGAGTGATCAATAATTCTTACAAAATCAAAGAATTCGATGATGTTTCATTATTTACTAAGCAGTCGGCCTCAAAGCTACAATAGTGGATCACCCATAGAGATCGTACTCCATAGACTGGCAAATTGGTCTACAACATAGCGCACAATGACAAACATTTTGATTTGTCTCCCTGTGTGGGGGTTCCCTTGTTGGGGGTGGTCTCCACAAACTATACTAAACCAGCCGTGGTTCTGGGTTAGTAAAAGAAGGCAACAAGACGGAATTTCGTTTATATGTTTTATATAGAATATTGATTATCAATATCTCTGGAGACGGGAAATGCCTATTCGCAGTTGAAAAGAGAGGAAGCCGATTATCATCTAAGTCAAAATGACGACTGGTCTCTCATGTCACGAACGGTAGTCAACTGAATGGTAGCAGCGGTTGACGGTTACTAGGGCGGCGTCTAACACGAGAGAGAGCTGGCAACGAGTCTCTTCTCCAAACCCAAATTTTACTCTGCTTGCTTGTTATGAAAATTCTTCCTATTTAAGCCCTTGGTATCGGCACTGTATCTCTTGTAATTGACTTCCCTTATCTCTCCCTCACCTGCCATCTCGACCTTTCCGGAAAAACCCAAAACATTGACCCTCATTCATCTCGCGACGCAGGTCTGTTCAATATCATAAATTAGTCTCCCCCTCTCCCAAGGACTCTGCAAATAACTTTTCTTTCATAAGCTTTTACTCTCTCTGTCTAGACCCCAGACACTGACCCTTATATCTGGCTTTGTTTTTTAAACTCAGGATTTGACAGATGACACTAGATTGAAAAAGTACAGGCAACTCAACTTCCCACGACAAGGTCATCGAATCGGGAACAAAACCTTTTTCCAAAAGCATTTGTTTTTGCAACCCAGGATTTGACAGATGACACTAGATTGAGAAATCGCAGATGCCTGCACCCGGAAACACGTAATTCTCAACTTGCTACAGTATCCTCAAAAAACACATTATCCCTTTTAACACAGATAACTCCTTTTGTAATAACAATAGTAATTACTGGTAATAACCATAGTAATTTTTAGTAACAGCCATAGTAATTTTCAGGACACGGGGGACTCCTGGCCCCCTAGTGTCACACCTGTACAGGGATCCTCCGCTTTCCAAAACTTCGTTTTTCGCCACTTTTTCGCTTTTACAAAAAAGCCAAAAGTAAAAAAACATACAGCGTTTGCTTCGCTGCAAGCCATTGTAGACACAGTACAATCAATTTCTCTCTCTCTCTCTCTCTCTCTCTCTCTCCTACGTTCTAATCTTTTGCACCAACACAACGTCCAACGTCACAGTTTAACTTATAATCCTCAACATTTTTTGGTTTGAGAAAGTTAAAAATTGTTCTCATATGAATTAATGGTAACTGTGTCTGTTAAAATGTAACGGAAATCTGACAAATGTCTGTCAAATTTACTAAGCTTGTACAATTCGTCCACTACACCAGTATATCAATTGAGGATACCAAATCTTCATGAAACCCCCAAAAGAAATGAAGCGAAGAATTACTATAGATTGGTAAGCGTTCTGTAGAGCACCAAGAACAAGGAAATCTCATTGGTCCTGAAAAGAAGGGTGTACAACCAATGCATCATCCTGATAGTCACCTATGGAGCTGAAACATGGAACCTAAGCAAAAGTTCAGAACCATGAACCGTGAGAGCCATGCAGCATGCACAGGAGTGAATCAGACTTAACATCACATGAAGAGATCACAAGACAATACAGTACATTAGAGAAAGACAGGAGTCAGGGATATCATAGAATCCATTAGACTCAAATGGCGATGGTTTGGCCATACGACAATGTCAGAGAACCCACAATGTATATCACCAGAGATCATATGCGCAACAGTGGCCAGCAGAAAATAAGATGATGTGACGAACTACACAAGTTGAAAAAATACTGGCTCCGCGACACCCCATGATAGATATATATGAAGACAAGAGCCATAACTTCAATAATGTCTCCGTCCTCCGTAATGTTAGTAATAGTAGTAGGAGGAAGAAAAGCATAGAGTGTTTCTTTGAGTTAATTGATTCTCATACTTGTAAATTATTCTGAGAATATAATTTTCAATAAAAAATCGCAAATAGTCCAAGTTCATAATGTTCATAACAAATGGTCGAAATGTCCAAAATCATTTAGTTCAATGCAAAAAGCTCCAGTACAAAAGAGTCAAATGCAAAAATGTGTGTGTATGTGGTATGTGTATTTGCCGTGTCAGAATACGTGTATGTAGTATGTATGTGGCATGTGTCTGCAAGAAGTCATGTGCATCTCCTGTGCAGTGTTATGCATAGGTAGTATAAGTGAAGCAATTCTTGTTCTCCTTCATTTTTATCAGATTGAGTATTGGAACCTATTTTCATGATCACTTTTTGGCATATGTGTATATGTATATGTATGGGTTCCATGAGTATGCATGTACTCCGTGTGTATGTGCATGTATGTATTTGTGTATATGGCATGCTTGTATGTGTATGTATATGTGGCAAATATGTGCAGGCATAAATTCTGACTATGTTGTATGCGCATTTGGTATGTGCATATACAATAGGCGCGTATTTTTATGCGTTTATGTATCATACCTATTCCTTATCTAACTCAGATAGCTGGTGACAGATATACGAACATCCTTATCCCAAATTTTGACCAGGCCATCTGCTAAAGGTCTCATCCTACCAATGCACAACAAATATAAATCCAACCCTCAAAGACCTCCCCGTCCACACTTTTCTGATCACGTTGAAAACATTGGATCATTCCTACGGAACGTCTGTGAATGAAAACCTAGTCACCTAACTTTTTGTCTTCTCTATTGTTTAAATTTTTAACACACGCAGATATGTATACATATATATATATATAAGTGGATCTATTTGTCAGTAACTTGTCATGTAATCGATAGATTGCTAATCATTAAATAAATTTTGGATTTTGCATGTTTGATCCATGTTATTATTACTCACCGCTGAATTACACGAATTAACTAAGTATTAACAAGAAAAGAGATGATGTTGATAGATAAATACTTATTGTGCGAAATTGACCTCTTTTTCATCATTATGTACATATATATGTGTGTTTGTGTGTGTGTGTGTGTGTGTGTGTGTGTGTGTGTGTGTGTGTTAGCGTGTGTGTGTGTGTTTGTGCGTGTGCGTGCATGTGAGTGTAATCCACTATAAAAACACGCCATGAATATCTGATGATATTGCTACTGTTAAAACAGCCACCAACCCCTTTACTCTTCCATATCCTCTACATCTCCTCCTGTCGTCATAAACATTTAATTTCCGATTGACCGACAAACATGCACACCACATACTAAATAACTTGAGCGGGTCTCTTGCGTACGAAACGCATCGAAAAAATTATTTCCCACCATTCAATAATACAAGGAGTGTCTTTCAACAGTGACTGCAGTCTTTTCAGATTTTCCCAATCAGGTCCCTTTCTGTCTGAAAGCCCATTGGTTAATCAATGCGTAAGAAAGCACTTTTTGCTATTCATGGAATCCCAGAAGGATACAATGCATGGAGCAGGAATAAATTTATAAGAAAATGCACAATGATTTTTTTTTTTAAGTTTACATAATTTCGTAAAAGTAAAAGTGCGTGCGCATACACACACATGCGCACACAACCACTCATACATACTTATCTAATATGGATGCCCCCGATGGTGAGGTAGTAAATAAGCTCATCTTACATTGTCACATATATCACAAGACAACATAGAATATCAGAAAAAAAAACCAAAACAGAAGTGAAATTCTTTACTAAACTCAAATGGCAATTGATAGGCCATGTAACAAGAATGTCAGACAAACGGTTGACATCACGAATCACAACGTGGATCTCAAGAAATCATATGCGAAAAAATGATCGGCAAAAAGATGGCGTTCTGGAGATATTGGTGCCACGCTGCTAGCGATCGAGAGATCTGGCTAATCTACAGAGTTGGATAATCGATCCTTAGGAGCCCAGCAATTGAGGCTTCGTGCTAGACTAAACTACGCTTAGCACAGAAAGATGCTTAACAGTTTTGCAACCTATAATGGTTCAATCAATGATTTGGAACGAGTTTGAAGAAAGTTCAGGGGGTCCTGCAAATTGGCGCTCTCAATATAAAAGAACATTCTTTCCAACTACAATATAGCGCTCAGTTTTTGGAAAGTGGGTCTGACCAAGTTCATTCACTTTTATATCAGATGGGGAATAATGCTACTGGTAAAAGATTTACTCATGCGATTGTATTTTTTTTTTTTGCAAACCTAATGTAAGCTGAAATATGATTTGTTATCATTAGAGGCTTAAAAAAACCTTGGCGGCTTCTCACCTTTATCTTTATCTAACTACTCAAAAAATCACATCATAACTTGATTCGGGACATCATTTTTTTTGCAGCGAGCAAACGGCGTGAATGAGATGTGAAAATGCTGGATTCGTAAAAGCGTTCATTTGATAACAAACATGGAATTAATTTAGGTATGTCACAAACCATCTGACAAAGAACAACAGTATACCCACTTGACAATCTTACCTCTAACAGGAATTATTTAGTCTGTTTCATTTACCAACATATTGTTCCAATTAAAGTTAGATGAATTGAAATACATTCGGAACAATTGAACGACATTAGGAAAACGAAAAAAAAAACAAAAAAACTTTCTCCTCCCTAATAGAAGAAATGGATGATTCAATCAGGTGCTCTTTATTTTTAGCCCAGCATGAATATTGTATTAAATCTTCAACATATACGATTATCAATTATCAAATCCTAAGGGGAGATACATGCCTGAATTTATAATATGTATATTTACATATATAGAGAGAGGGGTGTGCATCGGTGTTAGCTGGTCTCCTCTTCCACTCAAAGCAGTGTGAAGAATATTTTGATAGAGTTAAAGGGGCCATACAATTTCAACTTAGCAGCAATATTTTGCCTAGGTGCTAAATCAGAACACCCAATCAAAAAAGTCCAATATCAAACGGTCCGATCTTGAAAAGGATCTAAACAAACAGTAATAAATAGTACATAGTGCCCATTGTAAAAACTTACAATATGCAAAATTGTCCAATGCAATATGCAAAAAAGTCCATTGCAAAAATGTGAGTGTATAGCATGTGTGCATGTGTGCATGTGTGTATTTGCTGTGTATGAATGTGTGTACTTAGTATGTATGTAGCATGTGTCTCCAGCGCAGTGTTATGCATAGGTTGTATGAGTAAAGCATTTCCTTTTCCCTTCATTTTCATCAGATTTACTAATGGGGCCTATTATTATCAATTGATTGGGTGATTTTTCTCTTTTTTGATCGTCTGTGTGTCTCTAATCTTCTGAGAGTGTCTATGGTCATTTTGGACCACTAATGCCAAATCATATGCTGCTATTTTTTAGATGTATATCTTTTTACTTTTTAGATAATTAGTCCTGGTATACACACGGGCTACGGTGATTTAATTATGCGAGGTATATATATATATATATATATATATATATATATATATATATATATATATATATATATATATATATATATATATATATATATATTGGCTCATCAGTGTATATGTATATGTAAGTGCATATGTGTGTATGTGAATGTTTGTATTTGTACAAGAGGTGCAAGATAGCGTAACTAGCAGATTACAACGGAACCTGCAAACTGAACTGAAAGTTCGTCTGAAACTCCTTATACATTTTCGAAATCTTGTTGTACTCTGTCTCATCATTTTGATGAAAGTTATCCAAGCTGGCAAAAGTAGGAATGCAATGAAAAGAAAAAAGTTCGATAGAAACTATCGTTGATGAACAGTCACGATGAATAGATATGATTATGCAGGAGATATATGAGAAAAGAAACGGAATCATTTATCATCGTATCCCAGAACGAGTGCATCCAAAAAGCATTTGAAAAGTTTTCAAACATGAACCACTCGAAAATTGATAAATACATTTGTGAAAAAAAATAGATCACCAATAATGATATCAACGTCGAGATTGTGTGTGACGAACTTTTTTCGTTTGGTCTTTGTCTTAGTGGACAGTTTGCAGTTTCACTCTCAGTTTCAAAGTATTCATCGTAATTTCAATAAAGGTGGAATCTTTTCTCCTGGGTTAGTCTTCAGTGGTCAATTTGCTCTCCTTGGTTGAGGTAAATTCAGTATTTAGAGGATTATATTTAGCAGACAGTTTCCAGTTTTACTCTCAGTTTCAAAGATTTATTTACAAATATTCTTAGTAATTTCAATAAAGGGATATTTTTCGTGAGAGTCACTGTTAGAATAAAAGCAGAATTGTTGTTATCGGGATGATGAGAGCCTTTCGCTACAAACTTAGTCGAAATCGTTCAGTACCTCATGCAAGGTCATCACATGTCATTTTCGTCAGGATGAACAAAAACGCAGAGCCAGAATTTTCTCCTGATTTCCAAGTTTGGGAAAAATCTCCGGGCTTATTACACAGGAACAAAACTAATGTTGTTGGATAGAGTACTTTTATGCTATACTTTGATCCCACACAGGAGTTGTTTATTATTATTATTATTATTATTATTATTATTATTATTATTATTTGGAATCTCACACCAGTTGCCTGGTGGTAACCGCTGGAGTTTGAGTGACAGCAAGTCTCCTCAAGTCTCCAGCCCTCCTCTCCTAGTACTAGCAGGTCGCAGTAATTCTGCGATTTACAGTTTCACACCGGTTGCCTAGTGGTTATCGCTGAGGGCTGAGTGACAATAAGTCTCCTCAGGTCTTCAGCTAACGTCTCCTCCCTCTTTCGCATATTATGACAGAGCTACAATTCGTTATTATTATCATTATTATTATTATTATTATTATTATTATTATTATTATTATTATTATTATTTGCCATCTCACACCAGTTGCCTGGTGGTAACCGCTGGAGTTTGAGTGACAGCAAGTCTCCTCAAGTCTCCAGCCCTTCTCTCTTAGTTCTCATAGGCCACAGTAATACGGCAGTTAACAGTTTCACACCGGTTGCCCAGCGGTCATCGCTGAAGGCTGAGTGACAATAAGTCTCCTCAGGTCTTCAGCCAACATCTCCTTTTCCTATCATGCCAGTGCTGTGGTTCACATTCCCGCTTTCATTTCCCATCTTTTGTTAGGTCACTGTTAACAATTAGTGTTGCAGTCTTTATATTTCTGACACTTTCCTCAGAATCCGCACAGTTCCTGGCAGTGCTGTGGTCTGTACGGTCTCAATCCTTCCCTCTATCCTGATCTCCTCCAGTCTTGCCTTCAGTGTCTTTCGGACAGTTCCTACTGCGCCAACTATGATTGGCACTACCCTGGCTTTCATGTTCCGCATCTTTTTCAGTTCTCTCGCTAGATCCTGGTATTTTTCCCGTTTTTCACTCTCCTTCCTCTTTACTCTATGGTCTGCAGGTACAGGCACTATTTGGCAGGTCTTCCTCTTTTTATCTACGATAACCAAGTCCGTTTTTCTTGCCTGAATGAGGTGGTCCGTTTGGATGTCAAAGTCCCTGAGTAATTTGTGGTTGCCATTCTCCAAGGCTGCCTCCGATTCTTGCTGATACAACTTTTCTGCATGGTTGAATCCCATTCTTTTACTCAGTTCCCAGTGTATCATTGTTGCTATTCTATCATGTCTGTGCTTATACTCCTTCTGGGTGAGTTGACTACATTCACTAGTAATGTGATTTACAGTCTCATCTCTTACACCGTATAGGCAGCACTTGCTGTTTGTCTGTGTTCCGTCGATTTTTGTTTTTATGTATTTTGTCCAGATGCATTTGTTTTGAGCTGCCATGATGAGCGATTCCGTTTATCTCTTCAGGTTTCCTTTCAGTAACCATGTCCATGATCTCTCCTCTGCCACATCTTGTATCTGTCTTTTAAACTCTCCGTACAATTTTTTCTTTTCCCATTTTTCTTTCCTAGTTTGCTGTCCTGTTCCATTGTTTTCTACATCGTTGTTTGTTGTGCTGTTTCGTGCACTCTTTATGATTTCTTCACTGTTTGCTTGCACGTACTTTTCTAGATCTGCTTTAGCTCTCTGGACACAGTCCTCTATGCTGATGAGCCCCCTGCCACCTTCTTTTCTCTTAACGTATAGTCTATCTTTGTCATCTCTAGGGTGTAAGGCTTTATGCATCGTCATAAATGTCCTTGTTCGCCTGTCCATTGATTGGAGTTCTTCCTTTGTTCATCTTAGAAATGGTCCTGTACATCTCACTACTGATACAGCCCAGGTGTTCATTCCTTTTATCAGATTTCTGCTGTTTAATTTGGTCTCTAATGTTTTCCTTATCCTTCTAAGTTATTCTCTTTTTATTTTCTCCTTCATCTCTTCCCGTTTTATCGTGTCACATTCAAGGACGCCCAGATATTTGTATCGGTCTTGTGCGGTCATTGATCTAATCTTACTGTTGTCCGGAAGTTCGATTCCTTCAGCCATTGAGAGCCTTCCTTTGTGCATCACCATGATTGCACATTTTTCTATTCCAAATTCCATTCCGATGTCATCACTGTATTCTTTTACTTTGTTGAACAGCATCTCCAGCTCTCCCTGTTTTTTGCAAACAATTTTATATCATCCATGTACATTAAGTGGTTGACTTTTCCTATTGTTTTGGAAAAAAGGTATCCTTTGTTGTTCTCCAGGATTCTGTTGAGTGGTATCATGGTGAGAACAAAAAATAATGGGCACAGCGAGTCTCTTTGGAAGATTCCTCTTTTTATCCTTACCTCTGCTAAGTTTTCTCCTGTAGCTGTCAAGTCCACTTTCCAGTTTTTCATAAAGTTTCCGATGAATCTAACCAGTGGTTTGCTGATCTTGAAAATTCAAAGGTTTTCAAGTATCCAGCTATGTGGGATCATATCATATGCTTTTTTGTAATCTATCCATCCCATTGCGATGTTCTTTTTCCTTTTCCTTACTTCTTTTAAGATCATCTGGTCGATGTACAGTAAGTCATTTGCCCCCTTGGTTCCTTTCCTGCAACCCTTCTGTTCTTCAGGTATTACTCCCCTTCTTTCCAGTGATATATACAATCTCTCCGCTATTTGTCCGGTCGGGATTTCCCACATAAGTGGTAAGCACGGGATTGGTCTATAATTGCTTGCCATATTCCCCTTTTCAGAGTCTTTTTGGATGAGGGTGGTTCTACCTTTGGTCATCCATTCTGGTGCATCGCCTTCGTTTATGCAATTTTGGAGTAGGGTGATGAGTCTGCCATGTAACGTGGTGAATTTCTTGAACCAATATCCATGAATCCCGTCGGGACCTGGTGCTTTTCAGTTGGCTATTTTCCTAAGAGCGTGTTTCAATGTGGTTTTATTCAATAATAATTGTTCTCCATTGTCTATATATTTGAGTTCTTTTTTCATGTTTCCTAGCCATCGCAGGGTTACGTTGTGTCTTTTCGGGTGACCCCATATGCTGTACCAGTAGTTCTTGGTCTCTGTGGCGTCTGGTTTTATGTTCTGTCTTCTTTCACTGTTCAAATCTTGGTAAAACTTTCTCTCGTTGTTTTGGAATGTGCGGTTTTGTGTGTATTGGGCCGTTCTTAGCCTGTATCTCTTCAGTCTTACCTCCTTGGCTAATCTGTTCCGATGTATCTCTTCCACTGCAGTTGGGAGGCCTTTTTGTGTTATCTTATATTTATTCCAAAGTCTTACTCGCGGTCTATCTGTATGTGTTGCATTTCTCAGTAGTACTTCATCTCTCTCGAACTGAGAGATCTGCTTTTCCAATCTTCTTTCCCAGTTGGGTTTTTCCTCCCTATTATTTTTTGGGGTTATTTCTTGTGTTGTGAAGTTATTTGTCACCATTTTCGCTCAAGTGTAAATTAAATTGTTGAGTTCCAAAAGGCTTTTCGTTTCAATATGATGTAAGAGGCAGTTGACAAGTTCAGTCACTTCTCCGAGTTTCTTTCTGTCTTTGTCTTTTAGAGAGGGGAGTGTTGCTTTCTCTCCTCGCATGATTTCTTTCAAAGTTTGAATCTGGGTTTTCTCTTCTTCCGTTGGGGTTTTGTCGTCTCTCTCTGGTGTGTGACTTTCTTCAGGGGTTTTGTGCGAAATTCTTCTAGTTTTGTTGTTTGTGTTGGTTGTGCTGGAACATGTTTCGAGCGTGTCACCTTCTTCCCTCTCTACATTATCGTGGATTTCTTGTAGTTCAGTCTCGGAGAGCCATTTCAGTCACTTCTTCGAGTTTCTTTCTGTCTTTGTCTTTTAGAGAGGGGAGTGTTGCTTTCTCTCCTCGCATGATTTCTTTCAAAGTTTGAATCAAAGCGAGGTGTTGGCTTGATACCTCCACAGCAGATTTTTCCTTCCATATTTTGAGCATACGCTTCCTATAACATCGCACCGAAGGTTTGCTTTTTAAGTAACAATACATAACTGAAGTGTTCTCTTCTCTTGGCCATCTTTTCCTCTCGTTCTTTATAGCAGCGACGTGGTGATGGTTGTGCCTTTCCTGGGTGCGGTTGGTGGTATATGAGTTTTGGCCAACAGTAGCAAGGTAACGGCTGTGCCCCTCCTGAAGGCCATTAAGGGTACACAAGCTGGAGTTTTGGCCAGCAGTCACAGGATGACGACCGGGTCCCTCTTATTGGCTTACAAGGGAACACCTGTCGGTTATGACACACAAATATTCAATCTGTGCCCCATTTTTTTCGGTAAAATGATTTGGTTGTACCGTCATGATAGTTTTTTATGAAGTAAGAATATTAAAAATAATCACAGAAACAATCAACGGTATCAAAAGGTCCAAAGGTCAGCGATTCTAAGTGTCTCAGCAACGGTTTTCGTTGTAAATGGGGGCGAGTTATTTACTTTCTTCACGTAGGTATTCTCGGGACTCTGGTCAATTCATAGACGATAGGGCACAGCAGATTTTTCCTTCCATATTTAAAGCATGCGCTCCCTATAAGATTTGCATCGAAGGTTTGCTTTTCAAGTAGCTATACGTAACCAGACTGTTCTCCTCTCTTGACCATCTTTTCCTCTTGTTCTTTATAGCAGCCACTCGGCTGTGCCCTTCCTGGGTGCCGTTGGTGGAATATGAGTTTTGATCAATAGTAGCTAGGTAACGACTGTGTCCCTCCTGAAGGCCATTAAGGGCACACGAACCAGAGTCTTGGCCAGCAGTCACAGGATGACGACTGGGTCCCCCTGATGGCCAACAAGGGAACACCTGCCGTTTATGACACACTAATCTTGAATCTGTGCCCCATTTTTTTCGGTAAAATGATTTGGTTGTACTGTTATGATTGGGATTTTCTTAGTTCTTTTAAGGTAACACCAGACCTTGGTGGGTTGGTTAAGACTGGTGTAGTTCAGTAATAACCTCAGAGCCCCACCAGCTCTTACCACACAGGGTATGACCTCACGAGGAGGAGCCATTCAGGTGTACGAAACATCGATCCGTGGTGATATGTTTGTCTTCCATCATCCAATTAATAACCTAAGACACTAAGCCTAGCCTCTAAAGGTAAATACTTGTATTTAAAACATCTCCCTTGATCCTTCAAGTCTTGACTTAGTAAGAGCCCCGGTAGCGATTCTAGTGGGGGCCAGTTTTTTCATTTTTTCACGTGGGTATTCTCGAGACTTTGGTCAATTCATACATGATGATGATGATGATGATGATGATGATGATGATGATGATGATGATGATGATGATGATGATTAGTTGTAGTAGTAGTAGTAGTAGTTGACCACTAAAAGTAAGAAAAGATCCCCTTGGATTCCGATCTGAAATTTCCATGCTCACTACTACTACTACTACTACTACTACTACTACTACTACTGCTCGACGGGAATTTTTTTTTTTCACTTCCAGGGTTCAAAATCCAGGGGGAATTTTTTTCAGTAATTTTGGTCAGAATCCAAGGGAAAACTTTTTTTTTCAAATTTTGGAGACAAATCGAAGCGGGGGTTTAATTTTTCTCTTTTATGAATATTTTCTTTTTCAATTCTGGAGGTCAAAATTGAGGTGGGGCCTTTGTTTACTTCAAGTGTTAACCATTCCAGGGTTAGCCTTCAGTGGTCAAATTGAGGGGGTAACATTTTTTTTCACTTTCAAGGTTCAAAGTTGAAGAGAAATTACTATTCTTATTGGAGTGGAAATTGAGAGGGGGCGTTATAGTCGTTTTAGGCGCCAAAATCGAAGGGGAATTTTTTTTTCACTTTCAGTGGTCAAAATTGCTCCTTTCACTTTTTAGGTAAAAATCAGGAGTGAATTAGTTTTCTCTTTATAAGTGGTCAAAATTGAGAGACTTTTTTTTTGTGACCAAGCGTTCAAACCAAACACTTCATTATATATTCACAGCTCCATTATGGTCAAATCTGTGGAGTCAAAAGATTTGCATATTATGAATTTCAAGCACCTATTATTGAATTCTAAGGAAATACATGCATAATAGTATGAAATCAAGTACTCGAAGCGGGTTCTACACTGTTTTCAGGACCTATTTACTTGAATTTGGGAATCATGTGATGGAAGGTAAGTTTCCTTTTTTTTTATGAACTGAACCCTCCAATCATCAATGAATTATCTATCATTTCCTATATCTTACAAATATAATCAAATTTATTTGACATCTTCACACGAAGTATCTTCCTGAAACCTGCGTTTCCCAAAATACCACGTTTGTAGGTTTAACGTAATTCACTCAAGATTGTTACAGGTTGTATCTTTGATATTCAAGCAGAAAAAAAGCTTACCACAAAGTATCATTTATAATTTCAAATTACGAATGCTTGAAACAGCTATCATCATCGTATCTCTAGTTTATTAACTATCAAAAAATAAGAAGATTGGAATTATTATTCAATTCATTTTTTACATTCACTACATTTACCTCGACAGGGGTTTTATTTTGTTCTCAATTTTCAGATAACTTTACAATGTAAAGTCAGAATACCCAATCTAAATTGTCCAATATCGAAAATCGAGTCAGAATACAAACAAAATGTCCATTGCAAATGTTTTTTTAGGTAAAAACGTCCAACAGAGCAAAAACGTCCAATGCTGCGAAAAAACACACAAAAACGTCAAATGCAAAGACGTCCGATGCAAAATGCAAGAAAGGCCAATACAAAAAGGTCAAATGCAAAGATTTCCAATGCTAAAAGGGGCAATATATATATATATATATATATATATATATATATATATATATATATATATATATATATATATACATATATCATACGTATACGTAAATGTACCCGTATATGGTCCTCCAGCCATCCCCAAAATTTACTAGAACCACTTTGCTGATGAATTGTTTTTACCTCTGTCATTAGGTCGTTTTTAACAGATTTTTTCTCACTGGCTACCTATTTTTGGTCACTGAACTGGCTCTTTTTGAAGACATCCAATGATGCAAATACGTCAAATCAAAAAAGTTACACACACACTCACATATACCGAATACACACGTGCCACATATGTAAAATGCATACACATGACACATACACATACAAAACATACACTCATATACATAAACATACCTACATACTGTGTATGCACATACCAAATACATACATACTACATATTTACAATCATACTTGCACACACATACCACATATGCACGCAGAAAACACAGTATACTCACATGTCCTATGCCCATATATATATACACATACACAAACTGCATGAAGATACATGCCACATACATTTACATGCAAACTTACATACCAAGGACACACATGAACATACATGCACATACACAGGCATGTGTCTGAATGCAGTGTGTACATATTTGGCATGTATGTGGTTTGTGTATACATATGTGTACGTGGCATATATATGAATCTGTGTGTATATGCTTGTTTGTATGTGGCATATGGTATGGTATGCATGCGTAAATTCTATATGTACTCAAGTGTATGTGTATGGGAATTTGTCATCTTTATATCATGTGTACGTGTAGTCTACACATACGTGTCAACTGTATGCATGTATGCCTTGGAGTATATTCAATGCATGTATGTGTATGTGGGTACTATATGTATAGATGTGTGTATTATGGGAATGTACGTATTTATGACGTATCTGTGTGTATGCAGCATGTATTTATTTTGAAGATGAACATTGATTACAGTAGCCAGTTTCTACATTTCTGTGACCGAAACGTAAACAATTGATCTACAAATAGAAAAAGAACTGAGTGAAAATTCGTCAAAAATTGCCTGTTTTTTCTTTCACAAAACATGCCCAAGACAATGATTGCTGCTGAAATACACACACACACACACACACACACACACACATATATATATATATATATATATACATATACATATATATAAATATATATATATATATATATATATATATATATATATATATATATATATATTTAAGAAATTGATGTATTTGGGCCGACAGAATGAATTATAGATTGCGTTATATCATACAGAAACTCATTTGAAATGATCTCCAGTCGTTACACGGTTAATATAACATTCAATTCAGACAACGTAAATTGAATATATAATTAAAGAAAATGGGGTTGTTGCAGGAATTGATACTGCTGCCAAAAGGGTAGCCACTTGAACGTAGCGATGCACTTACCATTTGGCCTTTGCATTGCCGCCAGGCACTGGTAATGCAAAAGCCAAATAACTGCTTTCAAACGGCTACCTTATCAGTGGCTGGTTCGATTCCTGCAGCAGCCCCATTTTCTCGCACAATTACGCCTAATGCAATTCGGCAAGTACACGGTAGCCTGGTAGCCATCTTTTCGGATAAAGAAACCCTGGCCTGCCTTTTGGACTATAAATATATAACATTGTATTCTTTTGACTTCTGTGCATCTTAGCAAGATGTGTCAGTGCGTAAGAGCCTTCGCGCTGGCTTCACGTATCACAAGTTATTCCTCATCTCAGAGTTCTTCGATGTAAATGCGACGTGTGAAAAGAGACTTGGACTTGACAAGTGGCGTCACTCTCTTCACTATAAGCTATTTTACCCATTGATAGAGATAGGGTCTCAGCCTCAGTTAGAGTTTAAAATCATCTTACGCAGTCCATTTTCTGCGCTGTTGACCGATCGGTCAAGGTACTGCAAAAACCTAAGAGATCTTGTGGGGGTGTTAGGCTCAATGCACAAACTGGCACTCATAGAGGAACACATAGACAGTTACTTTTGTTGGGTTTTGTACAATCAAAAAATATTCTCATATAAATTCATGGTTATTGTTCCTTTGCTTTACGCCATTCCAGTTTACGAAAAATGTGTCCATTTCAATCGCAGGCAAGTTACTATTAGAAAACGTCAATCAAAATTGTCACCCAAAATAGGTTTCTCCAACTTTCAAGTCAGTCTGGCAGACAATGTAAGTGTGTGTGTATCATGCGTACAGGCCGCACCAATCTAGTTAGAAGGCTGAAAATTTATACATTTACACCTTATTATGCCAACAAAAAAAAGTTTTCTTTTGTTGTTCCTTTTTTTTGAGTTTTTGCTAAATTGGGCCTTAGCTTGTGCCCGCTTGTGCTTTTTTAAATTCAGATTAATGACGTTGCTGACGTGATGCTTTCTATTGAGTGACCATCCAGACCTGTTTCTTTTGTTCTTTCTCCTCTTTTATTTTTAATTTTTTCTCATCATTTACTTATGAAACGTATATATATTCACTCGTGATTGTCAGCCCCTCTTCCTGTCCACTCAGTATCACACCTCTACCAACTAAGTTGGAAAGACGTTACGAAAGAACTGATCAAATGTTGGAGCGGATCCATACAAAATTCATTTCCACTATGCCTGGGAAAATTTGGGGGCTACAACATTGAAAAGTTGCCAGAGTACTCCACTAAGCACCATGTAAAAGCGTCACGGGGGTGGGTTTTTGGCGGGGTTGGGTCCCAAGGATCATTTTGGACCAACAATGCCTAATTCCTGTGCGGGCATGTTTCAAGTAATTTTGAGATAGATCTATTTTTCCAGATAATTTTAGATAGAGGATAATTTTTTTAGATCAATTTTGAATAATTAGTTCTAGTTCACGCGCTGGCCACAGTGATTAATTAATGCATGGTACAGATTTTTTTTTCGACATCTTTTTCTGTTATTTCTTTTTTCCCCTCTTATTTCAGCGTTTTTCTCTTTGATTTTTTTCTTTCGACTCATATCATTTTCCTCACAATTTCCCTTTTTAATACTTAATCTAATTAATCCAATTTTATCTTTACCTCATCGTGACATATCCCTGTCTTTCAAACGGAAAGAAAATGTTAATTTCACAGAAATAATGTTTGGAATGAAAAGATATCTAAAAAGAAAAAATACAAAGGGGGATACCTGTAGTTTTTAAGACTGTTGACATTTTTCATTTTATCATTTATTTTATTTCCATTCTATTTTATCATTTATTCTCAGTTCATGCTTTTCTTAGCAGGGATAGTGAAAAATGTCATTCCATACTGACAGAGAGCCAATCACTGGTCGAGTCTGGAAACGAAGCGAATGGAATGGGAACGATGTTTCTGGTACAACACAGCATGCTGCTCCATGCAGTCGATCGGATACTATTTCAATCATATCAAGAAGCAAGAGCAGAATGAATTGATTTTTTTTCAAAATGGAGAAGGATGAAGGTAAAATTCTCGTATTACTACTATGTATAAAATTGGCAGAAAAGATAAATGAAAAAAAACAACATTGATACGGATGCGAATGGCAGAACATAACAATATTAAGAATATCACTAGTTATGTTGAAAGACAATATTAAAGACAGCACTAAAGCATGTATCAGAAGGTTAGCAAAATCTTTACAAATCTGCCATAGATCTAAAAGATCATTGATTTTTTATATGACGGTTTGACGGTCCCAAGTGGCGTCATCAGAGAACAATCATTTACTCTTCTTTTTTTTTCAATCAATTTTCGTGATAGGTATAGAATTACGTCTTCATCGTTCACAACCTGAGTATTATAGATTAAGATTGTTTTAGATATAATTCATATAATCTATAGTTTCTCTCCAAGCGGTCGTCCTCATCTACAGTTTCATCAAGTCCACCCCTCATCTATGTTTTCCCTTCCAGTGGTACGTGGAGACGTCATTAGAAGTCCGTTCTTGTTTTTCTTAGCCTCCAGTTATAATCTCTGCTGCTGCTGCTAAGAATTATAGGTTTCTGCCTTTGTGCTCTCAACAGTCTGAATCTTTGCCAGAAATTGTGAATGGAAATTTTCATCTTTGATGATACTTCCATGGCAAACTTTCACCTTTTGTGCTCTCTGGCCTTTCTCAAGTGTCAGACACATACGGTAGACCTCAAGGGGTTTCCAATAATTACTTTCAAGCACAAGCATTTAAAGCTGCGATATTCAAGTATTCAAGCTTACAAGTCAAAACGTCCAAATGCAAAAGGGTCTAAATTATAAACGTACAAATCATAAAAGGTCCAATGAACAAAAGGTCCATCGACCACAAAAGGTCCAATGTGTATGTGTATGTATAAAATGCATGCAAATGTTCATGTGTATGAAGTGCATGTGTGTGAATAAGAATGTGATATGTCTGTATGAGTGGCACGTGTCTGCAATATGTTCGTGTGTCGTGTGTGTACCTCGATATCATTGGCTTTGTTTCGGTACATGCAAATATCAGTAGCAATCATTTTTCTCTCATATTTTTTAAAAAGATACTTATCATAATGAATTTTTTGCGTGTATGTACGTGTTTATTGATGTGTGCGACATATGTCTGTATGTAGTGCGTGTGTATATATAGGTGTATATGGCATGAGTGTATATGTGTGCATATGTGGTGTATGTATAAATGTAGTATCAACATGTATGTATTTGGTATGTGATCTACAATATGTGGATAGCTTTATTTGTATGTGTATGCCTATATGTTATATGTGTATGTGAGCGTGCATATAACATGTGTGTATGTGGTATGCATGCATGTCCGTACGTGGCATATATGTTGAGCATGTGTATGTGTGTTGGCTTAGGTGTAGGCGTTACTTATGTATATGCACGTGTACATGTAAGTATGTACATGAGTGTATTTTGTTTGTATATATGCATATATTCGACTTTTTTCTTTGCATAAAATGTCCTTTTAGATGTTTTCACATTGGACTATTCTGCATATTGGACGTTTTATATTTGCAATGGGCATTATGTACTAAGACTATTTGTTTTGGACATTTTTCATACTGAATCGTTTTCAGTGGACGTTGTGACTTAATACAGTATTCAACCCTACTTGATCATTTTAAAGCTATGGTGTTCAAATAATATATATCAAACTCCATTTGTATAAAATACAACTTGAGAGGATCGTGGGGAGAGTCTCAATGGAGTTTTTTCCTTCGATATATCGTTTTTTTTTTCTTGAAATATAACCATTATCATATAAATATGAATGCAACAAACCCGATTGCTGCCTTGTCAAGCTGCACTTTTCTATTCAGATTGATGATGGTGACCACAGCTTCCGTTTTGGTTATGTAATGGAAAGTATTTACTCACCTGAATTGTTCTTGATTTTGTTATGGAAAACTATGTCAACTCAAACTTGGACTGGAATTTGAAAAAAATTGCTCTATGGTACTTTTATCAAGTTCTGTTTAAAATACAAAATAATAAGTACTCCCCTCTCCCGACATCTATTTCTTCAGATTAACTCCTAGATATTTTTATGATAAAATTTCAATGACTGAAAAACACCAAAAAATGAAATAATCTTCACTTTTACAGGGATCAAATAAATTTATCTTCATTGTAAGTCGAGCAACCCTATTTTACACCAGTCAAAGCAACAAAAAAAAAGAAAGAAAAAAAGAAAAATACTTGCTCCAGAAAATCCACTACAATGCCCAAACCACTTTAAACAACTACACTGGTTACATATCTGATAGATCTTAAAAGAATTGGGTTATCAATTGGTCAAGACTTTTTGGAGCTTAATAAGCTCCAAAAAGTCACGATTGTTTTTTGAAATCTAAATGGGTCTTCAAAACACGTCAAAGTGAATGTTAAAACCATATCTTTCTATCTTAGATAGTTTCCGAGATACGGGGCAGTTCTGTGACCACTACATTTGATAAGAGTGACCTCACTTTCTGCTCAGTCGCAATGATACACTGGATCTAAATAGCATAATAAAATAATATACTAACGAAAAGATTTTTATTAAATAGATAAGAAAATCTATGTATAACAAAGCAATTTAAGTGAAATTAGAGAAGCAGTCCCAAATGAACAAACTTTTGGTGACGAGAAGGGAGCTCAATGGGAATGGCGTGTATGTATACGTGTATGTATACATATATGTATATGCATATGCATCATATATATATATATATATATATATATATATATATATATATATATATATATATATATATATTTGATGTGGATATTTTTGCATTTTTAATGTTTCTGCATTTTAGACGTTTTGTTATTGGATCATTTGCAATTGACATTGCAAGGATGCAACGCGCACATGAGAGAATCATGTCAACCTCACATGGAGAGATCACAAGACAGCACAGTATATCAGGGAGAAAACAGGTGTCCGAAACGTCATAGAATCTATTTAAAAAAAAACTTGAATGGCAATGGGTAGGCCATGTTGCAAGAATGAAAGACAACTGATGGACATCACGAGTCACGACATGGATCCCCAGAGATCACTCGCGAAACCGAGGCCGACGGAATACAAGATGGTGAGATGAACTGGACAAATTCAAAAAATACCGACTCCGCAACGCCAGTGATAGAGAATTGTGGCGAATCCAGGGGAAGGTCTATGTCCAAAGGCGGACATTAAAAGACTGATGATGATGATGATGATGATGATGATGATGATGATGATGATGATGATGATGATCTGGACCATTAATTTGGGATATCTCTGGTTTTGGACCTTTTTGATTGGAGGTTTTGACTCAGCACCATTGTGTGGAAAAACATGGAATTTTGTCGAAATTGTGGTTTTAGACATTCAAATTCGATGTAGGGGGAATATTTGCTCATGGAACCACTTCAAAATTTATTCAGTTCTTGCATAGCCTTCCACAGAATTTCATTTCTTTTGGAGAAATCGTTGACAGACATGAGTGTATACATAGATGTAATAGAAAAAAGGGAAGATGTCACACAATCAGATGACTAACCAAGCAACGAATTTAGCAAATTTTATTTGAAATTTGAGCAATTTTTGGCACAAACACAAATTTGGTGATGATTCACTGAATCATTACTAAACACTCGCTTTCAATAACCTGATTCCATCTAATTTTTTCGATGCTAGATTTGTAGAATTCCTTGTTTTGACTTGAGATAAGCCTCACAAATAGCCTATCCGACAAACCAGCCAAGTGGGCAACAGATTCTTTTGGTCATATTTGGAGCAAAAAAATTGAAAGTGTGTGAACTACTTGGCACCATGGAAAAACGTTTATTTTCTTTGATTATTTATTTGTTTTTTCAAAAACGTACCATTTTGGGTTACTCTGACCGCTTTGATTTAGAACTTATTATTTTGAGTTTTTGTCCATCAAAATGGTTTTGCAAACTTGGAAGGAAACGATCGTCAGTTCATCATTTTCCCGGTCGAACGCCATGAAATATTAGCAGTAAAATATGTTTGATTATCGCTCAAAAGTTTGTAATGGATAATGCCTTGCATATCCCACCGAACACTAAGCAAGATTTTCGTTGGTTGATGGTCAGCTTTCGGCTGGTATACAGATCTATCAACATGACTGAACCACCCACGGACTGTGTTTAACAATGTGAAAATGAATCCATTTCTCATTTTCATAGATAACACAGTCCAAAAACAGCCTGGGGCTGCCGAGAATACAGTGACTCAACAATCAGCACGGTGGTAGCGATTTGTTACGGTCATGCAGGGTCCATTTTTTACCTTTTATAAGCTTTCTTCAAATTGCGACGATCAGTCACATGGCTAAAATTGAATTATATGCCAAATCCCATGACCATAACAATAGAATAGGAAAGGTTTTCAACTATCATGTTTTAAGCAGTAACAGTACAAAAAAGGGACCGAATTTTCTTACAAACTAATATCTTGCTGTGTACCGCATTCTATGAATTAATTTGGACTCGACTGTTTTGTTTTACCGAAACATTTCTGCTGGCGTATTCTCACTCGAAAAAAATTATTGAACCACAAAAATTAACCAATTCTTCTTTAACAACGCTCAACACTTCCAGAAAATTTCACTGAAATCCATTGAGAACTTTTAATGATATATTGTAGATGCAGTGTTATGATGCAGGGGAGATTACAGTAAATAAGTAACAGTATTCTGGATCTGCTCCGTAATTCTTCGAAATGTCATTGGAATTAATTGAGAAATTTTGGGATATTGTATAGTAGACGGACAGACGGACAGGCAAACACATACAGGTGAATAGATATACCAGTCCTAAATTCGTTGACGGAGGTAAAAGAATGTAGAATCACTATAGCCTCACAAATGGCTCGCTTGACTAACCAGCAAAGTGGAGTACAGATTCTTCTGGTCATATTTGAAAAATTGCATGAGTACAACACAAGGCATCATAAAAAAAAGTTGGGTTTTTTTTTCAAAATGGTGCCATTTGGAGCCATTATGACCACTTTGAACCAACAAAGCCCAGTGCATTTGGGGGGTGTAATTTTAGATATTTCTTCCTGATAATTAGTTCTGGTACGCACGCGGACTAAGGTGATTCACTTATGCGAGGTGCGAATAGTGTATTTATTTTCCTCTGAAAATTACCGATGGTCTTTCCAAAGACTAATCTTCGAACAGCGAATGGGCATCATAAAACAACAAAATGTGATGAACATCTTGCAAATAAACTCTCGAAAATGAAAGCTCACTTCAAGTGCTGCCTGAAGCATATTAGAGCGACGTAATTAGTCAAACAAATTTAAGCTTTCTATTAATTCTAGTTTTCTCCAAACTGTCTGTACTTTATATTACATAATAAGGGTTGACTGTAACAATCTGTAATTAAAAAAGATAATCAGTATAAACCTGTATGGCTGTTATCGAGAAAACATTCATGAATCGACCGTTGAGACCTTCACAACAGTTCAACAATATCTGGCATGTCACTCATAACGGAAAACGGTCATGATTTCGATATATTACATAAGAAGCCATGAAAGTCCGCTGGGGGATTCCACCGGGCCAGATCTTCTACCGAGAATCAGGGGTTTGAATGAATAATGGTGCACTACAATTGTTTTATATGACCTCAACCATAATTCTCCCGTATCTGTATAATTACTTTTGTTGCTGTTCGCAATCCATCAGGTCCCATCGGGATCAGGACATTCGTCCATCAACGGTCAAGTGCACCATCTGACATCTGGATCATTCAGTTGATGGTACTTGCTTACACAAAAAATGACGGCTCTTCCCAGAAATATATGCAGCTGACGCCCATTGAGGAAGCTTCTTATTATAATCCAAGTATAAAAAATTGGAACGATTTACATCCCTTCTTATAAATCCATTGTTGTGTTATTAAACTCATTTTTATAAACAACTTTACATTATAAAAACTTGATATGATCGATAAAACTACTTTTTTATTATTTGAACTACCGTAGCCACCAAAGGTGACAAAGGGTTCTCCCCTTTTTATAAGTGGGTATGTTTGTACGTCCGCATGCTCCAACACTCTTGCCCGTATTATTTGGTATACATGCTTAAAAATACTCCATGGACTCATTCAAAATGTTTGTTAAAGACAAAATCAAAAAATCATAGTTAAAATCGCAAAGCTGTAGAAAGTAGATCACTACATCTACCTAGGAGACCGAATCTCCATGAAACACCACAAGAAGAGGAAATCAAGCGAAGAACATCTCTAGGTTGGCGAGCTTTCTGTAGAACAAGCTCGACCTTCAAATACAAGAAAATACTATTGGTCCATAAATAAAAAGAAAGGTATACAACCAATGCACCCCACCGATAGTTGCCTATGGAGCTGAAACGGGAACTTAACCAAAAGAATGACCTCCGAACCGAATGGCAATGAGCTGGTCATGTAGCAAGGATGACAGACAACCGCTAGACATCAACGTTGATATCTAAAGACCATATGCAAAATCGTGGTCGACAGAAGATAAGGACGAACTAGACAAATTCAGAAAGCACTGGCTCCGTGATGCTCATGATAAAGAGGTTTGTCGAATCTTGGGGAAGGTTTATGTCGAACGATATACGCTAAAAATGAGGATGATGATGAGGATGATGATGATAATTCATAAATAACATGACAGGTTTTGTCTTACTCTATTTAAGATATTTTCCAGTGGAAAACGCCAGTGATGTCATTAATAAAATCTATTCTTCAATAGAATATTTTTACATATTCAATTATTGACTGTGATGGCGAGTTTTGATTCACTTTAAATAAAGTGTTTAGGACTGTCTGATTTTGATAACAATAACCTTTTGATAATATTATCTGGGTTCATAATAAATGGCTTATCATTATTAATTTCTGTTACAGATTCTGTTCATACCATTATAGTGTATGCTGTGCAACATAATGCTTACAGACTATCCAGTGGATGCACTGGCCCAATGTATCGGGTCTAAGTCTGTATTGATTGAGGGCTAGAATTGAACATCCGGGTCCGATGAGATGTTTTGAATGTTTTGTAGCCTTAGTTGCAGCCTATGGAAGGGCTTGTTAGATTATGTGGGCCATGTCTATTTCATCTCAGAATACTTGGAATTCCCTTACAACTGAATTAAGCCTTTTTGCTGTCCTATGGTTTTTCACCTGAGTCAATATCCAGTCGTCACTTGCCTGCAGGTAAGAGTGTAGGCTAATGGTTGTGATTTTGTGTGACAGTTCTAACTGGATCATACCTCTACCGCCTTCCTTCCGGGGAGATTGAGTTGGTTTACGTCAGCTTTTGGGTGATTCATTCTTTTTGTTGGTGAAGAGTTTTCTTGTTTTTGTGTCCTTTCTGCGTATGTTAATTATTTTCCAATTGATGATGTTGAAGCTGTACTCCACTTCATGTGTTGCCAAGTTGTTGATGGCTTGGATGCGGTTCTTAGAGTCAAGTTCGAACTCTTCTGAAATACTCCTTTTTTATTCTTTCTTTCATGAATGCATGTTGGATTCCATTGCTTTCATTAATTCTGATATATTTATTGGTATCTCCGTTTTCAAGTTCTTGAATGAATGTGCCGAGGTCTAAGATGATATGCTTCGTTGTTGCCAGTTTTCCTCGCCTGAAAGTTGCTTTTATAAATTAATTGAGGCCTATATCATCACTGAAACTCTTAACAGTTTGCAACAGGCTCCGTCTTAGCTCTGAGTCGTCCTTTGCATGGAATTTAAGATCCATGAGAATAGGAGGTTTATTCTCTTGTTACCAGTTTTATATCCGTAATAGGTATTGAGTTCACTTGAAAGAGGGATGAGGACTCAACAGAAAAGGACGGGGGAAAGAGAATCTCATTAGAAGATTCCACAGTTAATTTCTATATTTCTCGATTCAGAGGAACTTTCATTATGGTTGAAGAGGAGTTCGGAGTTCCATAGCGCCACGCTATGTTTGAGGAAATCAATTATAGCTGGTATATATTTTTAGGGCTTTTAGTATCGAAGTATCAAACGCCTTGTAATTTATCCAGGTTGTACTCAGATTTCGATGATTGGCTCGACAGTTCTCAAGTGTCATTTCAATATTTAGAAGTTGATTTTTGCACCCATAAGAACTTGAACAGAAAATCCAAGTCAAAGCCCAAAGGGTGGGACTGCTGCATTTTTGATCTCGAGAAAGCTATTGTTGTCTTCAATGTGGAAGTACATTCTATTCGATAGTATTGTCGTGATTAGTTTATAGCTAGTTGTGTAGTAGGTGATGGGCCTATAGTTTTTTGGGTCTTATGTTTCAAACCTTTGAGGTAGGAGCTAAGTGGTGCCACTGCTTAACCATGGTGGCGTTTCATAGGGCTGTTCAAGACGTTGTACAGAGATTTTGTCAAGTGTAAATGGTCAGATAAGAGTGCGTTTAGCCAGAAATTGGAGAATTTATTCATTCCTGGTGATTTCCATTTGAATGCCTTTTGCAGATCATCATGGACTTCTTCCACTGTCATATTGCTCAATTCCTGTACGTTTTCCACGCCTCAATCCTAATCCACTCTGCATTTGCGTAGAACGTTTCACAATAGCTCCCAGTGTTTACCCAGAATTTCTTCACATCAGCTACTGAAGATGGTTCATCAATCTTCACTGGCTGTCCGTCCATCTCTCTTTAGAATTTATTGGCGTTTTGGTAAAATTCAAATTTCTTCTTAAATCGTCTCACCCTTTGGGCTTTGACTTTGATTTTCTGTTCAGTTATCTCGTTAGTTGGAGGTGGGTCTTTTTCTGTTGTTAGTTTATGTTTCCTCTTGATCTTCAAGCATTTTTTGGTTTTAATTTTCTCTCCTCTGCAGAGTTCATGGATAAGTTTCCCCTAAGGCAATCTATCCCCTTCTGTACCTCTTCCTTCCCCGTTGGTTATATATTCCTATTTGTTATTTTTATTATTTATCTTATACCCGATGGCATTTGTTGCTGTATACGCAGTAGCGTATGCTATATTATTTGAACTAGTTATTTTGTGATATTAATTTCATCTGATAGGATTTCAAGCGCTCTATTGTATATTTTCATCGTGATGAGATATCTATTGTTTTGTTCTTTATTTTTTTTTCGGATTTTCGGTCATGGCTTAGGTTTTTCATTTTACTAAATTCTCTATGTTCTCTTCTGTTAGGTTTACCTTATCCATTTTTGTTCAATTCATCATCCGTGTTTGTTATTATAGGTTATACCTCGCTTTCAGGTCTTATGACATTGGTATGTAGTTTTATTTCTTCCAACTGCCGGGCCTCGGATACATGCTGAAGGTTCTTTTGTCATGGTTTCATTTATATGTTCCAGCTGGTTTATCTCTTCCGATTCGATGCTTTCATCGATTTCCACTGCTGTTGATGTGTTATTTCTTGAAACGTCTCTGGAGACGTTCACTAGTTTATTTACATCAAAGTAGTTTCTAATATTTTCGCCCTCTTTTTTCTCCCTATAGAATATCCCTGGCCTGTTGTGTTCTAGGGTTGTCCACTGCCGTGTAAATGCAGTCATAACGTGTTACTTGGTGGTGAATCAGATGGATCAGGGTTGGAGTCGTTCCGGTTTTGGAGACCTATCTGAGATTGGGAGGAGAAGTTTGTTTCAATCGAAGATTTTTCGATGGTGAAGGAACACGGGTATGTGAATCGTTGATAGACGAGAGTACTGCACTATCTGCATATAACGTGTAAAAACCTAGTTTTCTCGAACTTATGATTGAAATCAATAAGGGATTGTACGGGTAGTACAGGTGTGGGGATATTTATTCTTTATTTATTTCAAGTCTTGACTTAATGAGATTCCTCGTCGGGGAGTTTAATCACAATTAATTCAACATTTAGTTTGGTCAGAAAAAATTAGTCTGTACCAATACCTTTCGTTTTGGTTCGGCAAAAAGCTAGCCAGGGACGTGCTACTTCGTTGGAGAGTTTCTGATTAAAAAAAACAAACAAAAAAACAAACAAAAAACAACAACAACAACAACAACGACAACAACAACAACAGCGCAGTCCATGTCAAAGAATGGGATAATCGGGGTGTGAATGAATTAAAAAAATATTTTAGTATAACTATATTTATTACAAACAAAATGGATTGTATTTCTTTTAATGTGAATTAAAACCAAAAGGCTACAACAAACTTTAAACATGGAAAATCCGTGGATTTTGGCCTTCGAGAGAAATGGATTTGTGCTTTTTAATTTTCATATCATTTATTTATTTATGTTTGGTTTTGAAACTATCAGCCGAACATTTTACCAGCAACAATCGGTGAGTGCTGTACGTCTTTTCATTTTCTCTCTTTCCTCTTTCTCGTAGCTTTTAAAATGATGTCATGGGTTGGGACAAGTATTTTGAAGATCCCTGCTAGTGGACATGCGCATACACGGACACAAGTCACATGTTTTACTGTCTTCCTTTCTTTAATTAGATTTAAAGATAGGAAGAGTAAAACTTATGTATCTGATGGCACGTGAATTTTCATGAATTGATTATTATTTTCAACGCGTCTGCACTTCCTCGGCAGATGGTCATCACTGAAATTTAAATGATATTAAGTCTCCTCAGGTTTCCAGCCCTCATCTTGTGCCATGTTTCCGTATTTACTCGCGTTCCCACGAACAACAACTTGACCCAAGGTTGAATTTAACGTCGGATGAAGTACCCTTAAAAATGGCTCCAGCCGACGTCACGAAAGCGTCAGGACGAGCCCGACCTGTCCGTCTTAGTGCAATGGGACAGCGCCACCCCAAGGCGAACAACTTTCCCGCAGCTGGGCCGAGTAATAGAGAGAGAACCCAAGAACGAATCCAAAGGTTCCCAATGTGCAGCCTCAGTATCCCCTCATTGGCTAACGCACACCTGCGCATTCGGCCTTGAACACACCCACCAAACCAGTCTCGGACCCATTTGGATGACAAGCGTTAGTACCGACACCTAGGGCAAGGCCGTGGTGTAGATACTACACTTTGATCAGAACCAAAAAGGCCAGAAAAAGACTTTCGGCCATGTCCCCACTTGCTGCTCGGTTCTGTCTGAGAACTAAAATTCGATAGTCTCTCATTTCCAGTACCCTCCCAAGTCTTCTTGCAGATCTGATAAATTTAAACCTCTTTATTTTTCCTTACAAAACTGTCAGATTTATTCAGTGGAGTATCGATCTCACGTATGACTGTATCGCTAAACCATGCCATTAAAGCTACTTCAACAATGAAATCACAACGTAAATCTCATGAAGCGTCCTTTCTTCAAGTCATATGATTGGCTGAGTTGGGTCCATGATTCTAGTAGTCAATGTAGTTAAGGAGCTAATACTTCTTAGGAGGTTTATTCTCATATGAAAACCTCTGAATTCGCATTCTACATCCAAATTCTTTCACTGTGAGATCTCAGCCAAATAGGCTGATCGAACGTAATGCAAGGTGTCATTAAATGTAAAATCTTAGTTGAATAACAGTGGATGCAACTTTCATCTGTGGACTTGAAATCAATTATGAACAGAAATCTAGTTCCTGACTGGGGGCGATATGGGAATGCCAAGTCCCTCTGCTGACTTTTACTGTCTGTGTTCAGCAATAGGCTCAGCTGGTGGCTGCTAGTGATACAATTACCATTAATTTATATGGGGAAAAATTGAGCGATCCTAAACCCCCCAAAATGTGATTATTATATGGTAGGCTGGGTTGTCAGAGGTTTTCAGTCAAACCCTGTCAATAGTTCAGCTTGGCCTTAATTTTATCAAGGTCAAAACCTATTTCTATTGGGATATTATTCTATTTGACTATGAATAGCGGGGCAAACTAAGTTCATAAAACTCAGCCATAGGACTAGATGGTGAAAAATCCGTTACAGATTATTATTCTTGCTGAATTGAACGTCGAGTCATCTCCAACATATGTGACACGCGGATCAATACATGAGTCATGTCGTATGTACATTCCGAACATAGACGACGGCAAGGACGAATGAGACATTCACCTGTTGATGAGCGGTCGTCAGCAGCAACTACACGGTGCACAAACATACGTAGCAGTCGACTGGTAAGGAGGTGAGCCAGGTGGGCGAGAAAAACAAGCTAACCTAGTCATGGAGTCCTGAATGTGAGGGGCAGAAAGCTGTCGAATATGTCTCTGGAGAGAGAGAGAGAGAGAGAGAGAGAGAGAGAGAGAGAGAGAGAGAGAGAGAGAGAGAGAGAGTTGATTTGAAAAGAAACAGAGAGGTCACGGAGAAATTTGTAACTAACTGGAGCATAGGGCATGCTTAATATTAGCAAATGCATTCCTTTATTTCTTCTTCTTCTCCTTCTTATCTTCTTCTCTTCCTTTTTCTTCTCATTCATAGTAGTAGTAGTAGTAGTAGTAGTAGTAGTAGTTGAAACAGAAGAAGAAGAAAAGAAAAGGAAAAAAACAGTCACCAAAACTGTCAAAATAGGTTTCTTCAATCATCAAGTTGGTCTGGCTGGCTGGCAATGAATGTCCGTATTTATCATGCGTAACTGCCACATCAATCGAGCTAAAGGGCTGAAAATTTTAACATTTATTCATTATTATATCTTAATCCCTCTGAAGTAGATTTTTAAAAGGGGGTCAATTTGCAATGTAGGTTTATGCTAACTTTATTTGTGGCTGCCCATCTTTTGAAAATGAAAACGCTTTAGTGATCAGTACCAAAGAAAAAAAAAGCTGGAGAAGTAACTTATCCATTGATCACCCCGATTTCCAATCTCTCGACTGATCGTTCCCAATGCGGTATGCTGCCAAGAGACATTAGTCTCGTGACGGTTTTTACTTTGTGATTAAACATACCTATCACCATCATCTTGAAAAAGGTCGGGGCTTCAAAGCAATTAACAAACTCCTCAACTCAGGACGAAGGCAAATAATTAACATATTCGAGGAAAATGGAAACCTAACAACAGACAGAGACAGGATTGTCGAACGTGCCAAAGAATTCTACCAAAAACTTTATTCGGCTAAACAAGGACTACAAAACAATGAGCGAGATACGTAAGATGTGAGCAATCAACTCGACGACTTCCCAAAAGTAACCCCGTGGGAGGTGAAAGAAGCCATTAAACAGACGAAGAAAGGAACTGCCCCTGGACCAGACAACATCACCATCTACTCCGAAAAGCGGGTAAAATCATCACTAGGAAACTGACCGTCCTTTTCAACTTGTGTCTAAAACACAGTAAAGTCCCAGACGATTGGAACACTGCTATCATAATGCTTTTATATAAAAAAGGAAACCCGAAAGACCTCAACAACTATAGGCCAATAAGCCTACTTAACTGTGTATACAAACTTTTCACAAAGATCATCACCAACCGAATCACAAAAACACTCGATGGAAACCAGCCACGTGAGCAAGCTGGCTTTAGAAGAAGCTACTCGACCATGGACCACCTGCACTCGATAAATCAGCACAGAGAAAAAGCAGGTGAGTATAAACTACCACTTTCCGTAGCATTTATCGACTTCAAAAAGGCGTTCGACTCAGTAGAAATCCCTAAGGTCATGGAGGCCATCAGTCGGCAAGGTGTAGATCCAGTATATGTTGAAGTGTTGAAACATATATACAATCACGGCAGCTCCTTTATCAGGTTACATAAAGACTCAGACCCCTTTTAGCTCCAGAAAGGAGTAAGACAAAGTGATACCAGCTCACCTAAACTCTTCACAGCCTGCCTCGAGATGATCTTCAGAAGACTAGCCTAGGACAGTAAAGGAATTAAAATAGACGGCTAGTATCTGAGCAACCTCAGATTTGCAGACGACATAGCCCTTTTCGTAGAGAACCTACACGACCTCCAACTAATAATAGATGAACTAAATGAAGAGAGAAAGAAAGTCGGCCCACACATGAACTTCAGCAAGACGAAGATCATGTGCAACAACCTCATCGGGGATAAAAACACTAAGATCAAAATCGAGGATGCAGAACTGGAGGAAGTAGACCACTACATCTACCTACAACGAATCTCCATGAGACCCTCAAAAGAAGAAGAAATCAAGCGAAGAATCACACTAGGATGGCAGGCCTTTGGCAGAGCTAGCTCAACCTTCAAAAATAAGAAGATCACATTAATCCTAACGAGAAGGGTGTATAACCAATGCATCCTTCCAATAGTCACTTATGGAGCTGAAATATGGAACCGAACCAAGAGACAGACCCGTAAACTGAGAACCATGCAACGTGCACATGAGAGAGTAATGCTAGGCCTCACATGGAGAGACCACAAGACAACACAGTACATCTGGGAAAAGACAAGAGTTAGGGACATCATAGAATCCATTAAAAATCTCAAATGGCGGTGGGCTGGCCATGTTGCAAGAATGGCAGACAATCGATGGACATCGTGACTCACAACATGGATCCCCCGAGACCACATGCGCAACCGAGGCCGGCAAAATATCAGATGGAGAGATGAGCTAGACAGGTTCAGGAAGTACTGGCTCCACGACACCCACGATAGGGAAGTGTGGCTAATCCTGGGGAAGGTCTCTGTCCAACAACGGACGTTAAAAGACTGATGATGATGAATGTGAATTAGATAATAAGTGCAGCAGATCCTTTATTTTAGTTAAAATTAAATCAGAAAATAATTAAGTATCAGCCTTAGCTACAAAACCTTAAATTTAAACACACACTATATATATATGTGTGTGTTTATATATATTTTCCCTTTGTCCTCGATATAGAGCGTTTTATATTTTAAAGTTCGTTAGAATTCATTATTTAGACCTACATCGATATAAGCAGGATAATGACAAGAAAATGTTTCCATTTCTCAACATATCAAAATTATGGAATTTATATCAATATAAATATATATGAATATGACGGGAAATGTCATAGCATTTTAATACTCTAGAAACAGGGCTTCGATAAACAGCTAACGAACTCCATAATGAAGAATAAAATTACAACTACATATACAAATAAAACTAAATTACATGCACCAAGAACCTAAAATTATATGATAAAATAGTTATAAGACAACACATTGAAATAATGCTGATCATATTAAAAGTGGCTTAAACAGCACAAGGTAGTTAATACTTTTGGATTATCTTATAATTAGCCAAAAGTCTGTCAGTCTGTATGTATTAGCCTACCACAAAAAACTATTTCTATTATTATTCGGACTATCCTCATCTTGGTTGTTTTTCATATCATATGAAAAGCAACCAAGATGAGGATAGTTCGAATAATAATAGAAATAATAATAATACCTCATCTCAAAAATTCAGAGACACAAAAAACTACTTGATATAGATCCATGAAATTTACTGTGGGTTCGAGCTTGATCCCCAGGAAGTGTTTTTAGCAAATTAGTTCTTGAAAACCATCAACCCAAAAATGTATTTTTAAGGGGTTTCAAATCAGGGGAGGTCTATTTACATAATTATTCATCAATAGTAAAAAATACTTTCTGATGAAGCGATAAAAAATATTTTTTTAAATTTTTCTTTCTTAATTCAATCCTCGGCGATAAAAAAATGATGTAGACTGCGTTCTTTACAAAGAAAGAATCAAAAACATTATTTTTTTTCACTTTTAGGGGTCATTAATGAAGAGAAATGGAGAGAAAGTGAAAGAAAGAGGATGTTAGAGAGAGGAGGGAGAGCAAAATAAAGAGAAAATAGAAAGCTAAGATATGAAGGGAGGCGTTGAAATAACACTGATCGGATTAAAAATCGCTTACATGGCACATAGTCGTTGATACATCGGGACTATCTTACAAGTCACCAGAAGTCTGCCTAGCTGTCAGTCCTCGCCTACCACAAAAACTACAAAAAAAAAACGGAGAGAGAAAAGACAAAGAGAGAGAGAGAGAGAGAGAGAGAGAGAGAGAGAGAGAGAGATATTTCTCACGTCCTCGATAATTCATCTGGTGTTGCTAATAATGATGAATTTGAATCATTTTTCCAATGGTAAGTTCAGTTGACCAATCAAAAGAAAGAACTATTTCATTCGTATTACCAAATAATGTTTACTATCACTATTTTCCATTTCTGTCAAAATTATGGGAGAATTTTTTTTTTCACTCCTAAGGTTCATGATCGAAATGAAATTCCTCCTTTTCACTTATGGGGGAGAAAATGGAGAGGGTTCGCTTTTTTCCCATTCTTAGGGGTCCAAATGGAGATGCAACTTTTTCCTATATTTTTTTCACTTTCAGGGGTCAAAATAAAAAGGAATTGTTTTTCTACTGTTGGAGATCCAAATTAAGAGGTGATTTTCTTCCACTTTTAGGAGGTCAAATCGAGCAGGTATTTTTACTATTTTTAGGGGTCCAAATGGAGGGGGGATTTTTTTTCACTTTTAGCCGTCAATATCCGGAGGGAGATTTCTTTCCGCGTAGGGACTGATAGCAACCTCAAACCCACAGTAAAATGAAAAATATTGAAATATAAACGTATAGGCCAAATGTTACCTATGACTAAATGAGGAGTTTGGGATACTCCTTTTGCCCTATAAAAAAAGGGCAGAAAACGGAATTACTAAATGAAAAAATGGAGTAGCGTTAAAGTGCCGTCACTGCTCAGAATTTCGATCAAAAACATATCTCAACACCACACATATAGGTATACAAGTAATTAACCACCATAGCTATATTATTCTCATTACTACTATTGACATTATCGTTATTTTATACCTCCAGCCACTTTAAAGAACAACCCAATCACCATAATTATCTAAGATATGTAAAAACAGACCAAACCTAGAATAATCATATTAACAACTAAGGTCATATAAAAGTGAACTCCAACGATGGGAAACTGATATAAGTGAGAATTTAAAAAAAAAAAAAACAAGCAAAGGAAAAAAAAAAGGAAAAGAGAAAATGCGTTATTAAAATAAACAATTAAAGAAAATGGGACTGTTGCGTGGATCGAATCTGCTACCGATAGGGTAGCTGCTTCAACGTAGCGCTGCATTTACCATTGTGCTAAGCAGCCCATCGGTAATGCAAAAGCCAAATAACTGCTTTCTACTCGAATTCTCATGTCATTTATTATCTATTGTCTTTTTCGTCTCCTTCAACGCGCTGGAGCGGCTACTCTATCAGTGACACGTCCGATTCTTGCAGCAGCCCTATTTCTTGTTATTGATTATTCTATTTATGTTGGCTAAATTGAATGATATATTGGCTGTGTAACGAGGAGCAATCATTTCAAATAAGTTTCTGTATAATATAACGCAATTTATAATCCATATATGTGTATATAGGAATATGTGTGTAATTCTTCGTTGAGTAGAAAGTTTTCGAGTAATTGTAGTGCAAACCAACGCGTGCACGCGCACACATACCCACACACACACACTTGTAGTTAAATATACAATCGGTATGTTTTGGGATTTAAAAAATCGTATTTAGAAATGAAATGATCTTCAGTTGTTACACGGTTAATGTATCACTCGAACCAAACAACGTAAATAAAATACACAATTAAAGCAGATACATTTTCTTTATTTGTTTATTCTCTTTACCTTTACGCTGTCAAGTTCGATGTATTCTAGTAATGTATATATATATACATTATGCATTGGTATGCTTTGGCACTTATAAAATCGCATATATATATATATATATATATATATATATATATATATATATATATATATATAAAGCGTATATGTATACACTTTGTGCCGAAACAAACTAATTGTATACCTAAATACGATTGAAAAATTATGTGTATGCGTACGCGCGCGTGGGCGCACCACAATAACTCGAAAACTTTCTATTCCTCAAAGTTGACATTTGCTGGTTATATCACTCAGAAAACAAGCAGTGCATTATCAAGCTTAAAATTTTTGACGATCAGCAGTTCTTCAGAAATCTAATAGAAAATAGATTTAAAAAATGATTGGAAAAATTGAACGAAAAAAAAAATATGATGGTCAAAAGACGAATAGATGATTGGAAATTTTTGCCTGTTATTGGCGTCAAAATGTACGTAAAAAAAGATGACATCACGTCCTGGATTCTTAAGTGTGTCTCCAGAATGCCCATTGATATACCAAGGAAGAAACTGAAACAGACCCACATTCAACAAACATTTTATTCAAAACTCAACGACAAAGATACAAAATATCAAAATTCCAGCTCTTCAGATAGGTTTTAAGGGTCTTAGAGTAAAAAAAACGAACTGAAGCTAAATTCATAAAATAAAAATTAGCGGTCCGCGTGTCATCCTTGTTTCTGCTGAATTTTCAGCCATTTATACATATATATATATATATATATATATATATATATATATATATATATATATATATATATATATATATATATATATCAAACCGTCGTCCAAAACTGTTTTTTTTTTTTTTTTCCAGTTTTTAAGTAGGTCTGACTAACTGGAATTCTATGTTTGTGTCGCACTAATGGAGCGAGAGGGCTAGAAATTTAAACATGTAAAGTTTACATTGGTCGTTATTCTGTTGATCACAATTGAATACTACAACACAGAGGAGGTGTGGGTAGAAAAGTGGTTAGTAGCACCGAAGTAGAATCAAATGGATTGAAACATTCGGTTTCATTCACTCCAGGGAAAGAAATCAATCATATCTGTATTAGCACAAATTTACATAATAAGCAATATCCAAGAAGATCAAGTCCTCTTTCGGGATTGCCACAGTCTGAAATATTATTGGGAGAATGGATGACTTTTGTCGACATATTTGAAAACTGATATTGGTACTCCGCTGGGCTCTTTCGTAATTTGAAAAAATGAATCTTTTATGTAAAATAATCCAAAGAATACCAGCATAAGATTCGGACAATGTCGGTCCAAAATTACCATTGAGACTCCTAAAAGCTCTTTTTCGAAAAAAAAAAAAATACAAAAAAACAATGTTGCTAGACTGTACTTCTGTGAACTAAAGCAAATCTCTAAAAATGTGACCAGGGACGCCCACACACGCATACCTACACACACACATACTGACGAGTAGAGAGAGAAAAATCTGCAGCCCACTTGCTGGTTGGTCAGGCAGGTGATTTGGCTACGGTGATTCGATTACCTTGAAAGGGTGGAGTTAGGGTAGCCGAGAGGTTCTGAAAATGAAATTACATCTCAAAAATCGCGAGGAGAGTGGAGAAACAAAAACATTCACCGAACTCGACCTCCGAGAAAAGAAGCAGGATGAGAAAGTAAAATGAGGTGGAATTGAATTAGCTTTTCTGTGTCTATAAGCAGAATATTAGGTCAAGTCTCAGGAATGGTCGCTTCAGACAACGCCTGCGAATTTTTTCAGTTACTGTAATGTTTCTTAATTTCCATTCTTACGTATACAGCTAGTAAACCAAGTGGTAAATTACTTGTTATAGTAATAAATTTGAGCTAATCAAAGCATGTCATTCCGAATAAATTACATCTTATTTTTGTATTCATAAGAGTAACATGATAATAATCATGCAGTGAAATGAATTATAGTAAGCAAAATGGTAGCTGTTATTCAATATTTTTCATTAAATAGTGGATAATTTGAAATGCATCCTCCCAATAGTCACTTATGGAGCTGAAACATGGAACCTAACCAAGAGACAGACCCGTAAATTGAGAACCATGCAACGTGCACATGAAAGAATTATGCTGGGCCATGGAGAGACGGCAAGACAGCACAGTACATCCGGGAAAAGACAAGAGTTAGGGACATCATAGAATCCATTAAAAATCTCAAATGACATGCGCAACCGAGGCCGGCAAAATATCAGATGGAGAGATGAGCTAGACAGGTTCAGGAAGTACTGGCTCCACGACACCCACGATAGGGAAGTGTGGCTAATCCTGGGGAAGGTCTCTGTCCAACAACGGACGTTAAAAGACTGATGATGATGAATGTGAATTAGATAATAAGTGCAGCAGATCCTTTATTTTAGTTAAAATTAAATCAGAAAATAATTAAGTATCAGCCTTAGCTACAAAACCTTAAATTTAGCTACTTATACAAAACATCACTTCCTCCATCTACCCCCACCCCATAAAAGCCTTGAACAAACGTGTCCACCCGCTCATTTGTCCCGGCTTTATTAACCGATTAACTTCTTCCTTTCTCGTCCCTCGCGGCTGTCTGAAATCGAATCAGGCGTAGTTTCCATTTTTTGACCGTGACAATATATATATATATATATATATATGTGTGTATATATATATATATATATATATATATATATATATATATATATGCATTGTAATTTTTCACTAATCTTCCTCGGTGAGAGAATCTGCAAGAGTTTCATAGCTACTCAATGCAAACACTGCAACGATTTCACTTATCTCATTTTTGGTGACATAACACAAATACTGCTCTTATCACTTCACCCCTTCAGCTCCTTCTTGCGCCTAAACCTGAACCAACTGCCTGTTGATAATTTAGCTTGGTCGAACATGGCACTAATTATTATAAGCACTACTAATCAGGCCATATTCAATAGATAAACCAAACGACATTAGACCCGTTATGTCAAGTGTTTTCCAAACTACTTATTCTTTCCTATATTTCATTTTTATGTTTAGGAGTAACGATCTAAATTGAAAAGGCCTTTCCTCTGCTTTTTTTCTCAATCTTGTACTTTCATAAATGTCTCTTTATTGAATGCACGTTTTATTTGTTTGTCTAAACATTTTTATATGTCATTATAACAATCACAAACTTTGTTAAATCTTCGCATCCACACTTATAATTGTTCATTCTGTCATTGCAACTATCGTCTCCCTTCAACATTTTGAGTGACGTCAGCATGCGGTGTAAAAAAAACAAACACGATCTTGTCAGTGCACAGAACTCCAACTATATTACCTTACTGCAGGAACCATGTATAACAGGATACTTTTCGTATACATGAAAATAGTATTCATTTAAACAAAAAATTGCAAACTATAAGATTCAGCTCATATGTACCAATGTATTCCACAATTTTTTCCAATCTTCTCACTATCTATCTCAGTCCTATCCATATCTATTCACATCTATCTATATATATCATTATGTACATCATATATGCACCATTTGATATATTTAATTTGATATATATCATTATACATCAATATATATAATATATATATACATCATATATAAATACATCATTTTATATATATATATATATATATATATATATATATATATATATATATACATCACAATACATAGACATATATCAGTATGTATCAATATATACATGCATCTATCTATATCAATGTATATAAATCAATACATAAATCAATATAAATTAATCAATATATATGCATATATATATATATGAATATACATATATGATATATCATATATATAATGCATTGTGTGATGGAATAAAGGATTCGCTACTCAAACACGCTCTGTTTGGGCTTGAATGATTCGATTTTGGGGTAGTGGATATTTCTCTGGGGGGACATCCCTTTTATTCTATTCATAGATTTTTTTTCTTTTCCTTGTTTAGTTGTTTGTCACTGCTTTTTATGTTTCCCTGTTTTACACAGTGGAGATACTTTACTGTCTGGTAGTTATAAATTATGAATTATCAAGAGCTACCGAAAGCACTTTCTTTATCAGTGTGTTATCAAACATCGGCTCGTTGTGATCTGTTTCCTCATTATGATTATTTTATACTCCTTCTAATCTGTTTCCTAGTGTTGGGGTTCACTTCTACATGACCTCAGTTGTTGGTTTAATCATCCTGGGTATGGTACATTTCTATACATCTAAGATAATTGTGAAAAGATTATTGGGTTGTTAAAGTGGCCAGATGTGTAAATACAAGCAGTTACTAACAACCAATCAAGGAAAAGAAAACAGGGAAAATATTGGAATAGAATTATAACATATTTCTTGCTTTGGATGCCTTCTTAGAAGTAGCAGCAGCGGGCCATGGATGTTCTATTGGTTTTGCTGCTCAAAGGGGGTATCAGTTGTCATAGATACTGGGGAGTTGGATTGTATATTAGTATTCGACTGTGCGCTGGCTTGATGGGGATGAGGCTATTTCTAGTTTTAGTCCAGATGGTGGGGCAAGGGAGTCCTTGTTGTGTATGATCGAATATCTTTAAAGAGCTGTATGTTCTGTATCCTTAATGGTCATGGTGGATCTTTTGAAAAATCTGATGGCTCTGAGTTGTACAAATGAAATACCATACATAGGTTCCTATCAATAAGGGTCTGTGTGACTGTGTGGATTTCCTGATATTGGATATACAAGAAAGAGGCAAAGTTGGGTGTGGGGTGAGAGGATTATGATGTTAGATGTCAGTATGGTTCGAGTTGTTAACATCAGTGTAAAGTCAGTGGGGAAAGAGAGTTTCAAGTTTGGTAATCCTCATGACATCATGTCGTTCTAAAATTTTCATAGTGTCTGCAAGTGTATTTTTTATATTTTCTAAGATTGTGAATTTTGCGTCTGTGCCAAAATAATGTCCAGGAATGAATATATGTATATACTATTATAATGTGAAGAATAGGAAGTGAGACAGATTCAGGAGTAAAAGTGCATGGAAACTTCGTTTATTAATCAGTTGATCCATAAATGAATTAATTAGTGAGCCAAACATGCTTCAGAAAGTATTGGTAGCAAAAACTGGAATCTGACCTTTTAGAGTCATCCTGATGTGTGGGACTTAGTTCTGTCTGTGATGAAGTCAGTGCTTGTGTCTGGCAAGATATGATAGTAGCAGCAGTTGTGGGTCTTGGAGAGGACGTAGGGTGTCAGGGTTGAAGGGAAGTTGTTTTGTATTGGATTGTATGGATAAGCTGGATAGTATAAATGGTGGAATAATGATGTCAAGATACTTCATACGTATTATCATTATAGGTCACTGAAAGTTTGTAGGCTCTGATTTGTACAAATGGAATACCATACAAAGGCTTTAGTAGGTAGGGGTCTGAGTGACTGTGAAGTTCCAAATAAGAGATGAAAGAGAGTGGAGTGTGGATGTGAGGTTGTTATTAGTGAGACGATCATGATCTAGAGATCTGTGTGGTTAAGGTTGTTTAGTTTAGTTTCAAGTCCATAAGGGGGTAGTGTTTCACGTTTGTTGAACCACATTTCTTCATGTCTTTCTAGAATTTTAGTTATGTCAGTTGGTGTATTTTTTCTATTTTTTCAATGATTGTGAATCTAGCGTCCGTGGCAATAATGTGTCCAGGGGTGCGAGAGTGGATTTCTGCAGGTAGTGGACTGGGGGGTCTGTGATTCAATTTTGTGTCTATAGTTATTGATTCTAATGTTGAATTACCACTCAGACTTGCCTTTACATCTTAAATTGCATCTATTGCATTCTAGGATGTATATGATAATTTTGCTACGATGGTTAGTGCTATAGTATAAATAGAAACTTGTGTCAGTGGTAGTGCTAGTGAAGATCTTAGTTTACTTAAGGTGGTTACAGCATAGACTATTTCTTTTATCGCACGATTGTCAGAATTTAGTGTTTTTAGGGATATTGTTTTGTGATACTTCATTATTTATTTTAATATTGCTGCTAATCAAGTTTTGATGTTTTGGGGTCAGCAGTAGGCGATAACATGCGGATCTATAAATATTTCTATGAGATCTGCTCTAAGCGTGAGGATATTCGATCTCTTATCGATTATATGTGCTAAGGGTAGAAGTGTGTGTGGTTATAAGTGTTAAGTGGTTATGTTTATTATTGTTAGAGAGAATAAGGGTTTCATCTCTTGGTATTGTAGTTGACTTTTTTATTTGGTCATTTGTATCCTCTAGAGTATATCCTCGTTTTGTGAAACGTTGTAGTTGGTTGTGGTTGTGTCTTCTAAATTCGCAATTTGTACAGCAACTTCGTCTGAGTCTAAGTGCTTGTGAAAATGGTAAGTTTTTCTTCAGGTGTTTGGGGTGGGCTGATTTAGAATGGTGGTAATTGTGAGTGTCTGTGGGTTTAGTGTAGAGGATTGATTGGAGGTTTCTATTACTATCTACGTATATGCAGGTGCCTAGGAAAGTTATGGGGTCAGTAGATGCCACAAAATCAAATCTAATCGAATCTTGTGCAGAGTTTACATGCGCAAAGGAATTCTTTAGTTTGGCTGTTTATATAAAAAGAATATCATCTATATATCTGACATACAAAATGCAATCTTTGTATATCTTCGGGTATACGTGGGTTTCTTCAAATTTGCCAATGACAATGTTAAAAAGGCTGCTACTGTGCACATGGTGCATCCTTTCATCGAGACGAAATATCAATTATTAAAGTTGTGGAGCGTTAAAATGTGTTGCATGCGCATGGTAATTGTTTCAGATCTGGATTCTTGAGTCTTTCTAATGTTAAGGGCTTCGTTGAGGGCTAGAATGCCTTAGTTGCGTTTGATTTAAACTATACAGATTTGACGTCCATAGTGACCCGAAATACTTTGTCTGGGATTATTTTGATGTGCTTGATTTTAGTTAAAAGGTCTGTCGTGTCTCGTATGTAGGATTTAACTTGCATTCCAAGGGGTTTGATGGGGTGATCTACATATTTTGATAGTTTGGTGGAGTTGCAGTTAGTGGAGGAGATGACTGGTCTACCTAGGTTATTTGGTTTGTGAATTTTGGGATGTAGGTAGAACTTAGCAAGTTTTGTGGAATATATATATGCATACTTATATTCATATACATATGACCGGTCAACATGGATTATTTGGTTTTTGTACTTTTGTAGGTAGACGGTAGCAGGTTTTGTAGAAGTGGGTTCGAGCGCATTAAGTGTTCTTTTATCTATCACAGCAGCACCTTTATCCAGCTACATAAAGACTCTGATCCTTTCCAGCTCTGCAAACGGGACAAGGTGATACCAGTTCACCCAAACTCTTCACAGCCAGCATCGAGATGATCCTCAGAAACTTAGACTGGGGGAATAGAGGGATCAAGAGAGAAGGCGAATTTCTAAGCAACCACTGATTTGCAAACGACATCGCTCGTTTCACAGAAAAAAGGATTTGACGAGGGAATGTTTTGATATGCTTGATTTTAGTTAAAAGGTATGACGTGTTTCATACTTAGGATTCACCTTGCGTCCCTAAGGGCTGTACGTGGTGGTCTACATATTTTGATAGTGTGGTGGTGTAGCAGTTAGTGGAGGAGATGACTGGTCTACCTGGGTTATTTGGTATTTCACTTTTGGAAGTAGGTAGAACCAAGCAAGTTTTGTGGAGGTGGGTTTAAGTGTATCAAGTATTTTTTTTATTTATAATGTTATTGTTGTTCAACTCTTTTATAGAGGGGGATATCATGTTTTGGTAATCATTGAAAGGATCATTAGGGAGTTCTTTGTATAATTCTAATTAGGTTGTGTTTACTTCTAAGAGGTATTCATCCCCTCAATGACTGCTGCTCATCCCTTATCTGCTCCAGCAATTATGAAGACCGTATTGTTTTTAAGTTTGTTAAGAGTTTCGTTCTTTAATGTTGAGGTTATCGTGTAGTTGAAGTTAATTATTGTATACGTTAGTGTGGGCTTTGATATTCTTTCTAATTGCAAGTTCGAATGCTTTTTATATCTAAGTTCTTAGGATTGAAAGACTTAATAGCATCTTTGAGTCTATCTGAAATATCGCTATCATGGTTCGATTTGCCAAAGAGGGGTCTTAGCTTAATTCTTCTAAAGAAATCATTAAAGTCCTAATGCAAGATGTTCTTGCTAAAGCGTGGGGACGGGGACAGAATGTTAGGCCCTTATTCAGGAGTATAAAGGTGTCTCTAGTAAATCTAAATTCACGTTGGTTAATCACTTAATCTTTTGGGTCGTCTTTGATTCTGATGATGTGTGGTAATTGTTTATCAAGTCTTTTAAAATTCTTATCGGGATGATTTTATGTTTCGTGGCCCCCTCCATGTGTAGTGGTTGATGGGTTTCTCCGTTTTTTGGTAGTGTGTGTGTGTGTGTGTGTGTGTGTGTATGTGTGTGGTGATCGAGAGGTTACCTTCAGGTCAGGGTGCTGGTTCTTTTTTTCAAATGTCTTGAATGGGTTAAGGTGTAGTGGTGAGGAGGGATATTTTTCTTGAGGCCTCTGTTTATGAGAACTTGAGAAGTGATGCTTTTGTGCTGTCAAACAATTTTTGTTGTTGTTTATATTAGTGAAATTCATCTTCTCATCGTGTTTGGTCACATGTGTACCTTTGTATCTGTTACTAGTATTAGTCCTTGTGTGGATATTCATATCGTTACTGTTAGTGATTCTCGTATGTTAGATATTGTCAGCATGTTATGTTGATCTTCTGCCTAGTCAGGGCATTGGTCATTGTCGGCTGAATAGATAGTTGATTGGGGCAGGGTATTAGGGGTTCGCTGGTTTTTGTATGAGGTTGTTTCTTTAATATTTGTGTGCTGTGTAGATTATTAGTTCTGTGTATCGTGGTGTATTTTAATTTTTGCTTTTGTTTGTCTTGATGTGGTATGGTTGGGGGATTTCTTTCCTCTATGTTGATGTTGATGATGTCTTTGATTTCTCTGTATTCTATTGTAACTGAGCATTGTCGAATTTTCAGTTCCAGGTTGATAATGTCTTTGCAGGAGTCTGCAATGGATTTTTTCGAAAAAAACTGAAGGGTGTGTTCATGAGGTTCGTTGATAATATTTGTACTTTATTATTCTAGGAGTCAGAGACATCATAGAATCTCAAATGGCAGTGGGCTGGCCATATTACAAGAATGGCGGACAACGAATGGACATTGCGACTCATGACATGAATCCCTAGAGACCGCATGCGCAACTGAGGACGACAAAGTATTAGATGGAGAGAAGAGCTAGATAAATTTTAAAAGTACTGGCTCCGCGACAACGATAGAGAAGTGTGGCGAATCCTGGGGAAGGTCTGTGTCTTATGACGGACATTGAAAGAATGATGATCATGATGATCATGATGATCATGATGATGATGATTTCATGTGTATAGGAATTCAATATCTTTATTTCCCTCTAGGAGGTTTAGGGTAACCCAGAAGTTGAGAGGAGTGAGGTTATTCTCTTTGCACCAGCAAGTGATTTTGTCTCATTTGCAGTTGAGTCAAAGAGGCCAGATTTCTTTGTTTTCTGGTGAGGTAAAATCCGTAGTGGTGATACGAGGGTTGTTCTAGGCTGGCATACTGATAATACTTTGAGTGTGTTTTTCTTCTTTTTTCAGTGAAATATGTTTATGTGAACGAAGACGGACTCAGGACTAAAAATACAGGGAGAATTATTGATTAATTGACACATAAATAAATTAGTATGTTATACATGTTTCATAATACATGTATATAACTTTAAGTGATTGAAGGGTTATCGTACGAAACAAATTTAGCATCAGATGTTTTGCTTTGGAATCAATTGTGGAAATTGAGACAGAGGGTCCCTTTTGGGTCATTGTGATGAGTTAGGACTGTATGCTCCCTGTGATGAAATCTATATTGGTATGTTTATGGATATCCTTGTAGCAGCAGCAGATCTTGGATGTTGCTGCTTAGAGGGGCTATTGATTGTCATCGATACTGACAAGTTGGGTAGTAGTTTGGTATTAGACTGTATGGGTACTTGATAAGTTGTGAATGATGATATATAAGATATATGTACCATGATATACGTTATATACATAGCATTAAATACATATGATAAGTATATGATATATACAAAAATATATATATGAACATGATATAGTTATGTTTGAATACATAATGATGTATATTCATATATAAATATATGATACATATATGATTATATGATATATATATATAAATGAATATATAATGATACATATATAAATATATAATGATATATATAATAATATGTATGAATATGATGATATATATAAGGATATGATAGCTAAATATATAGTAATATGTATATATAATGATACATTTATGAGGATATATATATAATTATATACATATAATGGCATATAAGTATATTTATAATGAAATAAATATAATAGTACATGCATGATATATACATAATGATATAAATATGATGATATATATAAACCACACAGTATAAATCAAGGATGCAATATAATATGATATAATATAATATCCGATGTGTGATGGATTCATTTCCTAGAGTGCTTGATAAATACAACTTTAGATATCAAGTTGGTTTAGCATAGAGTATAAAATATAATGGAATGAAGATTTTGCTACACACGTTTATGTTCATGTTCTAATTGGGCTTTTTCAGGCAAATAATTGGGTTTATTTTAGAACACTGTTCTGGACATTTTTGGGGTGGAATATTCACTATTATAAGTGGTTTACTTGCTAAATTTTGTTTTATTCAATGGGGCTGCATGTCTGTTGGTGATTATAAATTACCAACCAGGGGATATGGTGTGAGTATTTACATTTTCAGAACGTGGTTGATTCTATCATTTCATTTTTATTATGTATCGTCTCTGAGAGTGTTTTATCCTAACTTAAATTTATTTCCCTGTGGTAGGATCCCTTCTATATGACCCTAGAGGGTTGTTTGCTTATATTCGGCTTGGTGGACTTTCTCAAGGCTAAGATAATTATGTTGATTGGATTTCCCTTTAAAGTGGGTATGTGCATGAGATATCTATGTTAGTTGTATATGTGGGTAATTGAGTTAGGTTTGTTGATAAAAAAAACTTTGTGCATTGCCAAAATATTTACGCTATTTAGGTTTATGCTTTTTGATAATTCTGTTTCATGTTTTTCGTTCTAATGGAAAAACAAAGAAATTCAAATTTCCCATTCATGCTTTGGTGGCATGAAGTTTCAATATTTTGGCTTTTGTATATATGTATTACGATATATATATAATGATAAGAAGTATATATATATATAATGTAATATGCATAATGATGTAAATAATGAAATATATGCTGTATATACAATATATATAATGATATATATCTACGATGAGATGTATATGATAATATACATCAATATATATAATGATATATATGCATATATAATTATATATGGTGGGATATATGTGATATCAATGTAATGATATGTAGAGGTAATGATATATACGATAATATATGAATATATTTATATATATGATGATGCATAATCTTTATACAAAATGATATATATATATTAAAAAGTATATAGGAGATATACATATGAAGATATACATATATACACATATACCCGATAACATTTATATTTATATATATATGTGTGTGTGTGTGTGTGTGTGTGTGTTTGTGTGTGTGTGTGAGTGTATAATGATGTATAATAATCATATATATATAATGATTTACATATTGAAGGATATATATAATGATACATATATGGATATATATCTATGTAAGGATATATATGTATATATAATGATATATACATAATGATATATATGTAATAATATGTATCAATGTATAATGATGTATACATAATGATATATAAAAATGTATGTATAATGATATTTATCTATGTATAATGATGTATATACAATGATATGTATAAAAATGTATATATAATGATGTACATTTATATCCAATGATATATAAACATATCAAATGATATATATCTAATGATATATATATATATGTCTTACGATATATATTTAATGATATATGTATTGATATGTACATATAATTATATATATATATAACAATCTATATAATGATACATACATATGTGATACGTATGCATCATGTTATTATTATTATGAGATAGATAAATGTAATAATGTATATGTAATGATATATATATGATATTTATACAAAATGATATATATATATATATATATAATGATATATATCATTCATCTATCATTGTATATAATGTATACATGTATGTATATATAATGATATATATATTGATTTATACATTGTATTTAAGGACATATATATACATGTATAATGATATATATGTTATTTATATGGATAATGATATATTTATCATAATAATATATAATCATATATATACTCTATATAATTATAAATAATCATATTCATAATTATGTATATATATGATTGTATATATATATATTAACATATATATAAAATATATATATATATATATATATATATATATATATATATATATATATATATATATATATATATGGTGAAAATAGTTAATAATTAAATTAATGCTCTTTTCTCCAGGGAGGGAATACATCTGCTATAAGCCATTATGCAATGCTCATTAAACTTTGGAATATAGCACTAGTAAAATTTGAGGCAAATAGATATATGCTCCAATTTGTTCCTCGTGCTTTTCCAGTTTTACATAGAGTAGGGGTAAAGTATCCGTCAATTGGTTCGGAGCAAAGTTTTTTGCTCCACTTAGCAGTTCTGAGTGGGATATTGAGTTTATAGCCAAACTGAAGAGTTATAATACCACGAAACAGCTGTCTGTAGATGACGTAATTATCAATGATTATATATATATATATATATATATATATATATATATATATATATATGTGTGTGTATATATATATATATATATATATGTGTGTGTATATATATATATATATATATATATATATATATATATATTGTTACCCGATATATGTCAGGAATATACTATAATATATAATGTATGATGAGTTCATTTTATAAAGTGCCCGATACATTAAACAATTGAGTTGATTCTGGGCAGTATTCAAAATTTGATGAAGTAAGGATTTGCTACACAAACACTTTTATGTTTCTGTCCTTTTTGCTTTTTCAGGCAAATAATTTGGTTTATGTTAGATTTTCATTCAGGACATTTTTCGGGTAGTAATATTCTAGGGCATCGGATTATCTTTCATGTATATAGATATATTGTTTAGTAGTTGGTCATTTTGTATTTTTTTTGTTTTATTCAGTAGCGATGCTGTGCTTGTTGGTAGTTATAAATTTAAAAAAATAAAAGGATATGTCGTAAGCATTTTTGTTGTCAGTATTCAGTTAAACCATCGGTTTTTTTTAATGTTTCTTCTCTTTGGGTTATTTTAAAATTCTTACCTTAACCTCCTTCCCAGTGTCAGGTTTCTCTTTTATGTGACCTTTGTTGTTGATTTGACTCTTCATGGTTTGGTCTGTTTCTACATGTCTAAGATAATTATGGTGATTGGGTTGTTCTTTAAATTGGCTGGAGGTATCAAATAATGATGATGTTCACGGTATAACAAAAGAAATAGGATATGTATGATGATTAATTTTTAGAACATATATTTGTGAGTTATTATGTTATGTTGATAAGAATTTTGATCGATGACGACTTTTTAGCCCAACTTCATTTTTTGTTTAATAATTCTGTTTTTTGTTTTTGTTCTCTTGGCAAAAGCAAGGATTTCAAATTTCTCATATCGACATGGATTACATGGGGTTTGAAAACATATAAATATATATATATATATATATATATATATATATATATATATATATATATATATATATATGGTGACTTCAAATGAAACGATTGAAAAGTTCAATTTTTTTCTCAAGTAAATAATTTCACATGATTTCATGCCCCATGAGCACAAACGCTAATTATTTTAAATTCCAAAGAAACTGCGTATTGAAAAATTCAGAAAATAGGTTCGATTTTGAACAATTATTATGGAGGATTTTCAAAGTTATGATTTTATGCCGTTAAATGGTCAGTCGGTCGATTGTGAAGTGGGAGTACAAACTTGAATGATTTTCAGTTAGTACCTTTTTGGGAGCTGTGCAGTGACACTGGCCACACATTCTGAGACGGCTTTGAATCCAACAACATTGTCCTCGAGTTTTTATGAATTAGAAAGCAAACTCTGCTCAGTTTTCTTTTCTGCCTTCCGTAGCTGAATTAAAAATGCTTGCTATTTAGTTCAATTAGTTCTTCTCCAGATTATATAAGCTCACCCAAACTCTTAACAACCTGTCTTGAGATGATCTTCCGAAACTTAGAATTATTCAAAGGAATCAAGATAGACGGAGAATACTCAAGTAACCTCAGATTTGCTTACGACATTTTGCTAAGAACCTTCACGATCTCTAAATAATGTTAGACGAAATAAATGAAACAAGCAAGAAAGTTGGCCTCCACATGAATTTCAGCAAAACAAATGACATGTACAACAAACATGTTGGGGAAAAGACACAAAAATCGAAATTGAAAATGCAGAGCTGGACAAAGTAGACAACTACATCTACCTTGGACAGCAAGTCTCCATTAAAGCATCAAAAGAAGAAGAAGAAGAAGAAATAAAGCAGAAGTATCATACTGATTTAGCGAACTTTTGGTAGAGCAAGCTCAACTTTTTAAAAAAAAGGAAAGAAAATCCCACTCGAGCTAAAAAGAAGAGTATACGACCAATGTATCCTACCAATATTCACATACGGAGATGAAACATTGATTCTAACCAAAAGATTGACCTTCAAACTGAAAACAATGCAACGTGCACATAAGAGAATCATACTCATAGATAGATCATAAAACAGTACGGTATATCAGAGAAAAGATAGGAGACCGAGACATGATAGAAACTGTTAGAAAAGTCAAATGGAAATGGACTGGACATGTTGCAAGAATGTCAGATAACTGCTGGGAACCTCTCCCTCAACGTGGATCCCTAGAGATCAGGTGCAAGGCTTTGACTGGCAGAAAATGTGATGGCATGACAAACTAGATAAACTCGGAAAGTACTGGCTCATGATACAGAGGTCTGGTGAATCTTGGGGAGCTCTATGTCCAACGACGGATGCTAATGGACTGATGATGATGAAATGGTCAGTTATTGTGCATCTAACATTTTTGCCGGAACTTATTTTGCTTGGCCTCGATTTCACTCGGTGATATATAAATATATATATACTTATATACAACAGGATGACCTTAGCAAATGGGATACCATTTTTTTGCTCACAAAGCAAAGCTGCTGATGGTGGATTTATGTTCCACATCAAACTTATAACCCCCATAGGCACACACACACACACACACACACACACACAGAGGGCACACCCTACTGAAGATGGGAATACCTCAAGACCATCAATGAAAACATTTACAGATAAATAAACCTAACTTCTATTCATTTTCACTAAGTCTCACTCTCTATAATTCAAACTATATATATATATGTATATATATATATATATATTTGATTTTTTCATAGGTTTTTATTATCTACCTCAGTCGTTTCCAATTGAATTCAGTTTTTGGTACTTATGTTTGAATGAGCACATATTTTTAAGCTTGAATGTGTACTTGTGGATATATGGCTGTTCCCATGTGGGTGTGAGAGCAGAATTTCAATGAGTACATATCTATGCACATAAAATGTTTGGAAACAAAAGATCAAACGTTCAATAGATTTTGAAAATTTAATAAAAAAGAGAGAGAAAAAAATAAACGAACATGGTTCAGCGGAGGAAAAAAGGAAAAAGAAAAAAATGGGCTGAGCGATGTGAAATTGTCAAAAATAAGACTGGACATAGACAAGAGAATGAGTAAAGGAGAAAAAAGGGAGCCAATTAGTTGGATCTGCCGTTTGCCATTTCGGCTACGTAATCTGAATGTCATAGCATTAAAACAGGAAAAAAAACTAGGCCATCTTTTTTGAAATCAAATCGTCTAAAAACAACAAAATAAAAAAACAACTGATATAAAAAAGAAGCACAAAGACTGAGAGAGCCACACTGTCTGGAAATTATTTCCAAGTGCTGAAAGTATTGTATACATCAGTAAAATCTATCCTCCACAAAGAATATTTTTCCAAGGTTTTATAATTAGTAAGAATAAGAAGCACAGAAATCCATGACAATGTGTAGTCTTTCTCAACCGGGGTTTCGTGGGACCATAAGATTTACATGAATAAAAAAAAACAACTTTTGTATATTTATATATATATATATATATATATATATATATATATATATATATATATATATATATATATACATATATATATATACATATATACATATATATATACACATGTATATACATACATATATATACATATATATACATATATATATACATATATATTTGTATATATATATATACATATACATATATACATACATATATTTATATACATATATATATACATATATATATGTATATATATGCATATATATATACATATATATATATACACACATGTATATGTATATATATACACACATATATATGTATATATATATGAATATATATATATGAATATATATATGTATGTATATATATATAAATGTATATGTATATATATACATCTATATATACATATATATATATGTATATATATACATATACATATATACACATATATATACATATATACAAATATATATATATACATATATATATATATACATTTATATATATATACGTATACATTAGAATTAGAAGAATCTGCTCTACAAATAGTGAACTTTACAGACACAAACATAACCTAATACAATTTTTCACCCAACGAGGTTATCCGCTAGATGACACTAAAAAAAAATTAAAAAAAGCAACTGGAATACCCGGGGATTAAACCCTTATACTCTCCCACAACAACAAATCTAACCGCATATCTTTTATAACCACCTTCAACAACACACTCCCACCCTTAGCACACATCATCAATAAGAGATGGAACATCCTCATGATTAAAACAGATCTAAGAGAAACATTCACAGACCCATGTGTCATCGCTTACCGCAGACCCAAAAACATCGGAGACATGATTAGTAGCAATAATATCATTAACAATATAGTCGTACACAAAAATACACCAAGAACCATTGAATTCTGCAAACTTTGCGATATAAGAAACAGTTTATGTTGCAACCACCTCAAGTACACCAACACATTTACAAGCACCACCACAAAAGAGAGTTACCACATATATCACAACACTAACAGCCGCAGTAAGAACATTATATAACTTCTAATGTGCGATAGATGTAAGTTACAGTACATAGGCAAGTCCGAGTGGCAATTTAATATTAGATTCAACAATTATAGACATAGGATTGAGTCACAAAACAATTGTAGCCCACTTCCCATAGAACTATACTTTCGCATGACTGACCACAATTTTGCCACTGACGCTAGCTTCACCATCAAAGAAAAAAAAGAAAAAAATACTCCAATTGACATAATTAAAGTTCTAGAGAAACACGAGGATATGTGGATCAACTAACTTGAAACCCTATATCCTAATGGATTAAACACTAAACTGAACAACCCTCATCACACAGAACCCTAATACACAGGGCTCTTATCAATGATATCCCAACACCAACATCTAAGACACATTCAATAATGGGAGATTCAAAGTCA
>OY735204.1:20473243-20518243 GCA_963457665.1 Thysanoteuthis rhombus
CGCTCTAGAAAGTGGTTTCCTTTTGTTTCAACCATGTATATAGATATATTTTATTTGATAATTAGAATTTAAAAAAACAATTGATTTTTATGATTCCATTCTGACAATTATTTCAGCAGCGAGCATGGACCAGGATATTATCTGGGATCGTCCAAACCTGTGAAAAGAGTCCTGGGCTAGGTTAGACCATCCCAGAACTTCAAAAAGTGGGAGTTTTTCCTCTAATTTTCATATTTTGTCTCGCCGTAGCCAAAGGAGCCTTTTTTTATTTCCCAGACAAGGGGGCTCGTGAGGGAATTTAAAAAACAAGGGGGGCAACAAAGCGGAGAAAAATTATTTGAAAATAATAATGGAAAAGAAAAAAATTCAAGTGAAAAAAATGAAGGGAAAAAATGAAAAAGCAAAATCGATCGTAACGGGGAGAAGGAAAATATAAACTTGCTGATTTGGGTAAAGCAAGGGGAAAAGCGACAAGCGGGGTCCCTCCCAATATTTGAAATCTCACCCTCAATAAAAAGTGACAATGTGACAGACTTCGTCAAACGTTTCCAGACTTACAACCACCTCGTAAAAGAGGACGGTGATCAGCTGGACTTGCCGGGGTTCAGAAACATTGAAAAAATGTGGTTTAGGGAAACGGCTGTATTCCTCAAACAAAAAAGGAACTCCGCACGAAGGATCATTCTGAGTACCTGGGCCGCAGAATCGCCTGGTAAAAGTTTAGTAAGTACTTTTGTACATCCTAGGTGAACATATTGGGGCGTTTCTCCTGCACAACAGAGAAATAGTGTCAGTAGCCACCGACGTCATACCCGGGGAATGGAGAATTGATCTGATGATCGATAGAGAAGCTTTTCTCTCCATTCCCAACTATTTGAACTTGGGTGACCGGAAGAGACTGCCTTTTATCGTCCACGGTAGGAGGCCAGTATGTTGTAAAGGTAGCAAGAGTGGTCACCTTGCCGCTACCTACAAGAAGAAACCGATAGTCCAGACACAAAATCCCCTATCCACTCAGACCGTCGAAAAAAAATCTCCCGTAGATTCACCGTCTACCAGGACCAGAAAAATCAAGTCCACTGTCGGGAGATACCAACGTCCCACCTCGCCCAAGTCGTCCTATCCATCATCTAATAAGGTGGTATCAAAAAAGGGATCGGAGGGAGAGTGGCAAGTAATGTGAAAGGATGGGAGAAGGGCCCAAATAGAAGTGCCTCAGTCACCACATGCCCCCCAACTGTGAGACACCAACAACCCACGAAGGAGAGACTCTGCAATCGTATGTGGATAGGGCTAGAGAGGGGGTGGCTACTCTAGTCCGCGAGAAGAAAAAAAGAGAAAAATAGACAGAATTATTTTTAAAAAATGAAGACCAGATAGCCAGACAGCAAAATTTAACCCTTAAACTCCACACCTTACTCTTCTATAATTCTAAAAAAGATCACACACACCCCAAAAAAAACCAATTGAACAAAATGCCACTGGTGGCGCCTATCGGTCCAGCTAAAACAAACTCCGGCACAAACCACAAAATCTCTTGCACTTCCCCCTCATCCATCAAAGAAACCCATCTAGGGACAGTTCGGAGGAGCAGCCGATTGAAAAAATTAAAAAATAAACCACGGAGGTACACAACTGCCGTGATTGACAAAGCCAAGCTTCAGCTATCAAGGAACTTGAAGTCTTCCACTACTTTTGGGTCGTCGAACCAGGAAAATGTGACGTGGAGGACCCAACCAACTTCACCGAAGTGGAGAAGCTTCTGACTGTGGTCAGTGATTGTACACGGCACATGTGGAGCATGCTAAATGAAGCAAGCATGCCCACTCTGTCGTTTATCTGGCACCACCAATAAATAAAACGTATGAAGAACTTTTGTTCTGGTTGGTTCCCTATTCATGGTCACCCCATCCCTGCATTGGGTTGTTAAATAAACCTTCCCAAAGCGCATCGGTGGCGTATCCAAGACTGAGATGGGTATGGATGCTGTGGAACCCGCCATCGGTGTCCTGACTCCAAGCATGTATGTTTTCGGTTCCTAACACCAGCATATTGATAATAACACTATTCTGCAAGTTTGAATGGTTGAGGGCTGAGGAGTGTGTCGGAAAAAGCTCTTGCACTCTTCAGCATCTCGACGTGAGTATATGCTGTTTACACACTTCATTCCAAGTGACAATGAGTATGCTGAGGAGGGATTTCCATCTCTTCTCAGCATATTTTGATAGTTAATCGAGGGGGTCTTTTGGTTATTAATCCGTGCTTTGAATGCGATGTGTTCCCTTGAATATGCCGATCCGGCGGGCTGATTGTACGTCGTAGAAAGGTGATGCATTTAGTCTAATTTGGGTTTAGGTGCCCAACTACCAGGGTGAGCGAGTCAATGACTAATAGAGGCAACTTGAATACGGTGCAACATCCCAGTTACATCGATCGAGCATGTTAGGAGAGTCGATGCAAGGCTGTTAGAGTGTCCATGTTTTCATAGTGTAGTTCATACGGATCATAGTCAGGGTCTGAAAAAATTAGGTAAGGCTAAACCTATCAAACCTGGTTACCTGGAATTCAATAATCCTTACTGGATATAAAGGGTTTTCGGGAGCAGTTAAAACTAAAAATTAAGCAGGAATTAACGGATCAGTCTTTGGGAATAAATTCGTGGAAAACCTTAAAAAAATAAGATTAGGTTTTTTGTTGTCGATTAAAGTCGTAGACTCAACTTAAAGAGATTAGCGGCACAAAAGACATTTGAATCTGAAATAGAGCGGGTGATCAGCAGTGGGGATTCAAACGAAATAAACATAGCTTAGGCAGAGTTTGCCTCTTTACTTAATCAAGAGGATCAGGTCCTGATAGTTACTGCTAGGTTAAAAAGAATGTCTCCCAAGGCAACGAATATGGCCGAGCAGAAGAAATTCGGAGCGCTTCAAACCGACATATCACTACATATGGGCGACTCTTAACCACGCACGAAGGTATCTGTGCGGTATTTCGACTCAGTTTTCCGGATTTTTTCTACCTGAGAGCCAGCTCAGTTCAACTCTTTTTTGGCTGACTTTCCTCACCTTGAGGCGACTGAATCAGCTGGATGCGAGGGGATCATAACGGAGGATGAAATCCAGGAAGTGGTGAAGAAAGTTGGAACAGAGAAGACTTCTGGAATTGATGGCTTGCCGGACGAAGTGTATTTGTGGCTGTCCCCCATATTTGTACATTTGTTGGCATTGATCTTCAACCACTGGTAAAGGCACAAATATTCCTCGATGCTTCACCAGGAAAGTAGCTAAATTGTTACACAAAGACAAAGATGGAGGGGATAGGGTAGATAATTTCAGGCCCATAACTCTTATAAATGCAGAGAAAGACTATGGTCAACAATTTTCGTCAAACCGCTTGCAGACTTTGCTGGATAGCCTAATCGGCCCTGAACAGTCTTGTTCTGTGAATGGGGAGGACTATTCATCATAACCTGCATACAGTAGACACAATCATTGAAAAAGTGGACAACGAAGCTACACTGACCAAATTAAACGTCCAAATCTCTCGATATGGTCGACCATCATTTTTTCGAGTCCATCTTGTCCACCGCTGACTTCGATCAGGAGTTTCGCTCCTGGATTTGCGTCTTGTATGCGTCCAGCTCGATGGTAGAAGTAAACGGGATTATGTCGAAATCTGTCAAGTTGTCCTAATCAGTTCAAGGTTGTCCATTTCCACCGATGCTGTATATTCTTGCGCTGGAACCTTTCCTGGGCAGATTAAAGGCAAATCCAGAGCTATGCAGAATAACGTTACCTGGTGCCAACACCTCAGCCAAGTACACTGCTTATGTTGACGATGTAACCATGTTGAAAACGAGCATCGCTGAGTTTTGGGAAGTCAATAGAGAAATCAGAAGGTATAAGATGGTGGCAGACGCCGAAACTAACTGTGAGTAGTCAAGGACTTGTTGCTGGATTTGTGGAGGGTTTGCCTCCACCCTGGTCCCTTCAACATGATGGACGGGCCGAGCAAGATAATCAGCGTCTAGTTTGGTCCCAATCTCCAGTTGGAGAGCAATTGGTCGGAGGTACTAGAGCAGGTAGAGAAAGCAGTTGAGCTGTGGACTCAAAGGAAATTCTCCTTTAAGGGTAGGGCTAAGGTGTGCACTTTAGACGTCTACCCCCTTATCCTTCATCGGCTCTCTGTATTTCCACTCTCGTCCGCTGACCGACTACAGTTGGAGCGTGCTCTGTCCAGACTCCTTTTGGGTCACAGGCAACCCATGGTATGTTGCGACATCTGTCAGCTCCAACCATCGGAGATCTGGCAACACACCTTACGTTTAACTTACCTAGGTCGGATGTACGAACAAGATGATCGGAACGGCGAATTCTGGGAGAGAGACGCCAAGACGGCTTTTCTGGCCTTGAGAAACGTGCACCTGGATGGGGGAGAGCCCTGTCGCATGCCCCGAAACGAGTGCTCTTTCTATTGCGAATGCCAGCGTGCTCTGACGGTCTTCTCTCTACTACCCGACCCTTGTCGAGAAAGGCATCATATCGTGTGATAGTGAGGGGGGCCGTATGAAACGAATTGTTCCAGAGTGAGAAAGGCTCCCTTCGTCAGAATTCAACGAAAGGTGGATGAAAGTTGCACGGCTGTGTCGCGTGAGAGATGCTTATCTAAAGTAGCATCTTGATGATAAGAATTTTGGAGTTCAGAAAAGACCTGTCAGTCCAGACCTAGTTGAGGTAGTGCTGTCCTTCCCAAGTTGAAAACAGTTCAACTTAGTTTGAGTAGGGCATTAGTCCCGCCATTTCTTTTGGTCCTCTTTTTTTTTCGTTTCGCATTCCCCCTTCCTCCCTTGTAGATGATAGAAGTTCTCCGGAGGATGTGGGGAATTTTTTTTCCGCCCACATCTCCTTCCGCCCGGTTAACTTTCTGCTCTGTCATATTAAATATTTGTTGAGGGACACATACAAACAAATTTTGCAATATATATGTCTTCCATTGTTTTTTGTTTTTGTTTTTTCAAATATCCATTAAATGTTCATTTTTTAACCTCCTCCCATTCCAAGAAACCGTAAATATGGGATTAAGTAGGATTTTCATTGAGAACCTCTAGTATTGTGATAAATGGAAAAGGAAAGAAATATCAGGAAAAAACGAGATGTTTTGGGTGAGAGAAATATTGAAAGTTGGGTCAAAGGTTAATGTCAGGTCAGAATAGACCAGCTCTAATCCCTACCCCACTTTTATGACAAAGAGTCGCATTTTTTCTTTTATTTAAGAGAAAATAGATACGTAAAAAGGACAATTGATGGAAGCTTGATGGCATACGACGTGGCAAATTAACTTAAAGGTTAGTTGAAAAGATTATCAAATTCTTCGATTGAATATGTTGGTAAAGAATCAACAAGTTTTTCTAGCCCAGAAAGTACTATATGCATATTCTTTGAAAATGTCATCGATTGCAAAGGTTACTTGGAGCACAAAAGAGAAAAAAAACTAAAGTATAGAAATATTCCATATTCCGAGTTCTTTCTCGATGTATATGCTTGTGTATTCATCAGATGGGGGTATATGTGCATGTTCGTATATATCATATATCTATGTTTCACAAATACACATCTATCCAAAAATCTTACGTACCCACAATTCAAAAGTTTTACTTAAAAACAGCCTTTCCTTGTTTCTTCCCTTCATTTGCCTTGAGAAAGTTCTCAAATGGACGAAACGTCGCCATAAAATATTTCGTTTATTTTAACAAGACTTCGAATATTATCATTCATTTTACATATCTCAGTGTTTGTGAACATATGTATGTGCATGCATGAATACATGCATATATGCAAGCATTATGTATGTGTGCATGTAAGTATATGTAGATACATATGAATTATGCGTATGTGCATTATGTACGTTTATGTAGAGAGGCGGGGAGAGAGAAGGGGTGCAGGTGACGTACTGCTTACCAGCTCAGAAAACGGAATCGCCAATCTAGTTTAGGGATTAGTACAGACAGGGGAGATAAGAGGCCAGAGAAAGTGTGCGAACTTGTGTATGCGTGTGTATGTTATAAGTGACACGGAAATATGTAGAAGCATGTATGTGTATACATTAACTCAAGAATTTAAAAAGAGAGAGATGAAAAGTACGCATTTAGAGAGGCAGATTTTTTAGTAGCAAGTTTCGGTGGATAGCAGTTTAGTCTCTGCCACCAGTGGCCAGCAGGTGAGTTTACCTCTCTCAGAAAAAGGGCTAACTTTAACCGAATTTTGCATATTATTTGTATAAAATCCAATATGGAAAATATAGCATTTCAGACGCAAGAATATTTCAGCGCCGTTTCATGTTTACACCATCAAAGGAAAGACATAACAAAATAAAACATGAATTATTTTCATAATCAGACTCTTCGTTCTTGTGAAACCAGTTTACATCTTTCTCCGTTTTCCTTTTCGCATATTCGTCATTATGTTTCCAAAAGCTATCTGGAAGATTGCATTGACAGTGTCAGTGTATGTATGATATGCCACACATCGAAGAAACCACGCAGCCAACATTTCGGTACCTACAGGAAAAGATTAGGATAAGAAGTTCCACGCCATTGTCCCTACAGTTATCTTACATGGAAGAAATGTCGCACGTTGTTATTTTACAGGCTTAAGTCGCTCAGATTTGTTACAATAATATAGTAATACTAGTCGGTTTGAGAGTTTGAATAGTAAAAAATTCTTTTACCAGACAGTAGGAGCAAAAAGTTGTTACGTCTATAGTCAATCCTGATAAGGACATACAACAACAACAACTGGAAAGTATACTTGACAGCCACAGGAGAAAATTAAGCAGAGGTAAGTATAAAAAGGGGAATCTTCCTGAGAGACTCGGTGTCTCCATTATTTTTTGTTCTAACCACGATACGCTGTTCAACAAAATGAAAGAATAGTGATGACATAGGGATGGAATTTGGAATAAAAAAATGTGCAATCATGGTAATGCACAAAGGAAGGTTTGCTACAGCGGTAGGAATCGAACTCCCGGACAACAAGAAGATTTGAGCACTGACTGCACAAGACCTATACAAATATCTGGGAGTTCTTGAATGTGACACGATAAAATGGGAAGAAATGAAGGGGAAAATAAAGAGAGATTGCCATAGGGGGATAAGGAAAATATTAGAGACCAAATCAAATAGCAGGAATCTGATTGAAGGAATGAACACATGAGCTGTATCAGTAATAAGATACACAGGACCATTCCTAGGATGGACAAAGGAAGAACTCTAATTAATGGACCGGCGAACAAAGAAGCTTATGATAATGTACAAAGCCTTACACCTGAGAGATGACATGGGTAGACTATTCGTGAAGAGAAAAGAAGGTGGCAGGGGGTTCATAAACATAGAGGACTATGTCCAGAGAGCTAAAGCAGATCAAGAAAAGTATGTGCAAACAAACAGTGAAGACATCATAAAGAGTGCCCGAAGAAGTGCAACGAATAACCAAAAAGTAGAAAACAATGGAACAGCACAGCAAACAAGGAAAGAAAAATAGGAACAGAAAAAATTATACGGAATATTTAAAAGACAGATACAGGAGGTGGCAGACGAGAGATCATGGACATGGGTATGAAAAGGTAACCTGAAGAGAGAAACGGAATCGCTCATCATAGCAGCTCAAAACAAATGCATCAGGATAAACTACATCAAAACAATGATTGACAGAACACAGACAAACAGCAAGTGTTGCATGTTTGGTGAAAGAGATGAGACCGTAAACCACATAACCAGTGAATGTAGTCAACTAGCCCACAAGGTGTATAAACACTGACACAATAGAGTAGCAACAGTGATACACTGGGAACCTACCAAATCATAGATGTGGCTGCGCCTGCAGACCATAGAGTAAAGAGTAAGGAGAGTGGAAAACTGGAAAAATACCAAGATCTAGCAAAAGAACTGAAGAAGATCTGGAACATGAAAGCCAGGGTAGTACCAGTAATATTACGCACTCGTAACTGTCCCAAAGACACTGAGGGCGAGACTGGAGGAGATCGGGATTAGGGGAAGGATTGAGACTGTACAGACCACAGCACTGTTATGATCTGCACGGATACTGAGGAAAGTACTAGAAATATAAAGACTGTGACACTAAATGTTAGCAGTAGCCTAACAGAGGAGGAAGGAAAATGATAGTGGAGATGTGAACCACAGCATTGGCGTGATAAGCAAGGGAGAGATGTGATGTGGGCTGAAGATCTGAAGAGACTTTTTGTCACTCAGCCTTCAGCGATGACCACGGGGCAACTGGTGTGGAACTGTAAACCACAGTATCGCTGTGGTCTATGAGAATATGGAGAGGAGGGCTGGAGACTTGAGGAGACTTGCTGTCACTCAATCTCCAGCGGTAACCATCAGGTAACTGGTGTGAGATTGCTAATGATAATAATAATAATAATAATGATAATAATATGTTTATGTATGCTGTATATCTGTATATGTGTGCTTGCATAAACGTGAGTATGACGTACATATGAGCATTTACATAGTATATATGTATACATATATGCATTAATTATACATGTGTCGTATGTTGTTTGAATGCGTATATTTGTGCGTGGGTGTGTGCTCATATATGAGCGTATGTGTGGGTGTCTGCTTGCAAGAGTGTACTTATTTTTTCTCATGAATGGGTGTACGTATGAATTAATTATAGTTTTTGTATGTACATAACAAATAAATTTATACAACTATGACGAAAAGAGTAGTAGTGCCACCAACGAAGATTTCAGCAGATGATGACCCTGGGATCAGGCATGGTTTCAGGTCAGAATCATTATACCACCATCCAAGGATGCCCCTGGCTTTATTGGTTCTCTGTCACTTACATATCAACTTCTGTATTTATGTCCGTTTGTATGTATGTCAACTTAGGGAGACCAATTATAAGATGATGGCAGTTGTTAATTGGCAAAAGACTTCCAGTCTTCCAATCAAAATTTTAAAAAACTAAAGAAAGTCTTATTATAGAATTATGTTGTTTTGCTCCGAAAGATGGAACTTGATAGTATTGACAATCCTGCACATGATTTCTCTGGTGTTTCCAACACGCATTGTCGTGCACACCATTTCAAGCTGCACACAAAAATAGTTATTTGCCTCTTTTGGTGGAGTTTGTGAGCTTAATCATTGGTAAAATAAAACATCATTATTTTCCTTTGCTTTGATTCTTCTTCTTGGTGGTCATCACAAGTCTCCTCAAATTGCCAGCCCCTCTCTCGGCATTCCCACAGTCTATAGTAGTGCTGTGCTTTGTACTTTTTCACTATATGTCTGGTAGTCATCGCTAAAGGTTGGACGACTAAGTTTCCTCAGATTTCCAACCCTCCACTCAGTATCCTTTCATATCACAGCAGTGCTGTGGTTTGTACAGTACCAACCGTACTCTGCTTCTCTTACTCTTATGCCTTCTTCATTTTAGCTGACTGGAGGTCATGTCACATATTCCCTGTCCTCTCCACATAATTCTTGTTGACCCCAGTTGTGCAGTGGTCTGCATTGATTCAATCTTTCCACTAATGGCCAGCTCCTCCAATCTCGACTACAATGTCTTTGGAATAGTTCCCTGTGCCCTACTATTACTGGCACTACCTAGAATTTCATGTTCTGTACCTTTCTCAACACCTGGACTTTCCCAGCTTTTCACTCTCTTTCATATTCTCTCTGTAATTTGGCTGGTTCTCTTTCTATTGCCCACATTTACCATGATTACTTGGATAGGATGGTTAGTTTGGATGTCAAAGCTCCAGAGTAATCTGTAGCTTCTACTTTCCAGAACAGTTTTCAGTTTATGCTGGTACCATTTGTCTATATGGTCAACTCACAGTTGTTTGTATAGTTCTCAGTGTATAACAGGTGCTACTTAGTTGTACCTATTCTTTTATTCCTCTGGACAAGTTTACTACATTCACGGGTGATGTGGTTTACAGTCTGCTCCCCTTTTCCACATTGGCAGCATTTGCTGTTTGTCTGGGTACAGTCAATTTTTGTCCTGACACAATTTGTTTTGAGATGCCATGATGAGGGATTCTGTTTCTATCTTCAGGTGTCTTACATGCAGCCATATCTATGATCTTTTGAATTCTCCATGTAGCTTTTTCTATTTCAATTTTTCCATACTTGTAGCCTTCTTTGCATATTCTATTATGACATCAGAAGCAGATGTTAAAAAATTGATTGGAACAAATTACCAGCAAGCAATTTTTAAATCAAAAACTCAGATACTAATCATTTACTATGAAATGTAAGTTCCTTGTCCATGAATCACAGATATTTGTTGATCATCCATTGATTTTATTAGATTTTGAAATTCTTCAGCCATAATAGCTTTCACACTTGCCATAATTTTCTTTGGTAGCAAACTGACACCCATTTTCATACTCCTTCCTCTTGAGGATGCTCCAAAGGGTTTCAATTAGGTTGAAATCTGGAGAAAATTGTGACTAGTCCTTTAATCTACCATTTCTAAAAACAATTTTAGTCAAATAGTCAACTGTTGTGTGTGCACTGTCCAAGGGGGTGTTGTCTCACATGAATATAAGTTTTGTATGTAGATTGAGATATTTGTTCATAAAACGAAGCCGAAAATTTCTGCCTTCATTTCTACTGGATTTGATACATGCCAAAGTCTGATTCGTCTCCTACAATTACAACCAAAAGTATAACTCCTCCGCCACCTTACTGATGTTCAGTCATACACTCTCCTTTTGCAACACAGCCTGCGCTCCATTCATTCAGTCCATCAAGGATAGCTTGACATTTGTCAGTAAAAAGAACAACATTGAAGTCATAATTTCAAATACTTTCTAGCCCATACTAGATGAGTCATCCTGTGTCAGGCTCCATAGGTAGTCTATCATCAGGCTTGACACGTTTCACAACATGATGGAGAATTTGGCATCAAGATGATTTGGAAACGTTACCTCAATCAACCTTCTCAAATATAGTTTTGCTGTCCAGGTCTGTTTTCTTCTGATGATAAGATGAATTTGAGACACTTCTTGCTGAGTCTTTCTGATACACCAGTCTTCAATGTATGTTCCTGTTGGACAGTTCTATTATTTCAAGGATTGTACTTCCTTTTTCAAGTTGTGATGATAGAATTCTTCCCAATTTGTGAAAAATCACTCGCGCAACTCATAATTCAATACTTTTGCTGTGGCTAACTAATAATTTGACACTCTAAAATTGCAAGGTTATAACAAAAATGGCCTCTGTTTATTTATTACTGCGCAGAATATCTTCATTTTTACTTTTTTAGCAAATTAAAATTATGTGGTAGTTATATGCATATAACGATATTTGAATATAACGGGGAGTGCCATAGCAATAAACCAATCCTGTTTTTTAAAACTACTGAAACAGGGGTATGGTAAAACAGCTGATGAACCCAAGAGTAAAGAACAAAATCACAAATATGAATTGAAATATAAATAAATTCCATGCAACTAGATCCTAAAATTGATTTTTTAAAAAAAAGTTAATAAAAACAATAAAACTCATCGGGTTAAAGATGAATTGCATGGCACATACTTGTGTATACTTTAAGATTACATAAAATTTGACCAATAAAATTTCCCTTTTCAGTGGTTAAAAAATGGACTATACATATATATAAATATATATAAGGCATTAAAGATTATATATGTCTACACATTACTTTCCATAAATACTTAAACAGATATGTTATTTCTAAATGCTTGATTTTCAGAGTTAAATATAGGAACATTTTGCAAGAAGGACCAATCAGCATAACAAGGCATGTGTTTAATCATGTTCTGTGGTTCTTAATACTAAATTTCTGGAAAATTTTCTAATAAAATTGAATTGTTAATTGAAGAAGCAAACTTTATGCTATATATTTTGTTCAGTATCGGTCAAAGGGATCGAAAAATTGAAAACATGGCTACAAGAAAGAGTTGCTGAACAAGTAATTTAATTTGGATTCCCTCTTTTCAAAATTCTCAATGGCCACTGCAATTTTAGGCTAAAAAATAGATTTTGTGCTTGTTCAAATAATTATTAGTGGTAATTTTTGTATAAATGAATATTATATAAGTAATTGATATAAATCTTGTATATAAAAAGTACTGCTTTCATATATAGCAAAGAATGTTTCTTATTGCCTAAAATCTTGTTCAGAATTGGTCAGATTCTTGACAAGATTTTAAAGAGTTGGGAGAAAAAATTTCCTTTTTTTTCATTCAACAATTCAATTCTATTAAAAAAATATTTTCCAGAAATTTAGAAATCAGAGCCACAAAACATGACTAAATGCATGTTTTTTTTTTGTTGATTGCAAAAAATTAGGTTCTTCCTGTGTATGCCCCTATTTTCAAGACTCATTAGATCACAATTAGGAGCAAAATGTCAATTTTTTTCAATGGCAATGGCATCTCTTTATACAGCAACTAACAAGGAAACCAGGCGTCACCCTGGAAGAATGAGATAAAATATATCCTATAATATATTTCTTCTTACACAATAGAACAAATGAAAAAGTGATTATCTACACAATTACCACTTTAAAAAAACCTAGCTATCACCGAAAAAATATTCCAATGTAAAAAACCTACCAAAAAACAAATAATGTGGCCCCTTAGTCTGTCAGTGTTTCTGGGTACACAATGTTAGTGCTTTTCCCACTGGGTATCACAAGGAGAAGGTTGATTTTAAAAATGATTTTGTCTGAAAACATTTTTGAACAATGCGCAATGTTTTACAAACACGACAGTAAAAAATAAAACTTTTTAGCATTTTCTTAGTTCGGCTGAACAAAGGCTATATTAATCCAAAATTTGTCACAGATGACCTTAGAGGTAATCACCAATAAGAATGTTATTCTATGGCTGCAAAATAACAAGAAAGAGCTTTTTTAACCCAAGATTGACCTCTAGTGACCTTCAATGACCTTAGAGGTCAGCACCAACTTTATAATCATCTCTTCCTGCCCAAGTAACTCCAAGTACCAATTTACCTGCAAGAGTGTAATTGTTTGGGTGTAATGTGTCAGGAAAGAAAAAAAAGAAAAAAAGAAGAGATATTTAATCAAAAATTTATCTTTGTTGACAACACTACTTATTCAAACATCTTTTTCTTTCCAAGTCAAACCCAAGTACCAAATTACATCAAATAATAAAATTATTTGGCTACAATATGACTGGAAAAAGTTATTTTAATCTAAAATTGAACTCTAATGACCTTGGAAAACAGCAATGCCTATCTTATCGAATTTAACTTATCTGCCCTACCATTCTTAAAGACAAAAAATAATTTGTACTTCATGACAAATTTAATATTTTGCTGGAAATTGCTTCAGTTTGCTAGAAATGTCTTCAGGTTACATTGAATAACCGCTAAGGTCAACCTCACACAGCACAGCTTCCTACTTGCAAAAATATTGCCTATTTGGAACTTTAAGGAATACATACATACATACATACATACATACATACATACACTTATGTGTGTGAGTGATACATTAACCATACAAACACGGGAGATCATTTCATATATATATATATATATGTATATATATATATGTATATATTAAAGATCTTAAGATTGTTTTCTGGTCGTTTTCCTTCGGTTATTGTCTGTCTTTAAAGAAAAAAAGAACAACCTTTGTTGGAACTTCGGTGCAAGAATAATTGGCTCCAACTGCGAAGGAGTCATAGTCTGGCGACATTCTCACCTGGGCAGGTGCTAGTGCGTTTTACGTCATCGTAAACTGCGTTGACGTATCCGACTTTAAATCAAGTCTATTCAGCCGCCGTCCACTCGGTACTTCCTTAGCAGGCGATTATTTTATTATTATTTTTAAATATATGATTTAATATATTTATTGATCCACATACATATACATATATAAGTATATATATACTTGAAGTTTGAGAGAGAAGGTGAGTAAATTCACTGTCTTAATTTTACTGTGGAAAATGCTTGATTTATTTCAATTTGTCTATATTTAAGAACTTTTTAGGCGTGCCTGTCGTTTTTCACTTGTTGTGTCGCCCACAACAACGAAAATGATGTCCACTGTCAAATCTGGCAATTTTATATTAGTTTTTGCCTTTTGCTTTTAAAAACAAGCTCACTACGAAGATCTAACTCTTTTTTAAAAATTTGGTTCATAATTTACGTTTTGGTGTCATTTTTGTTCTTTTACGTGTGAGATTTTTCTTTCAACGAATATGGGCGCTCAAAAACTTATTCTTACATTATAAATAACTTTGCAAGAAGATCCCCTTTCTATTAATCAGATAAATACTCACAATTTCAGATCGTATGTATTCTGCAAGTTTTTGCTGAAATCTCCAAGTGTTAACTCCTTGGACAGATTAAAAGATATTTTGAACATCGGGTGTTGCGAAGATGGACACAAATACAGAGTCCAGTATTTTATTGTGTGTACAACGTAAATCGATCACCTATTCTAGGATCAATTCACTCGTTTCCCCTAAAAAAACGTCTTGAAGAATCTAGAGTCAGATTCAATTAGAGGCTCATCCTACGTGGAAAATATATTTTCATTACGATTTTCTTAATTTCGATTTAACGAAATTTGAACCATCACGTCTGCAGAAAATAAATTCAACGATGGTTGAGTCGTGTGGTAATCATCAGCGAAGGACTTTTATAGTGAATTTCCACAGAGCGAAAGGTCATAAGTACCAAAATTGAACGCTCTGCGAATTTTTCTCAGATTGCTGAAATAAAAACTACAGGATTCCATAAAATCGTCCAGAATTATCCATCTGCATTTCATTTATGGCTATCTGAATTCGATCTAGGGCTAGCCGCTTACGTTTAGCCTGTCTGGCATTTGGTCAAGTATCACATGTTTATTTGTATTTATCAATTATTTAAAAAATTATCAAATTGTAAATTATTTACAAGGGTGTTGTATAGGTTTTAAAGGTCCGATATTTTTTATTTGGAACGAATTATTGAAATCTCCTATACAGTTGACCAATTTTCATTCAACGTACGTTTTGTGGAATTGTACAATGTACTACTTGAATGAGAAAAAAAGAACGAAACACTAGAGCTGTTTTTTCCTTTTAAAACTCCTTGTAACTTTTTTCAACAACAGCTCATATTTACCGTATGTAAAACTTGTTCAAATAAAAAACCTCTTGCTATACTTAATGTACTTACTGTGTGTAAAATTTACTCTGTAAAAATTTACCGTAGAATTAAATATCTATATGCCGTTTTTAACATCTTATTCCTCTATTTTGTAAAAGGTTGCATGCAAAATAATGACTTTCATTCAAGAAATTAATTCGCCCCTTAAATACTACGATAGCATGTGTTATTATTCTACCCGAGGATACTACACTTTCCACTGATCTGTGCCTCGTGTCGGCTGCTTCTTTATTTTCTCTTCATACTCGGACCCACCGCCTTGAAATCAATTCGCCTCACCTAACGGTGAATGTGATGCTTGAACATTTTTGCCATTTTTCGGTGTCTTTTGAGTGGGTTTTGGCCATTTTTGGCTGTGTTAAAGGTGATCTAATGCTTTCTAGCTTCTCACGTCGCCCCAAACGTAATGGATGATCCCTTTCCTCACTGTAACCTGGCAACGGACCTGCTCATACTCTCTGGATATGAAAATAACTAATGTATCACACTTAACTTTGTTATATACTAAAAATATTGGAAAATGAATTAAAATAAAAGGTTATGATGGGAGTTCATCAAATTCTTCCATGTTATCGTCACATACGTTGATGTGTGAGAAAGCGAAAGCAATATGGTCATACACAGGCCCGTCGCCAGAGTACAGTGACAAGTCGAGGAGTATCAATCAAGTTCGGGAGCAAATAGAAGTATTGCTAAAAAGCGCTAAATATACAAAAAAAAAAAAAAAAAAAAAAAAAGAAAAAAGAAAAAAGAAAATGCAAATTGTCCCGACCCACGCAAAAATTTCCTAATTATTTATGCATCACATTATCCACCGTGATTCCCGGGAGGGGCCTTGTACCCCTGAATATTCATTGGCGACCAGCCTGGTCATATACACTGCTATTATTGTTGCACGTTTCTCAATCAATTATGGTATGTTACACCTTGAATTGTTTTAAAATAGATTAATATTCACAGCTTCCTGTGATACATGTCTTCGTGGATATTCTTAGGGATCATAATGAATAGTGATTGTACAAGTTCTTTCTGAACAAAATTTCGTCCCTTCGAATAGTTTCAGCTGACTCTGTGTCTGATCAACTGGTGATTACCTAGATGTGATCACCAGCTATACACGGTGCAACGTTGAAAATTCAATTGTCTTATTTCTACATTGGACTATAAACACTTCCTGAGACAGTATGCGAAATACCCACAATTTTATTTGATGTCCTCTTTCAAACTTTTTTTTTTTTTGCCTTCGTTTTCGTATTCTGGTTTTACGCGCGCTGATAAAATCTGCATGACCAAACATAGTTTGAACGACTGGGTAAAGTCCAAACCGGTTTGTCACAGCTTGGGGGCCTCCCAGGACCATATACTGACCAGTTTGGGTATGTCCAGCCTAGTACAGATACATTTGAACCGTTGAAGGACATTTTTAGCATCACAATGTTCATTTTTTCGAGTCCAGGGCTGGGACTCAGGGAAACTGGCATCTGGCATCCCTACATGGCTGGACGTTCGTATTGAGAATTATTTAGGGTGTGTATATGGTTATCTTGCGTCCCTACATTTCCGGACATTGGTACAGATAATTATATAGAGTGCAGACGTGGCTATTTAGCATCCTTACATTGCCGGACGTTAGTGTTATGGTGCAGACGTGGCCATTTAGCATCCCCACATTACCGGACATAAATAATTTTCATTACCAACGTCCAGCAATGCCTGGATGCCAAATGTCAATGTCTGCACCCGAAATGATAACACCCTGCAAATGAGGATGCTAAATTTCCAGGTGCCAATTTACCAAGTAGCAGTCCTGGATTTGAAAAGTGAACTGAAATGCTAAGAATGTCAACATACAACTTCGAATAGTTGAAATCTGGACGTTCCCGATTCGGCCAGTATACGTTCCTGGGAGACCTGTTGTGAAAAACAGGTTCGGACTTTCCTCTGTTGTCTATACTTTGCTTTGCTTGTTCAGACAGATTTTATCAACACCTGGTTTCACTCAAGGTATAAAATTATGCACGTATTTGTGCTTGTGCATTGCTCCTATAGTTTGAATTATTTTTTCTCTTTTCAAAGGTTTTTAATTTTTTGTGTAATTAATTTTCATTAGTTGCGTAATTATCGTATTCTGTAAGTCAAGTTGTTTACTATTATTTCTGGTTCTTGGTCATTAATTTGTTCTAATTGTTGATAACTCTTTTTGAGAAGTTCTTTTTAAAATTTTATTTGCAATGTTCTTCATATATTTTTATTTTTTTTTCACAAAGAATTTTTTAGCTGGGCTGTTGTAAACGCTTCTTATTATTTTGAATGTTTGTATCGTGTCTAATGAAAGAAGAAAGAAGCATGTCGATGTGAAAACAAGGACATAAGTCCAATGATGCATCCACATGCCAACTACCATTACTACAATGCAATGTCAATCAGATCGTTTTGTTCTTCGAATTTTCATGATAGAATTTTTTAAATCACTGAATGATGTAATAAAGTTGGGGTCTAGTTCTGCACTGTTATTGAATTGTAAATTGACCCCTTTCAAAACATGTCCCGATTTACTTATATTCTCTAAGTAAAAGCACAATGAAGATGCAGGGCTAAAAATATTCTTTCTATCATGTGCTGAAAATCTATTTTGAACTTATAGGGGACTGATGGCCAGACTGATGCTACAAAACTCCTCATTGAGATGCATTTGGCAGCATCTATAAAGCCGTACAGTCTTAACGGTATAATAATTACAGGTCATTTTCTAACATCAATGAATATTGCACATGTTCAATTACACAACAAACAGCACAAGGAAAGGGAAGCCATTTTCTTTAATACCAACTCTCTTGAAGGGAACACTGTGTAAGTAAAACTAACCTATAACTAACCTATAAAAAGCTTTTCCAATCACAAAAAAAAAAAAAACAGCGAACAAACAGACTGGAGAGAACAAATTCCAGATTACAAAAATATCAAGTTTAAATAGTAATAAAAGGGTATTTTATTTTTATATGTAAAATTTAGGGGGAGGGTATAATTACATTATATAGAAAGAAAAAGTGATTACTGAAATTTAAAATGGAAACTTCTTGAAAAATGTTGCCCTTCATCATTTTGAGTACCAAAACTTTCATTAAAATCCAATAATTAATTGATTTTTGGTAGGATTTTAATTCCATTGGGTGAAACATCAGCCCCTCGGGTTTTCTCTGATCCAACGTTCTTTTGCACTTCCCTAATTTCTTCCTCTGCTTTCAGCTCTTCACACCCAGCAACTTCAGTCACATCAAGGTGAGGAGAGTCAGTCAAATAAGAGTCGAACTGAGCTGGTAAAAAGCTCATGGAAATTAGACCGGAATGCCATGCAGATGCCTTTGTTGGTAGTCACCTGTCATCCATATAGCCATTTGTTGGCTTGAAGCATTCATATTTTCTTTCAATGTCCACCTTAGTCTGTGTGTGTTCATATTCCATGTGCTCCTCAATTAGAGGCAACCAGCTGCTTTCTGTCTGATGTTTTGCACAACAGATGCCACTTTAGTTCAGGAATACTTGTTATATGGGTGCCCTTTGGCCTGTACATCAAATTCACAAAATTGGCCTACGTATCCTTCATTTCCTCTGTCAGTTTCATCCGTGCTGAGATGAAGTTCCTGTCTGCTTTCATCTACTGTTGAAAGCACTTTGTTTTGCTTGCTCCAAAGAATCTCTCAGCATTGTCTGTTTCAATGATTATATGGATTACTAGTAACATTGCTGCCTTGTCTTGTTTCTCCGCAATCCAGATTGGCTTAATTTCCTGAGTACTTAATACCACACATATCATACTGTGCTTGCAAAACTTGTTGTAGTATGCTTCAGCTAGAACCAAGACAATGGTATCTGGGCTGAAGACCACATTGCTTCAGGACAGCACTGTAATGTTGCTAAGTAAATTGAAAATCTGTCAGCCTCCTCATGGTTTTTATCTTCAAACTGCGTGTTGAAGTTGCTTCTTGTATGGCCTGATGCTGATGTGATGACTAACCTTTAGGAGTTTGCTTTATTCTTGAGTACTGCTTGTGCAAGATATTCAGCTCATTTTTTATCTTTCTGTGAGATAGGAAGCATTTGATTGGTATGTGTTTAATATTTGTATTGACAGCAATCTGGTACTCTATGGGATATTTGCCTTGTTATCGTTTCTCCTTTGTTTTGTGTTTCAACAAAGCTTTGTTGGTGTCAAAAGGAATTCGCTATCAACACAAGAAGTCTGTCATTGAAGTATTGGCCAAGATCTTTGACTGTGCTAATTGTCTGAGGTTGTTTTGCCATCTCTTAGATGAGCAACATTACATCGACAATGGTAATTTTCAGACTCTTTGAGGGTGTTGAAGATGTTTCGGCTACATCAGCATGTTGGCTTGTGCATTTTGAGAGGTTTCATTGGGTTGTTTTTTTCCAACTTTCCTAAGCAATATATTAGCTTCAACTTGTCATCAAATGGAAGAATGGCTCCATCTAGGGCAAACAGTGCCTTGGGAGTCAGAGTAAACTTGTAGTAACTGACTGTATTCTTTTGATCGATGTCCTGGTTTGATCATGTTAGACTTATAAATAGACTATGAAGTCCTTTAGTTTCATTCAGATCAACTGATTGGTTGTGAATCTTGAAAGTTAGCTCCTTGTTTCCCGCTAGGAACCTGATGTTGTTCTTCTTGACTGATGCCCACAGATACCTCCATTGATACGTTTGTCAACATATACTTCATACAATTCCTGGCCACTCCCATTGACAAAATCTGTGGGATACTCTCCTGGGGAACATATGCGTATGTCATGAAGTTGTAAAGCTTATCAGCATCCGCATTAGAGGGATTACTATAACAGTATGGCAGCCGTGATCTTGTTGACAGCTTCATGTTCCTTCATCATTTGAGGTACACTCGGGAATTTGTAGAACCCAGTTTATCACTACATTGGCCTTATTTTGTTGAAGATGATGGTTTTTAATTACTTTTTCCATTCATTTTCTATGTTGATAATCACAAGTGAGAGATCTTTATTGGATTCCCTGACCCAGAAAATATAGGATTAGTTTATTTTATTATGTTTATAGACTGACTTGAAGTCGAGATAGAGCAAATATTGAATTTTATAGTGGCTATGCATGTGTCTACACAAATGCCCGGCCAACATTATTTTTTTGATTCCCCATTCTATGAAGATTCAAAAAATATCTAGGTAGGCTAATCTACAAAAACTTTGAATGAAAATGCATAGTGAACTGACTAATGGCCCAAGATATGCATCGTATGATGGATATTTTGAAAATCCAAAATGATGTGTCTGCGCAAATGTCAACATTGATTTTTGGATTCTCCTTGCTCTGAAAATTCTGAAATTTTATGGTTGTGTTAATCTCCAAAAACTTTATGAATAACTTTATATTCTAATGAACATAAATATTTTTTCAAGTTTTGCTATATCCATTTCAAACTAATCATTTTATTTGAAGATCTGGGGGGGTTGCAGTAAGGCAAAAGGTTCAAAACCACTGCTCTATCTACTACTGCTTGCATATACAGTTGCAAAGTGTTGTATAGGGGTGCCCTCAGTTAAAGCAACCTTTCTCATAGAGATGCTTGGCCAGTTCCTGACAGCTGGCTGCAATTTGGGGTAATGTTCACCAATATATCTGCCACATCTCTGCCTGCAGCAAAGAGATTCAATCTTGATTCATCCTTACAATTATGCCATCCTTTCTCAGCACCTTCATCAATCCTGTCACACTTGATAGAAAAATATTCCTTGTTGGAAGATGTATTCCTCACTGAGGATGTGGCTGATGCAGTCTGCATCACAGTCAGCCTGCCTTGCAATACAGAAGAGCCAGCCATTTGGGGCACTCATGTCCCAGATGCAAGACCAGGCTAACACTGTTGTGACCATCAAGCATCTCTTGAAGAATGTTAGTGAGTGGCCTTCTTGTGTCCAGGGCAGACGTCATTTGTGACCAGTCCACCAGACTCCCAGCTAACACATCATGGGCCAGCATGGCAGGGCAGGGCCCAAAACTCTCCTTGGTTTGCAAAATCAAAATTATATTGATTGTTCCAGCTGGGTCATCGATCCCAAAAGGCCCTGCCACATCACTTGCCTTGGTGATGTGCTCCAACAGCAACTACCCAAACATAACCTTCAAACCATCACCAAGAAAACGACATCATACATTGGCACCTACAATGTCAGAGCATTCAACATGCATCTAACTGATCTTGAAAATGAAATCAAAAACTTCAAATGGGACAAAATTGGTATTAGCAAAATTAGAAGACACGGAGAAGAACTAATCAAACTAAAGAGCAAACAAGTACTTTACTACAGAAAATAGAAAGCAAAACAAAGCAGAGTAAGTTTTCTCAGAAAGGAACTTAAAGACAACCTTCAAAGTTCCCTTGGACCTCGTAACCAATGCCACCATACAACTCTCAAAGAGGTACGAACTGAAAATCATCCAAGTCTACATTCCACTTCAACTGGTAAGACAAGGAAAGTACAGAATGAGAGAGGTGAAGACTTTGCAAACTTAACAGAAAGTGAAGACCGAGTGTGGTGAAGACCTTGTGAGTTTTGCAGAATCATGACACCTTTAAGGAAAAAAAAAAACTGACTCAGAAAAGCCCCAACCATGAAACCAAGAATGAAATAAACTACATCGTAGCAGACATAAGCAACATGATCATAGATATCCCGGTCCTGAATCAAGTCAATGTAGGAAACGACCACAGGATGGTAAAATATAACATTCAAATTAACACCAACAAAGAATGTGAGAAAATGTTCCATACCAAACCAAAACCACTAAGTGTACCTAAAAAGCACACTCGATCTTTCAAGCTTCAACTGAAAAACAGATATGAACTTCTCACCAAACCAGAAGAGAGTGACGCCAACATCAATGAATTCAACAACAAAATAACAGCATCTTTAATTGGAGTTGCTGCTATGTTTTAACCAAAGAGCACACAAACCATCAGTAAAATCTCAGATGAAACCAAGAGCCTCATATGGGAAAACGGAAATCTCAAGCCACTAACAATAGAAAAAAATTGAAGCAACCAAATTAGATAAAACCATTTGAAGGAAACAAAGAGAAGACAAGAGAGATACATGACAGCAATCATCAAAACAATTGCCAAAAAAAGTAAGGGCTTCAAAGCTATTAACAAACTCTCAATACAGGATGGAAACAAATATCTGGTGCACTCAAAGATAATGGAAACCTAACACCAGATAGGGACTGGATTGTGGAATGTTCATGTGAATTCTATCAAAATCTCTACTCCTCCAAACAAGTACCACAAAACAACAAACAGCACATGCAAGACATGAGCCATCAGTTCAAGGACTTCCCTGGAGTTACGCCTTGGGAAGTGAAACAAGCCATCAAATAAACAAAAAAAAGAAAGGTCCCTGGACCAGATAACATCACAATCAACCTAGTTGGAAAGGCTGGCAAGGTCTTAACTAGGAAACTAGCTATTTTATTCTACTTATGCCTGAAACAAAGTCGAGTTCCAGAAGATTGGAACACTGCAATCATAATGCTGTTACAGAAAAAAGAAACCCGAAAGATCTCAACAACTACAGACTAATAAGTTTACTCAACTGCATCTACAAACTTTTAACCAAAATATTAGATGAAAATCAATCATAGGAACGAGCCGATTTTTGAAGCTGTTCTACATCGGACCATCTCCAATTGATAAATCGACTAAAAGAGAAAGCAGCAGATTATAAAATGCTGCTCATGATAGCATTTGAAGGCTTCAAGAAGGCTTTTGACTCGATAGAAATTCTCAAGGTCATCAATGCTATTGCTCTACAAGGTGTAGACCCTGTATATGTCAGAGTATTGCAACATATATGCTGTCACAACAGCTCCTTTATCAGGCTACAGAAAGACTCTGAGCCTTTTCAGTTCCAAAGAGGGATAAGACAAGATTTATCAGCTTACTCTTTACAGCTTACCTTGAGATAATCTTTCGAAACCTAGACTGTGGAAACGAAGGAATCGGAATAAGCAGTGAATACCCAAGAAACTTTTGATTTACAGACAACATCATCCTTTTTGCAGAGGACCTTCAGGACTTCCAACTAATGCTTGATGCCTGAAAGAAAAAAAGCAAGAAGGTAGGCCTTCACATGAATCTCAGAATAACAAAGGTCATATACTACAAAGATATTGGAAATAAATACCCACTGATCAAAAATGAAAATGCAATGCTGGAGAAAGTAGACCACTACATCTGCTCAGAACAACAAATCTCCATGGAATCCTTGAAAGGAGAAATCAAGCAGAAAATGTCTCGAGGATGGCAAGCATTCGTTAAAGCAAGCTCAATATTCAAGAATGACAAAATCCCATCGGTCCTAAAAAGAAGGATATACAACCAATGCATCCACTTGATAGTTACCTATGGAGCTGAAACATGGAACCTAATCAAGAGACTGACCCTCAAACTGAGAACCATATAACATTCTCGTCATTCCAGTCGTGTTGCAAAAATGGCAGACAACCAGAACAGGTTCAGAATATATTGGATCCAGGATGCCCTTGATAGAGAGGTGCGGTGAATCCTGGGGAAGGTCTATGTCTAATGACAGCCAATAAAAGACTGATAATTATATGTAAATGGCTCTACTGAGACCACTAGGAACACTGCTACAGGACAGTGTTTGGACCAATTTGATTTTGGAGGTAGGAGTGGCTTTTTCTAATATTATAGTCTTTCCTGTCTGCATCAACTATTACCAGGATGAGTTGATAGAAGTATACCATGACTACTTCTCTGCTGAGTCTGGCCAATTAGATTTTTCCTTTGAAGACTTTTGAAGTACTAAGTTAAATATCTACAGGTCAAGCCGGGGTCAAATGATTATGTAAATAGGTCATGCAGTAGAAAATCAGATATCCCTGAGTATATCATACTACATTATTGTTAATCTTTCCTGGAGAAGTCTGGTCACATCTAAATGATATAAAGAAACAAATGTGTAAGTAAGTCATGTAGAAGATGGATTTCTACAAAGACTAGAGTGAATAACACAAACTAGAGAATACAGTTCCAGATCTGGTGTCTGTTGCTGGACATGGAACCATATTCACCTTAATCTGCTTATTTAGAGGCGACTTTAGCCTTTATTGTGAAGCACTCTTTGAACTGCCCCCTTACTCTTTTGCAAACTACGTAAACTATGTGTGATGAATCCCAGTTCACCTCCAAGATATTATGTTCCTTGAACAACAATATCCAGAAGTGACCAGAGAGTTTTATGGGAGCAACCTGTTGTTTACAAGTCTAGAAGAAAATTCTCCAACTTGGCAATTGGCCCCTGAGACAAATAAATCAGCCATTTAAGGTGACAGAGGACAGATTACTTGGTACCATTTTGTAGGTGGACGCTACCTGGAGTTAAAGTGACTTGTCTAGTAGCTGGATACGAGGCTGTGTCAGGTGTGAATGATGCAAGCAGTGGCAGCAGACATCATCATCATCATACACTTTGATGACATTTTTATGCTAAAGAAGAAATCATCCAGAAGGTAGAATCCTATGGTGCCAATTACAAAAGGGTGGAGATAGTGTTTGGTGTGTACAAGAAGTCTAGTCTGAAATTTGAAGGGGCATGGAAAGAGAAAAAGAGTGACAGGAGCCAGTAAGACAAACCCCAGTTTTCTTCAAGATGACAGCTTCAAGACTGAGCAATTTCATTTTTATGCATAAAAGGTGTAAAGGAGAGATGACAAGCACACATAGTCACAAAAGGAGAAGATACTATTGGCAACATGAGGTCCCTGGATGCTGAGCCTCCATGTTATCATGAAGAAGTTGAATCAAGTATATCTGTACATGCCAGGGATGTAACACAGATGGTAACTAGTCCCTCATCATAAAAATTAATGACACTGATGTCTGCATCATAACAATAACTATGCTGCCATCCTCATAGGATTTTGGTCATAAGAACACGTAGATTGCCTTTGCCCAATGAGCCAATGTATGATGGATTCCAGTCCATGGGGTAGTTTCTGCAATAGGGCCTGAAAATCCAGTGGAATACCATACTTCCATGGTAGACTTAAAACATCTACAATGAGGTTTCTGAATCAAACCACATCATATATCTTTGACTTACAGCAGATGGAAAGATTTGTTGTGTTCATGTTTGGCCAAGCGCAGCTACTGGTATGCATGAAACAAGACTGGGTCTTTTTATCTGAGTGCAGAGTCCATATAATCTAATTTCAACAACACAGGCAATGCTCAGAGAGTACGACAGATGTGCTGCTTATTTGGCTAAGATCATCTCGGGCAAGCTACTATCTCCATGCCAGACACTAGACACCTGCTGACTGGGGGTAAACTCAAAAAAGTGTTCCAATAAGAAATCTTGTAACTGAAGATGCAAGTGCTTAAACTTAAGGCATCTGTACACGGCACTCCGCTGCTGCATATGTGAGCTGTATAAGATTATAATGGCAATTTTTTCTGTTTTTCTTATGATATCACTATGATTCTTATACCATTGTTAAACTGGTAAAAAAATATTCTAGCATGTTTTAAAACGTACAAATTACCTAGACTATTCAAATAGAGGTCACTTTGGTGGCCTTCTTGGGAAATGGTGGCCATCTTGAATTTTCAAATGACAGATTTAATCAGAAGCCTCTGGAGAACAAACACATCAAATTTCATGCTTGTATTTGAGCACAATTTTTCTGTTATCTGCTCCTATATTTAGCATAATAACCTAAGAAGTTTGTCACTTGAATAATTCATGGAAGACATCATTTTGTTGTGAAAATGTTATTGCAGTGATGAGAATTTTTAATGAGTTGGTGATTAGAAATAAATATTTGATTCAGTGTGTCTCACACTTTCTTTCTTTCAGGAAATTACAGGTGAACCACAGATTGTGATTTAAATCGGTGATTTAAAACATTTTTTTTTTCTATTATAATCAGTGATTCAGATCAGTATAATTCAAACAAAACAACCCCAATATTTACAGTCTTTTTTTGTTTTTGTACTTTTCTGGATTTTTCCTTTTTTCTTTCTCTTTTCTTGCTCCCCATCCTGAGGAACAAACTCTTGTTTCTATACTTGGCTACTTCCTTGAGCCTTGGTTGCTATAAAGAAGTATCTCATGTTTTTACTTCTAATTTGAGATTCTAGAATTCATTGAACCATAAGGTTTTGCAAAAAATTTCTTTTAATTTTCAATTGACCAGCCCAGCCAAATGATCTCAGATTCTTCTCTCTTTGCATACGAGTGCGTGTGTGTGTGTGTTTGACTCTGGGTGTCTCTAGTCACATTTTTGGAACTACAGCCACTAGTGCATCTCTATGCACCATCCAAGAAGGAAATTTCAAGTGCTTTTTTTGGTCTCTTCCATTATTTTGGACTAATTATAATTATGCCTAGATCTTGTGCTGGTATGTTATTGATGATTTTAGCTGATTAATTCTGGTTTATATTGATTAATTTATATGAGGTATAGATACTAATTTTTAGATTTGACTCCAGTAGGTTTTTACAGTAATTAACCACACCCTTCAAATTGTTGATGTTTTGCTTGAAGCAAGGGAATTTTTGTTGTTTGTTAGGAGTGGACACACTACTGTCTATACTGATTGAACCTTTTTCTCTGGAAACGTTGACAAAACCCATTTGTCACTATTGAGTTTGATCAAGGAGCATGCTCTATGGTTTCTTATAGTAAAGAAGCTATTAACACAAATGCTTTGCTCTGGCTAGAAATCAGAGCCCTGTTCTGACACTAAACCAAACTTGTAAGAATTCTCTCACTGCTGTCGGTGTTGACATATTCTGAGCCAACTTCTAAAAAGCAAACATCTACATTTTCATATTTTTTGCCAAATCTTTTGTAAATGTCAAAACACATGAGTAACCTGAACCCAGCAATGGTAGCAGTGATTTATGTTAATTACATGCACAGCAGATGAGATAAGTGAAAAGAAGTGATAAGTTTTGGCAGCATTATATGTTAGGGGTGATCAATTAAAAAATTGGAGAAAGATACTTTTTGTTGAGGTGTGACCACTAAAAAGTCTGAATTTTCCTAAAACAAGTGTGGATGCTGCCAGATACAAACTAAGAGACCAATTCAGCATGAACTAACTTTGGGCACTTCCCTGAAAACTTATTTTAAGGGAAATTTTCCAAAAAACTGAAAAAGCGTTTTTGGTACTCATTGAGTGAATGTGCAGAATTTCTAATTTATATAATGAACAGTTCAGGCTTGATGAAGTGTGGATACATATAATTGCCAGAACACATAAATAATTTAAACCTAGCAACAGTGTTTAAACCAGTTTGTTGCTGGTAGTTGTTTTTCTTTGTAGATATGCAACTATAAAACCAAGTTCCAGTGGAATGGTTGTAGTGATTTGGAAATGAATAAATGGTAACCTCCACCTCAGCATGACTTTTCTGAGTCACAAAAGGCAGTTTTTCACCCATGTTATGTTGTCTCTGGGTCATTGGGATGGTAGCCATACTGTTTCTAGGTGAGCCATTCCTTTCTTATATATACCAAGAACAATTTAAATACCACCAATCCATAAGTTACATGATGACTAACATGAGATAGCTGATATGAGTGTGACCTGAAAAATAAATTGCCAGCTTTTCATTCTTATTTTTTCATTACCATACAAACAGAAACCGTAAATAAACTTGCTGGTAGGTTATTCTTTTAGTAAATTTGTAACTGTAAAATGTAGTTCCAATGGAATTATATTTAGAGCTTTTATGTAAGTACCAACTTTTCTTCCAGTGTTCCTTTTAGATTAATAACCACAAAATCCTTACATGCTCTAGTAATTTGCCATTCTCTTTGTAGCAAACTTTATCACTATTTCTTCATGGAGGATGGGGAGGGCTACCTGATTCTCCTGCTATATTTTTATACATTAAAAATATAATATGTATCACCAAGATGTTGATTACACTATGTTATTTCACTCGCAGGGATACCCAGTGTTGCCCAGAAAAAAAATTTCTAATATAACAACATTGGAAAAAATATGTTCTTTTATTATATTTCTCTATATAAACTGAAAAAAAAGATCATTTACTCATCAAAAAGCTCTTACTGAAAAAATATTCTGATACATAAAACAAAACAAACAGGCCTTCTCGGTGCACAACATTAGTGCATTTCCCATTGGGTGCCAGTAGGAAAAAGTTGTTTGAGGATCAACAACTAACATAGAACTGGCTACAGGTGAAGTATAGAGAAGTTAGGTGGAGACCAGTCATCTTTAGAGATTGTCCTTGTGCCTTTTTGATGGTCATCATAGTTAAGTTGAGCCTCATTCGAAATTGAAGTTACCATTTTTGTGAGGTCAAAAAACCTTTTTTGTATTTCATTGCAAACTCAATATCTCATTCCATTTCGCTTTGTGCTCTTTGATGGATTTTGGTGATCTCGAATGACCTTACAGCCCATGTCATAACTACTTGTCATGTGAGTCTTCATGCCCCAAATTAGGTAAATGGGTCAGAAGCTTCCTGTATTAGTAAAGATTTTTTTTTCTTCAATTAAGGAGGGAAGGGAGTAATTTTTGTTCACTATTTTAGCCATAATATAATAATAATACACATAAGCTAAAAGCCAATTTAAACCATTCTAGAAACTGACACTCTTGTACAATTTTTTCTATTATAATTAGATCAGTTTATTAAAAGCAACATTCCAAGTTTGATTTTCACCCCATTTTCATTTCTTATTAGCCTTACCAGTTACTTCTGAAATCTCTCCTGTCAAATGCAAGGTAGAAAACTGGGAAATTGAGTATGAAGTATTAAGGATTTTTTTATTCTAGCTATCATCAATCTTTGACTAGTTTTCCTATCATCTTATTTTCGTTGCATTTAATTATTGCAATGCTCAAGCTATTTTGATTCTATGACCATATAGTAGCGTGTCCCATCATCAGTAATATGCCTAACACTGAATGTTAGTACTAATGAAGTTTCCAGAGTTGATGTCAAAGCATCTGGCAACAGAATACACATCACAAAGGAAGATAGAATAGAATGACGAAATCAAATGACAGTGGTGAAATTCTTGATGACAAATGATTTCTTATTTGAAGAAGTTCATCAGGAAACCTAGTATTGTCGAGTTTTATAGGTTCTTGACAGCTTAAAAGTATAGGACATACCTTTGTCCCAATATCAATTCAAATCAGGCTTTGGAGGAACTTTATTTAAGAACTCAGAAACTAGGTTGGAAATTTTTGAAGTCATCCGCCACTCAGAGAAATAAAATGGCTATCCCAGGAATAGGTCTATAGTGATAAAATATTCTGTGGCTGACTTTTTTTTTCCAGCAAATTAGCGCGTATCAAACTATTCTTTGGAGTGGGATGAGGTTTAGGGAAACCCCTTGACCCAAGGCCTCCCCCTGCAGGAAGGGTGTTACCATTCATCCCATGTGACATTGGTAACCAATCAATTTATCCTTGCTACAGCTTAGCCCTGTATTTTGACTAATTAATTTACATATTCAATACCCAATCAAATCTGAACTTCTGGTGGAAAACTTTCTCCAGATCAACCCATTCCACTTTCTGCCTCACCTCAGCAAACAACTCCAAGAGTCAAATACTCCAAAGGCTTTAAGTTCCCAGCCTTTTTATATTTAGGCTATGTGAATGTTATGTCTGGAGTTATTGACCTTGTATCAGCTATTTTTATAACCATAGCATTGTCCATTCTAGCAAAAGACTTGTGTTTTTGCATTGTGAGTTGGTATTATAAAAAAAAAATTGCATCATATCTCTTGTCTGACAAAAACTTTATATACTTATGTATTTGTAAAATCCATGGTATTATTACCATTTTGTAAACAGCATGGATAATATGAAAAATACTTATGATTAGATATGGATTTGCATCTTGTCATAAGTCAATTCTTTTTTTCCAATCCATAAAGCCTGCTCAACAAAAATATGACTGGAGCGTTGAAATAGAAAATAAGTCTGAAAGCCAGACCACTTGGCTATATTGTCAATTTCATTTTAAAGTTACATTCAAAATTGAGTCAAACACTCAAAAATGTCTACATTCTCTCTCTCTCTCTCTCTCTCTCTCTATATATATATATATATATATATATATATATATATATATATATATATATATATATATAAATAAGATATAAGAAATACGTTACATATTATTGATAAATTAAATATGACTTTAATCTTCTACAATTATTTTATCAAAATAATACTTGTATAGCATAAAAAATATCAATCCTTTCATATAAGATATTGAAAATTGAATAAAAGTATTACTGATTTTATCAAAAATCATCCAAGTAGTAATTTTGACGTCCGGATTCAACTGAAAACCTTTAGATTTAGATGAAAAACGTCTGATTTTGCTACACTGAGCAAGCAACATAAGTGACATTTTGGGTATGTCAATCAGTGATGGCAATCTGTATTAGAGATGCTTGCTAGCACATCGAAAATTGATAATGATGATGTTTCATCCAAGAAAATCGGATTACATTTTTGCTTCGTATTTGTTAATTTCATGAATGCAGCTTTACTGCATTTCAAACACCTTGCATACAATCAGTTTATTAAAAATTTACATCAATTTTCTTGTCCGATGACTAATGAATTTCGAAATCTAGTGATGAAATCGTTCCAGAAATCAGAGCTGCTATTTTTTCGAAGTTTACTGTAGAAGAGAATTTGAAAATTTCAGAAATTTAAAAATATCTTCACTTTTAATATGTCAAGATCTCTGTACATTATGCTGTAATTGGTTAAATCATCAAAGATTGACCTATCTTGAGAGAGAATTGGGAACGTGGAAATTTGAATAAAGAAGACAATAGGGATGTTCGTTTCTTTTGTTAGGTTACAGAATTATTTTCATGAAAATGCATTATCATTATCTTTTTTTTAAAATTCTGAATTGAAAAAATAATATTACTTATTTCATTAAGAATATTTTATTACTATGAATTATATAAATTGAGGTATTACTTATTTTATTTAAAACAAAATTACAAGCATAGCACCCTTAAAAATGACAAGATTATTTATGTGTAGATCAGCACTACTGCCTAAGATCAGAGCATCTGTGTTTACTACCTAGGATCAAAGTGTTGCTCCCAGCAGGGGCAGAGTGCAATATATGTATGCTCATTGAAATGTTGCATTCTATGTATGAATTCTAACACTCACAGTTTGGTGTAATTGAACACACTTTATGCTGTAAAGTACTGTTCAGAAACCTTTAGTTGGGAGTTTTTAGTAGTCACATGATGGTGGAATTTTGATTTGTTCTCAAGCACACTTGACGCTATGAGAAACCGTTACCCAGAGTGAATAATGTATGAGCAATGGTCATCTTGAAGATTTGGTGGCCATCTTGGGTGCCATCTTGAAAATTACACCTTTCCAGTGGTCAGACTTTTACTTTATTATTGAACACATCTGATACCACATGAAAAACATTGAGGGGGGAGGGATCATAATGCTTTTAATTGTGATAAATATGAGAAATTACTGTGAATGATGACCTCATAAATTCTGCTCAGTAAATTACGTATCACATTATTGAAAGAATATCAACATGTTTTTTTCAAATCTGCCGTACATGTACTTTGATATTTAAGTGAGATATTAGTTGTAACATGATCGATATCCAGTCCAGGTTTGTAATTAAGCTCCAAGATATGATATTTATTTGCCACTTTGCAAAAGCAAAATGCCACCCTTAAATGGTTTAGTTGATATGAGATTGGCAAACGAGGTCAAACCCCTGACATCAGGAAATGCCTTCTCTAGATGCATTGGTATGGTGTTGTCTGTGACTGGTCCGTAGCACCTAGACTGTTTGTAGTCATGGTTATTTTCCAAAAGAATCTACCCTTTAGAAGTCTCTTACCAATAACATGATTGCTAATTTGTGTTTGCATGAAAGATTTCTTGACTTATTCAGTTCAAACTGGTCAATCGAATCTCCATAGCCCCACTAATGGCCATCTGACCAACCAGCTTGCTTGCTTGTGTTCCCAGGTTCTCTTGGTCACACTTCTGGAGTTACAACCTTGAAAATTTGCATGAGTATACCACTAGGTACCAACTTAAGATGTATTTAATTTTTTTCAGAAAAGTACTTTTAAATAATTATTTCTGACACATGCACAGGCTGTGCTGATTAATTCACATGAGGTAACTAAAGTTTCTCTACTTTTTAATACTTTTTTTGTACATGATGAAAAATTTTACTATTTAAAAAAATTTTTTATTTAATGGATTTATATTTACCCGCATACCCAGTGGTTCATTCCTTTTTCCTCTTCTTTATTCGCTGCAGCTGAAATAAGAGATGCAGCAGTATGATCTTGCCCTGCAGATCTCAAGCTATGTACTGTGATACAATAGTGTGCCGCATAAGTTTTTCCAAATATTTGAACATATCTTTCACGCCTTGAACAGATATTATATTTGTTCCATTTCCACAGAATTGTTAATCTGATGGTTTTATCACTAGATTTTTTGAGATCTGAAACAGATGAAAGGCAAAAGAAGTGATCATTAAGTATATCAGTATACTTATATAAAAGTTTTGTTCAATGACCAATGAAATGTTTTTGTCTAATATATTTCATTTTTACAGTTGGTGTGCCACATAAATCAAGTATATTTCTTAGTGCTCTGTCATACAATATTATTTGAGAACCACTGATCTAAACATTTTCCTCCACTACTTCCTTTTCTCCCCCTATTTATATGGTCTTACGTTGTTAAAGTTAACGCCACTTCACGCTGACAACAGTGATCACTTGTGGATGTGGATCAATATTGATGTAAGTCATAAGTGCATGCTTTTTGTCCAGAGTTATTCTCAATTTATTCATAAATGAGGAATGTCTGCTCTATCTTACCTACCCTCTGCCTTATAGAAATACACCTTTACTGAGCAACTTCTGAGTTGTGTTTATTTCCTTATTTTCTTTGAGACTTTGGCGTAAGTTTTAATAGGATCACTCTGACAGTTGTGGGCAAAGCTCATGAAAATGCTAAACTAAACAGCTGAAAATTTTATTATATTTAATGGAAGCAAAAGTAGCAGCTAACTTTTACTGTATGAATTCAGCTTTGATTAATTTTTTTGCTTTAAAACAGACTAAGGAAGCAGAAATTTTAATATGGTGCAGCTTATAAATAAAGCTTTAAATAAACTATGTTGAATGTAAACTAATGTTTAATTTCATTTGTTCATTTAATTATCTATTTACACCTTGATCATCATCTGATATTGGTATGCCATACCTTTTTGGAAAGCTCTATGTCTAAGCTACAATATATTAGAATTCCAACTCTCTAAGGGTTTGGGAGAAGAAAAAACTTTAGCTAAATTAATATAATGAATGAATTATCTTTACTTCTGTTAAATTTTTAGATTAACATTTTTGTTAGCTGTGCCCACAACTGCACTCTGGTTCAGTAATATAAGATGGGGTAAACAGGCACCATTTTTTTGTAGTTTTTTAGTAATAGAATAAGTATGTTTGCAAAATTTGGAAAAAAATGTTTTTGAAGATTCTTATTAGGGCTACCTCTAGCACATATCACCATGTTTGACAAAAAGAACATCCAGTTATGACCAATGAAAAATGGTTGCCCTTTTTACCCTACTGTTTGGGGTAATTTGGTACCTACAATGTTTTGGGGACTCCATCATAATATCAGGTCTAAAAGTGATACTTAAATTTAGATAGATGTGTAATAAGTACTATTTGGCTTGGGTAAGTGATACATACATAGGAATTTCTGCTTAGGCAATTCAATTTTGCACTAAAGCATTAATGGGAATATGTACTCACCTTGGAAAAGTGCATCTTGTCTTTGATTTTAGGTTTAAGGAGCTGCTTAACAATGGTATTACTATTGGTGATGAAGAAGTCTGGATTGTTTGCTTCCTTAAAGGAGATGTACACTAGGACTATCAAGGTAACACGTATAGTACCTAACATTCCAGAAGTCTTCCCCATCCTTATTTACAAACATGGTGGAATGGTGTGGGTGCCTTTTCCCTTCTAACCAAACAATTATATAGGGTTCTTTTTCCGAATTCCCAATGGAGGCAACTAGAGTACTTTCAGGGGAGATTTTGTGGTACCTTCTGACATGATATCTTGATTTATCTTATCTTTGGAGCTAGACAGAGGGTTTAGTTCCTCATTGGAGTCACTGTCATTGGATGACTACAAGTGTCTCCTTCTTTGGGTTTTTGTGTGGCTTTAATTGGTGGCCAGAAAGACCTGTGGTCTCATCATCTGAGGAAACACTTCTTCTTTGCTCAACTTGAATTACTTTTCTCTACATTGTTGCAGCTTCTTAAAGTTCTGTGAGGTGATCAAGGACCATCAGGCTACCAAGTGCTGAGATGATTGAGGCACTTCAGCTTACAGAGAGATTCCTGGCTGTTAGCCAGATAGAAGCCAGCGGTTTTAAGGCCATTTGCAGTATACTTCCTCCATTTCATATCGTTCAGTAGGTTGAACAGCCACCTTGGGAAGTGATCCTTGGGCAAGGTTGTTTGGAAACTTCTATCACTTTGCTTCCATTCGGTGTGAACTTTCTTCCATTCTACTTTCATGAGTCCATAGACTGCAACATCAAGAGGTTGCAGTAAATGTGTGCTGTTAGAAGGCAAATAGATCTTTCAAAAATTAGGTGACCAGAAATATGGCATGCCAAGTTGTTTCCAATGAGAACTCTGGGTATATAATTTCTAAGGTGCCTGAAGTACGGCACTGCCAGTTTTCTTAGTCAGTCTGTGGGGCAGAATGAGTCAAACCAATCTAATGTAGTGAACGTTAATAAGTCCTCCTAGTATCCAAGTATCCATCAAATACTTTATCTCATACACAGTATAAGGGTGGAGGAAAAAGTGATCCTTAGCTGCACAAGCAAACATAATGGAAACTCATGACTGAGAAGTGTTCATGACTTGTTCAGCATATCTATTCCTCTTTCTAGATATCATGAGCTTTGCTTTTGGGTCATCTGTTATGTTAGTTTCATTATAGTTAAGAATATTCTTCGGTGGCACCCCAGCTAGACTCGTTTCCAAATGGTCAGAGAATCTATTGACAATTTCTCAGCAACCTACAGCACATTTTCTGCTAATACTTTGACATGCCTGGTGGGATAGTTTAGTTTGGTACAAAGCCACAATTCTGCAAATGTAGGGCACACAATGAGGATCGAACTCCTTACAGCTATAATGGTCTACTTGACTAATTTGCTAACCATTTACTCTATGATGTGATGTTGCTGCTACTGTTGGTATTTCTAAAATAACAGCAAATGTAATCTTGATTTTTTTTTTCTTGTTTTTTTTTGGTTTTTGTTAGGTGTATGTTGAATAAGATAAAATTGAAGATATTCTGACTTTTTTCCATCTAGCTGATTACCTGCCATGTAGATAAGTGGCGTAAATTCGCAATTTTCGTTAAACAGCATACATTATTTTTTATAATATATGCGTAGAGAGAGATACTTGAAGTTGCCTGTTTGGTGTATCAGAATGGTCTTCTATTGATTACTATAGAATGTATTTATTTTCAACAAAATTTTTGTGAAAAATGTTACTCAAGGTCAAAATACGCGGAGGGGATAAGGGCTGGTCTTCTCTGTCCTATCATTAACTTTGCTAGTCTCATTTTCTGACCCAATTTTAGTTTAATATTTCATCCAACAAAACAATGCAATTTTTCTGAATATGTCACTCAGTCTATATTCACCACATTACCAGAGTTACTCTATGAAAATCCTTTTTTAATCCCATATTTACTATCTTTCGCAGGAGGGAGGATATGAAAAATTTTAATTATATACAATTAAAACAAGCAAAACACAAATGAGTGATATATGTACAATTTTGTTAGTACGTAACCCCCCCACAAAAGTCTAATATGGCAGAGCAGTAAGTCAACTGGATGAAGAAGGGGATGCAGGCAAAAAAAAAAAATATTGGAAAATTCACACCTCCTCTAGAGTACTTTATCTTCTGTCATCTATTGGGGAAGAAGGGGTATACAAAATGAATAAAAAGGAGACAAAAAAAAAAAGGACCAATGCTCATCTTCCACAACTCTAGCTACTACTCAAGATGTACAAATCTATGCTACACTAACAAGTCTCTTCTGGTTCCTGAAATTCTCACTCAACCAGTGATGCCACTCTAATTTAGGACCTCTCATGCTACACAGCTGCATAACTTTCACCCACCTTTTGTTGAACTTGAGAAAATGATGGTCAGCCCCATGAAAGGCTTTGGACTGATCTAATTTGATCTGTGCGGCTTCATTGCCGACTTCTTCAATGATCATGCGCACCATATGCAAGCTATCTTGGATAGTCATCTCCTTCACAGAACAAGTCTGTTCAGGGCCAATTATACTATTCAGCTCAGTCTGCAAGCAGTTTGACAAGACTTTGGACAAAATCTTTAATTCTGTATCCAGCTGAGTTATAGGCCTGAAGTTATCTTCCCTATCTCCACCATCTGTGTCTTTGTGTTGCAATTTCAACATTCCCCTGGTAGAGTGTCAAGGAATATTCCCCTGTCTTAACCGGTGGTTAAAGATCAGTGCCAGCTAATGTATAAATACAGGCGACAGCCTTTTATACACTTCGTAGGGCAAGCCATCTATTTCAGGAGTCTTTTCTGTTCCAACATTCTTTACCACTTCCTATATTTCATCATCTGTTTTGAGCCCCATGCACCCAGCTGATTCAGTTGCTGGAAAATCAGCTAAATAGGAGTCAAAGTGAGGAGAACTCAGACCAGGCTCCCTGGTAAAGAGCTCCTGACCTTTGTATGAGGTTGCAAGTTGTCTCTCGTGACACTGGCCATACATTGGCTTGATGCACTCCACATCTATTCTGCTTGAAGTTAAATGGCCATGTTCGTTGTATAGGGAGACATTATTCTTAACCATGGTAAATCCAGTAGTGAATTTATTTAGACCCTGACTAATCAATGATCCGAATTAACTACACTCTGAAAACTTGGACATTATAACAGCCTTACGTCAAGTCTCATTATTAGTATTCAATTGATGTAACTGGAATGTTGTGCCATATTCGAGTTGCCTCTATTTGTCCAAGTCCATACTACATTATTGGCTTGTTGATATCAGAATTTATCGACAAGGTCTACCCGTTCAATGAGATCCTGGTTGAAAGTATGAGACCCTCCGTTTGCCCGTCTGTCTATTTCAGGATCAAGGACGGCACACCAATCACCAGCTAAAACTACCCACCTTGACAAAATCATAAACGGATCAATTCGCCGAAAGAAATCGACTCCTCATTCTGGTAGTTGGGCGTATAAACCCAATTAGAAGAAAAGCATCCCCTTTTATGGTTACATCCACAACACGCAACACAGGTTGGCATACACAAGAGAACACGTCACATTCAAGACATGGCTTATTAGCCAAGAGACACCTCTTGAATGGCTATCAAAGTATGTTATAAAGAGATTATAATCCCTAGTCAGTACATTTTCATTGTCACTTGGAATAAAGTAACTCTTGAAAACCACATATACCCATGTCGAGATGCTGAAGCGTGCGAAAGAGCTGAGCTCTTTTCAACTCATTCCTCAGCCCTAGACCTTATCGGTTCACTGGTGTTGGTGACCAGAAACAAAGATGCCTGGAGTCAGGAAGCCGATGACGGATCTGATGGCCTCCGAGCTTATTTTAAGCCTGATGTAGCTGTCATGGGACATGCCACTGACGTGCCTTGGGAAGGTTAATTTTACAGCCCTATACAGGGAAGGGTGCATATAAACACCCTGTCTCCCCGAGCAAAAGTTTTTTTGCAATATGCCCCATGAGGCAAAACTGTCATCTTTTATGACATGTTCCTCCTTTACTCCCAAACTGGTTAGTGCTTTTATCTCAGTGTCCAGTTTTGACCCAACAACCTTATTTACTTTTTTTGTCGATCAAAATGACTGACACCATTTTCTTTTCAGTGTCTTTCAATACCACCAAGTTGACTAGAACACTGTCCCCCTCTACGAGGTGTGCGTATGTCTGGCACTGCTCAATGAAATCTATCACATTGTCACTTTTTACTGTTGGAGAGGGATTCCAAATTTTAGGAGAGTCCTCACTTGTCATTTCCTGCCCTGCCAGAATTGGCCAGTTAGCATTCTCCCCCTTCCCCTCATGGTTGTTTTTCTTTCTTTCCCATTATTTCTTTTTTAAACATCATAATTTTTAAAAATTTCATTTCTTTTTTCATCATCATTTTTTTTTTCCTTTTAATTTTGATTTTTCTCTCATTTGTTTTTTCCATTTTGTTTTGGGGGCGTTTTCCCCCCATCTTTCCCCCTGGCATAGTCGGCCATGAAGGTGAGAAATAAAATAGAATAGCATTTTTGGGAATAAAAACAACAAAAAGATGAAGGGAGGGGGTAATGTAACTTATTTAATTCTATGTTGGAAAAGAATGTTTGATGTCATTAAGGGACACAAAATAAAAGATGACATAATAAGCATTCATTTTTTTTAATAAGATATTTTGGTCTTGATTATGTTAGATATCAATTTCTTCAGCTGTATCATGTTGGATTGATATGAAACCTTGTCCAGACCTATAGATAACATCAACATCCTTCTCCTCCTCCCCCTAACTCTGCTACCACTACCATAATTACTACGTATCGAGTTACTTAGCCTTATGTCGTATTGATATGAAACTTGGGCCTGACTTGATTATTCTATAATTTCAAAATACTATTACTCCTAGAGTCCTATTTTATTTTTGCTTTTCATTGCACTAAATTGTTTCACTAGCACTAAATAAAATGCTGAGTTGTATTGAAGCTTTATTTCCACTGCATTCAGTGATGTAACAAGGAATCTCAGGCTGGGAGCATAGATAATTATTGGTGTTCCAACCCTCAAAATATTTTGATCATATTCTTTGTGACTCAATGAAAAATCACAAAGAATTAAATACCATCTGTTTAGAACTGGATACTTTTGTTTTTGAAAAATTTAATACTGTGTAAATGATAATTTGTAATAATTTTCATATTGCAAATTTTTTATATGAAATGCACCCAGATTTTATAAATCTACTAAAAGTTAATCATTGGATTCCAATGAAAAATGTTTCTTTTCAAGTCAATCACCTCACCACCTACACATTTTATTTAGTTTGAGGAAATTTTAATGAAATATCTTGTGATTACTGTAACTATTTACAATACTATGAAAGCAAAAAATTAAATCAGTTACAATATTATTTTAAACCTTTCCTTGAGATATAAAAATATGATCTGAATTGAAAGAAAATGGGATAAAAGTAAAAACATTGTTTTGTGAGAAGTTTGTAGTGGCATTTTTCTCAAAGTGACCTGAATCAAAGTCACACGAAGAAAGTTACAGAGCAAAAACCATGATGTAGCGTTACCCTGAGCTACCTAAAAGTCATAGTGAGAAAAGTCACACCTTTGGTTTTCTGGGTTGGAGAAAATTTTTTTAGTAAAAAAGTAATCGGTGACTTTTTATATTTTTTAGATCGAGACCTTTTTTTTTTCTTCCTTTGACTGGATTCTTCTTTAAATGATATATTGTAATTTTGCGGTTCTACAAGAAAATTAGATATTTGCACAAAAATTAATTGATTTTTTTTTCTTTTTTCACAAACTGTTTTGGATATTTCAAAATTCTTTATTCTCTGATTACTTCTGAAACATTATTATTAAATAAAACTGAGTTTTAATAATCAAGAAGTGTCAAGTTTTAGAAAATCTAAACCTTGTGACTTGTTAATGATTCTAAAAGGTCAAGTTAGAAAAATGGAGGAGAGCCAGACATATAGCGAGAAGGAGGGATAATGGATAGCGTAAAAGGTTAGTTGAATGGTGCCCAAGGGATAACAATTGCAGTAGAAGACCAGACAGAAGATGGAGATGAGATAGAAAGTTTTGCTGGTAAAACATGAGTTATGATTGGCATTGAAGAATGATGATTGGAAAAAAAAAAAGTACTCAAAGAAATGAATTATTTTCCACGCTTTTCGTTTATACGGATGTAACGGCCTAAGATATACTCCCTGTCCAGACTATAACCAGGATTAAAGTGAGCTAGCCTATTTTACACTCTGGGTATATTTTATACTAGTCAAGTTTATGATCGGGGCATAAAACAGGCTACCCCGCTAAACCCAAATTAAACCTTTTGTATTTCCCATAAATGAATAATTATTTTGATGTGCTAGCTGTAAGTTGTTCTCAGTGAATCTTCCACAACCCACAAACACTGATTACAACATTATTGAAGTACTCTGGCACATTCTCAACATATAATGCATGATCTGTGAAGCTCTTCAGACTAAATCTACACGCATATTATGTACATGCACTCATACACACAGGCACGTGCATATGCTAACATGCTTACATATATGTCACATATGCACACTCATACACACATACACACCACAAACACATGTACACATGCACGCACACATACTACAAATTTGCATGAAAACACGTATATATGCATGACAAATACAAGCATATATTCATGTACACATGCCAAGTATACATCACCACACCTATACCAAATACACACGCATGCAATATGCTAACACTTTTTCGCATGCTATATACACATTCAAATATGTCATATATGCGCACACATACATGCAGATCTCATAGAGGTTACCTGCTTTTTTAACCAGGGTATCATCTGGCCCAGCAAGGTATGAAATACACTAGCCGATGTATGAATTGAACTACTGGCCTGCTACGCTGAGAATTGAATCTGTGACCTTGATATGAAGCAAATGTTATAACCATTACACCATTAATGAAGTAATGATGATACGAATATTGACACAACGTGTCCTTTCTTGGGAACATCAATTCCCCATTGGACAAAAGCACTTGAAACCAGTGTAATCATTGCAAAAGAAGAATATCAATGTAAGGTAAATATTTTAAGAAAATGTAACTTGTTAATAGAGCTATTTATATAACACAGGGCAGGAGTATCTATTTACTGAGTTCAATGAGCTGATTTATTACTTTTTTGCAGAACAAAAATGTAGTGAGATTTATGATCTATCTGGTCTGGAGTCAGAAGTGAAAATGTAAATTATGCTCAATCTACAGGAGGTAGAATTCGACGCTAAAACCAGTGGAGACCCATGGTTCTATTTTTCATTTTACTATTTCAATGGCTGATACTGGATTGATAAATTTGATGATTTATGATCTCGTGTTCAACTTTCACACAGCCACTGCTGCGAAATTAGACATTAAATTCTATTTAGCAAAATAAACTATTTTAGACTGATCCCTTTCTGGAGAATTAACGTTTCAAGAATACATCTTTTACTCTGCAAGTTTATTTATTTGTTTATTCTTTTCCTCGGTAAGTTTATTTTTCATAGAAGATTCAGTTATGACCTGAATTCATTAATTGGCGGCTAACAAAGCCCAGTTTGTAGGCATGGTTGTGTGTGTGTAAGGTACCAGAGAACAGTAGTTACTTTTCAATTCCATATCTAAATTTGAAGATGCAATAACACAGTGTATTATATTCTGACAGAAGTTGGGTATCAGCACTCTCTTTTTAGTACATGTCAATAAGCAATACTTTTTCAGTTTATCATTTTGAGTTTTACACTAACACTCCTGAAAAGAAATTCTTCCATACCGTCAAACACAGTGCTATACAGTGTACACTTAACAGTAGCAATGTCAGCCTTATGGTGAGTGACATTTGCAAAGCCGACATGTCTTAACTTGAAAAGATGCCCTCTCAAACTTGTTTGAGCCTAAGGAGGCTGCATTTAACAGTTTTTTTAATTGAAAAAAGTTTATCGAGAAGTGTTTAGCAGTGATAATGTAAACAAAAAAAGATTTACAAATTTATTCAGAAAAGTGAATACTTACATAGTAAATTTCTAAAACTGAAATTAAGATTTTGTTTCCATTTCTCACCCCCATAAATTCCATTGATAACTATCTTTTTGAAAGAAAATAGAAATTTTTTACCAAGTAGAGATTGCTTTCTCAGCAGCTACTGAAGTATCTTTTAAACAAATAGAAAAGTGAATAGGTTTCATATTTCAAGATTCATTTAGTTTGGAACACTTTTCATGGTACAAGTGTGATCCCTAAAAAGAAGTGAATACTTTCCTACTGAGCCTATAGTATTGCTTTATTTTTGCATTTCATACTCCAACATTGCTGATATTCCTGTTGTATCATGTTAGGGAAGGTGATTTAGGACCACTGACATTGGAGTATAAGATGCAAAAAGAGCAATACTACCATAGAAGGGACCATATTTCTTGTACATCTTTTTGTAGAAAAAATCCAAGTGTAATTACAAGAAAATAACTTATTTTTGTTATTGAATTATTCTTGCAAGAGAACTTTTTCTTGTTTCTGTCTCTGTATGCATTACGGTCTCTATGTATACTTATGCAACATTAAAACTAGATAAAGATTACCAAACAACTTCTCTTGATTACTGTCTTCAGTTATAATTGTTACTGCAAGTGACATCACCTATTCAATATCAGCTAATCAGCGCAAAAGTTATGATATTGTCACAAATAAGAGTTGTGATATTAAAATAACTGGTAGATTGATTTTGCGCCAATTTTGTTTCGGTCTGTTATAATCTCCTCATACAATCACAGCAGTCTGTCTGACTACACCTAATATGTGCTGACTGTCCTAAAATTGAACCTTCCTAACCCCTAGGAATAGTGTGGTCATATCACCTCTGATATCGTTGACGCACCTTAATGGTTTTTGTATTAGGCAAGCAAAATCTCATTTCATATTCAATTCACCTGCAACTGGTCAAGGTAGCCTGCCCCAACAGGTTGACGAATTTATATGATGCCTCCACAGTTTTATACTAAATATCTTTCTCACTGAGCTTAATGCAAAGCAGCTTGCACACTAACAAAATTCAATAACCAGACTGACAATAGTGAGAAAGAAGTACTTGCTTGTCTTTTCTCTCTTTCAAGTGAAGTAGTTAGGAGGCTCCTATAATGTTATTTCCTTTATGGGCACTGGAGATGTTATTTTCTTTATAGGCACTAAAGACGTTATTTCCTCTATGGGCACTGACGACGTTATTCCGTCTATGGGCACTGACGACGTTATTCTGTCTATGGGCACTGACGACGTTATTCCGTCTATGGGCACTGACTACGTTATTCCGTCTATGGGCACTGACGACGTTATTCCGTCTATGGACACTGACGACGTTATTCCGTCTATGGGCACTGACGACGTTATTCCGTCTATGAGCACTGACAACGTTATTCCGTCTATGGGAACTGACGACGTTATTCCGTCTATGGGCACTGACGACGTTATTCCGTCTATGGGCACGGACGACGTTATTCCATCTATGGGCACTGACGATGTTATTCTGTCTATGGGAACTGACAACATTATTCCGTCTATTGTCTATGGGCACTGTAAGGTTATTCCGTCAATCCACTCCAACATCATTCACTCTATGGGCTCTGAAGATGTTATTTTCTTTATTTCTTCGATTAGGAAGAAACAAATGGTTATATGATACGTATATGTATATATATATATGTATATATATATGTATATGTATATATATATGTATATGTATATGTATATATATATGTATATAAATATATGTATATGTATATATATATGTATATAAATATATGTATATGTATATATATATATATATAAATATGTATATGTATATATATATATGTATAAATATATGTTTATATATATGTATATGTATGAATATATGTTTATGTATATGTAGATGTATGAATATATATGTTTATATATATGTATATATATATATATATGTATATGCATATATATATGTATATGCATATATATATGTATATGTATATATATATGTATATATATATGTATATATATATGTATATATATATATGTATATGCATATATATGTATATGCATATATATGTATATGCATATATATGTATATGCATATATATATGTATATGTAAAAACATATGTACATGTATATATATATATGTATATGTATAAACATATGTACATGTATATATATATGTATATGTATAAATATATGTATATGTATAAATATATGTATATATATATGTATATGTATAAATATAAGTATATGTATATATATGTATATATATGTATACGTGTATATATATGTATATGTATATTTATATGTATATGTATATTTATATATATATGTATATGTATATTTATATGTATATGTATATGTATATATATATGTATATGTATATATATATATATATATATATATGTATATGTATATATATATGTATATATATATATGTATATGTATATATATATGTATATATATATATGTATATGTATATATATATATGTATATATATATGTATATATATATGTATATGTATATATATATGTATATGTATATAGATATGTATATGTATATATATATGTATATGTATATAGATATGTATATGTATATAGATATGTATATGTATATAGATATGTATATGTATATATATATGTATATGTATATAGATAGTATATGTATATAGATATGTATATGTATATATATATGTATATATGTATATAAATATGTTATATATATATGTATATATTTATATGTATATTATAGTATATATATATATGTATATATATATATATGTATA
>OY735204.1:20530010-20532510 GCA_963457665.1 Thysanoteuthis rhombus
TTCTGGTCTCTGATAACAGTAGTGGTCACCTTGGCAGAATATTCATCTTTCTACAAACGAGACAATATTCAACGCATCCAGTCACTGCTATTCCATCCAAAATCAAATGACCAGTCGAAGCGTTTTGAGGATACTGTCAAGAGGACACTCAAAGGGGTGGGAACTACACCCCAAATCATCACGATATTTCAGTTGGGTTACAGAGCAACACTGAATCCGAACGTTACGAACAGTAGCTCATCCACAGAGGCATTGATGAATTCGAAGTTCTACCCAATGACATTATTCGTTCAGTTCCATGGTATTCACTCGATAGAAACACAACTGGATGAACACTTAAATCGCCATCATGGTGCTGTGCTTGCACCTGGTCAATCCGTGCTCGCTAAAGGCTATCGCAGTAGTATCGAAAAGTGGACACAAGGCCACATTGCACGACGAACGGAACATGCTTTTTGGGATACGGTGTCCGACATGCGGAACAACTACGTCCTTCCTTTCTTTCAAATACTACATCACATACATTAGACACCTTTGAACTTTTTCTGAGTTCTCAATTGCTTAAGCCGAGTGTCAATCATAATTCACAAAAAAGGGGCCCAAATAGATAGAAGACGCGTCACATTCAAAAGTAAGTTAAACCATTATAGTTATAACCACACCAAAGGTCGTATGAACACATACTTTGGGGGGATGCGCGACTCACAATTGAGCCTGCAAACAGTTGTTACAGAGCTTTCTATGGACAAACAGCCCCTCTTTCACGTATACAAGTTGGTAGGTAGGAGAAGGAGAACTGAGAAATAACCGGCAGAATAGGAGGCCAGATGGAACGTATGACTTACTGAAACAAAATCACAAATAGACTACATGCAAGACCATGATAGTGTAAGTTTTGTTTTTCCCATATTTGTCTTAATACATGAAAAATATCTTTCAATGAAGAAACTTTTGTGGATCCACCCCAAAATTCGATCAATTCTTTTAAGACCATGACTCACCTTTCCACAAAATTTCATTGAAATTCATGCAAAACTTTTGGTAATTGTGTGTGGACAAAGATTAGTGAATGCACATGAATACATTAAAAATATCATAATTGTCCCCAAATTCAATCAGTTCTTCTAAGACCCATGATCCACCCTACCACTAAATATATTTGCTTCTTTCGTAGCCTATTGGTCACTTGTCCACAAGATACTATTGAAGATATTGTGTGGATGGAAAGATACGACCAAATGCACACGGTCCATTTTTTTATCTTAGTCAATGGAGCTATGTAAACTAAAAGCTCTCAGTGCGCATACCTCTGCCATGCTATTGTCAGGGTAAGTAATTGAGCATGGACTTGCCACAAAATTCAGTCACTACCTCCATTGCCAATTGCCCTATTCCATAAAGCTTCATTGAAATTCATTTAGAGCTTTTGGAGATATTGTACAGACAAAAAGATGGGCATGAGTGAACATATATACCTAACACAACATAGTTGGCAGAGGTAAATATCATAAGATGGAAGGAAACATAGATAGATCACATAGAAAAAAGGCTTAAGAAATATGTCATACATAATCCTACTCAGCAGTTATCAAGCAATACTATATGCACTTGTTTTATGAGTGAATACTTCTATTCATGCAATTATTATTATTGTTATTATTATTATCTTCATCATCAGATGGTTTTACTCTTTCTTTCTGATTTGTGGATAAAGATATTACGTGCAGCAGGAGGGCGTGGAAAAAAAACATGGACTTTAACACTGGGTGATATCGACTGGATTACACAAAGGAGCTGTTCTGGTGAGTTTTGAATACTTTTGAATTTTTTAACTATGAAATTTTATTATCAGAAAGTAAATAATGGCAAGTTGAATGTATATTCTCTCCTTTTGGTGTATGTCTCCGGGCACTGATGGTCACATTTTTTCTTTTTTAGCTACAACATTTTTGGACTTGGGCCCAGAGGTAAAGGTAAGACAATGGAAACTGTGCAGTTTCTCAGGAAATAAAATGTCACGACTGGAACTCTGTGAAGATGTATTATTTCAGGGAGTTTGCTGACTTCATGTTGAATCAAACATCATAATTTTCTGAATATAATTTTTTTTTATTTGTTTGAATATCATGTTTAAATATGAAAATAGGAGTTCCACAAAATATAACACAGAAAGCCAAAGAAAATACCAAGAAAATGTATATTGGCATTAAAGTAGCAAAGTTAAAAAAAAAACGGGCACAATACAATGAAAGATCACAGACCTATTTTCATTAACAAACCAACGAGCATTATATATTATTTGTATATATGATATGTATATAATAATGGAGTCATCCACAGGCAACGGTTTCATTGTATAACAACTCTTCAGTGTAGCTATAGACTATCCATAGTATCACAAGGTAGGATCAAAACCTTTGCTTCAAACTCAAAGGCTGACATTTTATCACTACCCTACGCAAAACTGGACAGTCAAAAGATCTGAAATTCAGCTACATAT
>OY735204.1:20545010-20557510 GCA_963457665.1 Thysanoteuthis rhombus
TTTTTTATTTGTTTTTTTGTGTCATCTAGTGGATAACCTCGTTGGGTGAAATATTGTATTAGGTTATGTTTGTGTCTGTTAAGTTCACTATTGGTGGAGCAGATTCTTCTAATTCTAAGAGCTTGTGAAAATGGTAGGCTTCTTTTTAAGTGTTGGGGATGGGCTGATTTGGAGTGGAGGTAATTGTGGGTGTCTGTGGGTTTAGTGTAGAGGGTGGTTTGGAGGTTTCTGTTGTCATCTATATATATGCTTGTGTCTAAGAAGGCTATGGAGTCAGTGGATTTTGTGAAGTCAAACTTAATAGAGTCATGTGCCGAGTTTAGATGTATAAAGAAGTTATCTAGTTTGGTTTTTTCGCCTGTATATATGAAAAAAATGTCGTCTATGTATCTACCATAAAAGATGCAGTCATTATAAATCTCTGGGTAAATGTAGGTTTCTTCAAATTTACCCATGAAGATATTAGCCTAGGATGGGGCCGCTACTGTGCCCATGGCGCAGCCTTTCACCTGGAGGAAGTGTCTATTATTAAAGTTAAAGCTATTTAGAGTTAGAATGTGGTGCATAAGAGTGGTGATTGTTCTAGTGTTAGGTTCTTTAGTAGTTCTATTGTTTAAGGCTTCTGTCAGTGCTAGGATACCTTCATCATTTTTGATGTTGGAGTATAGGGATTTAACATCCATACTAACTAGAAGTGCTTTGTCTGGGATTGCTGTGATGTGTTTGATTTTGTTTAGGAGGTCTGTGGTGTCACGTATGTATGATTTGATTTGTGTTGCTAAGGGTTGGATGTAGTGATCTACAAATTTGGATAGTTTGGTAGTGTGGCAGTTCGTGGAGGAGATGACTGGTCTACCTGGGTTATTTGGTTTGTGGATTTTGGGGAGTAGGTAGAACCTTGCGGGTTTTGTGGAAGTGGGTTTCAGTATATTCTGTGTCCTTTTATCTATCATGTTGCTATTGTGTAATTCTGTTAGGGATTGGGTTATTGTGTTTATGTATTCGTTAAAGGGGTCTTTGGGGAGTTCTTTGTAAAATTCTGTGTTGCTTAATTGTAAGTTAGCTTCTGTGAGGTATTCATCTAGACCCCAGATGACTATGGATCCACCCTTATCTGCTCTTGTGATGATCAAGTTTGTATTGTTTTTTAGTTTATTAAGGGCCTTTCGCTCTTTAGTTGTAAGGTTATCACGTGTTAGGGTTTGTTGTGTGTTATTGTTGATGTAGGTTTTTATGTCATCTCTGATGGCTAGCTCAAAAGTTTGAATGGTTGTGTCTATGTTTTTTGGGATGAAGGATTTGTTGGGGTCTTTAAGCCTATCAAGGATGTCACTATCGTGGCCTGTTTTCCCAAAGTGGGCTCTAAGTTTGATCCTTCTGAAGAAGTCATAGAGATCTTTGTTGAGGGTGTGATTGTTGAAGTGTGGGGGTCGGGGACAGAAATTAAGGCCCTTGTTAAGGAGTTTGAATGTGTCCCTAGTAAATCGAAATTTACTTAGGTTCATTACTTTCCCTTCTGGGTCTTCCTTAATTCTGATGGTGTGTAGTAGTGATTTAGTAAGTTTTCTAAACTGCTTATTAGTGTTGGAATCAGGTTTTCTAACCCCCTTCCATATTTAGTGGTAGGGGGGTTTCCTGCTTTTTTAGTAGAGTGTGTGTGTGGGTTGATATAGGGGTTACCTGCTGGTCAGGGTGTTTGCCTGGGTCTTCAGGATGCTTTCGAAGGGTCAATGTGATGGGTTGAGGAAGGATGCAACTCTTAGGGCTTTCCTTTTGCAGAGTATGAGGGGTAGTAGGTCTGAGGACCTTATGGTGTCTAGTGTTCTTGTTCCTATAATCTGTATGCTGGTTTTTGTAGTTGTGTTTGTTCATATACCTGTGTCTGTTCACATTATTGGTGTCAGTAATATTAGTATTTGTGTGGGTGTTCATGTTATGTTTGTTCATATGTGTGTGTCTGTTATTTGGTGTGCAAATCATGGGGAGTAATAGGCCATGCCCTGCCACGCTGGCCCAGGACGTGTTGGCAGGGGGTCTAGTGGATTGTCCACTGCGGGTCAGTGGCAAAAGAGCTCCACCGGCTCTTGATACACATCCAAACTGTTCTTGTGAAAACAAGAGTGGATGTTCGGAGCACCAAGGTTAAAAAAAAAAAAAAAAAAAAAAATGGATGCAGATTCCAGTGGGGACAACTTGGAGGATACCTCTCCCTTATATATTAAGTTTTTAACTTAGATAAAGTCCACAGAGGTTTAAGTTTATAAAAAAGGTTGCAACAGCATCGTTAGTCTGGAGACTTCATTTTAGCAGTTGAAAAAGTTTCAATTTTTCCATCATTCCTTGCTAAATAATTCGTGCCCGTCTCCCAGCAAGAATTTACTACTGACAATAGATACGGCCTTGATATATCCAACATTACATTCGTTTGTTTTTTATGGCAAGTCAAAGTTAGGTCAAGGTAGTGGGGGAGGGGGGGAGTATGGGGTCAGTTTAGCTTTTAGATATTTAGATTTCGGCATTTGGGGGAGGGTTCTTTCTTTTTTTTTCCTTATAGATTTATGGTTAATTTCGGGGGAGGGGATTTAGGGTTCTTTGGAATATACGGAATTGGTGCACATTCAGGGATTTTTTTCTTTTTTGCTACTTGACCAACGATTCGACGCATAGGACATTTACAAGCATGTAATATAGAGTTGGATGAATAGGCAGGCATTAAAGGTTATCACAGAACAATGAGGAAATGAATAATAAATCAAGAAAATTATGTACTCATCTAAATTTGCGGCAATTTTAGTTAGTCTGGGGACTTCATTTTAGCAGTTGAAAAAGTTTCAATTTTTCCATCGCTCCTTGCTAAATAATTCGTGCCCGTCTCCCAGCAAGAATTTACTACTGACAAACCTTCAAAAATAATAAGATCCCATTAATCCTAAAGAGAAGGGTGTACAACCAATGCATCCTCCTGATAGTCTCTTATGGAGCTGAAACATGGAACTTAACCAAGAAACAGACCCGTAAGCTGAGAACCATGCAACGTGCACATGAAAGAATAATGCTGGGCCTCACATGGAGAGACCACAAAACAGCACAACACATCCGGGAAAAGACAAGAGTTAGAGACATCATAGAATCCATAAAAAATCTCAAATGGCGGTGGGCTGGCCATGTTGCAAGAATGGCTGACAATCGATGGACATCACGACTCACAACATGGATTCCCCGAGACCATATGCGCAACCGAGGCCGGCAAAATATTAGATGGAGAGATGAACTAGACAAGTTCAGGAAGTACTGGCTCCGTGACGCCCATGATAGAGAGGTGTGGCAGATCCTGGGGAAGGTCTATGTCCAACGACGGACGCTAAAAGACTGATGATGATGATGATGATGTGTGTCTGTTATAGGCGTTGGTACTGTTAGTGCCAGTGTAGATGTTTTTGTTTTGTTTGTTCATATGCGTGTATCTATTTCTATAGTCGTTGTTCCAGTGGGTATGGATGATGTTTTTCTCAGTATTAGTGATTCTTGTTAGATAGCCTGTGTCTGTGTTTCTAGTGTTAAATCTGTATTTGGTGAGGGAATTGGTATGTATATATACATGTATATGAATGTATATGAATATATATGAATATATAAATATGTGTATAACTATATATGTATATATAAATATGTATAAAAATATATATATATGTATACATATATACATGTATATGAATGTATATATAATTGTATATATGTGTATATAAATGTACATATGTGTATATATGTATATATAATGTATATAAATGTATATATATATATATATATATATATATGTATATATATGTATATATATATGAGTATATATATGTATATATATGTATATATATATGAGTATATATATGTATATATATGTATATATATATGAGTATATATATGTATATATATATATATATATATGAGTATATATATGTATATATATATATATATATATATGAGTATATATATGTATATATATATATATATATGAGTATATATATGTATATATATATATATATATATATATATATATGTATATATATGTGTACATATATCTATATATATGTATATATATATATATGTATATATATGTGTACATATATCTATATATATGTATATATATATATGAGTATATATATGTATATATATATATATATATGTTTATATATATGTGTACATATATCTATATATATGAGTATATATATGTATATATATATATATATATATATGTGTATATATATGTGTACATATATCTATATATATGAGTATATATATGTATATATATATATATATATATATATGTATATATATGTGTACATATATCTATATATATGGATATATATATGTTTATGAATATATATATATGGATATATATCTATATATATGGATATATATATGTATGTATATATTTTTATGTATATATATATATATGTGTATGTATATATATGTGTATGTATATATATATATATATATATAAATATATATGTACATGTATATACATATATATATATATATATATACACATGTATACATACATATATATATAATGTGTACTTTAGAGAGTGAGACAGACTCGGGAGTGAAGTTTCTGGTGGTAAGGTTTTATTAATCCTTATATGTCAATAGTCCATACATGTTTCGGGATTTCTCCCATCATCAGTGGTGCGTGTTGTGTGAGTGTGAATTAAAATGTTCCATGTGGAACCAGAGTCCACCGCCAGCGGCTATGCATTGTGGGTAAGTTTTGTTGTCAGGGCTACTACAGGCCTCATGCTGCATGTAAAAATGACCAGCAGGTATTGGGATTTTGGTAAAGCAGCAGCAGTTGGACTTGGGGAGGGCAGAGTGTGTCAAGGTAGGGGGTAGTGTTGTGGAGATGGATTTTTTGGTATGTTTGGGATAGTGTAGAAGGAGGGGTTGTGGGGTCAAGGAGCTACATAGGTATCAACCTTAAAAGTTACTGAAAATGTTTTGGCTTTGATTTGGACAGGGGTTGTAACAGGCTAAGGTGAAGTTTTTCCTATGGGTCTAGGTGACTTTGAAGCTTCCATTATTGAATGTGTCTAAGATGTGGGTGTGAGGATATTGATGGTAGGAGTTGTGTGTATTAGTGTTCTGTGTGGTGAGGGTTGTTCAGTTTAGTATTTAATCCATTAGGATATAGGGTTTTAAGTTTGTTGATCCACCCCAAAGTGGGCTCTAAGTTTGATCCTTCTGAAAAAGTCATAGAGATCTTTGTTGAGGGTGTGATTGTTGAAGTGTGGGGGTCGGGGACAGAAATTAAGGCCCTTGTTAAGGAGTTTGAATGTGTCCCTAGTAAATCGAAATTTACTTAGGTACATTACTTTCCCTTCTGGGTCTTCCTTAATTCTGGTGGTGTGTAGTAGTGTTTTGGTAAGTTTTCTAAACTGCTTACTAGTGTTGGAATCAGGTTTTCTAACCCACCTTCCATATTTAGTGGTAGGGGGGTTTCCTCATTTGTTGGTGGAGTGTGTGTGTGGGTTGATGTAGGGGTTACCTGCTGGTCAGGGTGTTTGCCTGGGTCTTCAGGATGCTTTCGAAGGGTCAATGTGATGGGTTGAGGGAGGATGCTACTCTTAGGGCTTTCCTTTTGCAGAGTATGAGGGGTAGTAGGTATATATATGTATATCGATACAAAATTTGATATATATCCATGTATATATATCCATATATATATATATATATATATATATATGTGTGTGTATATATATATATATATATATATATATGTATATATATGTATACATATATATGTATATATATATATATATATGTATATGGATATATGAATATATAAATATGTGTATATCTATATATGTATGTATAAATATGTATAAATATGTGTATGTATATATATGTGTATATATATATATATATATATATATATATGTATACATATATATGTACTTATATATCCTTATATATATATATATATATATATATATCCACATATGTGTATCCACATATATATATACACATATATAAATAAATACATATATATATACATATATGTAAATATATATATACATATATATGTATATATATGTATATGAATATATATGTATATATATATATATATATATATATATATATATACACACATATATATAAATATATATATATATATATATACATATATCTTTATATATGTATAAGTATATGTACAATCATATATATATATATGTACATTTAGTACATGTATGCATATATGTTAACACGTACTTATACATATATGTACATGAATACATATATTCGTGTATTACTATATACACGTATATTGATTTAAAATCATCTATCTCTCTGTGTATATATATATATGTGTGTATGCATACATATATATATATTTACGTACATGTACATATATACGCATATATATATGCATATACATATATATATATATTTTCTTACATATATGTGCATACATATATATATATATATACATATACACATATATCTATAAATATATATTATCATATATACATATATAGACATATATATGTACATAAATACATACAGTTATATACATATATATGTACACATATATATATGCATACATATGTGCAGATATATATACATACATGCACGTATATACACATATATATATTCATACGTATATGTATATATATACGTACATGTATATATACATATGTATATACATATACATTCATACAGTACTTATATACATATTCTTTTACTCATATATGTATATTTATATATATCCATACATATATGTATATACACCCCTGTATTCATTTTTATACTCATATATACTTATCTATATATGTGTATATACACATATATGTATACATTAACACCGACATACAAATATATTCATATATATATATATATACATAGACTTCAAACATATATATACATATGCATGTTTATATATATATACACATGTGTACGTATATACATACATATTCATATATACTTACATATATATAGATAAGTATACATGCATTCATTTACATATATACAAACATATTCATGTATATATATATGTATTTACATTCACAAGTATATATATATATGTATATAAATATATATACATATATATATATATGCATATACATATATATATGTATATACATACATATATATATATATCCATTTATATACAATTAAATATATAAATTTTGATTTAAAAAACCACACACATATATATATATACATATATGCATATATATTTAAACCTATTCACATTTATATGCACACATATTAATACATAAATATATATATATATATATATATATATATTTATATACACACATACATGTATATATATATATATATACACACACACATATATATACTTATATATACCTATATATGTGTATATATGTATATACATATGTATATACACATATATGCACACATAATCATAAAATATATATATGCGTGTATATACATATATATATGCATATGTATATTTATATAGATATATATATATATATACTGATATACATATATATATATGTACAGATACATGTATAAATATATGTAAATATACATTTATATATATATATCTATACATTTATGCATATATATGCTTACATCTCTGTGTACAGATATATATATATAAATATATCTACATAATATGTACATATATATGTAAATATATATATATGCATACACAGATATATATATCTATAGTAATATACATACACATATATACTGATGTATATTTATTAATGTATATACTCATATATACATATATATCTATGTATACACATATATATAACTACATATATCTACATATATTAGGTAATGAAAATGATACACCCTTTCCTTTATCAGTAATTAGTCTCATATTTTTTTTATGTTCTCATAACTCCATTTATATGCTGTAGATGTGCAAATAATGTTTGACAGTTATACAGATGGTTGAGTCCTTTTTGCTTCTGTTCAGCATAATTCTCATTTTACATCCTTAATATTGTGTCATTACATTGCAAGTAGAAGGAAAGGCTTAAAGATGTGTGGTAAATGAATAATAAACAGAAAGTGTAAGGATGGTTCATAGAATCCGTAGAATAATAGTATAATGATAATATTTTCATTAAAAATTATCAGACAACATAATCCTCAATTTCCTAGATTAGTAACCACTTTTTCCTTCCATATTAAATTACTTATGCAGGTTCTGTGCTTGTAAAATGTATGATGCACTTGAATAATACATTATTACCATCTTTATAGAATTAACATTTACTTTGTTTGTCTTTTCAACAGATATGGCTGTGGGTGTCATTTCTCCATTTGAAAAGTGTTCGGACTGTGACTGACAATTTTGAAGCCATTTTTCTACTGCTTTCTATCCATACAAAGCCACGATCCAGTATAACTTTAAATGGGATCATTTGACATCATTATAAAATGCACTCGCAAATGACTTTTGATATGCTGACCTACTTCCAGTGTCTTTCTTCAAGTAAAAGAACAACTTTGAAATCCTCACCGACTTACATATATGTTTTCTTGGTACATTTGAGGTTGGAGTTGGGTCTGGAGTCAACTCCTTCAAAAGTCAATAAATCCTTAAAGACATTATCCATTAAGACGACACACACAATCAGTTATAAGAAGAAACTAAACAAAGATATATGTATATGTACATATAAGAAAAACAATTCAACATATAAAATGCTAAGGTTTGAGCAATTGCTGTTTCCTTCAAGAAAATTTTTTATTTTTTTAATTCTGACTAAACCACTTGTGACATTGAAGTCATCATTTGTAAATTATTTTTGTTAACAAAAGCACAGATGTTATAGTCTTGTTGATAATTGTGTTATCCACCATTCAACAGAAAAAAATGTACTAACGATACTTTCATAGAGTTTGTTCACAAACAACAAATACTGGGCTACTTCAAAGTATTGTGGTTGAAATCAAATAATAGTAGCATTTATCTATAAATTTTCTGGTGAAACAATTACATCAATAAAAAATGTACTGCATAAGTTAACTCAATTTACTCAAAAAAATCCTCTAAATTAAAGTACATGTCCTGTTTGCTTTTGCTAAAAGTTTTGAAACAATGTCATTTGATCACCATAAAAGATGTTTTGAGATTTTTTGAAAAGATTCGTCCTCAAATAATTTCAGAACGAAAAGACGTGATCTTTTTTCATGTCATCAATAGTAACCGTTCTGTTTATCTCCATAATGGTGCACATCCTCTGTGGCATTTACTGCCTTAAATTCCACTTCAAGAGATCTCCAGGGCAACCAAAAGACTCAGAATTTCAATTGAATACAACTCAACTGTCAATGTTCTCTCATCGTCACGATTGGAAAAAGCTTCACCCCACCCTAGAGCATAAAATGTCATTTTCGTATATATAATGGTCTTCACAATTGTAGTTGAAAGAGTGTAGAGTCGCTTTCCAATGCAAATGACATGGATGCTCTCGGGAAATCCTGCTACGGGATTTCAAGCCTGTGCCTCAACAAAAACATGGCTTATCCGAACTTGATCCAAACATTCAACGTCAGTTTCACCTGTTATTGTCGATGTGAGAGCTTTACAGCGGTAGTTACTTCGAGCAAGGAACTGATATATTGATCCTAGCAGTATACATGTTAGAAAATCATAGACTCTAACCCGTATGAAACCTTCTTGATCATCGGATAACACATGAGAAGACGGAATGTATATGAAATACCAGATCATCATTTATTTATCGCTGAACAAAGACATCCATCAAGTAGCAGTGTCCGAAGCAACCAACTGATCGAAATTCACCTTCACTTGAAATTGCGTCTACTTCATCCTCCTTGTACATGTGAAAACAATTGGAAACTTCTTCCTTCTGAGATGGGTGTCGATTTGAGCATTCGCAACATGTCGACAGCTGAATTGCCCATGGAAACACTATTTTTGAGCAGAAGATGTGTAGCCTGGACGATTTCCAGATTTATGAGTGGGTCATTGACCGTTTGGATGCAATGAAAGAAGTTGATTATTTCATGGCGAAAACTGCTGAGAATAGTGAACGACTATAATACGATATTGGAGAGACAAACTTTTGTAGCTACCCATTGATTTGTCGGATTATTGCCCACGTATTAATCGATGGTATTGCTATGTATATATGTGCTTAATCAAACATCATATACTTATTTTATTGTATGCATGTGTCATACTTAGGGCTTTTTGTAAATTTAGTAGCAAAAAATGTGCCAGACAAATTTAAATCATTTAATGCGAGTTTTATTAAAAGCTCATGGAAACCATTATGTACTGCGCTAAAGTTACTTTTTTCTGCGAAGATTGAAGATACGTATTCATTTCTTGATTCACTCATAGAAGAATATTTTTTAGATATATACACACTTGAATACAACACTAAAGTATATAATGTTCATAGTTCTGCAGGCTAATTAGTATGACTCCCATAAGAAAAAATTCAACTTACACACAGAACCTACATTGAAAAATAGTAATGTATTCGATCCCCAGTCCCCCTGAACTTGAAGCAGCCACTCTTTCTGGCCGAGAATCCGACGAATAGCGAGAAGGTAATACAAGGTAATAAAGCTTGAGGAAAAGAAGAGGACATGAAAAAACAAAAAACAAATATAAGATATATATCTATACATATAGAGAGGACAGAGGGAATGGAGATGAAACATAGATTGTTGGATAGATATCAAGATACAATGAGTGCAGGAGTCGAAAGACAGGTAAGAATGAAAAAAAAATAAAATAAAATTGCAATACAATTCTTTATGGAGAGGTAGAACAAAGGAGAAAATGCAATAGAAAATATCAATGCATCCCGTATTCTTTTTCCACGTAGGAGACCAATCCATATTCGTATATTCAGATGAAAATATATAGAACTCTCTTCGGCAAACTGTCTTGTAATTTCCTCAAGTAATCTCTGAATTCGTTTTACAGAGCTTTCTTCCAAACCACCCCATGACTCACATTTAGATTTGGGCTGATCTCCTACACCTTCTATAATTATTTATGCTTGGGATCTGTGGAGACCAATGTACAACTGTTAGTTCTGTCACCGATTTTTACTTTCATTTTTGATCAAATATTATTTCACTTTATTGAAGTGTTTTGGATCTACAGAGAAATAAAGATGTTCTCAATCAGATGCTTTTCAGAATGTATGATGTGATAAAAGAGAATCTACTTGTACTTTTAAACATTCATAATACCAACAATTCAAACAATATCTGCAACAGTGTTGTGAGAATAATTTCTTTGACATTATTCTTCCAGGAAGGACATTTCTTATTAAGCTTCTTCGAACTTTATTTGAATCTATTTTACATTAAGCCGGCTTTGAGAAGTGCTACACACATTGCATGCTAGATTTATTATTGTCTCTCAACTTAATCACTTGGACAAATCGTTATTCAGTTGTCTTTAACTTTTCAGACTTTACATTTCTTTGTCCCCTCCCCCGCTACTCCAGATTATTGACAACTCATAACAGCTTCAATTTCACATCAATTTTATACTGACTTTAGCTTGAATAACTAAACATATTCTGAATATTTGTATGATCATTAATAATTAATTAATTAATTAAAATAATTGATTGAAACAAAAGTAAAGCAAGTTGTAACTCCTCTACAGAAATATGCACATGGAAGACTCTTTGAGCAAAGGAGTTTTTCGTATATTTTGGCCAAAAAGTGATGAAAAACATGACATTAAACAAAAAATCGAAAAGTGGGTGATTTTGAAAGTACAATGAAAAAGGTGGACCAGTCAGGTAACACGAATGTAAGACAAAAAGAATGAAAGGAAGGCGCTTGATGAAGTTCAGTCAACTACTGAATATCAACAGAAGAACTGGCAAAATGTAACCAAAAAAAAAAAACAGATGACTATCAGTGCTGAAAGACCAATCCGAGTGTGTGCATATCTAACTTACTTCAAACCGATTCTACACTAACCCCAGCAAGAACCCATGATTTTTGCACTGTACTATGAGATTTTTTTCATTAAAAAACCTTAACTGAAAATCCATTTTCTCTACACATCTTTCCATAACTGTCTAACTTCTTATATACTTGAGTTTTCTTAACTGCACATAGAAACATAAAATTACCTATGTTTATGTATATAAAATTTTATATATGTATGTATACATATATATGTGTGTGTAGGTATATATATATATATATATATATGCTTACATGTTTATATATATATATATATATATATGTATATATATATGTGTGTATATATGTATATGTATATATATGTAAATATATTTGCATATATATGTATATATGTATATATGTATTTGGATATATATGTACATATATTTGCATATATATGTATATAAAAATATATGTATGTATGTATGTATATATATATATATATATGTCTATATATGTATATAAGTATATATATGTATATGTATATATAAGTGAATACATATATATATGTATGTATGTATATACATGTCAATATATGTATTTAC